>CM054156.1:7045670-7158170 GCA_028751875.1 Rapana venosa
TTCTGAGAGAGAGAGAGGGTGGGGAGGGAGGTAGTCTAGTGGTTAGAGCGTTGCGTTCATGATCTGACGGGCCCGGGATCGAGCCACCACGGAGACGCCCGTTTTAGGGGATTTTCCCCTGGAGTTAACATCAGTGCTGACTCCCTTCCCTCTAAAGTCCTTCGAGTGAGACCATAAACTGAGACCTCATGTGCGAACGCATGCAGAATGTCTTGCGCTCTATATATTATGGTAAAAAGCTGTTCTGTCTTTCGGAAGAGTAGGCTGTTTCGTGTTGGTAGGAAGGGATCACAAAACTGATATATCAACAAACAAAAAAATGCATGCACACAGGTGTCATGTTTAGACACCATCCCAGAAGTCAGAATACGGCTACCTTAATGGTGGATCGAAACGGTCGCGTACGCAAAATCTCACCATTGGTGAACCTCGGAAGTTCTAGCCAGGCAAAACGAAACAAAGAAGAACTATCTGGGTGACCCCCAGGGTGTTAAGCCAGGGAACGCCCAACGTGTTAATGACATAATGGGCCACCTCTCTCGATTGTGAACTTCCTGTTTCTGTCTGCTGTTCTTTTCCCTACCTTCTCCACTACCCAACTAGTTCTTTTCTCTCCCCCCCCACCCCCTTACCCCCCCCAATCTCCAGATGTTTCCATAGAAACAACATGTTATTGTCGTCATCCAAACTGGGCGGTGTGGGGGTGGGGGTGTAAGGCAAAAGGTGATTGTCCAGAAACTGCTATGTTGAGAAAGGAAGTGGAAGGGTTGCGGAAATAAACAATAAACATTTTTTTTTTTTTTTTTAAACTTCACTTTAAGTCACAGCAGATTTCTCTGCGTGAAATTTGGGCTGCTCTCCCCGGGGAGAGCACGTCACCACAAGAGCAGTGCCACCCTTTTTTTTTCTTTTTTTCTGTCTGCAACTGTATTTGTTTCCCTATCAGAGTGGCTTTTTTTCTACAGAATTTTGCCAGGGACAGCTCTCTTGTTGCTGTGGGTTCTTTTATGTGCGCTAAATAATTATGTGTAACACACGGGACCTCGGTTTATCATCTCATCCAAAAGACTAGCACCCAGACCACCACTCATGGTCTAATGGATGGGGGAAAAGTTTCAGGTCCAAACAGGATTCGAACCACCGCACACTTCCGACCCGGACTTTTTGCTTTCTAGGCAGGCGTGTTGCCACTAGACCATTATGGGAAATCATGATTTTGTCATACATACAATTTCATGACTAAAAAACCCATTCAGGATGTGGTTGCATAGTTAATACAAAACAATTTAAAAGGTGGAGGGTGTGGGTGGGAGTGGAAATAGTGCAGTGTGCATCTTCATTCAAAATGCTGAATGGTAAAAAAAAAGTGTTGTTAAAAAACCATTCTCATTTTTTTTCTAAGTTGTGTGTGTGTGTGTGTGTGTATACACACACACATACATCTCTCTCTCTCTCACTCATCCCTTGGTCGGGACAACCGTTGGGGTACCCGCACGGACGCTGCAAGTGGACCGCCAAATGGTTCTGTCCTGGGCTGTTTTCAGGAGGCTTGGTACAGTGAGGCCGGTCCACTCCTTGATGTTGGATATCCAGCTTTTGCGTGGTCGTCCCTGCCTCCTTGCTCCTTCCACCATTCCCTGCAGGACTGTCTTTGACAGGCTGTTATGCCTTGTTGTGTGGCCAAACCACTTCAGTTTCCTCCGTTTGACTGTATCTAGCAATGGTTCTTGTTTGCCAGCCAGTGCCTCGATCTGCTGCCAGACGTAGGTCATTGGTTTTGCGGTCTCTGTAGGTGATGTTCAGGATCGCCTGAGGCACTTCATCTCAAAGGCTTGAATGCGACGTTCTAAATCGGCAGTAAGTGTCCATGCTTCACAGCTGTACAAGGCAATGGATGTGACGAGTGCCTTGTAGAGTCTGACCTTAGTGTGGGTTCTGATGTTGTGGTTTCTCCACACTTTCGCCAGCTTAGTCATGGAGGAGAGTGCCACAGCAAGTCTGATCTTCCCTCTTGTGTGCTCGTGCCTTCTTTGGTGATGACTGCTCCAAGGTACTTGAAAGTTTCCACCTCCTCTAGTGTCTCGCCACTCATCTTGATGCTGGTGGGAGTGGTCGGTGTGGTACTGTTCACTAGGATCTTGCTCTTTTCCGTGCTGATCTCCATACCGTGGGCATTGGCTGATGTTTCCAGTCTGGCGGTGAGATCCTGGAGTTCTTCTTCACTGCGGCCCATGAGATCAATATCGTCTGCGAATCGAAGATTGCAGACTGGCCTTCCTCCTATTGTGATTGTGGTCTTGAAGCCAAGGAGGGCCTCCTGCATGATGTTCTCCAGGAACACGTTGAAAAGAACGGGGGATAGCGGGCAGCCTTGTCGAACTCCAACTGAAGTCCGGAAGAACTCCCCGATTTCTCCACCCATGAGGACTGCACTGTGGGAGCTGTCATACAGCGCCTGGATGACTTGAATCAGGTCCTCGTCGAAGCTATAGTCTCTCATGACTTGCCACAGAGCTTCTTGCCACACTCGATCGAAGGCCTTCTTGAAGTCAATGAAGTTGTTGTAGAGCTGTAGCTGATGTTGGAGATGCTTCTCTATGGCATTCTGATGTTGAAGATCTGTTCGACAGTGCTTCGGCCTGGTCTGAATCCTGCTGTTCTTCTGATAGGATTTCTTCTGCTTGTGGTTTCAGTCTGTTCAAGGCAATGCGTAGCATAACTTTGCTTGGATGGCTTATCGACTGATTGTTCTGTAATTTTGGCACTTCTTCAGGTCTCCCTTCTTTGGAAGTGGAACTATGATGGATTGGGTCCACTGTTCAGGCCACTCTTTGCTGGTCCAGATGCGTTGGCAGATGATTGTTAATGCCTTGATCATCTCTGGGCCTCCGTTCTTGATGAGCTCAGCCGGGATGTTGTCAATCCTGGTGACTTGCCTCCTTTCAGGGATCTTACTGCTTCTTCTACCTCTTCCTCCAGCACCTGTGTGCTTTCAGGATCTGATGGTCTGGGATCTTGCTCGTGAAGTTTGTTCGGATCAGCCTTCAGCTTGTAGTTGTACAGGTCTCTGCAATATTCTGTCCATCTCTTCATGATAGTGGCGCTCTCTGTAAGGACTGACCCCTCTTTGTCTTCAATAACGGAGGTCTTTGGCTGCTGGGACTTGGTTAGTACCTTGATGGTCTGGTACGCCTCTTTGCTGTCTCCTTTCGCCATTGCCTTCTCAACCTTGGAGCATTGTTCTGACATCCAGTTCCCCAACAACAACAAAATCGTTTCGGTCAGTGTCCTACAAAATCATGCTCTGTTCTTCCTGTTCTTTAGAGTACATTGAACTTTCTTTCTTTTACTTCCTCCTCCGAGCAGAAGCAAGATGAAATACATAACCAGGTAGACCGACCACCGTGGCGCAGTGGTTAGCATGTGAGGCTACTGGTTGGGGGGTTGGGGGTTTGAATCTCCTAAGAGTCATAGGTTTTGGTTTTTTGAACTGGCTGGCTCCTACCCAGAGTGAGATTGGTGTCTTTGGGAAGACTGGGACCACGCAGTTGAGCTTCGTTCAACTTGCGACTGGAATTTTGAGAGTGTTGATTGAATTACCTGACCAACACTGCAGGTGTCTGTATCTTTCAGGCTTCCACCACAGGGATGCCAGGGACCTCAGTACAAATAGCATCCTCACCTTCTGGAAATTCTGTGCTAAGAATTCCCTCTTTTCTATCCCTCATGAGTGCTTAACCGTTAACGGCAGCGCAGTGCATTTTTGCTCATATGACGGACAATAACTGCTGCGCGTGCCTGAGCATTTCATGGAGTATCTTGGGTCCTGAGGTATTTTGAGTCTCTTCTAGGAGCTTCCTGTTTTTTGGTTTGGACTGTAGCTGACATTATGATGATTCCTGCCATTTTTTGGGTGTTGTCTTCCTCAGCCAGACCTTTGAGGTTCACCAGCAGTGAACTTATGCGTATGCGACTTTTGCCCACCATTAAGGTAGCTGCATTCTGATTTCAGGGATGATGTCTAAACACGACATCAGCATGCTTGCATTTACAAAAAAAAATCTTGTCATCTGATCCTACCTGCATTGCATGGCCTACTCTTCCAAAATGAGGAACAGGTTTGAACAAAGACTCAATATGTTCTGCATGTGTATGTACACAAGACCTCGGTTTATAGTCTCATCCAAAGGGCTTTCAGGGGAGAGGAGTTGGTGCTGATGTTAACTCCAGGGGAAAAATCCTCTCAGATATCTTGGTGGTGGCTGGAACCCGTGCTGTCCTATGTGTCGGATGCTCTAACCACTTGGCTATCCTGCCCCCCCACTTGCTTTCTTCTTCATAAAACAAAGTTCTCTGATTTGTTGGTACCTTGCCTAGAGCTCTGAGGTTCTCTGATGGTGAGAGTTTGCGTATAACATGTATATATATGTGCGACTGTTTGTTACCCACCATGATGAAGATAGTGGTCTACCTACTCCAGGGGTTTTACATTCATAGGGAATGAATGACAGTTTTACCCGCCTTTGTGTGTATGCATTAAAAAAGCAACCAAACTTTAGTCATCTGTTCTTACCAGTACAAAATGGCCTACTCATCTGAAAGGCAGAACATGTTTTTTGATGTGTGCACAAGATGTTCTGCATGGGTTTGCCAACAGGGCCTCAATTTATAGTCTATACCCGAAGGACTGTTAATTAATTGAAAACAAGTTTTTTCTCTGGAAAGGGGAGGGGGTTTGTCTTGTAACGGAAGTTCTGGGTATAGACTGTAGAAGGGCGATGAACAATACAGCTATGTGTAGTTAGACACTGACCTCAGCGTCTTTGTACAGGTAGTGACATGACATATGTTGAATAAAGAATGGTATAGGCTAGCCGGGTGGTTAGATCATTTGATTTGTATCCTGTGGGTGGTCCATGAGGTTGTGGGTTCAAATCTGGGCAGTGGCCTCTGGTGAACACAGGTTGGGGATTTTTTTAATGAATGCATACACGTGTGTTTGGTGTGAATGTAGCTTTTAGCAAGGTTACTGTCCAGTTGATCTTGGTGGGCTTTTAAAATTTTCTGGTTTTTTTGGTTTGTATTTATTTTCTGCTAGAGCTCTGAGGTTCACCAGTGGTGAGGTTTTGCGTATGCGACCATTTTTACCCACCATGAAGGTAGCCACATTCCGACTTTGGAGAATCTTGATGTCTGATAATGGAAATTTTAACTGCTTTCAGTTTGGTCTGAGAGTAGATCCTTAATTACAAAAAAGACTGGCAGTGTTGTCATAGCTGGTGGAAAATTAAGTTGTTCAGTTAGTCCAAAATGCTGATTGATTGATTGATTGATTGGGTTAAGACTGTTTAGTTCAGTCCTGTGGGTTCATGATGTCGTGGGTTTGAAACTTGACAGTGGCATCTGGTGAATTAAGGGTAGGGATTTTGATGATCTTCCAGGTCAACTTTTAAGTGCAGACCTACCAATGCCTTATGTGTATTTACGCATGTAGAAGCTCAAATTTGCTGGTGTGATTTATGTTAACGTTCACAGTGGGCCACTTACAGAAACACAAACATACTGAGCTTGTATAAAAAAAACAACAAGCTGCTCTGAAGTGGGAATGTGTGGGCTGAGTCCAGCAGGCAGACCTCCTGCAGAGTGACAAACACAGGCACTACGTATTCTGCCTAGTAAGGGAACGCAGAGAAGAGAAGACCTAAATGGTTGGAAGGGTAAAAAAAAGGTTGCTAATGCATAAATCTCACCATTGGTGAACCTCAGAGCTCTAGTCATAGAATTAAAAGAAAAACAACCCCTAGAAAATGAGGAGTGACTTGTTGTATGGGACCTATTTTCAAAACCCTCTTGTTCATTTTCCTGTCATTTCACTGTCGCCATCTATGTCGCATGTATGTTTGGTGTAGGCCTATACAAAATAAAATAGAAGAGAAACAGTGCTGAAGTATGTAAAATAATATTTGTCCTGGAATTCCAGATATTTTGAACAACTTGTAGTTTGAGGTAGGTAAATTCTCTTATTGCTAAAAATATTTTAGGTGAGCGCTAGGTATACAATTTTTTGGCACTTAAGTTACAAACGTGACGCTGACCTCACCAAACATGCTAGAAATGAGTACTGATGTACTTAACACGTGCATCTTTTCTTTTCTTTCTTTAAAGGAAGAACCCCCAACACCACCCCACCCCACCCCCATTTTTTCACAAGTTGTCTAACCCGCAGTGTTTTGTGAAGCAAGTATGACGCACTCAACAGCAAATGCCTGGAGCTTTCTGGAATTCAGTGGACCTGGTAGTTTCTCCCACAGGAAGATGCTGACGTGGAAGCTGTTTACAAAGTGAATATGTGCCACTTACTGATCTCTTGTGCTTCCTTGAAAAGTGCACATGGCTCACTCATGGTGACGTGGGGAAATTTTAATTCCCCCATTAAAAACCAAAAGCAGAATTTTTTTTTAAAAGTTTTTTTTTTCTTTCCTTGGTTACAGCTCTGAGGTTCGTATGTGACCTGTTCCCTCCCCCCCCCCCCCCCCCCCCCAATTTAGGTAGCTGCATTCTGACTTTGGGGAATGGTGTCTAAACATGACAGTGCAATTTTTGAACTGTTGTTATCCACTTCTTCCGGCACAAAATGGCCTACTCTTCCAAAAGGTGAAACGTGCTTTTAAATGTGTACGTGAGATTTCTGTAATCATCGACTGGGGCGTGTAAAGTCTACGAGGCTTTGATGATTCCATTGATTTCCTCAGCTGGAAGGAAGGCAAGCTGGATGGACCCAGACCCACGGTTTGCTTGTTGGCAGGAATTTTTAACCATCTGCACTCCTCTATTTTTGCCTTAATTAACCAGCTTGCCCTAAGCGTACTGTGATGTGCACATAAGACAGGGTGCTCACTGTGTGCTTGAATTTGCAGGTTCCTGCTCAGCTGCGCAGTCGGGTTTATGAGTAACTATGTGATAGGCCTTTGGCAACTTAGTGAATCTGTTACCACTTTAGTGACAGCAGCTTTCTCTGCAGTTCTGGCCACTGTCCCTGGGGAGAGTGCATCACCACAGGTGCAGCATCACCCATTAGTTTTCTTGTAATTTTCCTGTCTGCATGTGTATTTGGTTCCCTATCAGAGCGGCTTTTTTCTTCAAAAGGTTCACAGGGACAACTCTATCGTTGCCCATATGGGTTCTTTTACATGTGCTGAATGTGTGCTGCACATAGGACGTCCATTTTATCATCTCGTCCGAAAGACTGGCACTCAGGCCACTGGTGGAGGTCTTGTGGATGGGGGAAATCTTGGCTCAAGCGGGATTCAAACCTGTACTTCTCACTTTCTAGGCAGGTGTGGTATCTCTAGACGCTTATCCATTCAATACCTGATGAAGCAAATATCAGAATGAAAGGTAGGGAGAGCTGCCCGAATATCGTGCAGAGAAATCTGCTGTGACTTGAAAGTGGTTTTCAAATAATCCACTGAAAGTCCTTTGAATGAGACTATAAACCGAGGTCCTGAGTTTGAATGCATGCAGAAGATATTGTGCATGCATTAAAATTTGTTCTGCCTTTTGGAAGAGTAGGCCATTGCATGCTGGTAGAAACAGATGACAGAATTGTAAAAACACATGCACACTGTTGTCGTGTCTTAGACCATCATCCCAGAAATTGGAATGTGGCTACCTTTTAAAGCTATAAGGAAAATCAAGGTGTAGCGTACATGTATAGATATGTGTAAGCAGCTGTTTGTAATTGTTTACTGTCTTGTATGTTGTTTTTTTTAAAACACATTATCCTGAGAAAATTTGTACTTTTGCAACAGGATTTTCAGAATCCATGACAAAAAAAAGAAGTTCAGTTTGCAGATTTTAAGAAAAAGCATCCATTAAAACTGTTTTATCATTCTTGCTGTCTACAGTGCAATGAACCTGGCAAGTACACCATGCATCATCCCTGGGTCAACCTTTACCTGCCACCCACATACCTGGCTGGGGCACTTGTGACCAGACTGTGAAATCCAGTTTAAACGGACACCTCAAGGCAGAAGGCAAAGAGAGCATCCCAAGACAAACAGGGGTCTCAAGCCACAACCAGCAGATGACCCGAAGATCCTCACCTGGTGTCTCCACAGTGTGAGAAGTAAGTGTGTTCAACCACTCGTCTACACTCATTGTAGTTGCAACTGCATGGGTACAGTAATAACAACAGCAAAAATAATGATGGGTTTATGTAGCACTGTTTAAGATGTTTGCCTACCAACAAGTAAACTGGGAGGTCCTGGGTTTGATTCCCAGCTTTACCCTTTCTTCCCAGTTTGACCAAAAAATTGACAGTCAAAGTCCTTTGGATGAGACTTTAAACCAAGGCCCTGTGTACAAACGCATGCAGAACGTCTTGAGCACACATTGAAAAATTGAGATGCTAAACATGCTAAATTGCTGCATAAACTGAAGACTATTGGCTTTTCTGGGCATTTTTTCTATTATATTAAAAGCTTTTTATGTAACAAAAGTATGCAAGTGAGAGTAGGGAATGCATATTCAAACTTTAGGTCATTGCATATGGGTTTACCACAGGGTTCAGTTATAGCCCCTTTTCTGTTTAATATATTGATGTATGATTTACCCACAAAACTGTTGTCCTTGTACAATATGCTGATGATATATGTATATGGATGAATGTCACTATGAAGCATGCTACAACAAAGAGGATGATAAACTATACCAGAAAAGTATATCAAAAAGAGCTAGATAATTTACATAAATATATTTTTGAAAATGGCCTGACATTATCTACAGAAAAAACGCACATTATGCTTTTTAATAATGGTAGTGATCCAGATACACTGCCACAGTTTACGATTTGAGGGGAGCCAATTCAGTATAAAAATATGGTAAAATTTTTAGGCATTCAACTTACATCAAAATTAACTTGGAATGCTCATATTGGATACATTTTAACAAAAGCAAGGAAATGCCTCAATTTTCTTAAAATGGTTAGCAGACAGTCCTGGGGACAAGATATCATCATCATCATCATCATCAATGCCTTTGTGCCTTATTGGCACGTAGGGCAGCAACAAATGTTCTCCACTCCTGTCTGTCCTTGGCCAGCTTCTGAATGGTTCCCCAGGTATGTTGGAAGGTCTTCAGCTCTGTTTCAACAGTCTGACGCCAAGTGTTCTTGGGTCGTCCTCGTTTGCGTTTTCCCTCTGGTGTCCAGTGGAGGGCTGTTCGGGCAATGTTTCCCTGTTCCCGACGGCAGATATGCCCTATCCACCCCCATCGTCTATGCATGATGATGTTGTCCATGCTTTCTTGGTTGCAACGGGCAAAAAGTGGGGACAAGATATCTTCACTCTTAAATGCTTGTCTAAGTCACTTGTACATTCCAAACTGTCTTATGGACAAGAAGTCTTTTTCAGTGCTCCTAATTATTTACTTAAAAAACTCCAAAGTATAGATTGTAAGGCGTACAAACTTGCACTTGGGGTACCATTCCATGCATCCACCATAGGAACTTATAAGGAAATTGGGGAACTTCCCTAGCTGAATACCGACAACTTTCATGCGCCAAATATGTGTTACGGAGCACGAATGACGAAAATTTTGTCTGTAGTGAATTAAAAGTTCAAGCAGAAACGAATTTTCCAAAAAGGGCTAAACAAATTTCGTGTTTAATTCCTATTGGCACTTAATGTATCAGATCTCTTTCAAAATCTAAACTTAATCGATATGACTTAGAAACACACAGAAAAGCTTTACCATGTCCTTCATGGGAGATGGATAAAGCCTGTTTTGATATAGAATATATTAATGAAAAAAAGAATGAAAATCAAAACATCATGGTTGCAGATGTTCAGTCGCATATTGAAAATAAGTATGCTGACTGCTTAAAAGTTTATACAGATGGATCTGTTTTAGAAAATCATGACACAGGCTCTGCATTTGTCATACCAGCACTTAAAATTGAGAAATCGTACTATCTTGGTAAACATTGTTCAATATTTACAGCTGAACTTATTGCAGTTCTTATGGCTCTTAACTATATTCTTGATTGTCCATTTTCCTTCTTTCATATCTTGCTTTGTGTTGACTCCAAGTCTGTATTGTATGCTATAAAATCCCCAAACTTCAAGGTCTCCGGAATTATTTTTGAAATTAAATATGTCATACACCTCCTAAGTTTAAAAGGCATTCCTGTTTCTTTTTGTTGGGTGCCTTCTCATGTTGGAATTTTTTCAAATGAGTGGGCTGACAGAAATGCAAAAAAGGGGGCAAGACATGATATGGAATCGATAGAACTGGACGTTCCCTTATCTATACAGGAGGGATACCAAATATTAGAACAAACTTCATGGAGTAAGTTTAAAGAATCTGATCAATTCAAGGAACAATATTTTAAAAGTTGTCTGACCACTGCCCATATTGTTATATGGCTCCTTCTCAAATAGATTCGCGTTTTATATCCGTGAGAAGGGTTAATTCACTATATTTTAGAATGAAGTTAAATGCATTCCTTACAAAATTTTGTAAACATGTCAGATGTCTATGTGGGGATCATATTTCCAATACTCATATCATATTTGAGTGCCCTATTGTAAAACCTTTTTTACCTACATTTTCTGAACAGTCTCTGGAAAATGTATTTGAAAATTCAAAGCTAGCCTTTGCCATTGCCAGATGTTTATTGCATAGTCCACTTGAATATTTATTGTAGTTACATTATTGTTATTTCATGTTTCCACATTGTTGAATTTATATTTTGCTCCTGTTTAAAAGTATTATCCTTACTTTTCTAGGGTTGGTTTTTCCCCCCGTTTTTTTTTCTCACACAAAAATACCAACACTGACGCTATTTCTTAACCTTTTCTCCTTCCACTCCCTTCTTTAACTTCCATTACACTTTCTATTTCCCTCGTCTAATATCACTTAGAGTGAACAGACGTTAAATTGAAGACAACAACAACAACACATTGAAAACCTCTTCCACTTTGCAGAAGAGTAGACCATTTTGTGCCGGTAAGAACGGATGGCAAAATAATTTGTTTAAAAACGTATGCAGACAGGTGTTGTGTTTAGACACCATCCCCAAAGTTTGAATGCAGCTGCCTAACTGGTTGGGGGAAGGGGGGGGGGGGAGAGAATGGTCGCATATGCAAAATCTCATCATCGGTGAACCATGGAGGAATAGCTGGGAATGGAATGGAATATATATATATAGAACAATATATCTTGTGGAAAAAACTTAAAGCGCTTGCATTCAAATCATTCATAAGCATGCAGCCATCTACAAAAAGTATTGGTATATTTAGTTTTACATACACACACACAAAAGACTGGAGTGGGTGATGGGAATGAGGGTGGCTGTTGCATGTATGGGCAGATATGAGGTGTGACAATGGGGAAAGGTCTTGTGTTGAGATTAAATCTGTCTCGAGGCTGGATGATGTAAAAGTATCTAATATAAGGTTTTGGTGAAGAGACAGAGGGAGGTCATTCCAGGTAGATAGACCTGAAATAGAAAAGGAATGACGGCCAACAGTGGATTGTTTGAATCTGGGTGTAAGCTCAAAATATCTGTAGTAGAACAGAGGGAATGAGATGGAGTATAAGGTGAAGACAGTCACAGAGATAGGAAGATGCAATTTTGGGGAGACATGCTTAACAAGAGGGTACTCTTTGTATGACAAGCAACCAGTAAAATGAAACGAAAATTAGGTTTATTCAGTATAGGCCATAGCCCCTTTTGAATGGGGTTACAGATTTATAAACATCACATAAGTAACACAAAAATACAGTCGTCACAAAATGTGAAACAAAAAAGATTTTACAAGCATCACTTCTTATTCCACTGTAAAGAAACTGCAGATGTTACTGGTGTTAGTCTTTCCTAACACTCTCAGAACACCTTCTGAAAACTTTATACAGGTATATGCATTCATTCTTTTGTTCATTTTGATGTGATAAAAGCAAGACTGCTTGAAATAAACATGGCTTCGAATACATTTTAGAAGGAATATGTCTTTGCCCAAGATCAAGAATGGCTGGATAGCAGAGCAAAATATGAACTTTGTCTTCATTATCACTTTTACACTATAGGCATACTGAATTGTCATCTTTCTTTTTATAATGGTTAGAGTGTATAGTCATATCTGTAATTCCAAATGTAAACATTGTTAAATAACGTTTCACATGTCTTTCAATACCCAGTGACAAATAGAGTTCACACTTTGTAGATGTTTTAAATGTTCTATATAATGAAAATCTTCCACTCTGCTGGACACGGACATCCATGTTTTGCCATCAGTAATCGCTAAGTCTTGGCAAAATCAACATAAAAAGCCCTTAGATCCTGAGCACCTTGACAGGCAACCAGTGAAGAGACCATCAGAGCATGTGATGTGATCAGATTTTTTTCTTTGAACTGTGATGATCCTTGAGCTGGAATGTAACACCCTAGTCGTTCCCTTGGTGAAAGAGCGTTGTGGTTTCGGAATCATCCACGTCTAGGTTAGAAAAGCGTTGGCTTTGCGCATTTGGTTTTCAAAGGGTTGTGCACTGTGAGCTTTTGAATGCTTTCCATAAAGTGGAGAGTTTCCTTTGATGCATACTCATCCAGCTTGTTTCAACTACAGGTAACCTGCGCCAATTCGTTTTCAACAGGTTTTCCAGGGATCTCCTTTGCTCGGTGACAAAGCTTGGCACACTTAAGCTTTATTTGGGCATCTAGTTCTAGGGAGCCCCTACCCAACAGGCTACAATAGGTTTTGGCATTCACTGTCACCCGCAATGTCTAGGATTCCACTTCGCTGGATGAAACTGAAAGAGGATAACACTCCATCCAGTTCCGCTGCCTGAGATGAACAGCTATAGGTCTTCCAGACTAGCTTGGTGAGGTGTGTGAATGTCCAAACACAGTTCGGACACGAGCTTACGTCTGTCCTCTCACAACATACTCAAAAATGTGCAGCAGGATTACAAAGTCCAGTTCAGTGTTGCTAATGGACACCAACCTCAGTCTGTGACGTGTCCTCTTCCTTGCCAAGTTCCTTCATGGCAAGGAGATGTCTGCGTAGGGCCTGCTTGTCAGAAAGGCCCTTGTTCGTGTCCAGATAAGACAGGCAGCAGGAACTTGCTCCTCCAGAGTCCTGCCTGCACATGTTGATCCACCAGCACCTCTGTGTGCCTGCTTCTTCAGCCTGTACCACGTTTTCTCATTCATACATGGAGGCATGCCCATCATGGCAAAGAAACCGTTTTGTTTGCTGGCAACCACAGCCATGTGCAGTGGTGATGAGATGGTTGACATCACGGTCAGTGTGGTCGGCAGCCGATGTCTTGGGCATCCAGCGGGCTGACAGAGACAGGTGTCACTGGCCACAGGTCAGTCAGTGGAGTTGCAGGCACACCTGAGGACATGGAGCCCTGGACCTCCCTCAGTCACCTCAGGCTCTGAAAACACAGGATACTTAACATTATCATTTCCGTGGACACTGCTTTGTGCAGTGCACTACAGAGAGGGAGGAGGGATAGCCCAGTGGTTAGAGTGTTGAGCTCGTGGATTTGTTTGCGGGTTCAAGCACCACCAAGATGACGTTTTGAGATTTTCCCCCTGTTGTTGTTAACATCATCAGTCAGTACCATCCACTCCACTCCACTGCAAAACTTGTTGACGAGACTATAAACCGAGGTCCCGTGCATAAGTGCACATAGAAAATCTTGCACGCATGTTAAAATCTGTTCCGCCTTTTGGAAGACAGGTGATTGTGTGCCAGTAGGACCGGATGAGAAAATGTTAAAAATGCATGCACACTGGTGGTGTCTTTAGACATCATCCCTGAAGTCTGACTGCTCTGAGATTCCCAGTGGTGAGATTTTGTATATGTGACTTGC
This sequence comes from Rapana venosa, assembly GCA_028751875.1. Classification (NCBI taxonomy): domain Eukaryota; kingdom Metazoa; phylum Mollusca; class Gastropoda; order Neogastropoda; family Muricidae; genus Rapana; species Rapana venosa. Next base: position 7,059,555 of record CM054156.1, read on the forward strand.
TTTATTTTGTTGAGGTTTGAATTCACAAGTAATGATGTGTGTTTGTTTCAGGAAACGGGCAGGCTCAGGTACAGGGTGTTGGTTCCGCGGGCATTGGCTGCTCTGCTAGGATTCTGTTTCTGTGATTTGTTTTGTTGTTTATTGTTCTACAGAGGGGTGGAGGCAAGGTAAGTTTTCTCTGTGCAGGGACAGCATCCAGTCTGAAATGATGGTTTGATGTGCGAGGTAAGTTGTGGGTAGTGGTGTGGGTGTGTTGTTCAGAATTGTTGTAGATGGGTGTGCGAGTGGGAAATTAGTTTCAAGGTAGCTATTCAGGGTAGTTGTGGGTGTGTGTGCAAGTTTCAAGAGTTATTGAAGGTAGTTGTAAATGAGTGTATGAGTGGGAAATTAGTTTCAAAGTAGTTTTTCAGGGTAGTTGTGTTTGTGTGTGTGAGTGTATGTGAGAGAGAGATTAGGTTTAGGGTAGTTGTTCAGGTAATCACAGGCATGTGTGAGATAAGTCTCAGAATAGTTATTCAAGGAATGAGGGATGTTCTAAAAATTTCTTAAAGACTCCAGGCTTCTTGCAGTAAGACGTCAAAACAATATCAGGTCATCAAAGAATAGCCTTTCACCATTTTAGCCGCTGACTTAACATTTCAGTATTTGGTGCTGTTTGCAAAATCTAATGTGAAAAGAACAGGAACATGCAAATGTGGTGAAATGCATAGAAGAGAACTGGGATGCACAATAGCATAGAAACGAGTCCTTCAAAAAACAAACTGATGACTAACAATGTCAGTGGCCTTGGCACTGATATCAAAGATGATAGTGAACAATTGGAAACAGTCTGTAGCTTCAAACATCTAGGAGCGATTGTAGCAGACAAAGACTCAAAGCCAGAAACACTCTTCAGAATTGCACAGACTGGAAAAGCGCTGACCAAGCTGGAGATTGTACGGAGTGACAGAAACATTATGCTCAACTCAAAGATCAGACTGAAGCAATCTTGGTTGTCTGTCTATTCCTGTGTGCTTGCAAGTCTGGGACCTTGACAGCAGACCTAGCAAAGAGAATGCAGGCCATGGAGATAATAATAATAAATGGAAGTTATACAGCACTATATCTTGCAAAAAACAAATCAAAGCGCTTTCATTCATTCTACTCATTCACATGCAGCCAGTATGATGAGAGGATATCGAAAACACCTCATCATCTCCTACAAAGATCACATTACCAGCAACACAAAATGTACAGAACAGAATCAGGCAAGCTATCAGGCCCTATTGGGACCTTCTGACAACAGTGAAGAGATCAAAACTTGAAGTGGTATGGGCACATCTCTTGGTGAAAGCGGCTTGCGAAGACAGTCCTACGGATTTGTACAGAGTTCTGGAAGTAAAAATTTTTTTGGGAAAAATGGAGAACCCCTTTCCAGACCTGGAAATGTCCTGGAGATGTCACTTTGTGCCCGTAGAGTATGGAAATGTCCTGCAATTACTCCGAAAATTCATCTTTTATTTTTAAGAGTAAGTAGATATGAGATCAAACCACAGACAGATTTGTAGTGAAAGTAACATCAAAATTGGAAGTGGAAACAAGAGCATTGTCCCCTTTGATTTGCAGAGGTGAACAAATTTAGTACATTCGAGTTATCTCTATTCTGTCAGAGGTCAGGATAGCCTTGTGTTTAGTGTGTTGAGGTTGCACTCTGGTGGTGTGAGGCGCCCATTCAAGGGGATTTCCCCCCTGGAATTGACATGAGTACTGACTCCACTCCCTGGAAAGTCTTGGATGAGTAGGCCATTGAGTGCATCGGAGGAGTAGGCCATTGAGTGCATTGGATGAGTAGGCCATTGTGTGCATCGGAGGAGTAGGCCATTGAGTGCATTGGAGGAGTAGGCCATTGAGTGCATCGGAGGAGTAGGCCATTGAGTGCATTGGATGAGTAGGCCATTGTGTGCATCGGAGGAGTAGGCCATTGAGTGCATTGGAGGAGTAGGCCATTGAGTGCATTGGAGGAGTAGGCCATTGAGTGCATTGGAGAAGTAGGCCATTGTGTGCATCGGAGGAGTAGGCCATTGAGTGCATTGGAGGAGTAGGCCATTGAGTGCATTGGAGGTGTAGGCCATTGAGTGCATTGGAGGTGTAGGCCATTGAGTGCATTGGAGGTGTAGGCCATTGAGGGCATTGGGGGAGCAGGCCATTGAGTGCATTGGAGGTGTAGGCCATTGAGTGCATTGGAGGTGTAGGCCATTGAGTGCATTGGAGGTGTAGGCCATTGAGGGCATTGGGGGAGCAGGCCATTGAGGGAGTAGGCCATTGAGTGCATTGGAGGTGTAGGCCTTGAGTGATTGGGGGGGGGGGGGGGGGTTAGGCATTGGTGCTTGGGGAGTAGGCCATTGGAGTGCATTGGAGAGTAGGTCTTGAGTGCTTTGGGGGGTAGGTCTGAGTGCTTTGGAGGGTAGGCCATTGTGTGCTTTGGGGGAGTAGGCCATTGTGTGCATTGGAGGAGTAGGCCAGTGTGTGCTTTGGAGGAGTAGGCCATTGAGTGCTTTGGGGGAGGAGGCCATTGAGTGCTTTGGAGGAGTAGGCCATTGAGTGCATTTGAGGAGTAGGCCATTGAGTGCATTTGAGGAGTAGGCCATTGGTGTACATTGGAGGAGTAGGCCATTGAGTGCATTGGAGGAGTATGCCATTGAGTGCATTGGAGGAGTATGCCATTGAGTGCTTTGGAGGATTAGGCCATTGAGTGCATTGGAGGAGTAGGCCATTGAGTGCATTGGGGTGGGGGTGCCATTGTGTGCATTGGAGGAGTATGCCATTGAGTGCATTGGGGGAGTATGCCATTGAGTGCATTGGGGGAGTAGGTCATTGTGTGCTTTGGAGGAGTAGGCCATTGGGGGCATTAGGGGAGTAGGGCCATTGATGCATTGGGGAGTAGGCCATTGGTGCTTGGAGGAGTAGGCATTGGGGGGGGGGGGGGGGGGGGGGGGGGTAGGCCATTGTGTGTTTTGGAGGAATTGGCCTTTGGGGGTGGGGGGGTGGGGAGTAGGCCATTGTGTGTTTTGGAGGAGTAGGCCATTGGAGGAGTAGGCCACTGAGCGCATTGGAGGAGTAGGCCATTGTGTGCTTTGGAGGAGTAGGCCATTGGAGGAGTAGGCCACTGAGCGCATTGGAGGAGTAGGCCATTGTGTGCTTTGGAGGAGTAGGCCATTGTGTGTTTTGGAGGAGTAGGCCATTGAGGGCATTGGGGAAGTAGGCCATTGTGTGCTTTGGAGGAGTAGGCCATTGGAGGAGTAGGCCACTGAGCGCATTGGAGGAGTAGGCCATTGTGTGCTTTGGAGGAGTAGGCCATTGTGTGTTTTGGAGGGGTAGGCCATTGAGTGCATTGGAGGAGTAGGCCATTGTGTGCATTGGAGGAGTAGGCCATTGTGTGCTTTGGAGGAGTAGGCCATTGTGTGCATTGGAGGTGTAGGCCATTGTGTGCTTTGGAGGAGTAGGCCATTGTGTGCATTGGAGGTGTAGGCCATTGAGTGCATTGGAGGGGTAGGCCATTGAGTGCATTGGAGGGGTAGGCCATTGAGTGCATTGGAGGGGTAGGCCATTGAGTGCATTGGAGGGGTAGGCCATTGTGTGCATTGGAGGAGTAGGCCATTGAGTGCATTGGAGGTGTAGGCCATTGAGTGCATTGGAGGGGTAGGCCATTGTGTGCATTGGAGGAGTAGGCCATTGAGTGCATTGGAGGAGTAGGCCATTGGGGGAGTAGGACTTTGTGTGTTTTGGAGAAATAGGCCATTGTGTGCATTGGAGGAGTAGGCCATTGTGTGCTTTGGAGGAGTAGGCCATTGAGTGCTTTGGAGGAGTAGGCCATTGGGGGAGTAGGACTTTGTGTGTTTTGGAGGAGTAGGCCATTGTGTGCTTTGGGGGGAGTATGCCATTGAGTGCATTGGGGGAGTAGGCCCATTGTTTTGCTTTGGAGGAGTAGCCATTGGGGCATTAGGGAGTAGGCCATTGAGTGCATTGGGGAGAAGGCCTTTGAGTGCTTTGGAGGAGTAGGCCATTGGGGGGGGGGGGGGGGTAGGCCATTGTGTGTTTGGGGGAGTAGGCCGGGGGGGGGGGGGGGGGGGGGCGGGGAGTAGGCCATTGTGTGTTTTGGAGAAGTAGGTCATTGGAGGAGTAGGCCACTGAGCGCATTGGAGGAGTAGGCCATTGTGTGCTTTGGAGGAGTAGGCCATTGTGTGTTTTGGAGGAGTAGGCCATTGGAGGAGTAGGGCATTGGGGAAGTAGGCCATTGTGTGCTTTGGAGGAGTAGGCCATTGGAGGAGTAGGCCACTGAGCGCATTGGAGGAGTAGGCCATTGTGTGCTTTGGAGGAGTAGGCCATTGAGTGTTTTGGAGGGGTAGGCCATTAAGTGCATTGGAGGAGTAGGCCATTGTGTGCATTGGAGGAGTAGGCCATTGTGTGCTTTGGAGGAGTAGGCCATTGTGTGCTTTGGGGGAGTAGGCCATTGTGTGCTTTGGAGGAGTAGGCCATTGAGGGAGTAGGCCATTGTGTGCTTTGGAGGAGTAGGCCATTGAGGGGGTGTGCCATGGAGGAGTAGGCCATTGTGTGCTTTGGGGGAGTAGGCCATTGAGTGCATTGGAGGAGCAGGCCATTGAGTGCATTGGAGGAGCAGGCCATTGTGTGCATTGGAGGAGTAGGCCATTGAGTGCATTGGAGGGGTAGGCCATTGTGTGCATTGGAGGAGTGGGCCATTGAGTGCATTGGAGGGGTAGGCCATTGAGTGCATTGGAGGGGTAGGCCATTGTGTGCATTGGAGGAGTAGGCCATTGTGTGCTTTGGAGGAGTAGGCCATTGAGTGCTTTGGAGGAGTAGGCCATTGGGGGAGTAGGACTTTGTGTGTTTTGGAGGAGTAGGCCATTGTGTGCTTTGGAGGAGTAGGCCATTGAGTGCTTTGGGGGAGTAGGCCATTGAGTGCTTTGGAGGAGTAGGCCATTGTGTGCATTGGAGGAGTAGGCCATTGAGTGCATTTGAGGAGTAGGCCATTGGAGGAGTAGGCCATTGAGTGCATTGGAGGAGTAGGCCATTGAGTGCATTGGAGGAGTATGCCATTGAGTGCATTGGAGGAGTAGGCCATTGAGTGCTTTGGGGGAGTAGGCCATTGTGTGCATTGGAGGAGTAGGCCATTGAGTGCATTTGAGGAGTAGGCCATTGGAGGAGTATGCCATTGAGTGCATTGGAGGAGTATGCCATTGAGTGCATTGGAGGAGTAGGCCATTGAGTGCTTTGGAGGATTAGGCCATTGAGTGCATTGGAGGAGTAGGCCATTGTGTGCTTTGGAGGATTAGGCCATTGGGGGCATTAGGGGAGTAGGCCATTGAGTGCATTGGGGGAGTAGGCCATTGAGTGCTTTGGAGGAGTAGGCCATTGGGGGAGGGGGGGGGGGGTAGGCCATTGTGTTTTGGGGGGGTAGGCCATTGGGGGGGGGGGGTAGCCATTGTGTGTTTTTGAGTGGTAGGGTGAGCTTTGGTTAGGGGATGAGGGTGGTACGGGGTGAGGGTTTCTGGGGGGGGGGGAGGGGGTAAGTTATTGTAGGGTGGGGAGGGTGGGGAGGGGGTGGGGGAGGGGAGGGAGGGTTGAGGGGGGGGGGGGGGGAGTGTGTGGGGGTGGAGGGTTGGGGCGGAGGGTGGGGGGGGAGGGTGGGGGCGCGGGGGCGGAGTGGGTTTATTGGGGAGTTGTGGGTGGCGGGAGGGTGTTGGTTAGAGGGAGGGTTTTGGGGGTGAGGGTTTTTTTTTAGGGGGATATTGTGGGTTTTTTGAGGGGGGGAGGGTAGGAGGAGTAATTTGGGGTGGGGGAGGGGGGGAGGGTACGTGAGGGGGGCGGGGGGGGGGAGGGTTAGGTTAGGGGTGGGGGGGGGCGGGGGGGGGGAGGGGGGGGGAGGGTAGGTTGAGGGGAGGGTGGAGGAGGGGTTTGGAAGGGTGTTCGGGGGGGGGGGGGGGGGGGAGAGGGGGGGGGGGGCGTGGGTTTATATTGCGTGGGTATTGATGGGGTGCGGGAAGTGTTATTAGGGGCGTGGTAGGGAGTGGGGGAGGGTGTTAGGGTCGGTGGGTTGAGGAGGGTTTTTATTTTTATAAGGGTAGGGGGAGGGGAGGGGGTTTTGGGGGGGTTGGGGTGGGGTGGGGGGGGGGGAGGGGTGAGGTGAGGGTTTTATTATTCGGGTTTTGGGGGAGGGGGAGGGGGGTTGGGGGTCGGGGCGGAGGGTGGGGAGGGGGGGGGGGGGGAGGGGGGGGGGGGGGGGGGGGGGAAGGGTAGGGGGGGGGGGTGAGGGGGGTAGGGGGGGGGGTGGAGGGAGGGTAGGTTATTCTGGGTGGTTTTAGGGCGGGGGGGAGGGTTTTGGGGGGGTGAGGGGGAGGGGTTGGTTAGTTTGGTGGGGGGGGGTGTGGATGAGGGTACGGAGGGTATTCGTTTTGGGGGAGGGAGGGTAGATCTTTGGGGGGGGATGGGGGGGGAGGCGGGGGGGAGGGGGGGTTAGTTAAGTTTGGTATTATTAGTCAGGGGTAGGGGTGTGTTAGTTAGGGGAAGGGAGAAGTGATTTTAGTGAGGGTTATATAGGGGATTTTAGGGGAGGAAGTAGCAATTGTGGGAGAGGAGGGTTTTATGTGAGGGGTTAGAGGGTTTTTTATTGGTATTTTAGGGAGGGTGGTTGTAGGGGTTTTTTATGAGGGTTGTGGGTTGGGTTGCGGGAGGGGTTGGGTGGGGGGGAGGGTATAGTAGGGTTTTTTATGGTTTTGGGGAGTTAGAGGGGTTATAGGATGAGGGTTAGTTTTAGGGTTAAGGTAGTTGAGAGGGGGTATTAGAGGGGTTTTTTATTTGAGGGTTGGGGTATGATATATTTAGGAGGGTGGGAGGTGGGGGGGGAGGGGTCTGGGTGGAGGGGTTAGGGCTTATTATGTCGGCTGTTATTTTTTTAGGGAGGGGGTGCGGGTATAGGGGTAGGGGTGGTTTGTTTTAGTTTTTTAATTGTTTGGGGTGGAGGGACCAAGAGGGAGGGAGGGGGGGTAGAGGGTTGGTAGGGGAATTCTTCTGGTATTGGGAATTAGGTTTGGGTGGTGGATTAAGTGGTTGGGTGGGGGGAGGGGGAGGGGTGTATGGGGGGAGGGAGGGGTAGGTTGTATGGTTATAGTTGGGTTATGGAGGAGGGAGGTTATATTAGGGGGTAGGTTTAGGGGAGGTTTATAGGTTTTCAGGGTAAGGAGAGGTTTTAGGGGAGTTTAGGTGTGTTAAGGGGATTTTTTTATATTATTAGGTTTTGAGGGTTTTTGTTAGGGGAGGGTAGTTGAGGTTTGTAAGTGGGTTTTTTTAAGGGGTTGTTAGGGGAGTGGAGTTTCAGGAGTTATGTGGTTCGGTTAAGATAGGGAGAAGTAGGGTTTATGGATTTATTAGGGGTTTATAGGGGGAAAGGGGAAGTGTACATAAGGGAGTTTAGTTAAGTGTTTAAGTAGGAGTTTGGAGTAACGGAGGGTTATTAGGGGATTTAGGGGAGTTTTAGGTTAGTAAGTAGGGTTGTAGGGGAGTAGTAGAAGTGAGCGTTGTAAGAATTAGTGGTGTAGTGAGTTACGTTTTACCTGGTTTTAGGTTTTTAGTTTTAGTTGAGTTAGTAGTTTCTAGTGTTTGTGGAAGGGAGTAGTTTAGAGGAAGGGAGTGGTGTTTTGGGTTTTCTAGGTTAATAGTTCATGGGGTAGTTATAATAGTTAGTTTATTAGTTATAGTTGGGTGTGGGTTAGTTGGTGGGGGGGGTGGCAGGGGAAGTTCATAGAGGGGTCAGGGGAGTTGTTAGTTTTTTCACCAGGGGGGCAGGGGCAAGGGGAGTAACGGCAGGGGAGTTTGAGGCAGGGGGAAGTGCCCAGAGGGGGGGAGAGAAGTTTTGCGGGCCGGGCAGGGGGAGTATGACAGCCAGGGGGAGGCCAGGGGAGAGGGGAAAGCGGGGGGGGCAGGGGCGTTCGGAGTAGTTTGTAAAGTCCCAGGGCAGGGGGGGGGAGGGGCCAGGGGTGGGGGAGTTTGTTAGCAGGGCTCCAGGGGAGTTTTGAGTAAGAGGGGGAAGTTGGAAGTTTGAGCAAGGGGTGGCAAGGGGGACAGGGGAGTTTGTGTTAGTTTTTAACCGGGATGGGCAGACAGGGGCGAGGAGTTTGGGCAGGGTGGAGGAAGAGGCAGGGGGGGGGCAGGATGGCGGAGAGAGGGGATAAGAGGGGAAAGGTGAGTTTTAGTGGCAGGGGAGTAAGCGGGCGGCAGGGGAATTAGTTTGTAGGTTTAATCAGAATAGGGGCAGGGGAGTTTGTCAGGGGGGGAGTTTGTCAGGCAGGGGAGAGGTTTGTAGTAGTTTTTAGTTAAGGTGAAAGTAGTAAAGTTTAGTTTAGTTTGTAGGGGAGTTTGTAGGTTTGAGCGAGTAGGAGGGGGAGTTTATGTTCTGTGTTTGTAGTAGGTGGGTGGGATAGACGTAGGGGCAGGGGGAAGTGCGAGGGGGCGAAAGTGCGTGATGCGGGCACCGCTGGGTGTTCTCTATGGGGCTGGCAACATGGGGTGCTGTCGGTGGGCGGTGATTTAGTACCTCATAATGTTTGTTTTGTTTTGTTATGTTCTCGGGCCGTGGGCACAGGGGCGGGTTTGGGTGAGCGGGTTGTGTCAGATTGATGTGCTGGTCACCATTTGTTCTGTTTGGGGCCGTGGGGCAGTGGGAGCGTCTGGTTTGATGTAAGGGCAGGAGGCAGGAGTTTGTGTGGGTTTCTTGTCCCAGGGTGGCCAGGGATGTGTGGGGCCGTTTGGGGTGGGTTTCTGGGCGTGGGGGGAATGGCAGGGGAAAGGTGGGGGGGAGGGGGTGTTGGGTGGTGTTGCAAATAGTTTAAGTTTTATTGGGTTGGGGTGTTCTGGCGTTGTTTCTGTACTGTGGGCGGGGGGTTTTTTGTAGGGTTTAAAACGAGAAGGGTAAGTAAAAAAAGTTCCATGGTATTTATAGGTGTGTGGGGGCAGGGGGGGACGTAAGGTTGGAGTAGTGAGTAAGAACGTTTACTGTTAAGTTTTATGGGATGGGGGAGTAGACGGGGAGTGTATCAAGTTTTTTTAGTTTATGTAGTGTTGAAGGGGAGAAAGTTTTGGAGGGTTTGTAATTTAAGTTAGGGGTAAGTGAGGTTAAGTGAAGTAGTTGTAGAGTAGGTGTTTGTTGTGTAGTCAAGGTGTTAGTTAGTTTGTTGGGGGGATATGGTGAGTTTAGGGGGATGAGGTGGTATGTAGGTGGTTTTTGAGTAGAGTGTGTCGTTTGTTGGTAGGGTAGGTAGGTTGTGAAGGGTTTGTTTGTGTGATGTGAGGAGTTTTGATAGTGTGAGAGGTTTAGTTTGTTAGAGAAGAAAGGTGGTTTTCTTTTGTAGTTGAGTTTTTGTTAGGTAAATTAGTTTAGTTCATGGTAGTCGTTATAGGTGGGATGTGGCGTGGGGGGGAGGAAAAAGAAGAAAAGGCCCCATACTCAGCACCACACTTTAGTTTAATAGTTATAGGTTGGGGTGGTGGGCGGAAAGAAAAATGGACAGGAAGGCAACAGGGAGTTTGTTTTGTATTTACAAGGGAGGTGTTTTAGTAAGTTTGGGAGGTTTGTTAGGTATTAGTTCATGGTAGTCATAGGTATGGTGGCTGGGGTGGGGGGAGGGGGGGGGCGTGGGAGGGCTGTGGGGGGGGGGGTTGGGGGGTGGGCCGCGGGCCAGGGCAGGTGCGAAGGGCAGAGGGCCAGGGCAGGTGAGTAGTTTCTAGGTTAATAGTTATGGTTAGTTATAGGTGGGGTGAGGGAGGGAGTTTGTAGGTAATAGTTCATGGTAGTTATAGGTGTGGGGGGGGGGTGGGGTGAGGGAGGGGGGGGGGGGAGGCCGGGGGGGGGGATGGGGCAGGGGAGTAGATAGTTTAGGTTATAGTTCATGGTTAGTTATAGGTGGGTGGGGGGAGGGCAGGGGGGGGAGGGGAGTTTGTAGTGGTACTAGTTCATGGTGTTATAGGTCGGGAGGGGGGGGGGGGGGGGAGGGGAGGGTAGGGGAGTTTCTAGGTAATAGTTCATGGTAGTATAGGTGGGTGGGGGGAGGGGGAAGGGAGGGGTGGCAGGGGAGGTTTCTAGGTAATAGTCTTGGTAGTTATAGGTGGGTGGGAGATGATTTGGGCAGGGGATAGTTTGTAGGTAATAGTTCATGGTTAGGTGAATAGGTGGGGGCGAGGAGGGTAGGGGAGTTTCAGTGTTTGGGGTGTGCAAAGTTGTGTTTTTTCCATGAATAAAGTTGCTGAAACCTCACCTGGGCGACTCCTTGTTTTGTGTTGCATGAGGAGTAGTGAGTGCAAGCTTTTGTAGAGTTTGTCGATACCCTAGGATGGTGTGCTCCAGTGTCCAGCAGCTCAGGCTCTATATTATATAAGTAAGGACACTATAGGGGTTGGGGTGGGTCGGGGGCCAGGAGGTTGGGTACCACTACATAAGTTCTGACACTGCAACTTGTTGAAACCTTACCCCCCACTTGCACTTGAAAAAGGTGGCAAGGAAAACCAACCCCCACCCCCCAAAACGATATGCCCCAGTTTGCTACACTATCCCTCCCCCCCCCTCCACCCCCTGCATGCCTCCTCCCCGCACATGATCTGTTGGCCTTATCCCTTATTGCGGGTTTTTTTGTCGGCCATTGGGGCCAGGATGTGGTGATGGGTATCCGTTATTAAAAATCAACCCATTTTCTCCCAACAAACTTATTTTATCCACCCTATGTTCTATCAGAGATACGAACCTATGAATCCCTCCTCTCCTCCCCCCCCCCACCTCCCTCAGTTTTTCTAGAGTTTTCTTCTGTAAACACTTGATTCTAATTAGGTGGGGGACTTTGGGGGGGAAAACAAAAAACCAAAACACTGCCTCTACCCCAAAGTCATTTGAGAAATTTGAACACCCCAGCTCTAACTGCAAGTTTTTCTTCTTAAAATTGTTGTTCGTTGTTTTTACCAAAAAATTTAGGATTTTTGTCTTTTACTGAGTGCTTCATGGAAGTAATCTGGTGTTAGTACAAAAAAGTTTACTTTTTCCAAAAGTCAGAAATTCGTTATTAAAAGTTTGTAGAGAATTTATTGCTACTGTTCGTGACTTTTTTGGGGGGGTGGGGTGGGGGGTGGGGTGGGGGAGGCTTTGTCTCAGACATGTTTTTAAAAAGGGGGGAAGTTGGTCTGTGACATGCTTGGTCTTGACCCTTTTTACACGATTTTTGAAACTGCTTGATCTGAATATTAAGAAATGATTTTCCATTTATGTGATCTAAGATGTTTGCCCCCCCCCCAGTTACCTGTGTTCAACTCTCGCTAAATTAGACATTTACCTGTATAGGTACAGACTTGACCAACTTCCTTCCAACCAAATGGTATTAAGCTGGATACATGACTCCACATCACCGTAACATATAGGCTAGATAAGTACAGAACCTTTACCCACCTCTCATTCTATGAAAAAGAAAAATTATCCAGCCACCATCCCTCTCTATTCTTCCTTCCAACTTCATCCCTAAATTACTCCAAACTTTCAATTTATCACACCGGTGATCCTTAAGAGAAAAAAAAAGGACCCCCCCTCCCCCCTTTTTAAAAAACAAAACAAACTTCATCAGCCAAATTTAATCTGTTCTAGCACGGAATATAAATAGTACCAATTTCCCTTACTTAATATTTGCCACTTCACCATTTTTCGAAACACCTATAGTTTTCATCGAATAAAAAACAACCACCTCCCCGGAAATCTTAAATCACACCACTCGTTTTTTTGCCAGTATTATCTCTAACCCTTCCCTCCTACTACTCCCTCCCCCACCCCCCATTTCCTTATTACATCTCTGTAATCTGCCCAAGCAATAATTGGGACATAATATCCCTAAAACGACCCCCCCCCCCTCCTTTTTTTTAAATTTTAGTCATCTTACTTAATCCCTCACGTACCCAATACAAAAATGGGAAATATCTACACCCCCAGTGGCCCCCTCTGCATTTATTCGTCCCAAATAATTAGAAATGTTAAGCCGCTTTCCCTTACCACCACCAGCTGTTTTGCTCAAGCTTCCTCATAAATTGTAAAATAAACCTAAAGGCGTCCTCCCCCTCCACCTTCATCTTCTCTCTTTTCCTTCGCTTAAAAAAAAAATAAATTTTGCAGTGTTTGTTTTACAAAAAAAACTTGCGAAATATCACCTTTCCCTAGCTTCCATCCCCCACCCCCTTCACACCTGCAATCCTGTTTTAACAGACAGGGGGGGACTATTTCCACCCCTACCCTATTCACCCCCTGTTTACCAGGCATCGTGCCTATAACTGGAAAATATTATCCCCCACACGACTATGTGTAATACTTTTTCCATATATGGACAATATTTTCCCCATATCATCTGTATATTTTTTTATTCTAAAATTTTCGAAAAAATATTGCCACCATCCTTCCCTCTATTTGTTTTACTTCCTTAGGGGTGGGGAGAGTTTCTAGGTAATAAGGTTTTTTTTTTTGTCAATCGGTAGTTATAGGTGCGAGGGGGGGGGGGGGAGGGGGGGGGGGGGAGGGCGGGGATGGGAGTTTCTAGGTAATCGTTCATGGTGTTGATAGGTGGGGGTAATAGGGGTGGGGGCAGGGAGTTTCTAGGTATTGTTCATGAGTAGTTAGTTATGGGGGTGGGGTAGGAGGGGGTTTCTAGGTAATAGTTATGGTAGCTATTATAGTGATCGGTGAGGGGGGAGAGGGTGAGGGTTTTTTTTGGGGTTTCTAGGTATTGTTCTTGGTTGTATAGGGGGAGAGGGAGGGGGCAGGGGAGTGGTTTCTAGGTATTAGCATTAGTTCATGGTTGTTATTAGGTTATGGGGGGAGGGCAGGGGGCAGGTTTCTAGGTAATAGTTCTTGGTAGTTATAGGTGAGGGGGGGGAGGGTAGGGGTGTTCAGTTTCTAGGTTAATTAGTTCTGGGTGGTTATAGGGGCGCGGGGGATGGGTCAGGGGAGTTTTCTAGGTATTAGTTCATGGTTGTTTTAGGGGAGAGGGGGCAGGAGGGAAGGGGAGTTTTATGGTAATTGTTCTATGGTTGTTATAGGTGGGGGTCGAGGTGAGTTTTGGGTGAGGGCCGGGGATGGTAGTTTCTAGGTATCGTTTCATGTGGTAGTTATAGGGGAGGGCGGGGAGGGTAGGGGAGGTTAGGTGTCTAGGTATTAGGTCATGGTTGAAGTAGGGGGAGGGGAGGGCAGGGGTTGTTTCTAGGTATTTGTTTCCGGTTGTTATAGGGGGAGCAGGGTGGGTCATAAGGGGAGTTGTTTGAAGGGGAGTTTCTAGGTATGTTCATGGAGTTATAGGTGAGGGGGTGGGGTGGGCAGGGGAGTTTTAGGTAATAGTTCATGGTAGGTCTTAGGTGGGGGTTGGGAAGGAAGGGGAGTTTCTAGGTAATAGTGCCCTTGTAGTTAAGGCGGGGGTGGGACGGGTGAGTTTCTATGGTATAGTGAATGGTTTAGTTATAGGTGAGGCAGTATGGGGGTGGGTGGGTGAAGGTGAGTTTCTAGGGATAGTGCTTGGTTAGTTATAGGTGTAGGAGGGGGGGGGCAGGTGAGGGCTAGGGGAGTTGCTAGGTAATAGTTCTTGGAGTTCTAGGTGGGGGTGGGAAGGGGAGTTTCTAGGGTAATAGTTGCTCATGGTAGTTATAGGTGGGGGTGGGTAATAAAGGGAGTTTCTAGGTAATAGTGCACCCTTGGTAGTTATAGGTGGGGAGTGGTGGGGAAGGGAGTTTTAGGTACTAGTGCCTGGTAAGTTTAGTTATAGGTGAGGATGTGGGAGGGAGGGCAGGGGGAGTTTCCTAGGTATAAGTTTCTTGGTAGTTGGTAGTTATAGGTGGAGGTGGGGGGGGAGGGGCAGGGGAGTTTATAGGTAATAGTTCATGGTAGTTATGGGGTGGGGGGGGGGGAGAGGGCCAGGGGAGCGTTCTTCTAGGAGTTCTAGGTAATAGTTCATGGTGTATGGGGTGGGGGGGGAGGGCAGGGTGAAGTTCTAGGTAATAGTTTCATGGTAGTTATAGTGCGAGGGGGGTGGGGGGGGGGGGGGGGGGGGCGGGGGGGGAGTTTCTTAGGTAATCGTTCATCGGTAGTATAGGTGGGGGGGAGGGCAGGGGGGGGGGAAGTTTCTGGTAATAGTTCATGGTCGTGATAGAGTGGGGGGGGGGGGGGGGAGGAGGGGAGGGGTTTGTAGGTAAAGTTCATTGGTAAGTTATAGGTGAGGGGAGGGGGGGGAAGTGGAGTTTGCTAGGTGATAGTTCATGGTTTTAGTTATAGGTGGGGTTGGGGCAGGGGGAGAGTTTCTGGGTAATGATCATGGTAGTTATAGGTGGGGGGAGGGAGGGCAGGGGAGTTTTAAGGTACTAGGTCATGGTAGTTATAGGTGGCTGGGGAAGGCAGGGGAGTTTCTAGGTACAGTTCATGCCGGTTAGTTATTAGGTGGGGGGAGAGGCAGGGGAGTTTCTGGTATTAGTTTCATGGTCGTTATAGGGTGTGGGGCGGAGGTGGGGGGGCGGGGTGAAGGTTTATCGGTTGACTAGTTCATTGGTAGTTATAGGTGGGTGGTAAGAGGGCCAGGGGATTTCTAGGAAATAGTTCTATGGTAGTTTTATACGGTGGGGGGGGGGGGGTGGGTTTGGCCGGGATGTTTTAGGTAAAAAAGTTCATGGTATTTTATAGGTGGTGGGGTGGGAAGGTAGGGGAAAGTTTGTTAGGTAATATTTCACTGGTGGGAGACATAGGTGGGGGGGGGGGGGGTGGGGGGAGTGGGGGGAGGGGCCCGAGAAGTGTCCGGGGGGTTGGGGGTGGGGGGGACCTGATTGGGGTTTTATGGGCAGCAGGGGGAAGTTTCTAGGTATTAGTTCATGGTAGTTATAGGGGGGGGGGGAGTTTTAGGTAATGTTCATGCGTTAGTTATAGGTGGGGGGGGGGGGTGGGGGAGGGCAGGGGAGTTTCTAGGTAATAGTCATGGTAGTTATAGGTGTGGGGAGCTTGGGGAGGGCAGGGGTGAGGTAGTAGGATTTTGTTTTCTTAGGTATGTTCATGGTAGTTATAGGTTGGCTGGGGGAGCACGATCCAGCGGTTTGCGGGGGGGGGGGGGTGGGGGGGTGGGGGTGGGTGGGGGGGGGGGTGGTGGGATTGGGGGGGGGGGGCAGGGTGAGCTTCTAGGTAATAGTGCATGGTCTGTTATAGGTGTTGTGTGGGGGGAGTTCTAGGTACTGTTCATGGTAGTTATAGGTTGGGGGAGGGCAGGGTTTTTCGCGTCTATAGTTCATGGTAGTTATAGGTGGGGGGGGGGAGGTGGGGGGGCGAGGGCAGGGAGTTTCTAGGTAATAGTTTCATTGTAGTTATAGGTGGGGGGGGTGGAGGGCATGCGAGGAGTTTTCTAGGTATTTTCTTCGGGTAGTTTTAAGGTGGGGGGGGGGGGGAGGCAGGGGAGTTTCTAGGTAATATTCAGGGTAGTTATAGGTGGGGGGTAGGGCTGGGGGTGAGGGTTTGGGGAGGGTAGGGGAGTTTATAGGGATAGTTCATGGTTTGTTATTGGGGGTGGGGGGGCCGGCGGGGCTAGGGGAGTTTGTCGGTAAAAGTTCTTTGTATTTATAGGGGTGAGGTGGAGGGGAGTTTTGTTAGGTAATAGTTTTCATTGGGATTTTGAGTTATAGTGGGCTGGGGGAAGGAAGGCAAGGAGTTTGTAGGTAATAGTTCATGGTAGTCATAGGTGGGGGGGGTGGGGGGAAGGGGGGAGGGCAGGGCAGGGGGAGTTTGAGTTTCTAGGTAATAGTTCATGGTTAGTTATAGGTGGGGGAGAGGCAGGGGGAGGTTTGTAGGTAATAGTTCATGGTTGTTCTAGTGTGTGATGTGGGGGGGGGGAGTGGGAGGGCAGGGGAGTTTTCTAGGTCATCGTTCATGGTCGTTCTAGGTGGGTGGGGGAGGCACGGGGTAGTTTGTTAAGGTAATAGTTATGGTAGTTACTAGGTCGGAGGGGGGGGGGGGGAGGAGGAGGGGAGTTTTAGGTCTATGTTCATGGTTCTGTATAGGTGTGTGTGGGGGAGGGCGGAGGCGGGGAGTTTTAGGTAAAGCGGTCATGGTAGTTATAGGTGGGTGGGAGTAGGGAGGGCAGGGGAGTTAAGTTAGAGTAAGTTTGTAGGTAATAGTTCATGGTAGGTATAGGTGGGGGGAGGGTAGGGAGTTTCAAGGTAATAGTTCTGGTTTAGTTTAGTTGGGGGGCGGAGGGGGGGGCAGGGGATGTTTCTAGGGTAATAGTTCAATGGTAGTTATAGGTGGGGGGAGGTATAGGGGATTCTTGGGTAATAGTTCATGTAGATATATGTGGGGTGGGGGGGGGTAGGGAAGCGGGGGGGGGTCTGGGTAGGGGAAGATTCTAGTAATAGTTCAGGGTGTTATAGGTGGGGGGGGGGGGTGGGGGGCGGGGGGGGGGGGCCAGGGGGCCAGGGGAGGTTTCTAGGTAATCGTTATGGTAGTTATAGGTGGTGGGGGGGGTGGGGGGGGGGGGGCGAGGGCAGGGGAGTTTCTAGGTAATAGTTCATGGTAGTTATAGGCGGGTGGGGTGGGGGTGGGACGGGGGAGGGGGGGGGTGAGAGGCCAGGGGAGGTTTAGGTAATAGTTCATGGTAGTCTATAGCGTTTTTTGTGGGGGTTAGTTTGGCGTTGCTGGGTTGGGGCCATCGGCCACAATTCCCTGAGGGTGGCGTCGGGTCATGGGGGGGTGTGGCGGCGGGGGGTGGGGGTGGAGGGGGGGGGCAGCGCGGGTCGGTGGAGGGCCTCCCCGGCGGGGGGCCGGGGGTGAGGGTGGGTTTGGCGGTGGGGTGGGGGGGGTAACGTAGGGTGGGGGAATTTGTAGGTGGGGGAGTGGGGGGGTGTGTGGAGGCGGGGCCGCGCGGGGGGGGGGCGATTCTGGGTGGTGCGGTCGGGGGGTTGGGGGGGGTCGTGGTGGGGGGGGGGGGGGGGGCGTGCGGGGGGGGGGGGGCCTGTTGAGTGTTGGGGGGTGCGGGAGTTGCGTGTGGGGGGTTGGGGGTTGTGGTGGGGGGGTTGTTTGGGTTGGGCAGGGTAGCTGGTGGGGGGATGGGTGTGGGGAGGGGTATAGGGGGGGTGGGGGGGGGGGCCCGCCGTTGGTTTGTATGCGGGGGCGAGGGGGGCGTGGGGGCGGGGCTTCAGGGGTGTTTGGTTGGCGGGGTGGGGGGGCGGTGCGCCGCAGGGGGGGGGGGAGGGGGGGGGGGGGGGGGGACCGGGGGGGTGGGGGGGTGGGGCCTTCGGGGGGGGGGGGTGAGCGAGTGGTGCGGTGGTGGGGGGGGGGGGGCGAGTGCGTGGGGGGGGGGGCCGGGGAGGGGTGGGGGTTGATCGGGTTGGGGGTGGGAGGTGCGTATGGGGGGGGGGGATACCTCGGGGGGGGGGTGGGGGGGGGGGGCTTGGGGGCGGGGGGGCGGCAGTGGGCGGGGGGCCCAGTGGAGTTTTAGTTTATAGAGTAATAGTTCATGGTAGTTGATAGGTTGGTGGGAGGGCATGGAGTTTCTGGTAATGTTCATGGTCGTTATGGGTTGAGGGCGGGGAGCGGCAGGGACAGGGGAACCAGGGAAGGTATCTGGTAATGTTCATGGTATAGTATATGGGGGGGGGTGGGGGGGGGCAAGGGAGTTTCTTGGTATTGTTCATGTTGTTATTAAACAGGGGGGGAGAGGGGAGTTTCTAGGTAAATAGTTAACAGGGTAGTTATAGGTGGAGGGGGGGGGGTGGGGGGGCGGTTAGTGGGTATAGCGTTTTTTAGGGCAGGGGTGTTTCTAGGTTATAGTTCATGATGGTATCGGTGGGGGGGGGGGGGGGGGGGGCGGGGGGGTGAGGGGTGGTTTATAGGTATAGTTCTAGCAATAGTTCATGGTAGTTCTAGGTGTTGGGGGGTGAGTGAGGGCAGGGGAGGTGTTTTAGGTAATAGTTCTTTGGCTTGTTATAGTGGGGGTTGAGGGCTGGGGGTGTTTTAGGTATTCGATTAGTCATGTGTATCGGTAGTTATTGGTTGTGAGGGGGGGAGGGCAGAGGGAAAGAGTTTCTAGGGTATATAGTTTCATGGTAGTTATAGGTGGGGGAGGGAGGGGAAGTTTCTAGGTATTAGTTCATGGTAGGTAGTTATAGGGTTGGAGGGGGGGAGGGCAGGGGAGTTTCTTGGTAAGTGTTCATTGGTAGTTATATAGGTGGGGGCGGGGAGGCAGGTGAGGGCAGGGGACAGGGTTTCAAGGTATAGTTTCATGGTCCGTTTAGGTGGGGGGGGGCAGGGGATTTCTAGGTATTAGATTCCTCGGTAGTTATAGGTGGGGAGTGGAGGGGTGGCAGGGGGAGTAGTTTGTTGTAGGTAATAGTGCATGGGTAGTTATTGGTGGGGGGTTGAGAAGGGCAGGGAGAAGGGCAGGGGAGTTTCTAGGTAATAGTTCTTCATCGGTAGTTATAGGTGGGGGGGGGGGGGGGGAGGGGACGGAGGGGGGGGACGGGACGGTTGGGGAACGGTGGGAGGTAATGGGACGAAGGGAGTTAGGTTTCTTTCTAGGTAATAGTTCATCTGTAGTTCTCGGTGTGTGGTGGGGGGGGGTTGAGGGGGAGGTGAGGGTAGGGAAGTTTTAGTCAGTAGTTAGTAGAGTTTGTAGGTAATATAGTTCATTGGTGTCGGTTGGTAGTCAACTAGGTGTGGGGGGGGGGGGTCGTCGGGCCTGGGGTGGGTGGGGGGAGGGGGGGGGGGGGGAGGGCAGGGGAAGGGTTTTGAGGTTTAGTTCATGGTATCGTAAGTTAAGTTAGTTATGGTGGGGGGGAGTTTGTAGAGTAGTGGGGAGAGGTTTCTAGGTACCCGGGGAATGGGGTGTGTAGTGAGTACGTAGTTACGAAAAGTTTCTAGGTAATAGTTCTTGGTAGGATTATAGGTCTGGGGGGGGGGAGGAGGGCCGGGGGGGGGGGGGAGGGGGGGGTGAGGCGGTGAGAGGGGGGGGAGGGCCAGGGGTAGTAGAGGCCCAGGGAGAGTCGGTTGCAGGGGAGGGGCGTCCAGGGGGGGCGGGCGGGGGGGGGAGGGCCCAGGGAGGGACAGCGGGAGGTTTCTACGGTATAGTTCATAGTTTAGTTATAGGTGGGGGGGGAGGGGGCAGGGGTGGGAGTATAATTAGTTTCTAGGTAATAGTTTCTGGTTGTTATGTTGGGGTTGGGGGGGGTGGGGGGCCGGGCGGCTGGGGAGGGGGGGGGGGGGGGGGGGGTGGGGGGGGGGGGGGGGCGTGGGGGGGGGGGGGGGCCGGGGAGCTTTCTAGGGTTATATAGTTCATCGGTAAGTTATTAGGTGTCTGTAGGGGGGGGGGTGGATGATGTTTATAGGTAATAGTTTCATGTGTAGTTTTTAGTTTTCTAGGGGGGGGTGAGGGGAGGGGTGTTGTATTTTTGGTTAATAGTTCATTGGTAGTTATCGGTGGGGGGGGGGGAGGGGAGTGGCAGAGGGGAGTTTTTAGGTAATAGTTCATGGTAGTTAGAGGTGCGGGGGGGGGGGGGGGGTGGGATGGCCTAGGGGAAAAGTAGTTCACAGGGGAAGAGGTTCCTAGGGTTAATTAATTATGGGTTAGTTTTAGGTGGAGGGGGGGGGGGGAGGGGGGGGAGTGGAGAGGTTGGGAGGGGGGGGGGGGGGGGGGGGGGGAGGGGGGAGGGAGGGGTGGGAGTGGGGGGGGGGGGGGAGGGGGTTGGGAGAGGGGTTGGGGGGAGGGTTAGGGTAGGGGGGTTTATAGGGGGGGGGAGGTGGGGAGGGGGGGGGGGGGGGGGGGGAGGTGTATGTCGGAGGGGTTTATAGGGTAGGGGGGAGGGGGAGGTTAGGTAGGGGGTTAAGGAGGGTTTTATTAGTTCTAGGGGAGTATGGGGGGGACGGGGTCGTTTTTGTAAGTTAGGGGAGGAAGGGGGAGGGAGGGTAGGGATAGAGGGTGAGGGTCTGAGGGTTTTGTAGGGGAGTTTTAGGGGGGGAGGGTTTGGGGGGGGGGGAGGAGGGGGAGGGGGGGGGGATGGGGGGGGGGGGGAGGAGGGGGGGGTGGTGGGGGGAGGGGGGGTGTGTAGCTGGGGGAGGGTTTTTGTGGGAGGGGGGGGGGGGGAGGGGGGGATGGGGGGGGGTGAGGGAGGGTTAGGGGAGATGGGGGGGGAGGGTTGGGGGGGGGGGGGGAGGGTAGGGGTAGGGGAGGGTAAGAGGGTGTTTTTGGGAGGGGTGTGGCGGGTGGGGGGGGGAGGGTAGGGGTGGGGGGGGGAGGGGGGAGGGGGGGGGGAGGGTATTTTATTGGGGGTTGAGGAGAGGGTTATTTTTATTAGTGGAGTGTGTTTCTCTTTTAGGGTCGTGAGGGGGGGTGAGGGTTGAGGGAAGGGTAGGGGAGTATTTAGAGGGGAGGGTTATGGGGGGGCAGGGTTAGTGGGGGGGGGGGGAGGGGGTAGGATGGGAGGAGGGTTGGGAGGGGGGGGGGGAGGGGGGGGGCGGGAGGGATGGGGGGGGGTCGGGGGAGGGTATTCACGGGGGGGGGCAAGAGGGGGGCGAGAGGGGGGGGGGGGGGCGTGAGGGGGGGGGGGGAGGGGGGAGGGGGGGGGAAGGGGGGGGGGGGCGGGGGGACGGGAGGGTAAGGGGTGCGGGGGGGGGGGAGGGTAGGGGGGGCGGGGGGGAGGAGGGTTTTGGAGGGGGGGGGGGGGAGGTCGGGGGAAGGGGGGTGGGGCGGGCGGGTAGTTGGTTTAGGGTGGTTTTTCAGGGGTTTTAGTTTTTAGGTAGGATGTAGAGGGGGTGGGGGGGGGAGGGGGGGGGGGGGGGAGGGTAGGGGAAGTGTTTTATTTTATAGGATATAGAGTAGGGAGGGAGGGTGCGCGGGGGGTGGGGAGGGTTAAGATGGAGGGTTTATTTTGAGGGGGGGGAGGGGGGGGAGAGGGTGGGGGCGGAGGGTTGGGGGGGTGGGGGGGGGGGGGGTGGGGAGGGGGGGGGGGGCGGGGGGAGGGGGGGGGGGGGTGGGGGCGGGGGGGGGGTGAGGGTTTTGAGGGTGGGGGGGGGGGGGGGGGGTTTGGGGGGAGGGTATACGGGGGAGGTAGGAGGGTATTGGGAGGGGGGGGGGGGGGGGGGAGGTGTGTTACTATTTGGTAGGGGAGTTTAGGGAGGGGAGGTGGAGGGTGTGGGTGGGAGGGGTGAGAGGGTAGGTGGGGGGGGGAGGGTAGTATAGGGGGGGAGGGTGCCGAGGGGGGGGTGGTTATAGTTTGGGGGGAGAGGGTTAAGTTAGGGGGGGGGTAGGGAGGGTGAGGGGGGGGGAGGGGGGGATGGGGGGGGGGAGGGTGGGAGGTAGGGGGAGGGGGGGGGGGGGGGGGGGGGAGGGAGGGGGTCAAGGGAGGAGGGGTATAGGGGGGTTGGAGGTGGGGGGTGGGGGGGGGGGGGAGGAGGCGGGCGGGGTTGATGAGAGGGTTTTTTTAAATTAGGGGGAGTGGGGTGGGGGGGGGGGGGGGGGATGGGGGGGAGGGGGGAGGGAGGGGGGGGGGGGCCGGGGATAGGGGGAGGGGGGGGGAGGGTTCTTTGTGGCGTGGCGTGGGGCGGGAGGGTGGAGGGGGGGGGGGGAGGGGTTAGGGAAGGGGAGGAGTTAGGGGATTTGGTAGTATAGGGGGGGGTAGGGGATTATAGGGGGAGGGGTATGGGGATGGGGGGGCGGGTTATCTAGAGGGGGAGACGGGGGGGTGAGGGTGAGGGGGGGAGGGTTGTAGAGGAGGGTTTTAGGGGGAGTGTTTTTTGGGGGGGCGGAGGGGTGGGAGGGAGGGGGGTTGGGGGGGGGGAGGGTGTGAGGGTTTTTGAGTGGTAGGGTGAGCTTTGGTTAGGGGATGAGGGTGGTACGGGGTGAGGGTTTCTGGGGGGGGGGGAGGGGGTAAGTTATTGTAGGGTGGGGAGGGTGGGGAGGGGGTGGGGGAGGGGAGGGAGGGTTGAGGGGGGGGGGGGGGGAGTGTGTGGGGGTGGAGGGTTGGGGCGGAGGGTGGGGGGGGAGGGTGGGGGCGCGGGGGCGGAGTGGGTTTATTGGGGAGTTGTGGGTGGCGGGAGGGTGTTGGTTAGAGGGAGGGTTTTGGGGGTGAGGGTTTTTTTTTAGGGGGATATTGTGGGTTTTTTGAGGGGGGGAGGGTAGGAGGAGTAATTTGGGGTGGGGGAGGGGGGGAGGGTACGTGAGGGGGGCGGGGGGGGGGAGGGTTAGGTTAGGGGTGGGGGGGGGCGGGGGGGGGGAGGGGGGGGGAGGGTAGGTTGAGGGGAGGGTGGAGGAGGGGTTTGGAAGGGTGTTCGGGGGGGGGGGGGGGGGGGAGAGGGGGGGGGGGGCGTGGGTTTATATTGCGTGGGTATTGATGGGGTGCGGGAAGTGTTATTAGGGGCGTGGTAGGGAGTGGGGGAGGGTGTTAGGGTCGGTGGGTTGAGGAGGGTTTTTATTTTTATAAGGGTAGGGGGAGGGGAGGGGGTTTTGGGGGGGTTGGGGTGGGGTGGGGGGGGGGGAGGGGTGAGGTGAGGGTTTTATTATTCGGGTTTTGGGGGAGGGGGAGGGGGGTTGGGGGTCGGGGCGGAGGGTGGGGAGGGGGGGGGGGGGGAGGGGGGGGGGGGGGGGGGGGGGAAGGGTAGGGGGGGGGGGTGAGGGGGGTAGGGGGGGGGGTGGAGGGAGGGTAGGTTATTCTGGGTGGTTTTAGGGCGGGGGGGAGGGTTTTGGGGGGGTGAGGGGGAGGGGTTGGTTAGTTTGGTGGGGGGGGGTGTGGATGAGGGTACGGAGGGTATTCGTTTTGGGGGAGGGAGGGTAGATCTTTGGGGGGGGATGGGGGGGGAGGCGGGGGGGAGGGGGGGTTAGTTAAGTTTGGTATTATTAGTCAGGGGTAGGGGTGTGTTAGTTAGGGGAAGGGAGAAGTGATTTTAGTGAGGGTTATATAGGGGATTTTAGGGGAGGAAGTAGCAATTGTGGGAGAGGAGGGTTTTATGTGAGGGGTTAGAGGGTTTTTTATTGGTATTTTAGGGAGGGTGGTTGTAGGGGTTTTTTATGAGGGTTGTGGGTTGGGTTGCGGGAGGGGTTGGGTGGGGGGGAGGGTATAGTAGGGTTTTTTATGGTTTTGGGGAGTTAGAGGGGTTATAGGATGAGGGTTAGTTTTAGGGTTAAGGTAGTTGAGAGGGGGTATTAGAGGGGTTTTTTATTTGAGGGTTGGGGTATGATATATTTAGGAGGGTGGGAGGTGGGGGGGGAGGGGTCTGGGTGGAGGGGTTAGGGCTTATTATGTCGGCTGTTATTTTTTTAGGGAGGGGGTGCGGGTATAGGGGTAGGGGTGGTTTGTTTTAGTTTTTTAATTGTTTGGGGTGGAGGGACCAAGAGGGAGGGAGGGGGGGTAGAGGGTTGGTAGGGGAATTCTTCTGGTATTGGGAATTAGGTTTGGGTGGTGGATTAAGTGGTTGGGTGGGGGGAGGGGGAGGGGTGTATGGGGGGAGGGAGGGGTAGGTTGTATGGTTATAGTTGGGTTATGGAGGAGGGAGGTTATATTAGGGGGTAGGTTTAGGGGAGGTTTATAGGTTTTCAGGGTAAGGAGAGGTTTTAGGGGAGTTTAGGTGTGTTAAGGGGATTTTTTTATATTATTAGGTTTTGAGGGTTTTTGTTAGGGGAGGGTAGTTGAGGTTTGTAAGTGGGTTTTTTTAAGGGGTTGTTAGGGGAGTGGAGTTTCAGGAGTTATGTGGTTCGGTTAAGATAGGGAGAAGTAGGGTTTATGGATTTATTAGGGGTTTATAGGGGGAAAGGGGAAGTGTACATAAGGGAGTTTAGTTAAGTGTTTAAGTAGGAGTTTGGAGTAACGGAGGGTTATTAGGGGATTTAGGGGAGTTTTAGGTTAGTAAGTAGGGTTGTAGGGGAGTAGTAGAAGTGAGCGTTGTAAGAATTAGTGGTGTAGTGAGTTACGTTTTACCTGGTTTTAGGTTTTTAGTTTTAGTTGAGTTAGTAGTTTCTAGTGTTTGTGGAAGGGAGTAGTTTAGAGGAAGGGAGTGGTGTTTTGGGTTTTCTAGGTTAATAGTTCATGGGGTAGTTATAATAGTTAGTTTATTAGTTATAGTTGGGTGTGGGTTAGTTGGTGGGGGGGGTGGCAGGGGAAGTTCATAGAGGGGTCAGGGGAGTTGTTAGTTTTTTCACCAGGGGGGCAGGGGCAAGGGGAGTAACGGCAGGGGAGTTTGAGGCAGGGGGAAGTGCCCAGAGGGGGGGAGAGAAGTTTTGCGGGCCGGGCAGGGGGAGTATGACAGCCAGGGGGAGGCCAGGGGAGAGGGGAAAGCGGGGGGGGCAGGGGCGTTCGGAGTAGTTTGTAAAGTCCCAGGGCAGGGGGGGGGAGGGGCCAGGGGTGGGGGAGTTTGTTAGCAGGGCTCCAGGGGAGTTTTGAGTAAGAGGGGGAAGTTGGAAGTTTGAGCAAGGGGTGGCAAGGGGGACAGGGGAGTTTGTGTTAGTTTTTAACCGGGATGGGCAGACAGGGGCGAGGAGTTTGGGCAGGGTGGAGGAAGAGGCAGGGGGGGGGCAGGATGGCGGAGAGAGGGGATAAGAGGGGAAAGGTGAGTTTTAGTGGCAGGGGAGTAAGCGGGCGGCAGGGGAATTAGTTTGTAGGTTTAATCAGAATAGGGGCAGGGGAGTTTGTCAGGGGGGGAGTTTGTCAGGCAGGGGAGAGGTTTGTAGTAGTTTTTAGTTAAGGTGAAAGTAGTAAAGTTTAGTTTAGTTTGTAGGGGAGTTTGTAGGTTTGAGCGAGTAGGAGGGGGAGTTTATGTTCTGTGTTTGTAGTAGGTGGGTGGGATAGACGTAGGGGCAGGGGGAAGTGCGAGGGGGCGAAAGTGCGTGATGCGGGCACCGCTGGGTGTTCTCTATGGGGCTGGCAACATGGGGTGCTGTCGGTGGGCGGTGATTTAGTACCTCATAATGTTTGTTTTGTTTTGTTATGTTCTCGGGCCGTGGGCACAGGGGCGGGTTTGGGTGAGCGGGTTGTGTCAGATTGATGTGCTGGTCACCATTTGTTCTGTTTGGGGCCGTGGGGCAGTGGGAGCGTCTGGTTTGATGTAAGGGCAGGAGGCAGGAGTTTGTGTGGGTTTCTTGTCCCAGGGTGGCCAGGGATGTGTGGGGCCGTTTGGGGTGGGTTTCTGGGCGTGGGGGGAATGGCAGGGGAAAGGTGGGGGGGAGGGGGTGTTGGGTGGTGTTGCAAATAGTTTAAGTTTTATTGGGTTGGGGTGTTCTGGCGTTGTTTCTGTACTGTGGGCGGGGGGTTTTTTGTAGGGTTTAAAACGAGAAGGGTAAGTAAAAAAAGTTCCATGGTATTTATAGGTGTGTGGGGGCAGGGGGGGACGTAAGGTTGGAGTAGTGAGTAAGAACGTTTACTGTTAAGTTTTATGGGATGGGGGAGTAGACGGGGAGTGTATCAAGTTTTTTTAGTTTATGTAGTGTTGAAGGGGAGAAAGTTTTGGAGGGTTTGTAATTTAAGTTAGGGGTAAGTGAGGTTAAGTGAAGTAGTTGTAGAGTAGGTGTTTGTTGTGTAGTCAAGGTGTTAGTTAGTTTGTTGGGGGGATATGGTGAGTTTAGGGGGATGAGGTGGTATGTAGGTGGTTTTTGAGTAGAGTGTGTCGTTTGTTGGTAGGGTAGGTAGGTTGTGAAGGGTTTGTTTGTGTGATGTGAGGAGTTTTGATAGTGTGAGAGGTTTAGTTTGTTAGAGAAGAAAGGTGGTTTTCTTTTGTAGTTGAGTTTTTGTTAGGTAAATTAGTTTAGTTCATGGTAGTCGTTATAGGTGGGATGTGGCGTGGGGGGGAGGAAAAAGAAGAAAAGGCCCCATACTCAGCACCACACTTTAGTTTAATAGTTATAGGTTGGGGTGGTGGGCGGAAAGAAAAATGGACAGGAAGGCAACAGGGAGTTTGTTTTGTATTTACAAGGGAGGTGTTTTAGTAAGTTTGGGAGGTTTGTTAGGTATTAGTTCATGGTAGTCATAGGTATGGTGGCTGGGGTGGGGGGAGGGGGGGGGCGTGGGAGGGCTGTGGGGGGGGGGGTTGGGGGGTGGGCCGCGGGCCAGGGCAGGTGCGAAGGGCAGAGGGCCAGGGCAGGTGAGTAGTTTCTAGGTTAATAGTTATGGTTAGTTATAGGTGGGGTGAGGGAGGGAGTTTGTAGGTAATAGTTCATGGTAGTTATAGGTGTGGGGGGGGGGTGGGGTGAGGGAGGGGGGGGGGGGAGGCCGGGGGGGGGGATGGGGCAGGGGAGTAGATAGTTTAGGTTATAGTTCATGGTTAGTTATAGGTGGGTGGGGGGAGGGCAGGGGGGGGAGGGGAGTTTGTAGTGGTACTAGTTCATGGTGTTATAGGTCGGGAGGGGGGGGGGGGGGGGAGGGGAGGGTAGGGGAGTTTCTAGGTAATAGTTCATGGTAGTATAGGTGGGTGGGGGGAGGGGGAAGGGAGGGGTGGCAGGGGAGGTTTCTAGGTAATAGTCTTGGTAGTTATAGGTGGGTGGGAGATGATTTGGGCAGGGGATAGTTTGTAGGTAATAGTTCATGGTTAGGTGAATAGGTGGGGGCGAGGAGGGTAGGGGAGTTTCAGTGTTTGGGGTGTGCAAAGTTGTGTTTTTTCCATGAATAAAGTTGCTGAAACCTCACCTGGGCGACTCCTTGTTTTGTGTTGCATGAGGAGTAGTGAGTGCAAGCTTTTGTAGAGTTTGTCGATACCCTAGGATGGTGTGCTCCAGTGTCCAGCAGCTCAGGCTCTATATTATATAAGTAAGGACACTATAGGGGTTGGGGTGGGTCGGGGGCCAGGAGGTTGGGTACCACTACATAAGTTCTGACACTGCAACTTGTTGAAACCTTACCCCCCACTTGCACTTGAAAAAGGTGGCAAGGAAAACCAACCCCCACCCCCCAAAACGATATGCCCCAGTTTGCTACACTATCCCTCCCCCCCCCTCCACCCCCTGCATGCCTCCTCCCCGCACATGATCTGTTGGCCTTATCCCTTATTGCGGGTTTTTTTGTCGGCCATTGGGGCCAGGATGTGGTGATGGGTATCCGTTATTAAAAATCAACCCATTTTCTCCCAACAAACTTATTTTATCCACCCTATGTTCTATCAGAGATACGAACCTATGAATCCCTCCTCTCCTCCCCCCCCCCACCTCCCTCAGTTTTTCTAGAGTTTTCTTCTGTAAACACTTGATTCTAATTAGGTGGGGGACTTTGGGGGGGAAAACAAAAAACCAAAACACTGCCTCTACCCCAAAGTCATTTGAGAAATTTGAACACCCCAGCTCTAACTGCAAGTTTTTCTTCTTAAAATTGTTGTTCGTTGTTTTTACCAAAAAATTTAGGATTTTTGTCTTTTACTGAGTGCTTCATGGAAGTAATCTGGTGTTAGTACAAAAAAGTTTACTTTTTCCAAAAGTCAGAAATTCGTTATTAAAAGTTTGTAGAGAATTTATTGCTACTGTTCGTGACTTTTTTGGGGGGGTGGGGTGGGGGGTGGGGTGGGGGAGGCTTTGTCTCAGACATGTTTTTAAAAAGGGGGGAAGTTGGTCTGTGACATGCTTGGTCTTGACCCTTTTTACACGATTTTTGAAACTGCTTGATCTGAATATTAAGAAATGATTTTCCATTTATGTGATCTAAGATGTTTGCCCCCCCCCCAGTTACCTGTGTTCAACTCTCGCTAAATTAGACATTTACCTGTATAGGTACAGACTTGACCAACTTCCTTCCAACCAAATGGTATTAAGCTGGATACATGACTCCACATCACCGTAACATATAGGCTAGATAAGTACAGAACCTTTACCCACCTCTCATTCTATGAAAAAGAAAAATTATCCAGCCACCATCCCTCTCTATTCTTCCTTCCAACTTCATCCCTAAATTACTCCAAACTTTCAATTTATCACACCGGTGATCCTTAAGAGAAAAAAAAAGGACCCCCCCTCCCCCCTTTTTAAAAAACAAAACAAACTTCATCAGCCAAATTTAATCTGTTCTAGCACGGAATATAAATAGTACCAATTTCCCTTACTTAATATTTGCCACTTCACCATTTTTCGAAACACCTATAGTTTTCATCGAATAAAAAACAACCACCTCCCCGGAAATCTTAAATCACACCACTCGTTTTTTTGCCAGTATTATCTCTAACCCTTCCCTCCTACTACTCCCTCCCCCACCCCCCATTTCCTTATTACATCTCTGTAATCTGCCCAAGCAATAATTGGGACATAATATCCCTAAAACGACCCCCCCCCCCTCCTTTTTTTTAAATTTTAGTCATCTTACTTAATCCCTCACGTACCCAATACAAAAATGGGAAATATCTACACCCCCAGTGGCCCCCTCTGCATTTATTCGTCCCAAATAATTAGAAATGTTAAGCCGCTTTCCCTTACCACCACCAGCTGTTTTGCTCAAGCTTCCTCATAAATTGTAAAATAAACCTAAAGGCGTCCTCCCCCTCCACCTTCATCTTCTCTCTTTTCCTTCGCTTAAAAAAAAAATAAATTTTGCAGTGTTTGTTTTACAAAAACTGGAAATATCACCTTCCCTAGCTTCCATACCCCCACCCCCTTCACACCTGCAATCCTGTTTAAAAGACAGGAAATATTTCCACCCCTACCCCTCCATCACCCCCTGTTTACCAGGCATCGTGCCTCATAACTGTGAAATATTATCCCCCACACCCTAATTGTAATACTTTTTACATATATGGACAATATCCCCATTACATCTGTACTATTTTTTAAAATTTTGAAAATATTGCAAACATCCTTCCCCTCTATTTGTTTTACTTCATTATTATATACCTGTAATCTTATCTACCCCCCCCTACCCACCCCAATTTAAAAAAAAGAAAAGAAATATCATCCCTAAAAATCCCAACCTGCGTATTTTTTCTTGGATGTTTTATTGCTCCTGCATACTGTATTCTTAATGGCAAAAAAACTCAAAACACCTCAACAAAACTTCCAAAAAAAAAAAAAGGAAAATATACAAATCATAGCACCCTGTCTGTAACTTACTTCTAGCAGCCTCCCCCCTCCCTCCAAAACAATAACAAACAAAACTTTACAAAAATGAGATCTTCAAAGACCCCTTCACTTTCAGTAAACTTCCCCCCCCCTCCTAAACTGTCTGTTCTGATCTGACAGCACACCCTCCCCCCTTTCCCTCACATTAGATGGCGGGGGGGGGGGGGGTGTTGTCAGGGGAGAGGTTGTCAAAGAAATGTTACAAGGGAACGTGTCTTTGTTCAACTTCAGTGATTATCTGCTTGCATCCTGATTATCCAGCAATGATTTCTGGGTATAAGATCCTAGCTAGCTTTTACAGTTTAGCTGTGCTCAATCTCTATTTGACCATATACTGAGCTACATTCAGACGCATTCAAAATATATTTAAGCTAGATTCAGACTCCCACATTGGCTATATAAGTATAGAATTTTACCTCGTCCCATCTCTCATTCTAAGAAAAAAAAATACTGAGAAAACCCTCCATCCCCCTTATTCCTCCTCCCAACTAACTCCCTCCCCACCCCCTTAAACCTTGTTTATACACACTTTTACCTTAATCACAGCTGTAAGAGAATAGCCCCCCCCCCCCCTTTCTTTAAAAAAAAAAAAGACATTGAATCCAGTTTTAGCAACTGAAAATACTAGTACTGTATTCCCTAGTAAAGATTTCCCCTGTTACCGTTTTCAAAACACTTGCTATCTATCTCACAGAAAACCCTGGAAATATTACCACCCTTTTTTCCAGTATTATCTCTAACCCTTCTCTTCTCTACTCTCCCTTTTAAAAAAATCTTATTTCATCTGTAATCCTGCCCAAATAACTGGAAATAGTCATAATATCCCCCCCCCCCCCTTTCCTTTTCTCTCCCAAAACCATAATTCTGTGACGATTGTTTCACAAAAATTGAAATATCACCGCCACTAGCTACCCCCCCCCTCCCTCAACTATTTTGTTTGAAAACGAGATCTATAAAGACATATCTTGACTCTCGGTAAAACCTCCTTAAACAGTCTGTTCTGATCTGACAGCACACCTTCCCCTCACTTCAGATGGCTGGTTCTTCCCGACTGGCTACAAAGCCACACAGCCGTGACTGACAACACTCTGTACAGTAAAGTAAAGGTGGACGGACCCCTGTCACCACATCAGGCCACACTTCATGACAAACCAGGCATGGGGGATACAGACCAGCATCAGCAACACATCATGGTGTGTACACGGGAGAGAGAAATGCAGGGGTGGATGGATAGCGATGTAGCATACATGGCATTCGTCTTCTCTGCCTCCTCCCTTACCTGATAGGGGGGTGGGGGGTGTCTGCAGTGGCTGGTCTTCTCCTGGGTAACTCTGCAGGAGCGTGATCTGAAACATTCTCACTTCAGAGCAGCACTTTTTTTTTCCGGGTACAGGATGCATGCTGGGTAAGCTCGTACTCCTGTAACCAAGATGACATGAATTACGGGATTGTTACTGTTCATACTTGATCCTCTGCATGTGAAGGGAATTCAGGCACTGGCAGGTCTGCACTTGTAAGTTGACCTAGGAGACCGTAAATCTCCCCACCCTTGATTCACCAGATGTTGCATATCCGAACCCACGACTTCACGGACCCATGGGATTGAAGTCAAACAGTCTTAACCACTCGGCTACAGCAACCCGTCATTCAATTCATACAGCACTAAAACTCTACATGACAACCTAGTCATTCTACCACAGCTATACGTTTCTCTCACTGATAAACAGTCTGATGATGATTCACACTGCCACCTATAAAAGCAGCCGTCTTGATCAGTCGGTGGTAATGCAGGAAAGAGGAAACCATTCCACGCAATACATCAGGATTTGAAAAAAACAAACCCTGCTTAAAGTTCACTGATGTTCAGCATTTCATTTTTCATCTCCATGTTCCCTTAGTGTATGGGATGCACAGTGTCTGGTCTTGTCCTTCACTTGTCACTCTGCAGGAGGTCTGCCCACTGCCTCAGTCAACACATTCCCACTTCAGAGCATTTTTCTTTGTGTTTTGGTACAGCATACACACTAGGTATGTTGCTGTTTCCATAACCCACCAAACGCTGACTTTCTTCTTTGTCGAATACTCAGACAGCAACCACCAATGTGTTGTCATGTAAGCGACAATGTGTTGGCACTGCAATTAAGTGCCTGACAAATGCTGATATGAATGACAGTATCTTTAACGTGCATATTTCTTCTACATGGATATATATATTATATATACACACACACAAAGCGAATTAAGGCTCTGGCAGGTGGAGATGAAAAAACCCAAAACCAACCCACCTCTAATTCACCAGATGTTGAGATTTGAACCCAGGACTTCATGGCCCACTGGATTAAAGTCAAACAGTCTTAAGCACTTGGCTATTGTGTCAAGTCATATTTTCTTATTTTTAAAATGAATAAAAGTCTTTAAATTATTTTTTGTTTCTTGGCTAGAGTTCAGATGGTCACCAATGAAGGGTTTTTGCATATCCCACTGTTCCCCCCCCCCCCAAATCTAGGTAGCTGCATTCCAATTTCAGGGATGGTGTCTTAACACGACACCTGTGTGCATGCGTTTAAAAAAAAAAAAGCCTCATCTATTCCTACTGGCACATACGGCCTACGCTTCCGAAAGGCAGAATGGGTTTTTGATGTGTGTGCAAGATGTTCTGTGTGCATTTGCACATAGGCCCTTGCGTTATAGTGTCATCCGAAGGACTTTTGACATTCAGTTCGATTTTCTCATCAAAAGAAAGGGCAAGGCTGGGGAATGGAACCCAGAACTTCACGGTTTACTTGTTAGGCAGGTGAACATCTTGACCATTCTGCCACTTTCCTTCTTTCTTTACTTTAAAAAAAAAAAAAGAATGATAAGAATTAAAAAGTCACTGATCATCCCACTCCCCTCCCCCCCCCCCCAAAAAAAAAAAAAAAAAAAAAAAGAAGAAAAAAGACCCCTACAAACCAAACCAAAACAAACCCCAAACAAACCCGATTTACAAACCTCTGGCAACATCTGAGCATGAGAGGCCCACACCAATGCTTTGGTGAATTTGTTGGCTGTGGTCAAAGGGGGTCATGGTCAGCCACAAGACTTCTCCCCTGAGGAATGGTCAGTCAGCCATCTTCTTGCTGTCTCCTACACACTTCCCCAGCAACCTGAAACATAATATGGGCAGTTTCTGGCTTCATTCTAGGGTTTATAAAAATTAAAAAAAAGGTGTGATGTGTGCATGTTTTGGGTGATCCCCAAACAACTAAGCTAAGGAACACACAGTCAAACAACCAACCCTCCCCCCCAAAAAAGAAACCCCAAAACCTCCCCCCAAAATTAGCAACACTCTTCCTGTATTACCAACAAACTTTTTTTTTTTAAATCCCCCAAAACTTGAACAAAAATTAGCAATACTCTTCCCACAAATTATTACCAATACCCCTTCCCCCCCTTTTTTTCCCCACCTCAATTATGCAATACTGTCTCAAAATTTGGAAATTTACTAACACCCCCCCCTTCCTCAATGTATAATCCTGTCCAAATCATCAGAAATAAAACCTCTATCCTACCCACACCCACTTTTTTTCTCATTAACCTTTCAATTTTCATCTCTCAAATTGAACCCATTACCTCCATCTCTACTCTCCCCCACCCCCTCCCTTCCCTTTTTTTTATTTTTTATAATCTTTTCTTTTTGGTGTGTGTGTGTGTGTGTGTGTGTGCGTGTGTTTAAAAAAGTTGAAATATCTCCTCATCATTCCAAGCTCCCCCTTTCTTGTGTAAAAGATGGGAAATATTTCCAACGCTATCCCTCTCTTGACCTATTGACCCCAGAAATCCTGTCCAAAGAATTGACAATATAATTATTGCCTCTTATCCCTACTACACATCTGCTATTCTGTCTTTAAACGTGGAATTATCATTTAAACCCCCCCCCCCCCCCCACCAAACTCTAGGTAGCTGCATTCCAATTTCAGGGATGGTGTCTTAACACGACACCGGTGTGCATGCGTTTAAAAAAAAAAAAAAGCCTCATCCATTCCTACTGGCACATACGGCCTACGCTTCTGAAAGGCAGAACGGGTTTTTGATGTGTGTGCAAGATGTTCTGTGTGCATTTGCACATAGGCCCTTGCATTATAGTGTCATCCGAAGGACTTTTGACATTCACTTCGATTTTCTCATCAAACTGGAAAGAAAGGGCGAGGCTGGGAATGGAACCCAGAACTTCACAGTTTACAGGTTAGGCAGGTGAACATCTTGACCATTCTGCCAATTTCCCTTACTTTTCAAAAATATTTTTTAAAAGAATTTAATTATAAGAATTAAAAAGTCACTTATCAAGTCCCCCCCCCCAAAAAGAAGAAGAAAAAGAAAAACCCCCCAAAAGAAAAAAAAACAACCAACCAACCAACCAAAAAACCCCCAAACCACAAAAAAACAAACAAAAAAACCCCCAAACAAACCCGATTTACAAACCTCTGGCAACGTGTGAGCAGGGAGAGGCCCACACCAATGCTTTGGTGACTTTGTCGGCTGTGGTCAAAGGGGGGTCATGGTCAGCCACAAGACGACTTCTCCCCTGAGGAATGGTCAGTCAGCCATCTTCTTGCTGTCTCCTACACCCTTCCCCAGCAACCTGAAACATAATATGTGCAGTTTCTGGCTTCATTCTAGGATTTATAAAACAAAGGTGTGATGTGTGCATGTTTTGGGTGATCCCCAAACAACTAAGCTAAGGAACACACAGTCAAACAACCAACACCCCCCCCCCCCCCCCAAATTGGCAATACTCTTCCCTTTATTACTGACACCCCCCCCCACCCTCAAAACTTAAAAATTAGCAATACTCTTCCCATATTAACAATATCACCCCCCCCCCCCTCTACACTTTTTCACCTCAATTCTGCAATACTGTCTCAAAATTTGAAAAAATTTTACTTACACTCCCCCTCCCCCCCCCCCTCCTCAATGTAGAATCCTGTCCAAATCATCAGAAATAAAACCTCTATCCTACCCACACCCACTTTTTTTCCCCTCACCGACCTTGCAATTTTCTTCTCTCAAATTGAACACATTACCTCTATCTCTACTCTCCCCCACCCCCTCCCTTCCCTTCTATTTTTTAAATCTTTTCTTTTTGGTGTGTGTGTGTGTGTGTGTGTGTGTGTGTGTGTGTGTTTCAAAAAGTTGAAATATCTCATCATCATTCCAAGCTCCCCCTTTCTTGTGTAAAAGATGGGAAATATGTCCAACGCTATCCCTCTCTTGGCCTCTGTTAACCTACTGACCCCAGAAATCCTGTCCAAAGAATTGACAATATAATTATTGCCTCTTATCCCTACACATCTGCTATTCTGTCTTTAAACATGGAATTATCATTTAGAAGCCCCCCCCCCCCCACCAAACTCTAGGCAGCTGCATTCCAATTTCAGGGATGGTGTCTTAACACGACACCTGTGTGCATGCGTATTTAAAAAAAAAAAAGCCTCATCCATTCCTACTGGAACAATCGACCTACGCTTCAGAAAGGCAGAACGGGTTTTTGATGTGTGTGCAAGATGTTCTGTGTGCATTTGCACATAGGCCCTTGCATTATAGTGTCATCCGAAAGACTTTTGACACTCAGTTCAATTTTCTCATCAAACTGGAAAGAAAGGGCAAGGCTGGGAATGGAACCCAGAACGTCATGGTTTACTTGTTAGGCAGGTGAACATCTTGACCATTCTGCCACTTTCCTTCTTTCTTTACTTTAAAAAAAGAAAATTTAATGATAAGAATTAAAAAAATCACTGATCACCCCACTCCCCCCCCCGCAAAAAAAAAAAAAAAAAAAAGAAAAAAGACCCCTACCAACCAAACCAAAACCAAAAAAACCCCCAAACCAACCCGATTTACAAACCTCTGGTAACGTCTGAGCATGAGAGGCCCACACCAATGCTTTGGTGAATTTGTCGGCTGTGGTCAAAGGGGGTCATGGTCAGCCACAAGACGACTTCTCCCTTGAGGAATGGTCAGTCAGCCATCTTCTTGCTGTCTCCTACACACTTCCCCAGCAACCTGAAACATAATATGTGCAGTTTCTGGCTTCATTCTAGGGTTTATAAAAAAAAAAAAAAAGGGTGTGATGTGTGCATGTTTTGGGTGATCCCCATACAACTAAGCTAAGGAACACACAGTCAAACAACCAACACCCCCCCCCAAAAAAAAAAAAAAATTAAATCCCCCAAATTAGCAATACTCTTCCCATATTACCAACCCCTTCCCCCCAAAAAACCCCCACACAAAAACACCCCAAAACTTAAAATTTAGCAATACTCTTCCCATATTACCAATATTCACCCCCCCCCTCCCTCTTTCACCTCAATTCTGCAATACTGTCTCAAAATTTGGAAATTTACTTACACCTCTCTCCCCCTCAATGTAGAATCCTGTCCAAATCATCAGAAATAAAACCTCTATCCTACCCACACCCACTTTTTTCTCATTAACTTTTCAATTTTCTTCTCTCAAATTGAACCCATTACCTCCATCTCTACTCTCCCCCACCCCCTCCCTTTTCTTCTATTTTTAAAAAAATCTTTTCTTTTTGGTGTGTGTGTGTGTGTGTGTATGTGTGTGTGTGTGTGTGTGTATGTGTGTGTTTGTTTCAAAAAGTTGAAATATCTCGTCATCATTCCAAGCTCCCCCTTTCTTGTGTAAAAGAAGAAATATTTCCAACGCTATCCCTCTCTTGGCCTCTGTTGACCTACTGACCCCAGAAATCCTGTCCAAAGAATTGACAATTATTGCCTCTTATCCCTACTACACACCTACTATTCTGTCTTTAAACGTGGAATTATCATTTAGAAGCCCCGCCTGAAAAAAAGTAAAATTATTTCCACATAATTATGCACTTTATTCCATTACACCTGTAATGAAGATCTTTGTTTTTTTCAATCGGAAATATAACTATCACCCCCCTTGTATTAAAATTTTTCCCCTTCATAATCTTAGAAATATAATATTATTACCATTCCCAGCACAACCCTTCCCTCCCTCCATTTTTTCTTTAACAGTTTATGCCACTTGCAATTTTTGTCAAACAAATATACCGCTTCAAAAATAGGAATCAGGTAGGAATAGAGTGCAAAATTTTTTCAAAGATGACTTCACCCTCCAAAAAAACCCAAACCAACCAAAAAATCTTTTAAAGAACTTGGGTAGACTAGTAAAATATGTCTGTGAAAACACAATTGTTGTATCTGTTATTGGTTAAGTCCAAGAAGATAAACAATTGTAGTTTTGGCTGTCAAACTGGATTGTTTCCAATGGCAACAGTGCATGAAATTTAAAACAATTTGTAGATGTTCAGGTTTTATCAGTCATGCCATTTTAATCTGTGGTGCAACGATAAACATTCTTTTCATCAATAACCATCAAGATTTAAAACAATGTTGCATGACTTTATCATTCTCCTCTTGTGTAGTCTTTTCACTGGTCAAATAATGAACTACATCCCCGAAGTCGGAATGTGGCTACATTAATGGTGGGTAAAAACTGTCACATTCTCAAAATATCACCATTGGTGAAATGGTCTGGCTGTGGAATGAGAAAAATAACCCCTTCCCCCTACAAACTATCTTCACAACTGTAACCCTCTTTCAGCAAGTCTGAAGTACCTCTAGTCTAGAAGATTCAAAACTATGCTCTACCACTTGTTTTCCACTTTACATAACTTTTTCTTCACTGGGAAGAGAATATACGATAAACTATGACACATGTATCTCTCTTATGCTACAAATCTATGACTATCATATTTTTCTTTGTCAAGAACTCGGCAAGTATTGTTGTCCATCATATGAGCAAAACTGCATTGCACTGCTGTTAAGCACCTGACAAGGCAGGCTCAGTCAACACTTCCCACTTCAGAGCTTTTTTCTTTGTGTTTGGGTACAGCATACACACTAGCTATGTTCCTGTTTCCATAACCCACCAAACGCTGACTTTCTTCTTTGTCGAATACTCAGACAGCAACCACCAATGTGTTGTCATATGAGCGACAATGTGTTGGCACTGCAATTAAGTGCCTGACAAATGCTGATATGAATGACAGTATCTTTAACGTGCATATTTCTTCTACATGG
Organism: Rapana venosa; assembly: GCA_028751875.1. Taxonomy (NCBI): domain Eukaryota; kingdom Metazoa; phylum Mollusca; class Gastropoda; order Neogastropoda; family Muricidae; genus Rapana; species Rapana venosa. Next base: position 7,096,756 of record CM054156.1, read on the forward strand.
ATATATATATATATATATCTATATATCTCTCTCTCTCTCTCTATATATATATACACACACACACAAAGCGAATTAAGGCTCTGGCAGGTGGAGATTAAAAACCCCAAAACCAACCCACCTCTAATTCACCAGATGTTGAGATTTGAACCCAGGACTTCATGGCCCACTGGATTGAGAAGTCAAACAGTCTTAACCACTTGGCTATAGTGTCAAGTCATATTTTCTTATTTTTAAAATGAATAAAAGTCTTAAAATTATTTTTTGTTTCTTGGCTAGAGTTCAGATGGTCACCAATGATGGGGTTTTGCATATCCGACTGTTCCCCCCCCCTCCCCACCCCCCCCAAAATCTAGGCAGCTGCATTCCAATTTCAGGGATGGTGTCTAAACACGACACCTGTGTGCATGCGTTTTTAAAAAAAAAAAAGCCTCATCCATTCCTACTGGCACATACGGCCTACGCTTCTGAAAGGCAGAACGGGTTTTTGATGTGTGTGCAAGATGTTCTGTGTGCATTTGCACATAGGCCTTGCATTATAGTGTCATCCGAAAGACTTTTGACACTCAGTTCGATTTTCTCATCAAACTGGAAAGAAAGGGCAAGGCTGGGAATGGAACCCAGAACGTCATGGTTTACTTGTTAGGCAGGTGAACATCTTGACCATTCTGCCACTTTCCTTCTTTCTTTACTTTAAAAAAAAAAAATTTAATGATAAGAATTAAAAAGTCACTGATCACCCCACTCCCCCCCCCGCAAAAAAAAAAAAAAAAGAAGAAAAAAGACCCCTACCAACCAAACCAAAACCAAAAAAAACCCCAAACCAACCCGATTTACAAACCTCTGGTAACGTGTGAGCATGAGAGGCCCACACCAATGCTTTGGTGAATTTGTCGGCTGTGGTCAAAGGGGTCATGGTCAGCCACAAGACGACTTCTCCCTTGAGGAATGTCAGTCAGCCATCTTCTTGCTGTCTCCTACACACTTCCCCAGCAACCTGAAACATAATATGTGCAGTTTTCTGGCTTCATTCTAGGATTAAAATTTTTTAAAAAAGGTTGTGATGTGTGCATGTTTTGGGTGATCCCCAAACAACTAAGCTAAGGAACACACAGTCAAACAACCAACACCCCCCCCAAAAAACAAAAAAAAAATTAAAATCCCCCCAAATTAGCAATACTCTTCCCATATTACCAACCCCTTCCCCCCAAAAAACAAAAAACCCCACACAAAAACACCCCAAAACTTAAAAATTAGCAATACTTCTCCCATATTAACCAATATTCCACCCCCCCCCCCCCCTCCCTTTTTTACCTCAATTCTGCAATACTGTCTCAAAATTTGGAAATTTACTTACCACCTCTCTCCCCCTCAATGTAGATCCTGTGTCCAAATCATCAGAAATAAAACCTCTATCCTACCCACACCCACTTTTTCTCATTAACTTTTCAATTTTCTTCTCTCAAATTGAACCCTATTACCTCCATCTCTACTCTCCCCCACCCCCCACCCTTTTCTTCTATTTTTAAAAATCTTTTCTTTTTGGTGTGTGTGTGTGTGTGTGTGTGTGTGTATGTTGTGTGTGTGTGTGTATGTGTGTGTGTGTGTGAGTGTGTGTGTATGTTGTGTGTTGTGAGTGTGTATGTGTGTGTATGGTGTGTGTGTGAGTGTGTGTGTGTGTGTGTGTGGAGTGTGTGTGTATGTGTGTGTGTGTTTGTTTCAAAAAGTTGAAATATCTCGTCATCATTCCAAGCTCCCCCTTTCTTGTGTAAAAGAAGAAATATTTCCAACGATATCCCTCTCTTGGCCTCTGTTGACCTACTGACCCCAGAAATCCTGTCCAAAGAATTGACAATATAATTATTGCCTCTTATCCCTACTACACACCTGCTATTCTGTCTTTAAACATGGAATTATCATTTAGAACCCCCCCCCCCCCCCCGAAAAAAGTAAAATTATTTCCACATAATTATTCCATTACACCTGTAATGACGATTTTTGTTTTTTCAATCATAAATATTAATATTTTCACCATTCCTAGCACCAACCCCCGCCATTTTTTTCTTTAACAGTTTATGCCACTTGCAATTTAAAAAAAAAAAAACTACCTCAAAAATAGGAATCAGGTAGGAACAGGGACTGGGTGCAAAATCCTTTCAAAGATGACAACCCACCCTCCCCCCTCCAAAAAACCCAAACAAACAAACATTTTTTAAAAATCCTCTAATCATGGCACCCTACTTCCAATAGCCCCCCTACCCCCCAAAATTTAAAATTCTGTCTCCATTCCTACTGCTGCTCAATGGCCTACTCTTCCAAAAGGTGAACAAGGTTTTAATGTGTGTGCGTGATATTCTGTGCGTGTTCACACATAGGACCTTGTTTTATAGCGAGTCTCATCCAAAGGACCTTCAGGGCAGTGGAGTCAGTACTGATGTTACCTCCAGGGGAAAAATTCCCTTGATACTGATGTTAACTCCAAGGGAAAAATTCCCTTGAACAATGGCTCCAAATCTCTCCCTCTCAACCCCATCACCACGAGGATATCCCAGCCCCAGACTTAATCTTCTAAAAAGCAGATTCCTTCCATCACTCAAACCTGTTACGTCGAATCATGCAGAATTATTTCTAATCACCATTTTCTCTCACAAGCTGCTACAAAAACCTCTGTCCTTTGTGTCACATTCTTCAATGATTCTTGTGCTTTCACAACCAAACTAAGTACTGTAATTCCCTCCTTGCAGGATATCCAAAGTACCTCTGGTCTGGACTTAAGGTTAGACACAGGAGTACCAGTTGCCAAAATCATGTTTTGCGGGCGTTTTAAAATTTAAAAAAAAGAAGTGTTAAATGATGATATGAGCAGATAATTTTATCTGTGTTGGTTTAAAGAACTAGGGTAGTAAAACACGTCTGTGAAAACACAATTGTTGTATATGTTATTGGTTAAGTCTTAGAAGATTAACAATTGTAGTTTTGGCTGTCAAACTGGATTGTTTCCAATGGCAACAGTGCACGAAATTAAACAATGTGTAGATTTTCAGGTTTTATCAGTGATGCCATTTTAATCTGTGGTGTAACGATAAGCTTCAACTTGAAATAATCTTTTATCAATAGGCCCCATCAAGATTCAAAACCAAGCTGCATGACTTTTTCATTCTCCTCTTGTGTAGTCTTTTCACTGGTCAAATAATGAACTACATCCCCAAAGTCGGAATGTGGCTACATTAATGGTGGGTAAAAACGGTCACATTCTCAAAATATCACCACTGGTGAAATGGTCTGGCTGTGGAATGAGAAAAATAACCCCTTCCCCCTACAAACTATCTTCACAACTGTAACTCTTTTTCAGCAAGATGTCTGAAGTACCTCTAGTCTAGAAGATTCAAAACTATGCTCTACCACTTGTTTTCCACTTTACATAACTTTTTCTTCACTGGGAAGAGAATATACGATAAACTATGACACATGTATCTCTCTTATGCTACAAATCTATGACTATCATATTTTTCTTTGTCAAGAACTCGGCAAGTATTGTTGTCCATCATATGAGCAAAACTGCATTGCACTGCTGTTAAGCACCTGACAAGGCAGGCTCAGTCAACACATTCCCACTTCAGAGCTTTTTTCTTTGTGTTTGGGTACAGCATACACACTAGCTATGTTCCTGTTTCCATAACCCACCAAACGCCGACTTTCTTCTTTGTCGAATACTCAGACAGCAACCACCAATGTGTTGTCATATGAGCGACAATGTGTTGGCACTGCAATTAAGTGCCTGACAAATGCTGATATGAATGACAGGATCTTTAACGTGCATATTTCTTCTACATGGATATATATATATATATATCTATATATCTCTCTCTCTCTCTATATATATATATACACACACACACAAAGCGAATTAAGGCTCTGGCAGGTGGAGATTAAAAACCCCAAAACCAACCCACCTCTAATTCACCAGATGTTGAGATTTGAACCCAGGACTTCATGGCCCACTGGATTGAAGTCAAACAGTCTTAACCACTTGGCTATAGTGTCAAGTCATATTTTCTTATTTTTAAAATGAATAAAAGTCTTAAAATTATTTTTTGTTTCTTGGCTAGAGTTCAGATGGTCACCAATGATGGGGTTTTTGCATATCCGAATGTTCCCCCCCCCCCCCCCCCCCCCCACCAAAATCTAGGTAGCTGCATTCCAATTTCAGGGATGGTGTCTTAACACGACACCTGTGTGCATGCGTTTTTAAAAAAAAAAAAGCCTCATCCATTCCTACTGGCACATACGGCCTACGCTTCTGAAAGGCAGAACGGGTTTTTGATGTGTGTGCAAGATGTTCTGTGTGCATTTGCACATAGCCCTTGCATTATGTGTCATCCGAAAGACTTTTGACACTCAGTTCGATTTTCTCATCAAACTGGAAAGAAAGGGCAAGGCTGGGAATGGAACCCAGAACGTCATGGTTTACTTGTTAGGCAGTGAACATCTTGACCATTCTGCCACTTTCCTTCTTTCTTTACTTTAAAAAAAAAAAATTTAATGATAAGAATTAAAAAGTCACTGATCACCCCACTCCCCCCCCCAAAAAAAAAAAAAAAGAAGAAAAAAGACCCCTACCAACCAAACCAAAACCAAAAAAAACCCCAAACCAACCCGATTTACAAACCTCTGGTAACGTGTGAGCATGAGAGGCCCACACCAATGCTTTGGTGAATTTGTCGGCTGTGGTCAAAGGGGGTCATGGTCAGCCACAAGACGACTTCTCCCTTGAGGAATGGTCAGTCAGCCATCTTCTTGCTGTCTCCTACACACTTCCCCAGCAACCTGAAACATAATATGTGCAGTTTCTGGCTTCATTCTAGGATTAAAATTTTTTTAAAAAAAGGGTGTGATGTGTGCATGTTTTGGGTGATCCCCAAACAACTAAGCTAAGGAACACACAGTCAAACAACCAACACCCCCCCCAAAAAACAAAAAAAAAATTAAAATCCCCCCAAATTACAATACTCTTCCCATATTACCAACCCCTTCCCCCCAAAAAACAAAAACCCCACACAAAAACACCCCAAAACTTAAAAATTAGCAATACTCTTCCCATATTACCAATATTCCACCCCCCCCCCCCCCTTCTTTACCTCAATTCTGCAATACTGTCTCAAAATTTGGAAATTTACTTACACCTCTCTCCCCCTCAATGTAGAATCCTGTCCAAATCATCAGAAATAAAACCTCTATCCTACCCACACCCACTTTTTTCTCATTAACTTTTCAATTTTCTTCTCTCAAATTGAACCCATTACCTCCATCTCTACTCTCCCCCACCCCCTCCCTTTTCTTCTATTTTTTAAAAAATCTTTTCTTTTTGGTGTGTGTGTGTGTGTGTGTGTGTGTGTATGTGTGTGTGTGTGTGTGTATGTGTGTGTGTGTGTGAGTGTGTGTGTATGTGTGTGTGTGTGAGGTGTATGTGTGTTATGTGTGTGTGTGTGAGTGTGTGTGTGTGTGTGTGTGATGTGTGTGTATGTGTGTGTGTGTTTGTTTCAAAAGTGGAAATATACGTCATCATTCCAAAGCTCCCCCTTCTTGTGTAAAAGAAGAAATATTTCCAACGATATCCCTCTCTTGCCTCTGTTGACCTACTGACCCAGAAATCCTGTCCAAAGAATGACAAATATAATATTGCCTCTTATCCCTACTACACACCTGCTATTCTGTCTTTAAACATGGAATTATCATTTAGAACCCCCCCCCCCCCCCCCGAAAAAGTAAAATTATTTCCACATAATTATTCCATTACACTGAATGACGATTTTGTTTTTTCAATCATAAATATTAATATTTTCACCATTCCACACCAACCCCCCATTTTTTTCTTTAACATTTATGCCACTTGCAATTTAAAAAAAAAAAAACTACCTCAAAAATAGGAATCAGGTAGAACAGGACTGGGTGCAAAATCCTTTCAAAGATGACAACCCACCCTCCCCCTCCAAAAAACCCAAACAAACAAACATTTTTTAAAAATCCTCTAATCATGGCACCCTACTTCCAATAGCCCCCCCTACCCCCCAAAATTTAAAATTCTGTCTCCATTCCTACTGCTGCTCAATGCCTACTCTTCCAAAGGTGAACAGAGTTTTAATGTGTGTGCGTGATATTTTTGTGCGTGTTTCACACATAGGACCTGTTTTATAGCGAGTCTCATCCAAAGACCTTCAGGCGTGGAGAGTCAGTACTGATGTTACCTCCAGGGAAAAATTCCCTTATACTGATGTTAACTCCAAGGGAAAAATTCCCTTGAACAATGGCTCCAAATCTCTCCTCTCAACCCCATCACCACGAGGATATCCCAGCCCCAGACCAACTTTTAAACAGCAGATTCCTTCCATCACTCAAGCCTGTTACTTTGAATCATGCAGAATTAGCTCCAATCGCCATTTTCTCTCACAAGCTGCTACAAAAACCTCTGTCCTTTGTGTCACATTCTTCAATGATTCTTGTGCTTTCACAACCAAACTAAGTACTGTAATTCCCTCCGTGCAGGATATCCAAAGTACATCTGGTCTAGACTTTGGGTTAGACACAGGAGTTCAAGTCACCAAAATCACATTTTGCAGATGTTTTTTTAAATGTTAAAAGCTGCTATGAGCAGATATGAAGATTTATCTGTGTTGGTTTAAAGAACTAGTGTAGTAAAACACGTCTGTGAAAACACAATTGTATGTGTTATTAGTTAAGTCTTAGAAGATTAACAATTGTAGTTTTGGTTGTCAAACTGGATTGTTTCCAATGGCAACAGTGCATGAAATTAAACAATTCGTAGATTTTCAGGTTTTATCAGTTATGCCACTTTAATCTGTGGTGTAACGATAAGCTTCAACTTGAAACAATCTAAATGATAAGCTTCAACTTGAAACAATCTAAATGATAAGCTTCAACTTGAAACAATCTAAATGATAAGCTTCAACTTGAAACACTCTTGTATCAATAGCCCCTATGAAGATTCAAAACCAAGCTGCATGACTTTTTCATTCTCCTCTTGTGTAGTTTTTTCACTGGTCAAATAATGAACTACATCCCCAAAGTCGAAATACAGCTACATTAATGGTGGGTAAAAACCATCACATTCTCAAAATATCACCACTGGTGAAATGGTCTGGCTGTGGAATGAGAAAAATAACCCCTCCCCCCTACAAACTATCTTCACATCTGGACAACTGTAACTCTCTTTCAGCAAGATGTCTGAAGTACCTCTAGTCTAGAAGATTCAAAACCATGCTCTACCACTTGTTTTCCACTTTACATAACTTTTTCTTCACTGGGAAGAGAATATACGATAAACTATGACACGTGTATCTCTCTTATGCTACAAATCTATGACTATCATATTTTTCTTTGTCAAGAACTCAGCAAGTATTGTTGTCCATCATATGAGCAAAACTGCATTGCACTGCTGTTAAGCACCTGACAAGGCAGGCTCAGTCAACACATTCCCACTTCAGAGCATTTTTCTTTGTGTTTGGGTACAGAATACACACTAGGTATGTTCCTGTTTCCATAACCCACCAAACGCTGACTTTTTTCTTTGTCGAATACTCAGACAGCAACCACCAATGTGTTGTCATGTAAGCGACAATGTGTTGGCACTGCAATTAAGTGCCTGACAAATGCTGATATGAATGACAGTATCTTTAACGTGCATATTTCTTCAACATGGATATATACACAAAGCGAATTAAGGCACTGGCAGGTGGAGATTAAAAAATCCAAAACCAACCCACCCCTAATTCACCAGATGTTGAGATTTGAACCCAGGACTTCATGGCCCACTGGATTGAGAAGTCAAACAGTCTTAACCACTTGGCTATAGTGTCAAGTCATATTTTCTTATTTTTAAAATGAATAAAAGTCTTAAAATTATTTTTTGTTTCTTGGCTAGAGTTCAGATGGTCACCAATGATGGGGTTTTTGCATATCCGACTGTTTCCACCTCCCCCCCCCCCCCCCCCCCCCCCCACCAAAATCTAGGCAGCTGCATTCCAATTTCAGGGATGGTGTCTTAACACGACACCTGTGTGCATGCGTTTTTTTAAAAAAAAGCCTCATCCATTCCTACTGGCACATAAGGCCTACGCTTCCGAAAGGCAGAATGGGTTTTTGATGTGTGTGCAAAATGTTCTGTGTGCATTTGCACATAGGCCCTTGCATTATAGTGTCATCCGAAAGACTTTTGACATTCACTTCAATTTTCTCATCAAACTGGAAAGAAAGGGCAAGGCTGGGAATGGAACCCAGAACTTCATGGTTTACTTGTTAGGCAGGTGAACATCTTGACCATTCTGCCACTTTCCTTCTTTCTTTACTTTAAAAAAAAAAAAAAATGATAAGAATTAAAAAGTCACTGATCATCCACTCCCCTCCCCCCCCCCCCCCAAAAAAAAAAAAAAAAAAAAAAAGAAAAAAGACCCCCTACCAACCAAACCCAAAACAACCCCCAAACAAACCGTTTTACAAACCTCTGGCAACATCTGAGCATGAGAGGCCCACACCAATGCTTTGGTGAATTTGTCGGCTGTGGTAAAAGGGGGGCAGGTCAGCCACAAGACGACTTCTCCCCTGAGGAATGGTCAGTCAGCCATCTTCTTGCCGTCTCCTACACACTCCCCCACAACCTGAAACATAATATTGCAGTTTTTCTGGCTTCATTCTAGGGTTTAAAAAACAAAACAAAAAAAGTGTGATGTGTGCATGTTTTGGGTGATCCCCAAACAACTAAGCTAAGAACACACAGTCAAACAACCAACACCCCCCCCCCCCCCCCCCCCCCCAAATTGGAATACTCTTCCCGTATTACTGACCCCCCCCCCACCCCTCAAAACTTTAAAAAATTAGCAATACTCTTCCCATATTACCAAAAACCACCCCCCCCCCCCCCCCAACTTTTCCACCTCAATTCTGCAATACTGTCTCAAAATTTGGAAATTTATTTTCACTCGCCCCCCCCCCCCCCCCCCCCCCTCCCTCCCCAATGAAGAATCCTGCCAAATCATCAGAAATAAAACCTCTATCCTACCCACACCCACTTTTTTTTCTCATTAACTTTTTAATTTTCTTCTCTCAAATTGAACACATTACCTCCATCTCTACTCTCCCCCACCCCCTCCCTTCCCTTTTTTTTTATATTTTATAATCTTTTCTTTTTGGTATGTGTGTGTGTTTCAAAAAGTTGAAATATCTCGTCATCATTCCAAGCTCCCCCTTTCTTGTGTAAAAGATGGGAAATATTTCCAACCCTGGCTATCTCTCTCTTGGCTACTGACCCCAGAAATCCTGTCCAAAGAATTGACAATATAATTATTGCCTCTTATCCCTACTACACACATGCTATTCTGTCTTTAAACATAGAATTACCATTTAGAACCCCCCCCCCCCCCCGAAAAAAGTAAAATCATTTCCACATAATTATGCACTTTATTCCATTACACCTGTAATGAAGATTTTTGTTTTTTCAATCGTAAATATTACTATCACCCCAACCCCCTTGTATTATAATTTTTCCCCCTTCATAATCTTAAAAAATAGATCTTTTTACCATTCCTAGCACAATCCCTCCCCCCTCCATTTTTTCTTTAACAGTTTATGCCACTTGCAATTTAAAAAAAAAAAACGACCTCAAAAATAGGAATAAGGTAGGAACAAGGGACTGGGTGCAAAATCCTTTCAAAGATGACAACCCCCCCTCCCCCCTCCAAAAAACCCAAACAAACAAACATTTTTTAAAAAATCCTCTAATCATAGCACCCTACTTCCAAAAGCCTACCCTCTCCACAAAATGTTAAAATTCTGTCATCCATTCCTACCGATGCTCAATGGCCTACTCTTCCAAAAGGTGGAACAGGTTTTAACATGTGTGCGTGATGTTCTGTGTGTGTTCACACACAGGGCCTTGATTTATAGTCTCATCTGAAGGACTTTCAGGGGAGTGGAGTCAGTACTGATGTTAACTCCAAGGGAAAAATCCCTCTGATACTGATGTTACCTCCAGGGGAAAATATGCCCTTGAACAGTGGCTCCAAATCTCTTCCTCTCAACCCCATCACCATTAAGGATATCCCTGCCCCAGACTTCATCTTTTAAAAAGCAGATTCCTTCCATCACTCTAACCTGTTACTTTGAATCATGCAGAATTAGCTCCAATCACCATTTTCTCTCACAAGCTGCTACAAAAACCTCTGTCCTTTGTGTCACATTCTTCAATAATTCTTGTGCTTTCACAACCAAACTACTGTAATTCCCTCCTTGCAGGATATCCAAAGTACCTCTGGTCTGGACTTAAGGTTAGACACAGGAGTACAAGTCACCAAAATCATGTTTTGCAGATGTTTTTTTTTAAATGTTAAAAGCTGCTATGAGCTGCTATGAAGATTTATCTGTGTTGGTTTAAAGAACTAGGGTAGTAAAGCATGTCTGTGAAAACACAATTATTGTATCTGTTATTGGTTAAGTCTTAGAAGATTAACAATTGTAGTTTTGGCTGTCAAACTGGATTGTTTCCAATGGCAACAGTGCATGAAATTTAAATAATTTGTTGATTTTCAGGCTTTATCAGTCATGCCATTTTAATCTGTAGTGCAACGATAAACATTCTTTTCATTAATAACCATGAAGATTCAAAACCAAGCTGCATGACTTTTTCATTCTCCTCTTGATACTACATCCCCGAAGTCGGAATGCGGCTACATTCTCATCATCTCATCTGCTCCCATAACCCCCTCTGGGGTCGTAGGGGCACTGCATTGACGAACGTTGCACCAGCTGGCTCCATTTGTGGCGGTTGTGTGCAAGTGCCTGGGTTGTGGAGAAGCTCTTCCCTGTCCATTCAGTGATGCTGTCTGCCCATTTCTTCCTCTGTCTGCCTCGCCTTCTCTTCCCCTGCACTGTTGCTTGCAGTATGGTCTTGGAGAGCCCATGTGATCTTGTCACGTGTCCTACCATCTGAGCTTCCTTTTCTTGACTGTGGTCAGCAGGTTTTCATAGTGCTTTACTTGTTGGGTGATGGTTTGTAGGACTTCGTTGTTGGTAGTGTGGTCCATGTATGAAATGCCAAGGAGTCTTCTGAGGCATCTCATCTCTAGAGCCTGGATCCTCCTTTGTAGATCTGCATTCAATGTCCAGGATTCGCAGGCATACAGATATGTAGAGATGACTAGTGCATGCAGTAGCTTGACCTTGGTCCTGAGAGAGATGTTTCGGTCTTTTCAGATAGTCTTGAGCTTTGCCATTGCTGCTATTGTTTGTGCAGCTCTTGCGAGGATTTCGGTTTTTGAACCTTCTTCACTAATAATAGCTCCAAGGTGCCTGAAGTGATCTACAACCTCAAGTTCTTTTCCACTGACTTTGATCTTGGTAGTGATTGGCTGGGCACTGTTTGTCATGAGTTTTGTTTTCTCGGCACTGATCTCCATGCCATATCTGGAGGATGTTTTGTCCTGGTGGTACACTAGGTTGGCTAGTTCCTGTTCATTTCCTGCAAGTCCATTGATGTCATAAGCAAACCTGAGGTTGGTGATTATCCGCCCTCCAATACTGACTGTGTGCCAGTGTGATCTTCTAAGGCATCAGTCATTATGCGCTCAAGGAAGACATTAAACAGTGTTGGCGATAGGAGACAGCCTTGATGAACTCCCACTGAGGTATGGAACCACTCTCCAACTATGCCTTGGAAAAGCACTGCGCTGGTGGCTTTTGTGTATAGCTCTTTGATGGTCCGAATGATCTTTTGTCCCATGTTGTATTTCTTCATTGTGGCCCATAATGCATTGTGCCATACGCGGCTTCATTAATGGTGGGTAAAAACGGTCACATTCTCAAAATCTCACCATTGGTGAAATGGTCTGGCTGTGGAATGAGAAAAATACCCCCTTCCCCCTACAAACTACCTTCACAACTGTAACCCTCTTTCAGCAAGTCTGAAGTACCTCTAGTCTAGAAGTAGAAGATTCCAAACCATGCTCTACCACTTGTTTTCCGCTTTACATAATTTTTTCTTCACTGGGAAAAGAATATACGATAAACTATGACGTGTATCTCTCTTATGCTACAAATCTATGACTATAATATTTTTCTTTGTCAAGTACTCAGCAACTATTGTTGTCTGTCATATGAGCAAAAATGCACTGCATTCTGCAACTGATAGCTGTTTGTTAAAGACTGTAAATCACAGTAGATTTCTCTGCGTGAAATTTGGTCTGCTCTTCCTTGGGAGAGTGCATCACCACAAGAGCAGCGCCACCTACTTTTTTTCCCTGTCTGCTTGTGTACTTTTTCACCTATCAGAGTAGCTTTTTCCCAACAGAACTTTGCCAGGAACAACTCTCTTCTTGCCGTGGGTTCTTTTACGTGCGCTAAATATGTGTAGCACATGGGACTTCAGTTTATAGTCTCATCCAAAAGACTAGCACCCAGACCCACCATTCAAGGTCTAGTCTAGTCCAGACCACCAATCCAAGATGTTGCCTGCAGAACTAAATCACACAGCAAATGCATCTTTTCCAGGCCTTTTCTTCTTAGAAACTATGCTGTAGCATAGTTGAGAGACTCAGATGAGACTATAAACCGAGGCCCCGTGTGCGAACGCATGCAGAACATCTTGCGCTTATGTTAAATCCTGTTCCGCTTTTCGAAAGAGTAGGCCATTGTGTGCCGGTGGGAACAGATGACAAAATTTACAAAACCGCATACACACGGGAACTGGATGTAAAAAAAAACATGAGTGCTTATTCCATTATCCTCGATAAAAAAAAGAAGTCATCTGAGTGCTTTGATTTGTTGCTTTACAAGATTCAGCGCTATATAAATTCCATACATTATTATTATTATTATTATCAGAATGCTCTTTCAATGGCCGTTATAATATTTTCTTTCTTCTCAAGCCACCAAATGTTCGTTGTCGGTGCATGTGCTATATCTTTACTTTTAATGGTTTTGCAGACATAGAGGGAGGGGGGGGGGGGGGGGGGGGGGGGGGGGGGGGGGGGGGGGGGGGGGGGGGGGGGGGGGGGGGGGGAGGGGGGGAGGGGGGGGGGGGGGGGGGGGGGGGGGGGGGGGGGGGGGGGGGGGGGGGGGGGGGGGTGGAGGGAAGGGGGGGGGGGGAGGGAGGTGGGGAGGTAGGGGGGGGAGTGGAGGAGAGGGGGGGGGGGGGGGGGGGGGAATGCCATGAGGTACAGATGCATTTTATTACATCTATCCCTAAAAAGAGATATCAGCAGAAAGGAAGGTAAAATAAAGTTGGTGATTTGTATGTGGAGTGATCCTGCATGTAATTATGTGAATGACTACAATGTGTACATGTACCTGAAACGCACTGTTTCTAAAATGTGATATGTGGAGTTAATTGCACAAAACCACGGTGGCGACGGAGTTTGTGCCCAACATGTGGAAGATGCTATACAAGTCAAAGCAAAATACTCACAGATTTGTTCAGCAAAACACGCCACACAGGTTTGTTTTTCAAATCATATATTAACACCACACACAAATGACAGATATCATAATGTAAAATTCAGAGATCAGGTTACAATGCAGAGTATCAAATTTCTTTCTTCTTGTATTCCTAAAAAAAAATAAATAATACACTGCAACCACAACAAAGAAAGAAAGAAAAAAACGGGAATAAATATCCACCAAATTTTTGCTGCTCTTCAATTGTAAGCATGCACACCAAGACAAAATTTTACTCCCCCCCCCTCCACCAACTGTCCTCTTCCTTGAAAAAAATTTGTTTTTCATATTTCAAACAAAAGAGAAATATTTCTGTTGCAGAAACTTGCTGCTAACATGTATAAATTGAGGTTTTCATTTCAGTGACTCAACCAGACAGCTTAATCTGTTGGTCTCTTTCTTCTTCTTCTCCCTCAACTCAATGGGAACTGTTGGGCCACAGCACTGAAGAGCTATTCATCAAATTCCTCCACCCAATGGAGGAAACTGATGTCTGATATGGAATCAGAAATGTTCCCCTGGCAATAGCCTTCTTTAATCTTATTAGGGGAATACATTGAAGAGCGATTCACCAAATCCCTCCACACAATGGAGAAATCCAATGTCTAATAATTTTTTTTTTTCTGACTGCTTTCCAAACTTGTTTATTCTTATTGTTTTTCTTATTTTATTTTGTTTGGGGAATAATGCTCTTAATATTTTCTTTCTGGGTTCTTTCTTTGTCTTTCTTTCTTTAAAAAAAAAAATTTTAATTCCACTTCCAGCTCATTTTATCCAGACGTGGTCAGTTGATGACAGATATATGACAGCTGCCAAAAATAACAAGACAGATGGGAATTTGTTATTTAAAAAAAAAGATTCAGATGCTAAGGTTGTGAAACTTTACAACAGGCTAGTAATTGTGCTGTTATCTAGTCTACATCTGTGCCTTTATTATGTTTCTGATGATACATGATACAGCATAATTTCTAAAAACAGTCTGCTGTCAGCAAAGGTTGGTCTTACAAACATCCAAAACTTTTATATAAAAAGATTTAATTCCAGAAATATTCTTCACATACATTTCAAAGTAGCTCATTCTTAAAATTAAAAAAAAGAAGAAAAAAAAAAGCCCACACAACTTGTAAAATCTTTAGCACACCTTCACAACTGCCTGCACATGTGAACTGACAGGAGCATAGAAAAATTTTCGCACAAACTGACATTCCATTCCAAACTTCTTTTTCAACACACAAGAGCTGATTGCACACATCCACCACGATGGTGGCTGAATCAAATAAAAGAACATTTCTGATTGGCTAATTGTCAACAGAACATTAAGACTTTCTTTTCTTTATTTCTTTTTCAGTTACCTATGCCATGGAATCATTTCCAGGTATGTAGATTATGATTTCAGAATATGAGGAGAGAAAATTTTAAAGAAGCTCGCAACATATATAAAAAGACGCTCGATTACATAGCTTTCCCCCCCTCTCAGTCCCATATTATAGGCTTTATGCCAACAGTAAATTACCAATACCACACAGAATAATCATCCTCAAAGACTTTTGTGGGATCCTGGAAGGGGTCTTGTCTTTGATCTGTCACTATACTGCACCACTAACAAAAAGTAACATACACCAGACGGTGGAAAAGTTAATTTGTCTGAAGATTGACTTGAGAAATCATTGTGACATATGATATTCTTCAACACTGTACCAACCAAGCTAGCTAGGCTTTCAAGTTTCATTAGGTATTATATTTATAGCCAATAAAATTAAACCCTGATTTTACTGCAAGTCAGAAAGCCATTACCTTCGGCTTCACTGTGGGCAAAAACAGTTGCAGCAAAAATCCCACCATGGGTGAACCTTTCGAGTTCTAAGGAACACCCCCCACCCAACCAAAAAAACCAACACAACCACCCACCCTGATTTTACAATCCAACCAGATCAATTTGTTCACAGCCAATAATTTTTTTTTTCAAAATGCTTTTAACAAATCAAACCAATTCTTGCTGTTTATACTCATCACATGAAACCTTGTACACAGCCAATCAGATCAAACCAGACAAGCCAATCAAATGACACTAAGCTTTTTTTCCACTCAACCCTAGCAGGGCCTCAAAAACCAGCTCCAAAAACCAGGTGATTCATTTCAAACTGAAAAAAGAAATGCATGCAAAAACCGTTCTTAATTTAAATGTCGCATACGCCTTATACTGAGAATACATAACCATTAATATAATTTCTGTAAACAACAGATACATGCTGTCCATTACAATGATATAAATTTATATATATATTAAGTAATTTTTTTGTCTGACATCTAGGATACACACATAGTTTATTAAATACTGGCTGTGACACATTTTCAGTACATTCATGATTTTCTTTGTACAAAATGGCAAATGTGTGGCTTTGAAATGTTCCAGATGCAAAATTATATTTTCAAAAAATCTATGTTTGAACTCATTATTACCACACACGCTTTGCACAAGCACACATAATATATTCATCCTTTTTTTTAAAATAAAAAATTACAAAAAATAGCTTCCATATATAAGAGCTGGCTTTCTTTTCTTTTCTTTTTTAGCAGTTAATACTTCCACTTAGTTGTTTTAAAACAACTTCCCATAATGTTCTGTACAACTATGCCTACAGTCTTCACTTCCTTTTACAAAAACTAATGTCTTGTTATACATAATGCATCCTTACATGTACACAGTTTGTCGTAGGCAAATGGCCACACATATGTCCACACATCAATTCTCCTTCATAAATAGAGTACAGCCATCAATTCAATTTTCCTACAGGGTACAGATATAATCAATTCTCCTTTGATTGGTCCCAAAAATGTTGATCAGCATATTACATACATGACATGAAGGAACAAAGTCTCAACAAAATAAGGTTAACAGAAGTCAAGAATAACAGAATGATAGTGTATTGTATTGATCAGCACTCCAGTGAACCAACAATAACACATTAACCACAGCAGGACAGAATCAGCAACATGCATGCACACAACACTCACACCAGACCTGCCAACCCAAGCAAAAAAGTTGGATTTATAAAAGAGCCAAAATTTGTACGATGACAGAAAACTTAGTTCTTGGCGACCTGCACCTTATGAGGTTACAATTAATGAGTCATTGTCAATATCATCTTTTGATGGCCAGAATAATGTTTCAATTTTTTGGCAACACTCTGCTATAAAGAAAATTTGGTGTATTCTATTCAAATTATATAGTAATTAATTTTATGGGGCCTGTGTGTGTATGTGTGTGTGTGTATGAGAGAGAGAGAGAGAGAGAGAGAGAGAGAGAGAGAGACTGCATTCGGTCGTACATAATTATAGGAATGAAACATATTGAGGGGGGGGGGGTTTGGGGGGATGGTTGTGTGCAGGAATCAGGGAGTGTTCAACAAAATGAGATCGCTAAGAAAATGGGGAAGAGGGGATTGTAATTCTTGTTAGGCCTATAAAAGACTCGAGTCTATTGTAAAATAATTCAGCTGACAATTTTTGTGCTCAGATCGCGTGGTAAATAGATGGTTTCCAAGGACTGAACTACCGTTCTGTTCCCAGACAAGTGTTAGACCGTTCGAATTTCACTGTAGGCCCTACTGATGAAAAAAAAGTGCACATATCTCGTTCGCGCCGGTGACTTTACTGCAACAATTCGACCATTTTTATCACGCTATGCTTCACTATGTCAAAAATATACCGGAAGTCGAAGTCAAAGATTGCATGCAGTACCTACCTGTTCATGAGCGATGTTTTCAGCGGCCATGTCTTTTAAGTCCCAAGTGCACGGTTAAAAACACTGAGGTTTCTAGCTGTTTCCTGAGCTGAAGTTGAAGATTTGTTTCCCTGGTTAGCATCTTCGTTTCTTGGTCCGACTACACGAGTCCAAATTTGACACTATGTTCAAGCATGAGATGGAGTTTCACTTTCGACCCCGTTCTCTCGCGAGTTCTCGCGGTGTACAAGCCCAACACTGGGAAGGGAAGTAATCCGCTTGGAAGAGTTACGTCCCTTACACTGCTGGCGCGAACGTTAAATTCCATTTCGGTTTTTTTTCTTCTTATTTTTTTAAGTTCATCCCCATCCCCCTTTTTCTTTTAAATTTCGTACCCCCCCCCCCCCCCCCTCAAAATGTGATTATATTTGTGGTCACTATTTTGTTAGAATACTAAAAAATCGCACGGGTTGGCAGATCTGTTGGCATGCATCACATAATTATTATATGCACACACACACACACACACTCTCTCTCTCTCGGCTTCATTCTTTACACATTTTATGACACATTTAAAATAAATTTTCGTTTGTTTTTTGTTTTGCTTTTTTTGTTTTGTTTAACATCCTACTTTACCAAGCTAGTATTTCCTCAGGATTAGAAATATGCCAGGCAAGAATTTGGAACCTGCAGAAAGAATACTGGAACACAATATGCTCCACTGATAAAAGAACAACAGACCTATCAAGCAACCCCCCCCCCCCCCCCAAAAAAAAAAAGAGAACCCCCCCCTCCTTCCAACCCACAACGAAAAAATTGGTAGGTTCTTCCAAAACATTTCCAAACACTTGCATCTTCGTCTGCACAAGATGTTTTTCAACTGTTACTTTGTCTAACATCCATATCTATCTTACCTAGTAGCCAGGCTGTGATCCCTTTGACTCTGAAAAGAATGCGACACATAATGATCTGCATCTCTGGCATACGCTTCAGACACACACAGGCCATCGTCCTCTCCTGTCCCTGAGGTAACACGCCTCAAATATCAATTGGCAACCAGAGAGAAAGAAAGGAGAGAGAGAGAGAGAGAGAGAGAGAGAGAGAGAGAGAGAGAGAGAGAGAGAGAGAGAGAGAGAGAGAGAGAGAGGAAGGAGAGAGACAGAGAGAGAGAGAGAATTGAAATTACAAAGGAAGTTTATTCAGTATAGGCCATAGCCCCTTCTGAATGGGGGTACAGATAAACATCACACAAGTAACACAAAAACATCGTCACAAGAGAGAGAGAGAGGAGAGAGAGAGAGAGGGAGAGAGAGAGAGAGAGAGAGAAAGACAGATTTACAGAAGACAATTTCTTTTTAAAACAAAGAACTGAGCTGAAATAGGTATTCATTCACATGTTGCAGTCCAGTAAAAAATCTACTATGTTGAATCTGACTGAAGATGAAATAGAATCATCAGAGATAAGTGTTTAACATTTTCCAATAAAAATTTATAGATCAGAGCAGTATCAGCATCGGAAATAGTTTGTAACAAATACAGATAAAAAAACCCCAAACAAAAACGGTCATCACCAACTTCATTTTGAACATGAAAATCTCTTTAACATACATAAACAAACAACTGAAATAAAACCAAAAATACAATAATAACACCAGATCCGATAATAAAACTGAACACACAGACACATACACACACTCTCAACACACACCCCCTACACACACACACAGCAACCAACAAAACAAGACAACAAACAGTACAAAAATCAGTATCACAACAAACAAGGAAACCAAAATAAATGTCACAAAACGAGGTAATCATCGAAATAAAACTGTTAGCACCTTGTCCAGTGATCCACATCGTTACCATCATACCACTCACCAATTCAAACTCTGTCCACAACACCCTGACTATCCTCTCTACTCAACCTAAACTGATTAAACAAAAAAAAATTCATCATCTATTTTCTCTAGCTGCTGATCAGCTCATGGTCATTGTCACCATGCAGTTTAGTCCACATGAAAAAAAGAACAACTTTTTTTGATGAAATGTACTAAATATTCAATTTAGTAACAAAAGACGCAAATTACGTTAGAAGCTCTCGTTAACTTTCACACAGTATCTATTCAATTCCACGGATTTTTATGTGGGCTGCGACCAGTGGGCAGACCTCCTGCAGAGTTACAAGCACAGAAGACCAGGCACTACATTTCTCGCCCAAAATAGGAACGCAGAGAAGAGATCCAAGAAATGCTATTAAAGAACTGAGTAATATTGTTCAGAATTCATTCCTTTTCTTCTCTCTCTCTCTCTCTCTCTTTTTTGCTGAAAGTTGGGTAAACAGCCAAAATTACATGTAGAAAACTTTGATTTAAAAAAAAAATCTATCATCCTTTGATTTTTACACAACTCAATTCCTTACTCTTTAACAAAACCAAAACAGTACAGAAGGTCAAAATCTGTGTGCATGTGCAAAAACGTGCACTTTGAGTGTGTGTGTGTGTGTGTGTTCCAATGACAGTGACAATTAGGCACAACACAAAGAACTTAATGAACTCCGTGCACAAAACACATGCCACAAGATAGTTGAGGTATGGCACATGGTAGACAGACCAGCCACACATTTCATCTCAAGGTGTATCAACCATCTGGAAAGTAAAAACTTCAATAAAAAACAACAACTAACCAGTACAGACTGAAGGCAGGCGAACACACACACACACACACACACACACACACACCACACACACACACACACACACACACACACACACACACACACACACACACACACACACACACACAAAACCAAACCTTCAGAAGTCACATCAACTCTCACTCACTCACTCACTCTTCTTGCCCTATCAAATGCAACTCACATATACCATCAACCGAATTTGAACTGTACATATAAATTATGCTCATAAGTGGGATGAAAGGGGGGGTGAGGGGGAAGAGATAACATAGGAGTATATCGCAAGAAGTGCACACACCAATCTGTGATCATTTGTATAAAAAAAAAAAAAAACCAACACAGGAAGAAAAAAATTCAACCAAGTAAATAACGATCATAGAACATGTCATATAAAAAAAACAACAACAACTGCAAAAACAACCCAACCAGTACCACACAAAATCCTGGTAATATGTTCATACAATATGTCAACATACGCACACTGAATTTATAATTACATAGCTGCAAAGTGTAAGATATGGGGTTGGGGGAGGGAAGGGGGGGGGAGGAGAAGGGGGAGGGGTTTATAAACAAGAGAATATGAGGGGATGGATCCAAGCCATAATGTTTCCAACTCCACATGTTTAAAAAAATAAATAAATAATGGTGCAATGACATTCATTTGTGTTTATCCCACTATCTATTGACATTAAAAGCCACTACACAACAGCTAAAACTTTTAAGAATTTGTATCAAAACTGTGACCCTCAAAAAGCACATTCACAGAATGCTTACGAGAAAGGAAAAAACTCCTGCTCCCACAACCCTCCTCCCCCCAACACTCCCCACCCCAAATAAACAACAGACAAAAACTGGTAAGATCTTCTTCAGAATTGTACAAAATATTAAAGAAATGTCTAGTTTCAACTGGCTGCAGTATAAAAAAATAAACACAACAACAATAAAAGCCCCTGGCGTTAGAGCGATGCGCTCATGACCTGACAGCCCGTGATGAAGCCACCATAGAGGCACCCGTTTTAGGGAATCTGACCCTGGAGTTAACATTAGTACGAACTCCACTCTCCCAATAGTCCTTCAGGTGAGAATATACACTGAGGCCCTGAGTGTGAACGCATGCAGAACATGTTGCGCACACGTTAAAAACCAGTTTGCTTCTTGGAAGAGTAGGGCATTTCCTGCCAGTAGGAATGAATGAAAAAAAAACAAAAACAACCACACACAAAAAAAACACATACAGTGATACACACATATATTATGTTTAGATAATATTCCTGAAGTCAGAATGTAGCAGGCAACCTTAATGGTGGGTTACGATGGTTGCATACGCAAAATCTCACCATTGGATAGCTGAGGAATGAAAAAAAAGAAACCCCTCCTCCCCCCTCCCGGATAAAAAAACAATCCTAGCAATTTAAACCCTGAATAACAACTTTCACATAAATTCCACATTTCTCAACCCATGACAGAATATGGATATTCATGAAAACAACATAAACAGGTGTGTAGAATGCAATGGTGATAGTCATCAAACATGTACAGGTGAGAGTACTTTTTTTCAGTGAAACATTCAGTGTTCATCACATGGAATACTTATGGTTTGCCAGACTGTGTAGTGCGTGATTTGAGTTACGCAAGACCAAATACAACACTGATATAAAATAGGCTACACAGTGCCAAAGACAATATGATGAAAGTTGCAACTATGTGAAAGAACGCTTCCAATTCTGTGCAACCATTTCTTACATATTAATTCGCAAGTTTGTGACTCTTAATTTGCAAGTTTGTGACATATTCGCTCATCTCAGTCATCTGATAGTTTGTTTTAGACATTCCTCAGTGAAACTTTTCTGTAAAAGTTCGTTTCTTTTATTGAAAAAAAATTTTGATGGTGCAAATGCTTCAGAAATGGGGAGTTTGCATGAAATATCTGTTTTTGTTGTTGCTGTTAAACAAATGTACTTTTTTCTGTTAAAAAAGCCCAATTTTTATAGCCTATCAGGTCTTGTTTTTATTTTTCAATTACTTTTTCTTCAATCATTTCCCTAAAGTAACCACTTTTAAAAAAACAGGTGTTGCAATGTTCTGTTAAATTCTTTTTTGTTTTATTCTTGTTTAGTCTTTTTGTTGTATCCTATTATGGGATGTAATTCTTTCTCCTTTCATTCAAGTCACCGGGAAAGGATGCATTCTCTTTAGCTGTGCAGACAAGAATAGGGTGAGCAAAACAGATCTGAAATTGATTTAAAAAAAAAAATCCTTGGCTAAGATGAGATGCTTTCCTCTTGTATTACATCTCAATAAAAGGTTAGATACTGCCACAACCGTACTTTGTGATAACACAACATGAAATTAATCAGTAAGATGAGCTACTCTTTTACTGAAATCCCAGCTGTCCTCTACTCCCCACAACCTTCATCTATGATAGCAACAGAATTCCCAAACTGGAATACGACTACCTTCATAGTGGGCAAAAATGGTCGCATACGCGAAATCTCACCATTGGTGAACCTCGGAACTCTAGCCACACAACGGGAAAAAAAAAGAAGAAAAAAATTGCAACAGAAAATGGGTGTAAGTGATAAGAGCTTGGAGAGGATAGAGCAAA
This sequence comes from Rapana venosa, assembly GCA_028751875.1. NCBI lineage: Eukaryota > Metazoa > Mollusca > Gastropoda > Neogastropoda > Muricidae > Rapana > Rapana venosa. The sequence goes on from CM054156.1 coordinate 7,119,274, forward strand.
GGGTTTGTTCATAACCCCCCCCCCCCCACCCCCAAACTCTTATATGAAATTAAAAATTTTAAGCTTCCAGTAACACACTCAGTGAAAATGTGTTGGAGGGTGAAGAGCCATCAGAATCCTGAATGAAGATGAGACAGACCTAGACTATGTTTAAGTTGTTGTTTTAATCAGCAACAGTAGTGACCATTCAAGCTGTGCAAAATACAAGAAGGGTGGAAAGAGATGGTGTACTGTTAACATACCAGTAACTACCATGCTTTTTGTCATATTTTTGTTTACTCTGAAGGCTGAAAGCAGTTTAACTGTAAGACAGTAGTCTGCTCGTCTTTTCTTCTTCATTGTCAAACGCTCAGACAGCAACTGTTGTTATGAGCAAAAATGCATCGTGCTGCCGTTAAACACCTGACAAGTCAGGCCCAGCGCATCTGACTTTGACGTGGCTTGTCATTTGATCGATAAGACAAAAATCTGCTATGAATTAAACCTTCGCAAGTCATACATTTCCCTCCTGCTCTCAACACCTGCTAGAACCCCAATCTACGTAAATGAATTTTTCAATATACCTACCCACCTCTGGGAATGGAATTTTTTTTAGCAGGTAAAGTAATTCTCCACCTTACCTAGAAACTGCAAACTCACCTACTTTGAGGGAATCATTTACCTGGTGAAAATTCTAATTTGGGATCTTATTCTGAAAAAACTTTTTAGAAAAAAGAAATATTTCAACATGTAGAACAAAGTGATGCTCTCCACGCAAAAGGGACATAATGAATGCCGCACTCTCCACGAGTGACATACCACAAACGCCAATCGTAGCTCTCTCTCTCTTATTTCAAAACAAACCCATAACACAACCTCAAACAGACCCCCCTACTACGCCAAAAGAACGACACCAGGAGTCAGTCAAAGACTATCCACACACCGGCAAGACACAGGAAGAAAAAGAACCAAAAAAGAAATGCCATGACTAGAACATGTAAACGCAGGTTAAAATGAAGGACAATTCATCTGACGACGACAGAGAAACCATCAAACATGGGGGGAGATTTCTTTTTTTTTTTTAAAAAGGAAAAGAGAGGGAGAGGGTGGATATGACCGTATGCACATGAAAAAGAAGAGGCAGAAGGTGCAAAAATGAATTTTATCGAAGATATGAAAAAAGGGAGATAAACCAGAGAGAAAAAAACCACAAAACTGAAACAGCGATAATAAATAACACGAGAGAGCATTTTTAACTGACCACCAACCAGTAATATCGGCCAGCAGGATATGAAATAAATTATGCAGGTTACACAAACAAGACATGCTCTCTGTACAGTGAACTCTTTCTTCCTGTTGATGCTCTGAAACAAGATTGTCAAGCCATCTAAACGTTTCTTAGGTCATGCATCTAAACCCGCTTGCATCTTGGGAAATTTTCAGTTAGACTCAAGGCCTCAGGGTCCAGTACAAGGTCAAGGTCAGTCGATATTTCGGGATTTAAATCTTTCAGGAATCACTACGCTTGAAGACGAATGAGCAGCGAAAAAATGAATCCTCATAAATTTCACAAATGTTTTCCAGATATGCATGCCAGGAATAATCGCTTTTCTCTTGTGCATTAAACATACTCCTAACAACTGTGAATCTGATCTTCCAAACATACATGAAGAATTACAGGACTAGCAGGTCTGCATGACATTTTAAATTATTAAAAAATTCCTATCGTCTCAGTCAAAATGATGCCTTTTTATCTTCAAAATCTACACTTAAGTATTTACTGCTCATGAATCGAAATCTTGTAGAAAAATCTTGTACAAAAAATATGAACACACACATGCAACATGATTCTAGTAAGACTAATAGTTCACAAATCGGAACAAACATGTTCATTTCAGTTCAGAAACAAATGATGGGGGGAAACAAAATGAGGGGAAAAAAACAAAAAAAAGTGGAACAAAACTTTCTCTGCAGCGTGTGAAGAAACCAAACACAGCCATACTCACCAGCACAACAACGGTTAAATCTTCTCTTGGTATGTGTCAGTCCATAAATGCAGAATGAAATATCAGGAACCAGCCAATCAACATCGCTAACACATCCATCCACAATAATTTAATCAAAATTAACGCAAGGTCCACAAAAAAAGAAAAAAAAAAGAGAAAGAAAAAAAAGGTTGACAAAATGTCCGTGTTACCACTCTCCTCAATATTTCTAACTTTTACATGTCCGAGTTTCATAATTCTTTTGTTACTTAGAATATAGATCGATATATTTTTCCAGTAATACTAAATCTACTTGTTACTTTCCATATTATCGATATATGATTTCAATCGTGCTAAAACTACAATAGATTATCTAGATTTACAAAAGATATCGTAATCATGCATATACTGTTCCAGGTTTACATAGAAACAGAAAACTGATCTGTCACATTCCAAAACTAACGCCATCACTGGTAAGTCGATGAAACTGTTCCATTAAAATAAGTCTCTGCCGAACTTGATGTGAGTGAGTACAGTGCCATGAGGTAGAATCGGGAGTTAGTGTGACGTCACAACGATGCTTCCTGGACACACTGAGGTGGCCACAGGTTCAATTCTTGGAACGCGTGTCGAAAAATACACTGTTGTCTCGGATCTGAGTGGTTCTGCAGCATGTATGAGGTTCAAATCTTCAAACAAACTACATACGGTTCTGCTTACATCTCAGAGCTTCTGTGGTGTGTTAGATTTTCGCTTTAATTGGATAAATCACGACAAATGCGTTGTCATCTTTTTCTTTTCTTCAAACTCATTTCTCCATCATGAATTTCTCATGTTTTTGTAGTGACATCGCATTTTGTTGTATTTCTTTTTTTAAATTTCTGTCCGTTTTTCTCATCAAGACAAAAGTGGAGATAATCAGCTATTTCAGTCAGAAGGGTTATCTTTTTCTTATTATTCAAATAAATTGTTCTCACCAAAAGACAAAATGGTTTTGGTTTTTGTATTTTTTTTTCCATTTTTGGGATTCTTTATGTTGTCTTTCAAATATTTCTCCTGATGTTTCAAAGACAAAAAGAGATATCTTAAAATCAGAACTGGTATGGTTCTAACTTTCAAAACAAAAGTTGGATTTTTGTTTTTTTCCACACTCAAAAGTTTGCTTTCTGTGATTTTTTTTCCCCTTTCAAAGAAAATGCTTCACGTTTTCACTCAAAGTACAGACTATTTTCTGTACCGTCACACAGAAAAAAAATCTCAGTCTGTAACGATAATTTTGCTTTAAAACAAAAAAATCCCACAGAAACTCCTTGTCATCCTTGTTCATGTTTAAAAAAATAGAAAAAAAGACTCGAATAAAATCTATTTTTGGTGCTTTTTCTTGACTATCAGGCAGCTCTAATACTGAATTCACACTAAAGCGATGAAGAATAATTTTCTATTTCAGTCTTCGTTTTCTAAATGTCACGATTTTTTCTTCTTCTTATTTATATATATCTCAGAACAAACCAGTCTGCAGTTAGTCAAAAAGTAGGGGGAGAGGGGTGGGACAGAACTGCAATTGTGGAGTAATGCCATATTCTTGCAACTGTGGAGTACTACCAAACTCGTGTCACCTGTGGAGTACTGCCAAACTGGTTTCAACTGAGCAGTTATACCAACTTCTTGCAACTGTGGACTAATGCTACACTGGTTTCAACTGTGCAGTTATACCAACTTCTTGCAACTGTGGACTAATGCCAAACTGGTTTCAACTGTGGAGTAGTGCCTCCACAACTGTGGAGCACTGCCAGACTGGTTTCAACTGTGGAGTAGTGCCACTGCAACTGTGGAGTAGCGCCAGTCACCTTTCCTCTCTCTTCCCCCCCCACTCAAAATACCAAGAGGACTGACTGCGTGGAAGTGATTTTTTATTTTTTGTTTTTTGTTTTTCAGCGCCGATGACCTGGTCCCTGTCACATGCTGCCTGTGAAGAGACAGAGATCCCAGGCTCATGCCTGCCTGCCTGTGTCTGTCTGTCTGTCTGTCTGTGTGGGAGTAGTCAGTTTCTCCGACACACCCTGTCCCCCGCTGGCTGTACGTTCGTCCATCCATCCCGACTGACTAGTGCGCGCCGTCATCATCATCATCATCATCATCATCGCCTCTCTTTCCCGGCCTCCATCCAAGAGAAGATAACTGCTGCCTGTGGAATCCGGTCCTGAGAGATCTTAGGCCAAGACAAAAAGCCCTGGTCTGCGTTTTCAAAAAATTTGTTTCGTTTCGTCGCGAGGAGGAGAAGGATCCACAAACATGGCCTCCTCCTCCTCCTCCTTGTCCAAAAAGCCAGCAACTGCCGTCATCGTCGTCAAGTGGCGAGAGCGGGGAGGAGGTACTTATGTGAAACCGTCCACACTGTCCGACACTTCTTTCAGCGTCAATTTGGAAATGGTGGCCGGGTCCACGGACGAACCGCCGTCCACACTCGCCCCCTGACTTCCCGCGTGGTCTCCGTTCTCGCGCGGCGGAACAAACTGGAACCCCACAGGAACGGGGCCCACGGGTTTCGCCACGTCTCTGCGCAGGAAGACGATGATGCAGGAGATGTTGTCGCCCGAGCCTTTCTCCTTGGCGCAGGTCACCACCTGGCGGGCGACCTCGCGGTGACCTTGCGGGTGCCGGGCGAGGTAGGAATGGACTAGGATGGGGATGTCGGCGGGGGAGAGGACGTCCCAGACGCCGTCGCAGCCCAGCACCAGGTAATCCTCGGTGCCGGTGCGCTTGAAGCTGGCGGTGTCGGCGTCGCTGCAGAGGAAGGGCTTCTCGTGGATGTCCCCTGCAACACACACACACACAGGCGTCAGCAGGCCGTGGGTCTACACTCATGTTTTAACACTGTCAGTACAATGTGTGTGTGCATGAGGTGGACAAGATTTTTTTTTGGTTTTCAAAGCTTTTTTTATTTTCTTAGATTTTTTTTCTTTCTTTCCAAAAGTGTTTCTTTGATTACACTTAGATTTAAAAACAACACAGGTTGGAATGTGGCTGCATTCATGGAGGGTAAAAAGCAGGTCGCATATGCAAAATCTCATCATTGGTGAACCTTGGAGCTCTAGCCGAGGAATGACCCCTCTCCCCCACCCCCCCAAAAAAAAAGAAACCTAACATAAAAACATATCCACATGCAAAAAGAGGAACTGACTAAAATAATGATTTTCACTGATTGACGGAAAGAAGTATGCCACAAGAAAATAATGTCCTTTACACTTTGAAAAGGCAATAACTGAAAACTTCAATTTTAGATCAATTTTAAGAAAAAGAAAGAGAGTGAGAAAATGTCCCCAAGACACTTGGTCAAATTATTGAAAAAAATATTGTTAGTTTTTTAACTGACTGTGCTTTGAAGTAATACAGACAAAATTATGGAGCCAGCAATGTGCTGTACGCACGCACGCATGCACGCACGCACACACAACCCCCCCTTCGGATGAGACTATAAACCAAGGTCTTGTGTGCAAATGCACGCAGAGCATCTTGCGCACATGATAAATCCTGTTCTGCTTTTCGGAAGAGTAGGCCATTGTGTACCAGTGGGAACAGATGACAAAATTGACTAAACCGCATATACATGGGGACTGGATGTAAAAAAGCACATGAGTGCTTATTCCATTATCCTCGATATAAAATAATTTTTTTTAAAACACACAAAAAACAAAACAAAACATTAGTGCCGACTCCACTTGCCCCAAAAGTGCTATGGATGAGACTATAAACCAAAGTCCTGTGTGTGAACGAATGCAGAACATACTGCGCACAAGTTCAAACCTGTTCCATTTTTCAGAAAAGTAGGCCATTGTGTGCCAGTGGGAACGGATGACAAAATTTACAAAACAGCATACACACAGGAACTGGTTGTAAAACAAAAAAAGCATATGTGAGTGCTTATTCCAGCATCCTCCAAATAAAAGACTAATAATAAAAAAACCACAACACGCACACACATCACCCCCACTTTCTCTCTCTCCCTCTTTCTCCCACACACTTAATTCTCACACTCACACACACACACCATATCTTCCCATAAAAGTGAGGGGGAAAAAAAGAAAATCAAACAGAAATCCAGGCACACTGACCTATGGCCCGAGACACAGCAACACTGCCGTTGACTCGCCACACCCCAAAAGCGTTGGTGACGAATCCTCCCAGCTCCTCGATACGTCTCTTCTCATCCTGAAAGTTTAAAACAACAGATATAGATTAGATGGGATAGCCTTGTGGTTAGAACATTGCGCTCGCAATCTGACGACCCAGGTTTGATTCGCGTTCAAGGGGATATTTCCCCCTGGAGTTAACATCAGTGCAGACTCCACTCTCCCCAAAGTCCTTCGGGTGAGACTATAAACTGAGGCCCCGTGTGCGAACACACGCAGAACATCTTGCGCACACGTTAAATCCTGTTCCGCTTTTCATAAGAGTAGGCCATTGTGCACTGGTGGGAACAGATGGACAGAATTTACAAATCCGCATACACACGGGGACTGGATGTAAAAAAGCACTTAAGTGCTTATTCCATTATCCTCGATATAAAAGAATAAAATAAAAATAAATAAAAATATTCCTGTTAAGTCCAATCCATCCTTTTTAACCAAATCAAAACAGGTTTGGGGGCAGGATAGCCTAGTGCTTAGAGCATTGCGCTCATGATCTGAAAGTCCCAGGATTAAGCCACCACGAAGGTGCCCATTTTAGGGATTTTTCCTCTGGAGTTAACATTAGTACTGACTCCACTCCACCCCCCAAAAAAGTCCTTGAGAGGAGACTAGAACCTAAGGCCCTATGTGCAAATGTATGCAGAACATATTGTGTACATGTTTAAAACCTGCTCCCTCTTTTGGAAGAGTAGGCCACTTCGTGTGGGTAGGAATGAATGACAAAATTCTTAAAACGCATGCATGCATATCTGGCATCTGTCAGTACACCCCCCCCCCCCCCCCCTCCAAAAAAAAACCAAACCCCCAACCCTCTCTCAATCCAAGGGAAATAATGAAACTTGAAGCTATTATTGCCCGACACAGTTCTTTTCCTTTGACTGTAATCTAGATTCTTGGGTTGCACTCGTCAGTGTTGAGTTTGTGTAACGAGGACAAACTTGCAGTACCAAAAATGATGGAATCCACCAAGTTTTCACTGGCAAGGTAAGGTATTGGCTGACTTGTGAGACACTATGAAGATCACTTTGATGTAAAGTGCTACTGCTATGATCGGAGGAAACTATATCTGAGGAATAGTATTATATCTGGAAAGGGGTGCTGGACCAACACTGCCCAGTGTTCCTTGCAGAGTCCAGTATGCAGCCACCTGTGCGCATCAGGGGATATTTTCCCCTGGAGTTAACATCAGTGCTGACTCCACTCCCCCCCACCAAAGTAACATCAGTGCCGACTCCACTCCCCCCACCCCACCCCCAAAGTAACATCAGTGCCGACTCCACTCCCCCCACCCCACCCCAAAGTAACATCAGTGCCGACTCCACTCCCCCCACCCCACCCCCAAAGTAACATCAGTGCCGACTCCACTCCTCCCCAAAGTTCTTCAGATGAGACTACAAACTAAAGTCCTATGTCGCGAACGCATGTAGAACATCTTGCGCACATGTTAAAAACTTATTCTACTTTTCAGAAGATTGGGTCATTGTATGCTAGAGGGAACCCATGATAAAATTTACAAGAAAACTGCATTCACACGGGGGACTGGATATAAAAAAAAGCACATAAATACTTAATCCATTACCCTTGAAATAAAAGAATACAAGAAAGAAAGAGCCTGCAGCCTGAGATCTTACGTGAGGGTTCGTCAATAAAACGACCCTGTGTACACACATATCCCCCCTCCTCAGTAGTGCTAGGATGATCTATTACCACGAGAGTCAATCATACATGCGTGACGTTTGTCACAGCTTTTCCTTGTGCAGTATCAGTAACATTATTCACATTCGTTAATTTTTTTATTTTAAAAAGGGTATGCAGAAGAAGACAATTCAAATACATAACACAAAAAGTGTTTCTTTCACGATAAATTCACAACTCCACAAAAATCATCACATGAAGCAAAAATAACAATTTTTTATTGATCGATTTATTCTTTTATATCGAGAATAATGGAATAAACACTCATGTGCTTTTTTACATCGAGTCCCCGTGTGTATGCGGTTTTGTAAATTCTGTCATGTTTCCACCGGCACACAATAGCCTACTCTTCCGAAAAGCGGAACAGGATTTAACGTGTGCGCAAGATGTTCTGCATGCGTTCGAACATGGAGCCTCGGTTTATAGTCTCATCCGAAGGACTTTATACCCACGTACAACTGCACAAAACAATTTCTTGCAAAAACAGACACAACACTGCTTGAAGCAAAGAGCGACCGTACCTCTCTGTTGGGCTTGTGGGGGGCCATAAGGGTGATGGCTCGTCCCTCGCGAACCACCATCACCTGCGAGTCTCCGAGCCACGACACGTAGCAGTGATCTCCCCTTAACAGCACGCTGACTCCTGTCGACCCACTGCGTAACTTCTGCAGAAGTCATACACAACACTGGCATGAAAAATTTGTGAAAAGTAAAAGAACTGCAAAAACAAAATCAAACAAAAGAAAGAAAAAATAGAATAAGATGATTAAAAAAAAAAAATCAAAGAGACTCGCATTTACCAAGAATTTCCTGTTGCCATGAGAAATGAAAAAAATATTTGTAATTAACAAGAGATTTGTGTTGTGTATTTTCTTATTTATGACTGCACAATTTTAAACTGTTGTGGAGACGGGATAGCTCAGTGGTCAGAGCACTTGCTTTCCCACAACCAAGGTTGAGCGTGGTTACCAGTTGGATGGGAGACCGTTTGCACGTCTTGGGTTCAGTACAGTCCCCCCAGATCACCCAGCTGTAAATGAGTACCTGCCCTCTTTCGGGTCAGGGAAGGTAAGGCAATGGGGGGAGAGAAGATGGGCACTGCCCTCAAAATGCTGGCCCCTAGAGAAGTTGAGGTCTCTGATGCCTCACTCCCTTACACCCGCATAAGTTATGGGACACCTTTACCTTTTATTCAAAACTGTACGAGGCCCATGTTATGGCAGCTTCACTCACTTACAGGGTATAAATACATACATACATACTGAAGGAAAAGAAAGCAAGAGAAAATAAAACCCAGGATCACCTGTTCCTCTGCCTTCTTGGCAAACTGTCGGTCGGTCAGGCTGTACGCTCGTTTGAAGGCCAGCTCGGGGTTGGCGGCAAAGCTGGGGTCACGCAAAAGGTTGACGTGCAGCTGACTGGCCGAGAACATGGCCGCCTCAGAGCCCGCGTGGCCATCAAAGACCGCGTAGTAGGACTGACTAGGGCTGTCCTGTCATCAGCAGATCAGGCGTAGGAACGATTTAGGGAGGAATGCAAGCAAAAATAAGATTAAAGTCATCTTCTTTCCCTCTCTTCTTCTCCTTCCACTCTCTCTCTCTCTCTCTCTTTTACTTCAATATGTTATTGTTGCGTGTAACAACTATGTGTACCTTATTTACAATGTGTAGATGTCCATTTTTATGGCAGTTTTTCCTTTTTTCTGGTTTTTTTTGTTGGGGAGGGGGGGGGGGGGGGGGGGGGTTGTTTGTTTTTCTTTTTTTGTTTGTTTGTTTTTAAAGATCTTTTCTTTTCTTTTGTTTTTACTGTGTGAGTGTATGAGTATTGGGTTTATTGTTAAGATGTATCCCTATGGGCGGGGACTGGATGTAAAAAAGCACATGAGTGCTTAATCATTACCCTCGAAATAAAAGAATTTGTTATTGTCAATGTCTCTCTCTCTACACGCACACACAATACAGCGGTAACAAAATATATTGTATTGATATTTCACCAAGTACGTACATGTATGAACTGATGTGCATACATCTCCCTTGACATATATAATCATGCCCAGAAATGTTCTTTTTTTTCCATGCATATAAGAAAAACTTCACACCCCCCCCCCCCACCCCCCACCCCCAAAGTAAATTAAATCCCATGACTTTTCCAGATCCTACCTGAACCCCCCCCCCTTGATTTTCCAGGTCTGGAAGAAGTGTTCCCCATTCCCCCCCAACTCCCCCTCAAGACTTTTCTAGACCTGCAGGACTGCATGAACCTTTAGTAATATTTTATAAAAAACGAGAAAAGTTTTCATGTGTTCTGCACTCATGTTTTCTTGTTCCCAGAAGACTTTAAATTAAATTTATTTTATTTTATAGAAATAATATCTTAGTTCTGATTGCACCCCCCCCCCCCCCCTACCCCCCCCAAAAAAAAAACAACCCAGAAAAAAACTCCAACTCCACCCCCCATCCCAAAAAAACAACACAACAACCCCACAACAACAACAAACCCAAATCCCCCCCAAAAAAACCCAAAAAACAAAAACCCCAAAATAACAACAACCCAAACCACACACTATGCCCCCCCCCCCACTACCTGCAGCTGGAAAAGGGTGTTGAGATCAGGCAGGACGACGTGACGGTCCTCCATGCGACGCCGCGTGTTCTTGATGGCATGCACGGAGACGAGGGGCAGGGTGGGTGGGGGTGGGGCCACATGGGCCGGCAGTTGGAGGTTCCATTCCCGGCACACCCGGTACACCTGCAGCTCCGTCTCTCTCTGCAGATGCCTCAGCTCCACTCCTGCTGATGATGTGCCCAGCATGCAATATTTTGTTGATGATGAGACTTTGTTTCGTTTTGAAGAAAATATGGTCTAGTTTTTTTGAATGGTGCATTTTATTGTAGTACTGGGGAAAAGTGTGCGCGCACACAAACACACACGAGGAAGGTCATGTATGCATGCGCACGCATACAAACGTGTGCACACAAACAAACTGTATGCAAACACAGACATGGTGTGTCATATGCACCCTCTCTCTCTGTGTCTCTTTCTCTCTCACATGCACACACAATTTGTCACAAGTATACATACACTCGCAACTCTCTCACTCACTCTTACAGGTGATTAAGCTGGTTTTAAGAGAGGGTATTCCACTATCACAAAAACTTCAATAGAATTCGGCAATACGTCAGTTCCTTTGTCCAACTCTGTGAAGTATTTAGGAGTAGTTCTTGACAACACACTCTCTATGAAAAAAATCATCACCCAGACCTGCCAGTCTTGCTACTATCAATTACGGCGCGTAAGCGCGATTCGCAAGTATCTGTCCACTGATGCAACTTCCAAGCTTGTCACATCTCTTATTCTTTCACGTTTAGACTACTGTAATTCTCTTTTGGCTGGCCTACCAGCATCATCTATCCACTCTCTTCAACGCATACAAAACTCTGCAGCTCGACTGGTCCTAAGAAAGAAAAAATCTGAACACATCACTCCTCTTCTGCGATCTCTTCACTGGTTGCCTGTCTCACAAAGACTGCAGTATAAAATCAATACCCTCTGTTTCAAATGTCTCCACAAATGTGCACCCTCTTATCTCTGTAACTGTCTTCACCTGTACACTCCATCCCGTTCCCTTCGTTCAGCCGCAGATACTTTGTGCTTTCGAACACCCAGATTCAAACAAACCACTGTTGGCCGTCGCTCCTTCTCTGTTTCTGGCCCATCCACCTGGAATGACCTCCCTCTTTCACTTCGTCAAAAGCCTTCACTTGATTCCTTCAAATCCAGCCTCAAAACACACTTATTTCCTACCTGAGACTTTCCCCCCACATATCTGTCCCTAATTTTCAACAGCATCTTTCACCGTCTAAGTGTTGTTCCGTGTGTGTGTGTGTGTGTGTGTGTGTGTGTGTATGTGTGTGCGTGCGTGTGCGTGCGTAGTGCGCGCGCATGGATTTCTCATTATGTTTAAGGAGAGTTGCATGCCTGTAAATGATTGAGTGCAAGCGCTTCGATTTGTTTGTTTTTTACAAGATTCAGCGCTATATACATTCCATATATTATTATTATTATTATAGATCATATGTTTACTCTACTTGCATTTATTCAGAAACAGTTTGCTCATAACCATAAGCTCTATGTAGCATTTATTGACTTTGAAAAGGCATATGATTCTGTTAATAGAAACTTGTTATGGCCTATTCTCCTGAAAAATTGTGCGAAGGGTAAATCATTATGTTGTTTGAGAGCCATGTATCAGAATGTCAAAAGCAGAATAAGATGTGGATCTAAGCTGACGGACATAATATACAGCACCACGGGGGTCAAACAGGGTGATGTATGTAGCCCTCTTTTGTTTTCTGTTTTCATTAATGAGTTAGCCATAGAAGTCATTAATAAGGGTAAACATGGTGCCACTTTCCCCCAAGATTTCACAGAATTGTTTATTCTTCTGCTTGCTGATGATGTCATCCTTCTATCTGAAACTGTTGTAGGCTTACAACAGCAGTTGAATAGCTTAAGCAGTGCTGCAACAGCACTTGATCTTAAGGTTAATCTGAATAAGAGTAATATTGTTGTATTCAGAAAAGGTGGTTATTTAGTTGCTCACGAAAAATGGCTGTACAAGGGAAAAGTCATGCCTGTGATTAATGTATATACATATCTAGGAATCTGTTTTTCTACAAAGCTTAGTTTCACAACTGCATGAAAAGATCTGGCAAGTCGAGGTAAAAGAAGCTTGTTAATTGTTTTGAAAAAATTACGATTATTGAATGATAATGCTTTTGACTTGTTGATTAAGATATTTGATGCACAAATACAACCCACTGTGTTATATGGCGCGGAAATTTGGGGACTGGATGCAGCTGTAACACATTGTGAATCAGTACACCTCTTTGCTTTAAAGCAGTTTTTAGGCTTAGATAGACGTACACCTAACGATCTTGTTTATAGTGAAACCAATAGATATCCTCTCTCTGTTAATGCTGCTGTAAGATGCATTAGATTTTGGATTAAGATTCTGCATATGGATGAGTGCAGGTTACCTTTTAAGTCTTACAAGATGCTTTATGATCTAGATGTCAAGGGGAAAAGCACCTGGGCTTCACAAATACATACCTGTTTATGTGAACTTGGCTTTGGGTTTGTTTGGCTCAATCAAGGTGTCGGAAATTGTAGAGAGTTTATCAACTTTTCAGGCAAAGATTGATTGACTGCCGTTGGCAGCAGTGGAGTGGTCATATACAAAACAGTGAAAGATTTCAAATGTACAGACAGTTTATAGGTTCACACGATGTCAAACCTTATCTAAAGCTTGATATGGACATACATTTGAAAAGAATTATGTCTAAGTTTAGACTTGGTGTATCAGACATAAATGTTCATAAATTTAGACATATAGAACATGATGATGATGACCTCAGGTTGCTATGCCCATTATGTAAGCAAACAGTGGAAGATGAAGTTCATTTTGTGCTGTGCTGTCCAGTATTAGAAGATGTAAGACAGAATTACATTCTGGTAAAGTATAGAAGACAGCCTTATTTATTTAGATTCTGTCTACTCATGGTAACTAGTCACCCTGAGATTGTGCGCAGCCTTGCTTTATATTTGTGTAAAGCCTTTAGAATAAGAGATATCTTGGTTTCTTAAGTCATATTTTTTGTAACTGATTTTTATTGTGGTGGTTGTGGTTATACAATAACATTTTGTTTTGTTTTTTGTGCTTCCTTATTTTTCGCTCTAAAATACTAAGCAGCTCAGTAACCCCCCTTCATGTATGGGCCAATGGCCTTTTTGTGAATAAATCTTTCGAGTTTGAGTTCTCTCACTCACGCACCCACTTACAAACACGCATGATGTGTTACATACACACACACACTCCCACCCCCTAACTTCCCTCCCTCCCAAAGAAACAAGTAACACCACCATAACCACCCTTCCAAAAACCCAACAAACAACAAAAAAAACCCCAAACAACAACAACAAAACCCAACCAACTCCATCTCCCCCCTAAAAAAAACAACCCAACCCAACCAAAAAGACAACTTAAAACAGAAAGCCCACACACAAAGGCGGGCCCCACTCCACAGCTAAGCTCTCTCTCCACTCACGGCCAGTGTGCTGGGTGGGGGACAGGTGATGGCTGTCTTTGCCATTCTCCCTGGGCTGCACCTCCAGCACCACGCGTCTGAAGGACTCCCGACACACGTGCTCCGCTAGACCGTGGGGACAGTCACTGAAACACATAACACAATAATGATAATAATAATAAGAAGAAGAAGAAGAAGAATATCTCAGTGGTCGGAGCACTCGCTTTCCCCCAGCCAAGTTAAGCAGCGTCGAGCGTGGTTACCACTTGGATGGGTGACCGTTTGCGCGCCTTGGCTTCAGTACAGTTCCCCCAGTTCACCCAGCTGTAAATGGGTACCTGCCCTCTTTAGGGTCAGGGAAGGTAAAGCAGCGAGGGAGAGGAGATGGGCGCCGCCCTCAATACGCTGGCCCTAGAGAAGTGAGGTCTCTGACGCCTCGCTCCCCTACAACCTTATAGGTTATGGGACTCCTTTACCTTTACCTAAGAAGAAGAAGAAGAAGAAGAAGAAGAAGGAGAAGGAGAAGAAGAAGTCTGTAGCTAGTAGCGATAGACCACGCTGGTTTGGGCACGGTCAACGGAAAGCAGACCACCACATCATAAAAAGAGCAATGAACTCCGTAGTGGATGGAAAGAGACCAAAGGGAAGACCTAGCAAAACCTGGGCTGCCTGTATTGCAGATGATCTTTAGAGAAAGGGGCATAAATAAGGAGGAAGCTCAAAACAGAGAGAGATGGAGATGGCTCATCAATGTCAAACCTCCCCTGGGAGAAACATGACAAAAGAGGAAGAAGAAGAAGAAGAAGAATCATCATCATCATCATCAATGGAATTTATATAGCGCAATATCTTGAAAAAAACAAATCAAAGCGCTTGCATTCAACCCACTCCTACACATGTAACCAACAATAATTAACAGTTTTTAACAAATTCAAACACAGACACAGAAAAAAAAGCAAATGCACTGCTTATTCAATGTACCATTTGAAAATAAAAGTTTGACTTTGACTTTCACAAACAGGTTCTACATTTCTGCAGGATGATGGGAATTAAGTTTATTTAGAAGGGACAGATAATTATGAGATGAAACAATACGGGAAAGTCTTAGGTTTGAAATAGGTATGCCATACTGTGGTTATAGTGTGGTTATAAGTGGTTGAGCGCTTTGATTTGTTGCTTTACAAGATTCAGCGCTATATAAATTCCATACATTATTATTATTATTATAATGTGGTATGCAAAAAGATACATGAATGTTTGCACTCGATGAAGAAGGAGGTGAAGGAGGAGGAGGAGAAGGAGTAAAAGGAGAAGAAGGAGGACGAGAAGGAGGAGGAGAAGACGATGAAGAAGGAAAAACTTCCAAAAAGAAGACAAAAAGGACAAAGAAGAAGACAAAGACACAGATCAGAAGAAGAAACCCAAACAGAAAAATAATCTTGAAGGAGGAGGAGGAGAAGGAGGAGGAGGAGAATGAGAAGAAGGAGGAGGAGGAGAAGGAGCAGCAGAAGAAGGAGGAGGAGGAGAAGAAGAAGGAGGAGAAAAAGGAGGAGGAGGAGAGAGGAGCGAGAGAGAGAGAGAGATACAAAGAGAGATATAAACAGCCAGCCAAAGAACAAAAATGAATCTGGAGTGGGGGTGTTTGAGGTGGGGATGGGGGCTTTTGGGGAGTGTGTGGGGGTGGGGGGAAGAGAACTAAAAAGAAACTGACAAGCATGGCGACACCTTCCCAAGGGAAACAGTGTTAAAACACAGTGAAAGAATTCTGACATTCATAACCACTGGGTACTGGCACACTACCAGTTGTTTGTCGTTTTAACTCTTAGCCGTTACATCATTTAAAAACAAGAAAAACAACAAACGCATGCCATTTCAAAATTTACTGCCAGCATTCGGCAATGAATATATATATATATATATTTTTTTTTAATAATCATCACTATCAGGCTAGACCATGTCTTTTCCCTACAGTCGACTAGAGTTGCACTTGTGATACATGTAGTGTTTGAACAGATGGAAGTTTGGGGGGACCAAAAAAAAAACCCCATACTACTCCTTCCCCCCCCCCCCCCCCCCCCCCCCTCCGAAAATGAACAACAACAAAAAATGCTCAAACAAAACCATCGAGTGCTTGGTAACAGGAAAAGTTGGCGGTGACAGTGTGTGTTCCCTATTTGAAGCGCCCTGGGGGGCCACCCAGAATAAAATTACATAATGCACTCTGTCTCTCTCATCAGACCTGGAAATCACTGTAAGTACACCACTAGGGTTTTTGTCTTCCTTCCTCCACTAGAGCTCTGAGGTTCACCAATGGTGAGATTTTGTGTATGTGACCATTTTCTTTTAGCCCACAATGAAGGTAGCTGCATTCCGACTTGGCAATGGATGAGATGGGGGGAAAGCGATCCAAGTTTCATGCTGAGAAATCTACCATGACTGAAAGTGCTCTACATTCCCATTCAATTCAATTCAATTCAAAGCCACACAAATAAAAGCCTTGAAAACTTAGACATAAGCAAAAAGGGAGTTAATAGTAGGAAGAAGATGAGATAACTCATTTTTTATCATGTCAGCATTTTGAGATTGACCTCCCTTGTCAAGACTTTTTTTTTTTTTCAACAGGTCTATCAACCCATATACCTATCTCCTAGAGTGATGTATGTTTGTAAAACTAAGTCAACCTCCCCTTCCCCTTGCCACCCCCCCCCCCCCCCCCCTCCATCCACCTACACTGATGCTGTGTGCATCACCAGACTGATGCTACCACCCACTCACTATCTTCTGTAAGTACTGCCAGTACTATAAACTGGGTAACTCAGCAGGCCCATATCCCCCCACCCCCCACCCCCTCCCCTCTCTCTCCTTCCTCCCCCCTCCCTCCATCTCTCTACTAGACCCCATTCCTTCTCCTCCTTATCTCTCATACTAGGCCCTAAAAGATGAAATGTGTTGGGTCCTAAAAAGGTGACTGTCCTTAAATGGACAGAACAGAGATTTCAATACAAATTCCTCCTCCTGAGTTTGGAAACTTTCTGTTAATTATTTTTTAAAAAACCCCTAAAACAACAGAACAACCTTCTCCTTTCCTTCACCAGGTGGGCTGCCAATGCACAGACTGTAAATCGCTGCAAGACAAACGATTCCAAATCTGACAATTCCTAAATTGTTCTTTGTGAGCGTGTTAATAAGATAAAACAGAATGTTAAGGATAACTTGATTTTACATTTGCAGTCTCAACTGAAATCTTATTTATGTAAAATCGTTTCATTACTGTTAATATATTGCTTCATGTTTTCATAAGTGTTGAATAGAAAACTTTGTCTTTGTGAGTGTGGGAATCGGGTAAAACGGAAAGTTTCACTTGTTTCTATGTTTGCAGCTCTCGACTAAATTCTTATTCACATTTAAAATCTTTTTAATCATCATTATTACAATTGCGTTTTCATGTTTATTGAAATTTTAAAAAAACAAACAAACCCAAAGTGCTAAGCAGTTTCAAAAAAATAGTCTCAAGTTACAATTGGGCCAAGTTCATGCAACTGAAGGCCTTAAATCCAGTTAGGGACAAGAAAAAGCATTTAAGGACACGGCATTAGACCTGTTTGCTGAACATACTTCCTCCCTTCTCTTCAATCTTCAGACTAAAAGATTTGATTATCACTCCCCCTTTAACCACCCCCCCTCCCCCCAAACCACTCCACCCCCCTCACCACTCCCCCCCCCTATCCTTCCCTCCATCACACACAAAATCTTGAAGGAGCTGGCCTCTGTGAAGAGACTGTTATCAGGGACTACTGCTATACAGACAGTACTGATGGGGAGGGAGGGAGGGAGTACACACACAGCTGATATGATCAGCCATTAGTGCTATGGTGTTGATGGTGGTGGTGGCTGTAGTGGTGGATTTTGGTTTTGTTTTTATCATGGCCCACTGGTCAATGTTTTCCTTACAGAAAGTTTGAGATTGAGGTTTGAATCTGGGTTCATTTTTTTTTGGGGGGGGGTGAACAATTTTCTCTGCAGCACTGCTTACTTCATTGCCAGATGCTTGTGTTTTCTTTCCAAAAACCTATTTTAGACAAAAATGCTTCTGAAGAAACTTTAGCAGTAATTCTGTTGAACGAAAATATTCTTTTAGCTATTTGTAACTCTCTTGTACATAGCCCAGATTTTGCGTGTCTTTAAATTGTTTTTCTCTAGTTGCATGTTTATGCCTTATTTTGTGGTTTATTTACAAAACTGTTTCATGACTCTCTTTGCTTATCCATTTATATTTCTTCTGCTATCAATCCTTTCTTCCCGTCTAATAGTCTATAGTGAACAGACATTAAATACAAGAACGAACACACACACACACACACACACACTCACACATGTGTGCACACACGAGCATGCATGCACGCACGCACACACACATACATACACACACAGCAATGCTTAACAATCTACATGATGTAATAAAGGCACAGAAATAGAGGACAGAGCAGGCAATAAGAAAAAGCAGGGGTGGGGTGGAGGGGGGGTGGGGGAGAACACAGCTTTTCACGTAAGGGGCTGAGTGTATAATATAATTGGTCTACAGACAAGCACAACCCACCACTCTTGAATGCATAATATATATTGACAAACTGTTTTTAACAGTTTTCAATTTAAGACAGATAATAACAAATTGATATTCGTACACACGTGTGATATTATGACAAGAACAGTAAACAGGGCCGTTTCATTAATACCTACCCACATAATTATGTAAGAACACAAACAAACCCTTGACACTTCTTTGCTTGCAACACCACTTCAAGTTGTGGTTAGTGTGTGTGTGTGTGTGTGTGTGTGTGTGTGTGTGTGTGTGTGTGTGTGTGGTGGTGGGGGGGGTGTGGTGGGAGGGGGGGGGGGGGGGGGGGGGGGGAGAGAGAGAGAGAAGGATGGTTAATTATCGTTTGAAGAGAGGTCTTGATTATGTTTTGTTAAAATTTTTCCCCTTCATTTTTTTTTTCCTGTTGCAGTTTTATATTCTCTCTCAAAGGTGTGTGTGTGTGTGTAGTGTGCCGTGTGTGGTGATGTGTGGTGTGTGTGTGTGTGTGGTGTGTGTGTGTGTGTGTGAGTGTGCGTGACTGTGTGTGTGAGTTTGTAGTGTGTGTGATTTGTGAGTGTGTGTGGTTTGTGGTGTTTGTGTTGTGTGTTTTCACTGTGTGGTGTGTGAGTGTACTGTGTAGTGTGTAGTGTGTGTGTGTGTGAGTGGTGTGGTGTTTGCAACAGTGAATTATAACATAACCTAGAGGCTAGGGTCACAAATGTGTACACACACACACGCACACACACACACGCACACGCACACACACACACACACAAATATATATGAGGGGGATGGGGTTTTTTAAAATAATTTTTTTAAGATGGATGACTTGAGAAAAAGAAAAGCATCTGCACTGCCTATTCAATGTACCATCTAGAAATAAAAGTTTGACCTACCACACACACCAACTCACCAAATCCCTCCCCCCCCCCCCCCCCACATACACCATAACACCCCCCCCCCCCCCCCCCACCCCTAACATACACACCATAACACAACACTTTACAGCAAGGTGAACCTGTCTTTCTTCTGGCACAGCTTAAGCAACCTTCCACCACCACCCCACCACACCAGCAGCAGAAGTCTGGAAGGAAATTAATGAAGACCACTGATAAGACCCCCCCCCCAGACCCCCCCCCCCCCCCCCCACACACACACACACACACACTTCGCTGACGGTGTGTCAGAACACAGGTGCCTCTGTGACCGCCTTCGCATCTCTCCGCTAGCTAGGCTAGGGGCTGATGCAGTGATAGACTAGACTGACTGTCTCTCTACTCTACTCCTCTCCTACCTTCTAGTTCCCTTACCACTGTGCTAGGCCTACTACTAGTCTACTACTACTACTATTCTCCTCATGTAGTCCTCAAGGAGTACATGAGTTATTATTACTGGCAGCAGGGAATGTACCCCCCCCCCCCCAACCCTCCCCCCCAAACTCCCCAGGATAGCCTAGTGGTTAAAACCTTGCTGCGGCTGTAAACTGATGGTCCTGGGATCGGCCAGGTGAAGGTGTCTATTTTCAAGGAATTTTGCTCTGGAGTTCATATCAGTACTGACTAGCCCCCTCTCCACCCCAAAAAATCCTTCGGATGAGACTTTAAGCTGAGGCCGTGTGGGAGAACGCATGCAGAACATCTTGCGCACACATTCAAAACCTGTTCTGCCTTTCAAAAGAGCAGGCTATTTCGTGCCGGCAGTAACGGATGAAAGCGCAGACCACCACATCATAAAAAGAGCAATGAACTCCGTAGTGGATGGAAAGAGACCAAAGGGAAGACCTAGCAAGACCTGGGCTGCCTGTATTGCAGGTGATCTTAGAGAAAGGGGCATAAATAAGGAGGAAGCTCAAAACAGAGAGAGACGGAGAAGGCTCATCAATGTCAAACCTCCCCTGGGAGAAACATGACAAAAAAGGAAGAAGAAGTAACGGATGATAAGACCTTTAACCCCCCCCCCCCCCCCCCCCCACACACACACACACACACTGACACACAGGTGTCAAGTTTAGACACCATCCCCCAAAATCGGAATGTGGCTACCTTCATGGTGGGTAAAAAAAAACCGGTCGCCAATATAATGCAAAAAATCTCACCATTTATAGGTGAACCTCGGAGCTCTAGCCGTGGAACAACAACAAAAAATTCCAGGGAGTGAAAGATAAGTCACAGTCAAGAAAAGGAAGCTCAGGTGGTAGGACATGTGACTAGATCAGATGGGCTGTCCAAAACCATACTGCAGGGAACAGTGCAGGGGAAGAGAAGGCGAGGCAGACAGAGGAAGAAATGGGCAGACATCACTGAATGGACAGGGAAGAGCTTCTCCACAACCCAGGCACTTGCACACAACCGCCGCAAATGGAGCCAGCTGGTGCAAGGTTCGTCAATGCAGTGCCCCTACGACCCCGGAGGGGTTTATGGGAGCAGATGAGATGAGAGATGAGAAAAGAGAAGAGGAATATATTGTCTTTCGGTTATTGGTGGTGAACAAGGTTTCTGTGATATCTATAATGGCCGCAGAAGATGAACATGACCGTATTTCCCTCATTTCTGATGAGAGATGAAGTCCGAAGTGAAGAATTAGATGATGACTCTATGGAGACATTTTCTTGACACTGGCTGCCACTGCTACCCTGCAAAGATCGGGATAGTGGAGATCCCTCGCGCAAAGTCTGATGCAGATGTACGCCCCCCCCCCCCCCCCCCTTTCCATCTGTTTGTGTGTGTGTGTGTGTGTGTGTGTGTGTGTTTCTCTGTGTGCATCTCTCTCTCTCTCTCACTGTGCATCTCTCTCACTCTTTGTGTGCATCTTCGATTAAGCGTTTCCATTTGTTCAAATTAAAAAAGATTCAGCGCTATATAAATTCCATATATTATTACTATTATTTCTCTCTCTCTCTCGCCCCCCCCCCCCCCCCCCCCATTCCCTCAAACACACACGCGCGCGCACACATGCACATACTCACACTCAGACAGACACACACACACACATTGACATAATCAGACGGACTCACAGACAAAGAAACTTAACAACAAAAAAGAGCCACCCAGCCAACCAACCAGCCAGCCAGCCAACCACACAGACAAGGCTATCCCCTAAGGATCCATGACAAGAGGCAGTACAGTACATAATGGTACAGTAGCCTAGAGCTCAGAGAGAAAGAAGTTTCAAGAGCAAGACGGACAGACAGGAGAAGGAAGACAGCAGGTCCATAGCAGCCTCTTCCCTCACTTCCACTGATTATTCAATTAGTCACGCTTGGCTGACAGAGCACACACCCTTTCTGCCAAGCCCAGAATGAAGGCTGCACTCCACAATTAGCCTCGGGATAGCCTAGTGGCTAGAACATTGCACTGGCAATCTGACGACCCGGGTTCGATTCCCGTTCAAGGGGGATATTTTCCCCTGGAGTTAACATCAGTGCAGACTCCTCTCTCCCCAAAAAGTCCTTCGGATGATGAGACTATAAACCAAGGCCCCGTGTGTGAACGCACGCAGAACATCTTGCGCACACGTTAAATCCTGTTCCGCTTTTCGTGAGAGTAGGAAATTGTGTGCCGGTGGGAACAGATGACAGAATTGACAAAACCGCATACACAAGGGGACAGGATGTAAAAAAGCACATAAGTGCTTATTCCATTATCCTCGATATAAAAGAATAAAATAAAATCAGCTTCCCCCGCCCTCTCTTCACTAGCCTGTCGTTCAAAAAAAAGTATATTACATTAAATATAAATTTATAATAATAATAATAATATTATGCTTTTGAATTGTTAAGTGCCCAACACTTGGTGGTTGATTTTTGTGGTGGTCCAGTGCCCCCCCTTCCCCCCCCCCCCCCAAAAAAAAACCCCCCCCCCCCCTTTTCCCCCCCCCCCCAAATCCCCCCCCCCCCCCCCCCCCCCCCCCCCCCTTTCCCCCCCCCCCCCCCAAACCCAACCCCCCCCCCCCCCCCCCTCCGGGGGCCCCCCCCCCAAAAACCCCCCCCCCCCCCCCCCCCCCCCCCCCCACCCCTTTTCCCCCCCCCCCCCCCCCCCCCCCCCCCCGGAAAAAAACCCCCCCAAACCCCCCCCCCCCCCCCCCCCCCCCCTTTCCCTTTTTTCCCCTTCCCCCCCCCCCCCCCCCGCCCCCCCCCCCCCCCCCCCCCCCCGGGGGCCCCCCCTCCCCCCCCCCCCTTTTCCCCAAAAAATTTTCCCCCCCCCCCCAAACCCCCCCCCCAAACCCCTTTCCAAACCCCCCCCCCCCCCAAAAAAAAAACCCCCCCCCCCCCCCCCCCCCCCCCCAAAAAAACCCCCCCCCCCCCCCCCCCCCGGGAAAAACCCCCCCCCCCCCCTTTTTTTTTTCCCCCCCCCCCCCCCCCCCCCCCCCCCCCCCCCCCCCCCCCCCCTTTTTTTTTTTTTTTTTTCCCCCCCCCCCCCCCCCCCCCCCCCCCCCCCCCCAAAACCCCCCCCCCCCCCCCGCCCACCCCCCCCCCCCCCCCCCCCCCCCCCAAAAAAAACCCCCCCCCCCCCCCCCCCCCCCCCCCCCCCCCCCCCCCCCCCCCCCCCCCCCCCCCCCCCCCCCCCCCCCCCCCCCCCCCCCCCCCCCCCCCCCCCCCCCCCCCCCCCCCCCCCCCCCCCCCCCCCCCCCCCCCAAATCACTTACCATGGGGGGTTCTGGGGTTTTAGTTTTTCGGATGATATGATAATTAAAGGTCCCAGGGGCAACCACAAAAGAAACAAATTAAAAAAAACAAAACACACAACTAAAACCCCCGGCAACAAGAAGTTTTTCGCAAAATTCGTAGGAAAAAAGCAAAACTGATCTGGGAAACAAATACAAAACGTTGAAACAAACAGGAAAAGGGGGGGGTGGGAAGGGGGGCATTGCCTTGTGGGGACGACACGCCTACTCCAGAGAGAGAGAGAGAAGAGGAGAGAGAGGGGAGGGAGAGAGAGAAAAGCAGAGAGGGGAAAGAGAGAGGAGAGTGAGGGGGAGAGGGGGAGAAAGAGACAGGAAACCAAAGAGAGAACCCCAATTTCACACAAGAAATCTGACGGAAAAATGATGGGCCACCATTTTTGATCAGGGAAAAAAAAACAAAGGAAAAAAAAAAACCCAGTTCAAATTTTTTTAAGTGGATCGTGGCCAATATTTCCTTCCTTCCTTCCCTCCTTCCTTCTTGCTGTTACAGCTAGGCCAATAGATTAGAGTGTTGTTGTTTTTTTCCCCTCTCCCTCCTCTTCTCTGCTTCCTACACTTTAGTTTCTAATGTCTTTCACCTGTGGGACACAACCGCCATCTCTACTTCACCTGTGCTGGGGTGGGGTGGGAGCAAGTGTGTGTAAGTGTGTGTGTGTTTGTAGTGAGTGTGTGTGTGTAGTGAGTGTGTGTGTGCGTGTGGTAAGAGTGTGTGTGTGTGTGTGTGGTAAGGTGTGTGTGTGTGTGTGTGTGTGTGTGTTTTGTGTGTGTGTGTGTGGAGTAAGAGTGGTGTGGGGTGTGTGTTGTGGAGTGAGTGTATGTGTGTGGTGTGTGTGTGTGTGTGTGTGTGTGTGTGTGTTTGGTGTGTGTGTGTGTGTGTGTGTGTGATGTGAGAATGTGTGTGTGGAGTGAGTGAGTGAAGTGGGGTGAGTGAGTGTGTTGTGTGTGTGTGTGTGTGTGTGTGTTTTGTGTGTTGTGTGGTGTTTTTGTGTGTGTGTGTGTGCTTTGTTGTGTGTGTGTAGGTATTTCAAACCTAGATTTCCCCTTTGTTTCATCTCATGCCCTGTCCCTTCCTTTGAAAGCCAAAATTCCATCACCCTGCTGAAATGTAAAACGTGTTTTGGTGTGTGTGTGTGTGGGGTTGTGTGTGTGTGTGGGGTGTGTGTTTTGTGTGGAGGAGAGAGAGAGAGAGAGAGAGAGAGAGAGAGAGAGAGAGACTGTATGAGAGAGACTCTTGTGTGTGTGTGTGACTGTGTGTTTGTGTGTGTGTGTGTGTGTGTGAGGAGGAGAGAGAGAGTAGGAGAGAGAGAGAGAGAGAGAGAGAGAGAGAGAGAGAGAGAGAGAGAGGAGAGAGGAGCGAGAGAGAGAGAGCGCAGAGTGTGTGTGAGTGTGTGGGTGGATGTGTCAAAGTCAAATTTTTATTTCCAGATGGTACATTGAACAAGAAATGCATTCACTTTTTTTTCCATCACGCCATCTATCTAGGGACAAAAATAACTTCAACAATATTTAACAACAAAACTATTACCACAACCCAAAACAAGACCCAGTAAGAAATAAAAAACAACAATACAGTGCAAAACTCGCACACACACACTCTCACTCTCTTGCTCTCTCCTTCCTCTCTCTCTTTCTCTCTCTCTCTTCTCTTTTCTCTCTCTCACTCCTCTCTCTTTCCCCCTTTTCCACACACACACACACACACACACACACACACACACGTATACAAATTATGTAGACATGCATAATTTACAAAAAATGACAACAAAAAACAGACACAGGAAGAACCTCCCCTCCCCCCCCAACAAAACCCCATCACCCACACAACACACACACCTCCATCACCCTCCCAACACACACAACCTCCCATCACCCTCACAACACACACCCCATCACCCTCACAACACACACCCACACCCTACAACACACACACACCCCATCACCACTCTATCCATAAACTTCAATACATCTGACAGAGGAAGAGAGAGAGAGAGGAGAAGGAAAAAAAAACCCAGCCCCCAAACCCCAACAACCTCAGGTGTGCTTTTTACTTGGTGACTGACTGAAAACTGTGCCTCTAACAAGTCCCCCCCCCCCCCCCCCCCCACCTCCGCCTCTCCCCCCCCACACACACCCTTCCCCTTCCTCCCCCTCCCATTACCGACACCTGAGTCCCTACGGCACCTGAGTCGACAGGTGGGAAAAGCCTTAGGCAGGAAAGCTACACTACTACTAGGCCTACTACTACTGGAATAGCGAAGGGGGGGGGGGGGGGGGGGGGGGGGGGGGGGGGTGAGGGGGGGGATGAGAGAGGGGGGAGAGGGAGAGTGGGGGAGAGGAGGAGAGAGAGGGTGAGAGTGAGAGGGGGGAGAGGGGGATCGGAAGGATGAGGGAGGGAGGAAGGGAGATAGAGAGGAGGGATGGGGATGGAGGGAGGGAGGAGAGAGAGAGAGGGGAAGGAAGAGAGAGGAGGAGTGAGGGAGAGAGAGATGGAGAGATGGAGAGAGAGAGAGAGAGAGAAGTGAGTGAGTGTGCGTGTGTGTGTGTGTGTGTGTGTGTGTGATGTGTGTGTTGTGTGTGTGTGTGTGTGTGTGTGTGTGTTTTGTGAGAGGACTCAGAAGAGAGAAAGACCGAGAGACAGAGAGAGGGAGGGAAGGAGGGAGGGAGGGGGGGAGGGAGAGAGGAGGCGAGAGAGAGAGAGAGAGAGAGAGAGAGAGAGAGAGAGAGAGAGAGAGAGAGAGAGAGAGAGGAGAGTGAGTGTGTGTGTGTGTGTGTGTGTGTGTGTGTGAGTGTTTGTGAGAGGACTCAGAAAGAGAGAGAGAAAACCGAGAGACAGAGAGAGGGAGGGAGGGAGGGAGGGAGAGAGAGAGAGAGAGAGGGGGGGAGGGAGAGAGAGAAAGAGGCAGAGAAAGACAGAGACAGAGAGAGAGCCAGCGAAGAGTTGGGGGAGAGGGGAGCTTTGGGGAGTGGGGAGTAGAGGGGGGAGGGAGGATTTTTGCTGGCAGCGTGGGGGATTAGTGGACAAATAAACAGAGAGAAGAAGAAACAGCCTGAGCTAGCTACTTTCTGCACTCGGATTTCTGCTCTGCATTATGACTGTTCTTTTTTTTTTATTTTTTAAAGTCAGCTGCAGTGTTGTTGTGTTTATGTTGTTGTTAGGGCGTTCCCCAGCTGAACTAACACCTCGGAAGGTCACCCGGGGAATATGAACTCTTGACTCGCGCTCATCCCCACCTTGGGAATTAATTGCCTAGTGTATCTCTGAAGTTGGAATGCGGCTACCATCACGGTGGGCAAATAACGGTCGCATGTATGTATGTATGTATGTATGTATGTATGTTTGCATGTATGTATGTATGTATGTATAGGCAAAAATCTCACCATTAGTGAACCTCGGAGCTACTAGCTGAGGAATGAAAGAAAGAAATTGCTAGTGTAAGAATGAAAGTACATAGTTGGGCGTTCCTCGGCTTAACATCCTTGGGGCGTCACCCAAAATAGAATTATGTACTCTGTCTCATTCATCCTACCTGGGAGACGAGATAGTCTAGTGGTTAGAACATTGTGCTGGCAATCTGATGACCCGGGTTCGATTCCCGTTCAAGGGGATATTTTCTCCTGGAGTTAATAACATCAGTGCAGACTCCATTCTCCCCAAAAGTCCTTCGGATGAGACTATAAACCGAGGCCCCGTGTGCGAATGCACGCAGAACATATTGAGCACAAGCTAAATCCTGTTCCGCTTTTCGTAAGAGTAGGCCATTGTGTGCCAGTGGGAACAGATGACAGAATTTACAAAACCGCATACACGCGGGGACTGGATGTAAAAAAGCACATGAGTGCTTATTCCAATATCCTCGATATAAAAGAATGAAATAAACAAAAATAAAGATACCTAGGAATCACTGTGAGATTGAAAAAGTACACACTGGATGAGAAGTGTGTGTACAGTGTAGTCATGGTTCTTTGCAAGTGCCTTGTGCATGGGCTTAGGCAGAGGCATACACTCTAAGACTTCAGGGAATGCTGCAGTTGTGATGAGAGGAATGCCAGCTGCAGCAGAATGCAGTGTATACATGTGTACTGTATGTATGCCTTTCCCTTTGCCAAGTTTCCCCGTGATGGAGATTACTATGCTGTACACATGCATCCTGAGGAGGCACCGTGGTCGAGTGGTTTAGGCGGTCAACTCGTGATCCAGAGGTCGCGGGTTCGATCCCCGCTCGGCTCGGTGTTGTGTCCTTGGGAAAGACACTTTACTCCTATTTTCCTCACTCCACCCAGGTGTACAAGTGGGTACCAGCTCTGCTGGGGAAGTATCTGGCGACAGACTAGCGTCCTGTCACAGGGGTAGTGAAAAACCATCAGTTCGCTAAACGCTACAGAAACTGGGATAAGCTCCGGCTCTATGGGCCTTCTGGCTCGAAAGAACATACTTTTTTACACGTGCATCCTAGGCTTCATCACAAAGATCTGCCATAAAAAAGTCTGCTTTGCAAAATTTGTTACTATATCTCTTCTATTGTAAAATATTGTACCTTTTATTTTTTATTGAGGCAGGTCGGCATGTTGGGGCGGGATGGCCCGGTGGTTAGAGTGTTGGGCTCGCTATCTGACAGCACAGGTTCGAGCCACCACCGAGACGCCAGTTCATAAGGATTTTTTTTTGCGCTGGAGTTAACATCAGTACTTCCCCATAGGGATGCTGGGGTGGGGCTGTCAGTATAAATATAGCATCTCCACCTTCTGGAAATTATGTGCTAGGAATTCCCTCTTTTCTATCCCTCTCTTTGTTTTTGCCTGGTTCCTTTTCTTCCTGTCACCTCCTCCTTGTCCATTTCTTGCCTTCTTGATCCATTCTCCTGCATTTTTTTTCCAAGAAAGACTTCAAATATACAGATTTTCTCTCCCATGCTGAAGTCGGATGTGCTGGGCCTGACTTGTCAGGTACATAACGGCAGCGTAACATATTTTCGCTCCTATGACAGACAACAATAGTTGCTGTCAGAGCGTTCGATGAAGATGAAGAGTAAAAATAGATAGATGTTGAACATCAACAAACTTTCCCCCCCAAAATTAACACTCAACTTTGTCTTAGTCAAATTATTTCTCTCTCTTTTTTGTTGTTGTTTACATGGAAATTTTACTTTCCATGTTATATAGAGAAAAAAGATATATCTAAATACCTTAAAACACAAACACAAATGTGTTGTACACACACACACACACTCCGTCTAAAACACTAAATGTGAATAGACGTTAAAACTGATAGATATCACACACACACACACACACACACACACCACACACACACACACACACACACACTCAGGGGATCAACTGCCTCTAAAGTGGCTCATTATGTCAGTAATTTTGCATATTCATATGACAACCATTTTCACACCAATCCACTAAATGTCAAAGCCATTGTCTATGTGTCACATTCTATGCTGTGAAGTCTGAAGTGACCACTGCTCATAATTTGCTTGCCACAGCAGTCGGCTGAATTCTGTAATTCCACACTGCTGAGGGTGGGTTTGATGTAATAGTCTATCTGTCTAATGCTCTTTTTTTCTATTTTCTTCCTGTTTTCTGCCTTGCTGTGGCTCTGAGTCAGTTGACTGGGTTATGATCACACAGAGAACAAGGATAATTACAAAATGATATAATTTATCCTTTAAGAATTATTTCCTGATCTGAAATGTAATTTATATCGACTTTAAAAAAATGAATTGAATTTAATATCGACTGATCAATTAAAAAAAGATTTAATTATTCAACCAAAATCTTGACAAGTTTCCAAATTCCACACCACTTTCACAAATTTTAACAGCTGAACTCAAAAAGAAAATTACAACATTTTGAAGCATTTCCATCTCTCTCTGTGTCTCTCTCTCTGTTTCCAATTTAGCACTCCTGCTTGTTTTAAATTACAATTTATACAAAACCCTGATCTAGCATCTCATTCAAAAGACAAACATCCAGTCCCCACTCCCCCCCCCCCCCCCCTCAACTTCTAACAGATAAGGGGAAGGGGAGGGGAGAGGGGGTTAGAAGAATCCTGAATCATATGGAATGAACTGGCAACCTCTCACACTGTAGATCGTGCATGACTGTTGTACTTCACCAATCACCCTGCTCCCTATGAGGCAATCAACACTGAATCAGATCCCCACACACAATTCTGAAGACCTAATAAGCATGTATACAAGGTGGTCATGCATGTACATCATCTACATGTATCCAGTGCCCTCTCACCCAGACTGTAGCCAGACCTGTATGCTACTTATTATTCAGACCACCTTAGACCCCATGGACACTCGCTGCTAAATCTGATGCCACCTTTAGCTTAGCACAGCTGTGTAGTGAGCGCTTGCATGTGAGTGTGTGTGCATGTGTACACACACACACACACACTCACACTACACCCCAACACACACCACCACCCCCAAAACACACACACTACACCCCAACACACACCACCATCACCAACCCAACACACACAAACACCACCATCCCCAACACACACATAACTACCCCCCCCCCCCCCCCACACCCCCCCCCCCCCCCCCACCACCAACACACAAAAACAACCACCACCATCACAAACCCACTCTCACCCCTCTCCACCCCCCCCCCCTCCCTCCCCCCCCCCCCCCCAATAACACACACCACTGCAACACACACACACACACACACACACACACCACTGCACACCCACCTCCCCACTAAGATATACCTGTAAAGATACCCTGTGCTCCAGGGGTCATAACATTAGTCACCTTGTTGTGAGTTCTTCCCATGCCTACATCTGTCTCTGATAAACTTGTATACAGGCTAGAGAAAGAAGGAGTGAGAGAAAGGAGATTACTGCTAGTAGTGTAGTAGAAGCATAGTAGTATAGTGTAGTAGTATAGTATAGTAGTATAGTAGTAGTAGTGGTAGTAGTATAGTAGTAGTAGTATAGAGTAGTAGAAGTGGTAGTAGTATAGTAGAAGTATAGTAGTAGTAGTAGTAGTAGTAGTAGTAGTAGTAGTAGTAGCAGCAGCAGCAGAAGTAGTAGTAGTAGTGGTAGAAGTAGTAGCAGCAGTAGTAGTAGCAGTAGCGGTAGTATAGAAGTAGTAGTTGTTGTAGTAGTATAGTAGTAGTAGTAGTAGTAGTGTAGTAGTATAGCAAAAGCAGCAGCAGCAGTAGTAGTAGTAGTAGTAGCAGCAGTAGCAGTAGTAGTAGCAGCAGTAGTAGTAGTAGTAGCAGCAGTAGTAGTAGTAGTAGCAGCAGTAGTAGTAGTAGTAGCAGCATAGTATAGATAATAGCAGAAGATCATTCCCCATCTTGGAAAAGAGACAACTCACCCCCCCCCCCCCCCCCACCTCCTCCCCCTAAGAAATGAGAGAGAGAGCAGGAGGAGAGGGGGGGGGGGGGGAGAGACTGAGAGAGATGGGTTCTCTGGCAGATACACCACCAAAAAAAAAAAAAAAAAGTGGCATAGTAAAAAGAAGGTAGATAGGTATACATAGGGTTGCTGTCATTCCCCCCACCCCTCACTCCCCCCCCCCCCCCCCCCCCCCCCCAAAAAAAAAAAAAATCCTCAGCTACAGCTAGGTAAACATGTGACCCGTTTTTTCTTCTCCCACCATGTAGGTAGCCACATTCTGACTTCAGGGATGGTGTCTAAACACGACACCTGTGCGCACGAGTTAAAAATTTTTTGTCATCCGTTCCTACCAGCACGAAATGGCCTACTCTTCCAAAAGGTGGAAGGGATGTTTTTAATGTGTACGTTACGATGTTCTGCGTGCATTTGCACACTGGGTCTCAGTTTATAGTCTCATCCAGAGAACTTTGACATTCAATTTGATTTTCTCATCAAACTGGGAAGAAAGGGCATGGCTGGGAATCGAACCCAGAATCTCACAATTTACTTTTTAGCAGGTGAACGTCTTAACCATTCTGCCACCTTCCTTCTTATGCTGCTGTGATTTCTTCTTCTTCTTCTTCGTTGAATGTTCAGATAGCAAGTATTGTTATCTGTCATATGAGTAAAAATGTGTTGTGCTGCCGTTAAGCGCCTCACAAGTCAGGCCCAGCATGGGAGAGAATTATTATCTTTTAAGTCTTTCTGGGGAGAAAAAAAAAGGCAGGAGAATGGACCAAGAAGGCAGAAAATACACGAGAAGGAGGTGGTGACAGGAAGAAAAGGAACAAGGCAGAAACAAAGACAGGGATAGAAAAGAGGAAATTTAATTTTTAGCACACAGAATTTCCAGAAGGTGGAGATACTATTTATACTGACAGCCACCCCCCCCCCCCCCTTCCCCACCATGAAGGTGTGATATAACTGTACAATAAACTGAGAATGACTGCTAGGTAGACAGGTAAACGGGCACAGGGTTGCTGCATGGTATTTTAACTGTACTACTGCTATAACTGAAGAAGGACACCTCGCCACCCTTCGTGTGGTATAGGCCGCACACCAGTATTAAAAAAATCACTCTTTTCCTTCTGTTTTTCCATGTGACTCTTATATTCATACCGCACGTACTAAGGCATCCACAGAAATGAAAAAACACTTTTTGTTAAAGACTAGCCTCTGTATAGCTCAGTGGTCGGAGCACTCGCTTTCCCCCAGCCAAGTTAAGCAGCGTCGAGCGTGGTTACCACTTGGATGGGTGACCGTTTGCGCGCCTTGGCTTCAGTACAGTTCCCCCAGTTCACCCAGCTGTAAATGGGTACCTGCCCTTTTTAGGGTCAGGGAAGGTAAAGCAGCGAGGGAGAGGAGATGGGCGCCGCCCTCAATATGCTGGCCCTAGAGAAGTGAGGTCTCTGACGCCTCGCTCCCCTATGACCTTATAGGTTATGGGACTCCTTTAGAGGCTTTACCTTTTAGCCTCTGACTAAAAAAACTCATGTGATTTTTAAAAAATTTGGTAGGTTTGAAATTTAAAATTTTTTTTCAGCAAACACTGTACCCCCTCAGTCCTTTGTCGTCTGCTAGCTTCCTTACCGCAATATGCATGCGCGGGGTCAACGCTGTAGGAATACAGGCAATCCTCCTTTGATGGTTATTTCCAACTTTCTTGTGACTGCCTAATATTGCTCTATGTCCTCAATCCCCCAAAACAAGTGCACAGTGCATTTTTTCATACTTGTGCACAGTGCATTTTTTCATACTTGAAAAAAATCTGTGAAAATCACCAACATTTTTTGCGACTTGCACTCTATAGAAGATACTACATGACTCCCCAAATGAATACCGGTGTGCAGCCATAGGTATAGTGATGACTGTGTGTAGTAGCTAGAGCTCTCTCTAAGGTTTCCCCATTATCCAGTATTCCCACTTCTTTACCTGTTTTTCCCCCCTTGTCCTTGGTAAAAGGGGGAGTAGGGAGGGAGGGAGGGGGGGAGGAGGAGAGGAAGGAGGTAGGGGACAATGACACTGACAGAAATTTACTTAGGTGAAAGGGAAGGGGGAGGGAGAGGGAGGGAGGGAGGGGGGGAGAGAGGGGGGGGAGAGAGGAGGGAGGGAGGGAGGGGGAGGGAGGGAGGGGAGGAGGGGGGAGAGGGGAGGGAGAAGAGAGACAGTGCACATGAGTTGCACTGAGTGCATATGTGTGTGTCAGAGAGATGTATGTATCATAATTTGTATGTGAGTGTATTCACTAAGTGTGAATGTGTGGTATGCGTGCGTGCATGTGTGTGTGTGTGTGTGTGTGTGTGAGAGAGAGAGAGAGAGAGAGAGAGAGAGAGAGAGAATAGGGAGGGGAGAGACAGAGAAAAGAGAAAGTTTGGCATGATCACATGATGTGAGTGCTAATCACACATGTTATACATACTAGGACAGTGTCAATTTATTTAAGATAAAACAGACTTTACCACAAGGGTGTGTTAAGTGTAATCAAATAAAACATACACTACAGGCATATGGAAGACTAAAGAGTAGTAGTGCTAACTGGCTTTTTCACACCATGGTCTCTATTCTAATAACACACACAACACAACACAACACAACACACACTTATTCCCCTTCTCCAGAGGACCTCAGCACAACTGTATTTGCTTTACTCTTTCAAACATTACATCTCATTCAGTTCAGACAAGGGCAGAGAGAGCGAGGGCAAAATTACACAATAAAAATTAAACGCTGCGACCCAGCCAAGAATGTTAATGCCCTCCACAGCTGAAGTCTGCCACAATTCTGCCATTCATGAATCATCGCATCAACGTGCGCAAACATTAACTTAAAAGTGACACATATGTATGTATGCATATGCGTGACAACAACATAAAATGTAACATTACAAATTGGGGAAGGTTAAACTGTTGAAAAAAAAGGAACTGTTGAAAATTTCTGGGTCATACATACAGAAACCAAAAAAAATTAACCTGTTAAAAAAAGAGACTGTTGTCGGAAATTTCAGGGATATACTGAAACAAAAGTTTGGGTTTTTTAAAATTTTTGGGGGAAAAAAGCAACTAGAAATTAAGTTTAAACATGTCTGTGTCCTACTGAAACAGAAAATAATTATGTTAGAAAAAAACAACAACCCACATTTAGAAATTTCTGGGTCATACAGGAATGGACATTTATTCGGCTGGAAATATCTGTTCGAAGTATTGTCTGAATTTTCTGTTAGAAATTTCTTGGTCAGACTGAAACTAAGATTTCTCATTAGAAATTATGCTTAGAAATTTCTAAGTCCTACAGAAACTAACAAAATATTCTCTTTAGAGAACAAAAAAACCAACCAACAAAATACCACAATTATTTAAACCTTCTAAGTCACACCTCCCTCCAGCCAAGCTATCTCACAACATTACATAAATCTCTTACGCCTACACACATCATAAGCCCCCTACACCACACTACTACCACACTCCACTACAAACACAAACATGTCATCATGCAACAGACAGACAGACAGACAACCAAGAAAGGGGGTAGGGGAGGTGAGGAGAGGAATGCAGGTTAATCCCCCTGTGCCAGAGGTTAAGTCGACTCCCTCAGACACTCCCAGGGTCAGGACAGAGACAGCAGAAGTTAGCCCTGCGCTTAATCCGGCCATTGTGGTCCAGGATTAAGGCTGAGTTACTATTGAATGCTTTACTACTGTTAGGGCTGGTCAGGTTTCAACCACCACCACAACAGTTGGTTTTTCCTAGGGGGGGGAGAGGGTTTAGGGCTGAGGAGCGTTTATAAATAAACAATCACTAAGCACCAAGGTCTTATTGCTCTACTTGGCGGTATCGTCTTACCTCCCGGAATAAAAGAGAATAAATTCAGGCCCTGACCCTGACGACGTTTGATTGTTCTCTCTCTCAGGTCTCAGTGTCACCGAGGCAGACCTGATTCGTTTTTTAATTGTTTGCTGGTGTGACAGACCATGAAATATGTTTTTTTAGTTTTGTTTTTTGCAGTTGAGAAGGTTGTTGTTTATAGGGTGTAAAGTTGGGGTTCTTTTATGTGCTCTATTTATAAATCTATTCATTCCCAAAATTATATTAAAAAAAAATCAACTTCTCTTTTACTTTTTAAGTAAAACACACACAAAAAGGATTCCCCCCCCCCCCCCCCCCCCCCCCCCCCCCCCCCCCCCCCCCAACCACTGTCAGAGGTTATCAAACCAGCATCATGAACACCTAACACGCAGTCCAGCTCTAGCCACCAAATCCTGAGAAACGGGAGATAGAACTATGTGTTGATGCAACCTGTTTCTCAACTTTCTGCCTGCCACAAACTGACAAAGTTGGGGCTGAGACTTATACGCATGGCAGAGATCTTGCAGAATTTCTGTGATCCCTTTGAATTGTCATCTAGAGCTCCTCTCTCTCTCTCTCTCTCAGTCTGTCTCACCACACAACCACCACTCTCTCACTCATTCACACTCACACCACATCCCTTCTATCTCTCACTACACACATAACAACACACTTCTTCACTCGCTGCCCACCATACATCCACCACACCACTTAATATTTGATATAAATTATCAGATAAGAGAGCGCAAATCATGAATGTTTTAAGTATGCAGTCAATGTACATTCTTTCCCACACTAGTATACTGGAAAATTCTGAATCGCCCCTATTACTTATAGCAATGGCTTTTTCGTGCAAACAACATTCGAGTCCATTCACTTCTTCTGTCTCTCTTCTCAACACAATAACACACACACACACACACTCTCTCTCTCTCTCTCACTCACTCACATCCCCCCACTACACACACACTATATACTAATGACATATAATATCACACAGAGAGCGCAAATCATGAATGTTTTAAGGTAGTGCGGTCAATGACATTTCGCCAACAGCTAGTATAGGGAAAAATCTGAATCGCTCCTAATTACTTAATTAGTCTGTGTGTGTGTGTGCGTGCCAAACAAGCCATTGGCACCATTCCTTCTTTTGCCGTTTTGGGTAGAGCCTGGGGTAAACATGTACAGGATATTACTGGTCAGTCTTGTTTCCTACCTTAGTATGGGACAAAAATATATTAACAATAATAATAATCAATGGAATTCATATATAGCGCTGTATCTTGCACAGACAAATCAAAGCGCTTCTTATGATCTTTAAACAGCACGCAGACAGACACACAGACAGACATACAGGCAGGAGAAACACACATGTTTACTACTGAGGTGGCTGGGAGAGAGGGAGGGGGAGGGAGAGAGAGAGAGGGTGAGAGAGACACAAACACACACACAAACACACAGATAGAGACTTGAGACAGACACAGACACAGGTCTACACACAGAACACACACATGTATGCATGCATGCACACACACACACACAGACACATGTGCCATACACACTCATTCACATTCACACACACACTGGATGTAAAAAAGCACATAAGTGCTTATTCCATTATTGATATAAAAAAAAAAAATTAACACACAGACACACACACACACACACAACATGCGCACACACACACAGTGACACACACACGACACCCCCCCCACCCCACCCAGCCACTCACCCCCCCCCCCCTCCTTTCCCACACACACACACATTTATACACTACACCACAACAACACACACAAAAAAAGCAACAAACAAAACTATACACTACACTTGTTATTCCACTTCACTCCACACACACACACACCCAAGCCTTTTAATAACCTTTTCTCCTCCCCGCTTCCCTTATTTCTTCCTGTCTTCCTTTCTTTTTCCTTTCTTTTCGCTACACTGTGCGTAACCTTGCACCCACATATTTTCCAAATCCACCCACCCACACACAGTAACCTACTTAAAACACAATTGCTTCACACATGAACTATACACTTACTAGACACTCCCCAAATTCTCCCTCTTTCCCTCCTCCTTTCAACTACCCCCCCCCACCCCCCCCCCCCCCCCCCCCACACACACACACACCCTTTCTCTCTCTTCTCTCTCCTCTCTTCATCCACCCATTCACTTCCATAGTCGTGAATACTAAATCCATTATTTAGTCCTGAGGTCAAAATCTTTGTGGCGTTTTGTTGAAAAGTATGACATGAAGTTTTACTGGGGAGTGGGACCTTATTTTCGAAGCACAGAAGTTCTTTTTTATACACAGTCAAAATATAGACTCTGAATGTTTCGAATGTTGCGTTGAAGAACATTCTTGTTGTCCTTTTTTTCCCCCCCTTAAAAACAATAGTTGTTTTAAAGTCATGTTTTATACTATCTACATATAAAAAGAAAAATAATAAAAAGAAAAAAATAATCACTCTCACATTCTATTAGCCTTTCTCTATC
Organism: Rapana venosa; assembly: GCA_028751875.1. Lineage (NCBI taxonomy): Eukaryota > Metazoa > Mollusca > Gastropoda > Neogastropoda > Muricidae > Rapana > Rapana venosa. The sequence goes on from CM054156.1 coordinate 7,156,220, forward strand.
TGTGTGTCTGTCTCAGTGTGTTTGTTTCAGTGTCTGTCTGTCTCTCTTTATCTCACTCTCTCTGTTTCTCACTCTCTCTCTCTCACACAAACACACACACAAATTCATAACACTTCGCCAACCCCTTCCTCTCTCTATATCCCACACCACACACACACACACCACTCACACACACAAACAACATACATCAACCTCCCTCAACCCCTTCCTCACACACACACACACACACGTACAAAAATGTTTCAAATAAAAGACCTCGATACAGATCAAAAGCACAAACACAAAACCCAAGACATATAATTTTATTTAAACAGCTTGGAAAGATGCCATGTTTGATACAAAATAAAAATTACACAGCAATTTTATTACATCTTGTACGAGAAAAGTCCAAACGACTAAGAAACTACGCCTTTCACTATATTTCAGTTAGTAGTTTTCCATAAAGAAGACAGAAAGAAAGAGAGAGAGAGAGAGGAGAGAGAGAGAGAGAGAGAGAGAGAGAGAGAGAGAGAGAGAGAGACTGAGAGGGAGAGGGTGGGAGAGATTGAGAGAGAGAGAGACAGAGAGAGAGAGAACAGAGAGGGAGGAACACACAGAGACAGAGATACATAGAGAGAGAGGAGGTGAGAGGGGGAGGGAGTGGGCAAAGAGAAAGAATGCAAGAAAGAGAGAGAAAGAATGCAAGAGAGAGAGAGAGAGACTCAGAGAGAGAAAAGGGGGGGGGGGGGGGGGGTAAATTAATGGAGAAACATAATAACTATATTATGTGAGTGTAGCAGTCAAGCATAATGCGGAATGGTTGGAAGACCAGTTCTTATAGGGTACAGTGTGGCACGGCATGGAACGGCATGGCATGCTGACAGTGGCAGATTGTGGCAGGAAAACAATGTCATGACACACTGTGCCAAATTCTGCTGGCTCCTGTGTGTGTAACCTTTTCCCCCCATCTTCTCTTGAGTGAATGAGTGAGTGAGTGAGTGAGTGTGTGTGTGTTTTCATGTGTGAGTAAATGCACCCAGTAAATTATCACCTTGCATCACTCGGTATGTCATTTCGACAAAATCAGCGCAAACATACAAACACACACACTTTTTTTTTTTTTCAGTTAGTGTTGATCAGGGTAGTGAAGACTGCATTGGAAAGAGGTAGGATAGGGGAGGAGAGGGAAGCACACACACACACACACACACAAACAAAAGGGTCACACAGTCTTTCTGCCTTTCTTAGTTTCTAAGGATTGGGAGGCTCAAACAAAACCGTTCACCAACTTCTGACCTCTCCCACCCCAGGTCAAAAACACACACAACCAAAGAAACGAACATACAGGCAGACAGACAGACAGAGAGAGAGAGAGAGAGAGAGAGAGAGAGAGAGATAGAGAGAGACAGAGAGAGACACAGACACAGAGAGAGAGACACAGACAGAGAGAGAGAGACAGAGAGAGACACAGAGAGACACAGACAGAGAGAGACACAGGCAGACAGACAGAGAGAGAGAGAGAGGAGAGAGAGAGAGAGAGAGAGAGAGAGAGAGAGAGGAAGGAGAGAGACGGGGGAGGAGAGAGAGAGAGAAGAGAGAGAGAGAGAGAGACGGGGGAGAGAGAGGGAGAGATAGGGGGGTGAGAGAGGGGGAAGGATAGAGTGTGAAGGGGAGAGAGAAAGAGAAAGAAAAAGAAGGGAGAAGAGTGGAGAGAGAGAGAGAGAGAGGGGGGGGGGGGGTGCAAGAGAAAGAGAGAGAGTGAGAGGAGGGGGAAGGGAGAGAAAGGGGGGGGATTGTGAGGAGGGAGAAGGGGGAAGAGGGGTAAGGAGAGGGAAGGGGAAAGAGGGGAGAGGAGAAAGAGGAGAGAGAGAGAGAGAGGAGAGGAGAGGAGAGAGAGAGAGGAGAGAGAGAGAGAGAGAGAGGAGAGAAGAGAGAGAGAGAGAGAGAGAAAGTAGAGAGAGTAGAGAGAGAG
>CM054156.1:7163170-7180670 GCA_028751875.1 Rapana venosa
CCTTCCTGTTAGTTTTGGAACAAGCGTAGTTGATGAATCCAGGACGTTTGTTCTTGTCTTGCTGCCTTTGCACTTGTGAAAACTTTATGTAGTTATCTTTTTCTCTTTTTTTGATTTGGACGAAGCAAGAAAAGAAAGGCTAAATAACTGATAAGAGGAGAAAAGAAAGAACAAAAAGTTATAGATAAGGAATCTTGAGGAAGCAGCAGTCATGTTTAGAGGGATACTCGAGTGTACATTAGCAATGCATGCATTACATATAATGAACATGTGTGCATGTTTACACGCACGCTTGCATGTGAAAAGAATGCAAATACAGCCAATTTTGACATGCTTTCCCACTTGCAGATAACATAATTGGATCAGTGCGTGTATTTGTTTCTGTTTTTAAAAAAACAACCTGAAGGAGGCAGCTCTTCACAACGAATCATTCTATTTCTAGACCTAGATACCTCTACTCTCACTGTTTCAAGCAGGCACCAAGAATAGAGTTCTTAACCCGCCTAAGGGTCATCAGATTCCAGTTTTGACTTTCGAGGGTTTGGAAACTAGAGAAAGTCGATTCAATGCACTCCTTTGCCTTTCTGATTAAATTTTAAATTTTTTTATTTTTATTTCGAGGATAATGGAATAAGCAATCAAGTGCTTTACATCCAGTCCCTGTGTGTATGCAGTTTTGTAAATTTTGTCATCCGTTCCCACTGGCAACCAATGGCCTACTCTTCCAAAAAGTGGAACAAGAAAGACCCTAGTCTTTCGGATGAGATGATAAACCGAGGTCCTGTGTGTTACACAAAATTTTCAGCGCACGTAAAAGAACCCACGGCAACAAGGGAGTTGTCCCTGGCAAAATTCTTAGAAAAAAAACCACCTCTGATAGGGAAACAAATACAGTTGCAGACCAAAAGAAAAAGAAAAAAAGAAAAAAAAAGGGTGGCGCTGCTCTTGTGGCGACGCGCTCTCCCCGGGGAGAGCAGCCCGAATTTCACGCAGAGAAATCTCGTGACTTAAAGTGGTATAAAATAAATAAATAAAAGAAAAAAATTTTTAACATGTGCGCACCCCCACCCCCTCTCCTAAAATGGAGTAAAATGGCTGTGGTAATGAAACAGACCTGATATCAATACATGTCTGCATGTTAAAAAACACTGCTGAGATAATAATAATAATAATAATAATGTATGGAATTTATATAGCGCTGAATCTTGTAAAACAACAAATCAAAGCGCTCAGATTTTGTTTCATACCACCCCAAGTCACGGCAGATTTCTCCCCGGGGAGAGCGGGAGAACGCGTCGCCACTTAGCGCTGCGCCACCCTTTCACCCTTTTTTTTTTTTTTTTCTGCACTATAAACTCTCTTGGTACAAATCAAAATACTGCATAGTATATTTCATGATTTTGTAATATAAAAAACATCCACCTGTCATACAGCTATCTGCTCCATGAAATTACAGACTGTGCTGAACATTTCTGGAACAACAGCTGTCCTCGATCAAAGCGTCCAATTATACATAATGCTAAATATATTTATAGCATTCTATATTCTGGTAAACCCCCAATAAGCGAACACACCCTGGACCACACCTTTCATGATGAGGAGGAGGAGGAGGATGACAGCCACAATCCCTGCATCTAAACGATCGACAGAATGACAGCCACATTAAAATGTCTTGTTTTTATTGACCCTACCTGAAATAAAGGGGGGGTGAATTGTCCTGTAATTGCTTTGTGTGGGTTTTTTTTTTTTTTTACTGATGTTAAGAAAGAAGAGTGCAACATTTTCAAAACTGCTATGGAATTTTTTATGGGTTTCTGAGTAAGTGTAAGAGGACTCCATATCCCCCCCCCCCAAAAAAAAAAAAAAGGGGGGGGGGGGGGGGGGGGGGTTATACTGAACAATTGAACTCAGCATTCTGACTGCTGGTACTGTCACTGCGGTCATCCAGTTATAATATTAAGTACTGTTGATATTGTGGATATTGCCACTTATTCATGTTATTGTTACTGATCAATATAACTTATTGCTAGTACATTATTCCCCATCTTTGATAAAGTTGTTATTTCAATTGTGGATGATGGGTTAGTACTGTTACTATCATAACTGTCATTGATTAGAAAACAATTTTTTTTTTAAAGCTTTGGCCGTAGTTTGGGGTTAGAGTCCTGAATTCACAACCTGAAGAGTAATAAATGGAAAATTTATGAAGGCTAGGTTCAAGTCACGATTCCTGTTCCATTCTCCAATAAATAATAAATAAATGTCTTGTGATTTACTCTACTGCCTCGTGCTGCATTCTTGTTGCATTACCTTCCTATTGTATCATGTATTCTTCTGGCTAAAAATATCATTCATTTCCATAGGCTGTCTGGCTTGAGACAGCCTATATATAACTGTACCCCCCCCCCCCCCTCCACCTCTCACACCCCTCCTTCTGGGGTCTTGTGTGTGACAGCTGGGAGGGAATGAAAATGAGGAAGAATGGAGAGGGACACAGTGCAAAAATCCAGCATTACCCAGTCAAGGGCCCAGAGCTAAACATCCCCTTCCTTTTCTACCAAGTCCAAGTGTGGTCAGAATCTGCTATAATCAGCACCAGCTGGGATGGATAGCAGCTGGGGAAAGGAGCTGAAAGTGGAGGGAGAAACTGACAGCTGTGAGGAGGGGAGGAGGTGGAGGGAGGTGGGGAGATGACACTGACATATGATCCCTCCCCATAAATTCATCCCCTCTTCCTGAGCAGTTAGTTAAAAGAAGGAAGAGTATAGTAGCCCCCTCGTGCCAAAGTAATTTTTGAGTATGCTGACTTGAAAAGTGGGTGACCTGATTATTAACAAACAACAACAACAACAATAACCACCACCCACCCAAACACACACAAAACAAAAAACTTATTTGTTCTTGTTGATGTTTCGAACACATGTGGCAGACAGTATATTGTTCATAAAATAAATTTTTCATATTATATATATATATATATATATATTTTGGTTTTTGTGTTTTTTGCTTTGTTTTTTGCTTGTCTGTTTTGTCACTCTATCCCGTTTTGGTGCTTTGTTTTTCTTTTCTTTTTGTTTCAGTCATTCCTTCTTTCCCTTTTCTCAACAACCACAAAACTAACCCTAAACAGAAATACAACTGAGAAGATCTTGAAGAAAGGCCTATGAAATTATTTGAATGTTTTTTAAAACCGAAGCTTTTTTTTTCTTTTAAAAATACGACTGCCTGAAGCCAAGTGAAGGTCACAGCCAAGGTCAGAGCCCCTTTTGGAATGGAGTGGAACAATGATCTGTTTTATATCACGATCCTTCCACAGGAACATTTTGTTTAGCTAGGTCCCCCCCTTCTCTTTTAGTTTTACTCTGTCCTCTTTTTTTCGAAAAATTTTTTCCTTTATTCCTATCACTGTTTTTTTTATTCAGAGGATAATGGAATAAGCACTAATGTGCTTTTTTTAACATCCAGTCCCCATGTGTACGCAGTTTTGTAAATTTTGTCACCTGTTCGTACTGGCACACAATGGCCTACTCTTCCGAAAAGCGGAACAGGTTTTAACGTATCTGCAAGATATTCTGCGTGCGTTCACACATGGAACTTTGGTTAATAGTCTCATATGAAGGATTGGGAGGGGGGGGGTGGGGGGTTGGAGTTGACACCAACGTGGCCTACTCTTCTGAAAAGCGGAACACATTTTAACGTGTGCGCAAGATGTAGTGCATGTGTTCGCACATGGAACTTTGGTTTATAGTCTCATATGAAGGATTTCGGGGGAAAGGGGGGGTTGGAGTCAGCACTGATGTTAACTCCAAAGGAAAACAGCCCCTTGGACGGGATTCAAACCCAGGTCAGCAGATCATGAGCGCAATGTATAACAGTTAACACTCTAGTCTAACCAACCAGGCTATCCTGTCCCCTTCTTGCACATTCCAAAGGTGTTTCTTGGACATTAAACAATCTGCCACCCTGAGGAGGTGAATCAGGGGGTGGGGGTGATGGTGAATAGGGGTGGGGGTGGGGGGTAACATACACAGCATGAGAACTAGAAAGGAAGTCAAGAAAGTGGGGTGAATGGGATGGGGGTGGGGTGGAGGGAGATGGGTGAGAAAAGTTCAGGGGGGGGGGGGGGGGGGGGGGGGGGGGGGGGGGGGGGGGGGGGGAGGAGGATGAAGAGAAATTACAGAAAGGAATGTGTGTGTGGTGGGGGGGGGGGGGGGGGGGCAGCAGGAAGTATGTGAGCAAAATTTAAAAATAAAGGAGAGAATAGGGAGGGGAAAAAAAATGAGAGACAGGAGAGTACTTGACGGGGGAAAAATGGGTATGGGAAAAAAGATTTAAACGGAAGTTGGGGGAGAGAGGAAGGGAGGGAAGGAGGGGGAGAGAGAGAGACAGACAGGAAGAATAGAATAGACAAAATCAAAAAAAGAAAGTGGGAAGAAAAGAGAATGATTATTGACAAAAGATGGGTTTGGGAGAAGAATAAAACCGAGAGGGGGGGATGGGTGAGAGAGAAGAGTGAAGATAGTGAGACGAAGTGAGAGCGTCTGATTTATGAGAGAGTAGGACACGATGATCGTAGCAGGAAAGATGACAGACAGACAAAGACGACACACAGGAGGAGATGAAGAGAAAGAGACAGATCTTGATTGATTGATTCTTATATAAAGGAATAAAAAATAGACAATAAAAGAGAGAGAGAGAGAAGACAGAGAGACAGAGAGAGAGGACAGACTAGAGAGATCAAAAGCAAAGAAAAGCACATAAAAGACAGGGAAGAGAACTAAGACTGAGAGAGAGAAGGGACAGGAGAGAGAGTAGAGTGAGAGGAGAGGAGAGAGAGAGAGAGAGAGAGAGAGAGGAAGGAAGAAGAGAAGAGAGAGAACAGGACAACACAACAAAGACAGGGAGAGACCAGAAAAGAACGAGAGAGAAAGGGAAGGAGGAGAGGAGGAGGAGAGGAGAGAGAGAGAGAGAGAGAGGGAGAGAGAGAGAGAGAGAGGGAGAAAGAGGGGGAGGAGAGGAGAGAGAGAGAAAGAACAGAAACAAAAAAGAGAGAACACAAAGGTAAAGTCTGCAACTCAGAAAAAACACACAACACAACAGTACTCCGACCCCCCCCCCCAAAAAAAAAATAAATAAAATAAAATAAGAAAACAACAACAAACAAACAAACAAAAAAACAAAACAGAAGAAGGAAGAAGTAGAAGAAAGGGCTTTAGTTAACCAGTTTGCCAGCACATCAAACAAAGCCAGGTTAACCCCTCAACGACTGGAGAAGGAAATTGAAGTAACTGCCTCTTTACCGCCTGCAGCTTAAAAACCTTCCTCCCACATTCCACACCACCAGTACCACTACTACTATGCTCCTCCTAGTGAAACCATCATCTACACCCTTTGATCCTTTAACAATAAAATTAACAATCGGTGGAAAACCGCTCGTAAAACCCATCTTTCAAACACTCTGGGAGCCTTTGCAGTGCTCAACAAAAACACACACACAAAAAGAAAGGGGGAAAAAATTGTTAATCAACAGTAATGTTAGGAATGACACCAGGGCTTGAAAATGAAGTTAGGGAGTTGGGAGTCGTTAGCTAGCAGAACTTTGATGTTTGGTTACAAGTAAGTAAGCTTCCTGCCTTGAAGTTGTTGAAGTGACCCTGAATTATTGGTTTGTTAAGTTACCTTTCTCTCTGTTTGTCTGTCTGTCTGTCCATCTCTCTCTCTTTCATAGTCATACACACACACACATATCATGTAGCTCAAATTCAAATATTCATTACATTTGGGGTTGGGGGTAGGTGGGCATGAACTTGATGAAGTCTATTATGTAGACAAATTGAAAAGTCAGTTATAAATTTAAAAAAAACACCCATCAACACAACTTTCCTAAATCTAGAAATGAAATTCAGTCAGGAAATTACCGTTCATACGATGACAGTATGAGACATGAAATGCTAACAAAATCTGAAAAATGACAAAATAAAGAATTTCACTGTCAGCACAAGTACAATATTAGCAGGACAGCAATGACTGTCTATGATTATGAAACACAAACAAGGTGCGATCTGATGACATGATTTCATTTTCCAACTTCTTGACGTCTGCATTTTCAACATTTATATCCTGTACATTACATTGTTTATGATAGCATGGGATTTTGATATAATCAGTCCATTCAAATTAAAAACAATCGTGTTTAATTTTTATGCAGAGATATAGATAAATTTACTTAATGAATACTAAGGTCTGCAAATAAGTACTGTGACACAGGCAAAAAAACAACAACAACAACAAAAGCTAAAAACAACAAAACTTATAAAGAAAAAAACACCTCCAGAAAGGAGTCTTGAATAAATCTGATAAACAGTTTAAACTTTAACTAAGTTTAAGCAACAAGTTTCTTCACACATGGCTTTTAAATCACTAACTACAATGAACAACGATACAATGCAACATTCATGAATTCATACTGTATGAAATAATGTAATTGTACTCAGTTACAATATTTTAGCACAAAAAATCACTCATGCCCGCACACACACACACACACTACACAAACACACACACACACACACTCACACTGCCTGCATGCATGCATGCATGAATGTTCACATGCTCAATTGAAAAAGTGTATTCATGAAATTCACAACCTTGTAGCCGTAGGCTTAACCCAAAATCGTACATCACTGACCACTACATTTCTAAATCCAGTCCCCAATATCACTGATTCGGACAGCTATTCCAACTTTTCAATGCAGCACACACTGGGTACTTCTCAGTTTCAGTAAATCAAATAACATTGGTATTATGTGTGACTGATAGTGATACTATAGATCCAGGTTTCAGATTTTTTTTAAATGATACCTTAATTGTCATACTATAGATGATTAGATGGTAGGCACAACCACTGTCACAAAGCTCATTCAAAGAAGTGTTGAATCTACTGAAGTGTTGGCCCTTGCAGACAGAAAGAGAAACACACAATTACACTCATGAAATAAATAATTGTAATAAGAACATATTATTACCATGGAAAAATTGCCATATATATTATTTATTATTTCAGATATGTTCAACTTCAAGTTAACATATACACTGTCAACTTGTAAACCAGCAATGGATCAAAAGATATGCGCATATTTTAGGTTTTGGCAAATTAATTAATTTATTTTTTTATAGAATTTATTTTGAGGAACATGGAATAAGCACTCATGTGCTTTTTTACATTAAGTCCCCATGTATATATATATGCAGTTTTGTAAATTTTGTCATCTGTTCCAACCAGCACACAATGGCCTACTCTTCCAAAAAGCGGAACAGATTTTAAGGTATGCGCAAGATATTCTGCGTGCGTTTGCACACGGGGCCTCGGTTTACAGTCTCATCCGAAGGACTTTTGGGGAGAGTGGAGTCTGCACTGATGTTAACTCCAGGGGAAAATATCCCCCTTGAACGGGAATCGAACCCGGGTCGTCAGATTGCGAGCGCAATGTTCTGACCACTAGGCTATCCCGTCCCCCTGCTTGTGTTTGCACATGGAACCTTAGTTTATAGTCTCATCTGAAGGACTTTTGGGTGGAGTGGAGTCAGCGGCACTGGTGACGAGGGGTGTTTATTCCACTAAATAATTTACTAATACTCAGTAATACCAATAGCCATAGTACGGAATTTCAATTTTCATGTGGTGCCCGGTCAAGATTCTCTCTGCAGGGCAGCAGCTCATGAAAACATGAAAAAAAAATGCCTGAAAATATTTCTCAGATTTGCTTAATTAAAAAAGCAGCAGAAGAATGGACTGGGAAGGCAGATTATCAGCGCGAGAATGAGAGAGAGAGAGAGAGAGAGAGAGAGAGAGAGAGAGAGAGAGAGAGAGAGAGAGAGAGAGAGAGAGAGAGAGAGAGAGAGAGAGGGGGGGGATGAGAGAGAGAGGAGGGTAGAGAGAAAGAAAAACAAAGAAAGTGATAGAAAAGGGAATATACTTCTTGCACAAAATTTCCAGAAGGTGGGATGCTATTCATACTGAAACACTCCCTGGCATCTTCAAATTGGGGGGGGGGGGGGGGGGGGGGAGGTGGGGGTTTTCTGATTTAAATTATAAAATTAATCATAAAGTCTACTCTCTCTCTCTCTCTCTCTCTTCTCTCTCTCTGTGTTTCCTCTCTCTCCATATAGACTTTTCATCTAAAAACAAACACTTTTAAAAGTTTAAACTTTAATTAACCTTCTCCGACACAAACAAAATTCTGAGGAAAACTCACAAAATTACACACAGCAAGAGCTCTGATGCGCTTTGCAGCAAACATAATGGATGCTGGGTGTCTGTTCATAACGCTCTTTAGCCATCGTCGAAATTAACGTTAACAAAAAGTTAATTACTCTCAGCGAGGGTTGTCTCCCTCTAGCTGCTTACATAAGGTGCTGGGTGTTTCTTCGGGTTATTTAAAAACAGGCACATGGATTGAGCGCTCCTAACCTCCTTTGGTAGGGTGCTACACTCATTAACCTTTTCAGCACCACCCATTCTGCTTTGCAGAGATCTATAGACAGATACATCTATCTATCCCTCCCCAGTTAAAGCAATTTTTCTTCAAAATAGAAATTTTAAATGCCATCTTTATTGGCAGCAACCCCCCCCCCCCCCCCTCCTCCCAAACTGACAAAAATTCAAATTAACACAGTGCCTGAAGATAGCCATTTTTGTTTGTTGTTTGTGTGTGTTTGTTGTGTGTGTGTGTGTGTGTGTGTGTGTTTCTTACAAAATGGATAGCCATTTTTGTTGGTTTTTGTGTGTGTGTGTTTGTTTCCTTACAAAATGGAAATTTGTCATGTTCTTATTGGGGGAAAAAATTTAAGCAAAAATGAGAAAATTCAACTCAAGACAGCACCCAGTGCCAGCCACTTTTCAACAAAATGAAAATTTGTTATAAATTATATATGTTTTTATATAGTTGGGGTGGGGTAGGGGGGGGGGGGGGAGACAAAAATTCAACTGAAGTCAGTAAAGACAGACAGTGCTTGTAAACAGACTTGTTCATTCTCGACAAATGGCTACCAATCATGTACTGCTGTCAAGAAAACCCTAGGTATCTGAGGCCACCTGATACCTTTTTTTATCTCGCCAAATCAAACACCAGAGTGCCCTGACTGTACAGTCACCACACCAGAGTGCTGTGACTGTTAATGTTACAGTCACGCCACTACTATGCAACATTTCGTGGCATTTCAGCAACCCTTCGCTAAAAGTTACATACTCACTGACTTAACAAAGGGTGTGTGCTGACTAGTATACTGTAAGTATGGTAATGGTGCCACCAAAGTAAAGAGGAGGTGGGAGGAGGAACACCCTGAAGATAATGAGTGCAGTGTGGTGTGGCCATGCCATGCCTGGTACAGTACAGACTACAGTACAGTATAGTATATAGGGCAGGCAGGGATGAGGGGTGTGACTGTGTGTCTGGGCTTGTTGAAGACTTGATAATGGTGAGCAGGGCGGCAAATGGCATCCACAAGTTCTCTCTCTCCATTTAATCACTCCCACATGTCTGTATGTTCAGTGTGCCCCAACTCCTCTACAGCTGAACCTTAAGGCTTAACTGCTGTACACAGTGTACAGTGTCCGCCCATTTACATGGTTGACGTGTGTGTGTGTGTGTGTGTGTGTGTGTGTGTGTGTGTGTGTGTGTGTGTGTGTGAATTCTGTGTAATACTGTAATAGTAATATAGTACATTAATACTGATCTTTGCTAGTGAACTGTCAGTCACCCCCCCCCCCCCCCCCCCCCCCCCCCCCCCCCCAAAAAAAAATCATGACCAAACCTAATATCAAATATATCCCTCTCCATGCAAGTTTTCAATGAGAAGAAAATCAAACAGTCACTGTTTTTAAAGTCCGGGCCATATTCTGCTTTTCTACCATGTAAGGGTGCAGACTTGCAAAACTGCCAAAAGACTTCAAAGAGTAAATCTTATGATTATTATATTAAAATTGTATATTAATATTATATTATTATGGAATGCAGATCACTGCAGAGAAGACCCAGTTGATGACAAATACTGACAGTGTCAATGTCATCAGCACTGACGTTACCATAGGCAACAAGAAAATTGAGACCATCCTTTGCTTTCATGAATATCATTATCTGGGAGCTATACTCTATAGTCTTGGATGAAGGATCAAAACCTCAAGGAATGATCTAGCCCAGACCACAGGTGCAATGACCTAATTTCTATAAGTCATCTGGCACAACAAGACCATCTCAGACCTGAGCATTCTCATATTAATTATTATGGATTCAAATATTTTTATGACAATTTTCAGGAGTTTTCACAGAGTTTCAGTATTTTCATGCCCAGTTTCAGGCAGTATGCATGTCACTCAGTAATAGTATGTGACATGTTTTTTCATCGTGAAAAATAAGCAATATTTTCTCTTCTATTCTTTTGTTTTCTTCTTGAAACTGGTTTTGATTTGTTTTAAATACTCTCAAGTTCATAGGTTTAAAACTCAAGTTCACAACTTGTTCAGTAAATAACTTTGTTTGTTTGTTTATTCTTTGAAATCTCAAAGTTCGGATGTTTAACTCTCCAGTTCACAAGTCATGAACCTTTGTTCTCCTCACAAACAAGTAAATCTCTGAATAGGTCTGATCATGGGAAACGGTTCTGAACTTTAACAAAAATTTCGAAGCTCTCAAAATGTATGTGCATGTGTACATGATGTATACTTTATAATATATGTATACGTACACACACACATGTACGTGTGTGTGTGTGTGTGTGTGTGATCTGTGTGTGTGACTATACATGTATATAATGAGTGTCTGTGTCTGAGTGTGTGCATACTATACATGCGTGCATGCATGTGTGTATGTGTATACAAACATTTGAGAGAGAAAGAGAGGAGGTGGGTAAGTTCTAAGAATTGAAGAACTTCAAGAAGGGAATAGGGGGAGGGGGTTGAGAGTTAGAGTTGTGTGTTTGAGAGAGAGAGAGAGAGAGAGAGAGAGAGAGAGAGAGAGAGAGAGAGAGAGAGAGAGAGAGAGAGAGAGAGAGAGAGAGATCTATTCCTTCATGTCTTTCTTCATTTGATGTGTGTCAGTTTGGTCACTTTTTTCAGTGAAAATCACCATCACACTCTGCCCTAGTGTTGTGAAAGTGATCCTACCAAAGATCATGGCACATGTATACACATCAACTCAACAGCATAGTCAGAGGAGATTAGCCTACAATGAACAATAATTGTCAGTAACAGACGGTAATGTTGATTTTCATTTGTTTTTGCTGTTAGCGATTTTTTGGGGGGACAAAAATTAACAGAATAACTGTCAAAAACCAGATTTTAAAATCAAATACGAAATTGCATTTTCATATGATTTTCCATTTCTTTTTGGAACGAATAGGAAGAATATGGAAGTTGCACTGGTCTCACATCACCATCAGATTCAAGGTCAGACTGATGCATTCCTTAGTCATGTCCATGTTTTTGTATACATGGACCATAACAGCAGACACTGAAAGAAGGATACAGGCAATGGAGATAAGATGCTTTCGCAAACTTCTTGTTATCTCATACAGAGATCACATTAACCAAGGAAGTGAAAACCAAAATTGGAAACGCCATAGGGACACACATACATGAAGAAATCCTGACTTCAATGAAAAAAACACAAACTGAAGTGGTACACCATACAGGCACATTACATGTATTATAATTATATGACCATCTGGACTGGCCAAGACTGTCCTACAGGGAACAGTACAAGGAGGGAGACAAAGAGGCAGTCAGAGACAACGATGGGAAGACAACATCAGAGAGTGGACTGGCCCTGAGTGGAATGGCATACTGACAGAAAGCTTGAGAACCACGAAGAGTGGAGGAAGCTGGTTGCAAAATCTTCAGGAGTGCCCCAACACATAGGTGAAGTGAAGAGTGATTTTTACAAATATTTTACTGTCACTAGCATCAGCCACCCCAAGGTTTCATTATCCAAAGTGACCTGATTTCTCCCTTTAAGTGTAACTCCTTGAGTTGAGGTGTCACTAGGGCACTGCACTGAAGTTTTCAGGCAGTGTGTCACAGGGCATGTTGAACCTGACAAGCTTCTGAATGCATGCTGGGCATATACACTGATATAGTGTCAACTGTCATTCACTGATCCAGACCACCAGCCATGGCAGGCCTATTCTTCAATGAAGGAGGAATTTTATAATTTGTGTGCATATCCACACTTGGAACCTCAGTTAACAAATTTTATACTAGAATTAGACTTTTTTTTTTTTTTTTTTGGGGGGGGGGGTCTTCATAATAGTTCATCAAAACCAAAACTAGTGTACAGACCACCACTCATTTATGGTCTAGTGGTTAGGAGGAAAGTTTGGGTTCAGATAGGAATTTTATTTTTGTTTTTTGTTTTGCTTCAGATGAGAATTGATCTGTAACCTCTCTCACCAAATTAGGAAGGTTCACTACCTAGTCTAAACCTCTGATTCACAATAATTTGAATAAATCATATATCAAATTTATTTTTGGATTTCAAAGCAGGGATTGTCACTAGTGTCAGTCAAAAGAGGCAAAGCTTTTGTAGTTTTGAGCTGGGCTTCTTTTGATGGGTGGCCTCCAGGCAGCCAGAAGGACTACTGCCAGTGTAGTGGCTTTGAGATCAATTGAGAGTAAGCCTGGCGGCATCATCTACAGATGCTTAATGTATTATGAGAACTGCAATTAAAGTGTGAGTGTGACAAAACTCAAGACAAGACACAGAAAATATAACTAAGCCAACTAAAAAGCAACACACACACAATGCCAATGGTGTATTCATGTATACACACACACACACACACACACACACACACACACACACACACACACATGCAGTATATATGCACGCGCACACACATACACAGTCACAGTACACAGACACACACATACAGAGTCACAGTTCACACACACCACACACACACACACACACACACACACACACACACACACACACACACAGAGTTCTCATACACACTGCACACACACAGAGAATCACACACACACAGTCACAGACACAGACACAGACAGTTCACACCCCACACACACACACACACACAGTTCTCATACACACTGCACACACACAGAGAATCACACACACACAGTCACAGACACAAACACACACAGAGTTCTCTCACACACACACACACACACACACACACACACACACACACACACACACACACACACACACACCACACACACCCTGACACAGGTTAGCATTCATTTCCAAAGTCCTGTCATAATAGACACAGTGCACAATGTCCACTCTATGTAATTTAATCAAAGCGGGATTATCTCACTGCAGTTTCTGTTTCCTCACCGCTAGAATGGTTACACTGTACACCCAGTATGAGTTTGTATACATGTGCAGCTGTCATGAATTTCCTCAGGTTTTTAACTGTTAAGACTCTGTCATAGTGAGTGTGTGTGTGTGTGTGTGTGTGTGTGTGTGTGTGTGTGTGTGTGTGTGTGTGTGTGTGTGTATGTGTGTGTGTGTGACATTGTGTGCAGGTGTGTGTGTGTGTGTGTGTGTGTGTGTGTGTGTGTGTGTGTGTGTGTGTGTGTGTGTTTGTGTGTGATGTGTGTGTGTGTGCGTGTTGTATTGTATTGTATTGTATTTTGTGTGTATTTTGTTGTGTGTGTGTGTGTGTGCGTGCGTGCGTGCGTGTGTGTACTGTATAGTGTGTTGTGTTGTGTCACTGTGTGTGTTTGTGTGCTGTGTGTGAGATTATAATAAATATAATTTAGCATTGTATTTCATGATCTCTTACTGTCTTAGTATTAGTACATATACTTCGTTTTGTTTCATTTTTTGTATCTTGTCCTGAGAGAGAGAAAGAAAGAGAGAGAGAGAGAGAAGAGAGAGGAAGAGAAGAGAGAGAGAGAGAGAGAGAGAGAGAGAGAGAGAGAGAGAGAGAGAGAGAGAGAGAGAGAGAGAGAGAGAGAGAGAGAGAAGAGAGAGAGAGAGATGGCACTGAAATGTTCTTTCTTGATAGAAGCTGGAAAGGAATAATAAAAAATATTTTTAAAAACCACCAAAAAGCCACACATACAACATATATATATATCTTTTTAATTATTTTTTTTATTGATAGCATTTTATGTATTCATGTATACCCACACTAACTACAGCCTACAGTATCTGTTTCATTCAGCCCTGAACAAAACCGATCATAAAACTAATGGTATCAAAGAGAACCATGTAATGGAAGAACAACTGTACAACAGGATATCATGGTTATCTGATTTAGTTATCTTATGTAATATCAGCTTACACAAGATACACATAGAAACGTCAAATGAAATAAGAACTTAGTCTTAGAGGAGATAAGGAAGAACAGAAGAAGAAGAAAAGATGATGGAGGAAGAGAGAGAGAGAGAGAGAGAGAGAGAGAGAGAGAGAGAAGAGAGAGAGAGAGAGAGAGAGAGAAGAAGAGAGATGAGAGAGTCAGGACAGAGTCAAGAGACAGACAGACAGAAACAGAGATAGACGACAAGACTAAGAAGAGAGAAGAAGAGAGACAGAGACAGAGAAAGAAGAGAGAGAGACAGACAGACACCAGAGCAGACAGAGAGAGAGAGAGAGAGAGAGAGTGAAGACAGAAAAAGTGAGAAACAGAGAGACTGTGGCAGAAACAGACAGTGAGACAGTGACACTGACAAACTGGGACAGAGTGTTCAAAATGGAAAGTGAAAGTGCTCACACATGCAGACAAACACAAAACACATAACAGTGACATACACTGATAGTACGATACAGGCAGCAGCAAAAAAAAAAAAAAGTACACGCATGCATGCATGCATACAATTACAAAGGGCAACATTTTGTTAAAAACTGTTTATTTTCATCTCTTCATTATTGAATTACGTACCATACTGCTTCAAATTAGCATAAAATCTACAATTCACTGTTCACAGTATTTACTCATTTAGTCCTCCTTGAATTTAAGAGAAGACAAGTTCCACACAAAACAATTTACAGATCTCTATCACTCTATGGCACTTACTCTTAATTTTATCAATGACTATCACTATATCATGTGTGTGTGAGAGAGGAGGAGATGATTAGAGGTGTGTGTGGGGAAGGGAGGAGGGGATTTCACATCACATCCACTTCAGTGATTTATAAACTTAGTTAATATAGTATCCCTATTACAGTATTAGTGTTATCTTGTGCAAATAATAATTTTTTTAAATCTTATAATTCTACTGAGTGAGATCCATGTGGATTTAGTATCATGTGCTCATGTCTGCTAAACTATCAGTATCAACACCCAGTGCAGAACCAGGCTATAGTTTAGTTTTGTGTTCACATACTGAAGAAGAAAATTACTAAGTACAACTGGCATACTGAGCTGCTACTTACTAACTTAGTATTTTAAGCACTGTTTCCGTTTTTAGATTTGCATTCCTGGTAGTGATAACCACCAAATTTTACATTCTCTCTCTCTCTCTCTCTCTCTCTCTCTCTCTCTCTCTCTCTCTCTCTCTCTCTCCCTCTCTCTCTGGGCTCTATGGTGAATGCATACTTATTCATACTAATCATAGTCTACTGCATTACTTACCAACTTCTTTTCAGTGCTTAGACAAATTCAAACAAATTAAAACACTGTAAATGTTATTCATTTTTTAATTGCTTCTACTGACTTTGTTAATGTTATTCATTTTTTAATTGCTTCTACTGAGTTTATCAAAGTATCAATACCATAATTTGTGAATATTTAGAGTATCTCTTATAACAGAAACATTATATAGGCTAAATTTTAGTTCAGATTAGTTTTCATAAGACAGTTATCTACACTTTTTGATATAAAATGCATTGTGTTATTAAGTCTTGATTACATTTACAGCCTTGATGTGTGTTGATTTGTTTTTGTTTTTATATGCCAGTCCTTTTCACCTGACATGTTATTGTTAACAATGCAGTCCTGAATACTAACTGCACTATATTAAAATAATATATATTTTTTAAAAGCTGAGATGATTCATCCCAGCATAATGAAGAAACTGTACTAATGAATAATTCAGTGTCACACATGCAGTATGTGGCATTTCATCCATTATTTATATCCAGGGCATTTTTGCAGGCCCAAACCTGGGTGTGTCAGTCTGCTCTTAGTCATAAGGGTCTGAACTGTGTTTCAACTTCTGAGGCAGAGACCAACCCTTGTTGTTATTCTAATCCCTGACCTTTTGCCTGACTTTGAAAATCTCCCAGGACTATTGATCATAATCTAGAAATGCAGACTAATGTCCTCCTGTCTTAACAGCTCTGGTCATCTACAAAACAGACCTACATCTCCTTGTCATAATTATTTAATTAGGTTGATGTCTTGGACACTAATCTCACTGTTCATGAATGTCATTGCCAGTGCCTTTTGAAACCATTATGACAGATGCTAATTATGACTGATGCTAACTCAAATACGCCTCCCCACACATTCCGGACACCAAACTATTTCTTTCAAATGATTACACCCTAGGCAGCACGTTTCACTGACCCTCACTCCCCTGACCTTTGACACATATCGTGCATAACGAAAGGTTACGCGGCCAGTATGTATGGCTGCCGTCAAACACGACCGAATTTTGGGGGACACAATTCCGATTCTTGATTCTAAATTGCCTGTTTGAGACATTTAAATCACGCACGAAAAAAATACTGACTCGTTCATGCATAATATAAAAGATTATTCACTCTAGAGAGCGTGATAAGATTCAGGTGTGCTTTCTCGTCTGCTTTCCGTTTCCTAATGAGGTCAAATTATAGGTGACAAAACAGCTTGATCGCACATTTCATTAACGACCCCTAAACGCACCGCTCGCTTGGCTCTGACGCATAAATTAGAACAATGGTGGTCCAGTCTTACAGTGCATCGATCAATCAACTCGCTCCTCTATGAGTAAAACCGATCGACAGAACCAAACACGCACACACATGAGAGAAGCTCGAGCAGAAAATACTTACTGTATTTGACACAAGTAGTCCAGTGCCCATTGCAGACTTTCGCCTTCAATTTCGGATGGTTCCAACATATAGGACACTTGTCGCACTGGGGAATCATTTTCCTCTGATGAGGGTTCATCAACAACTCGACAAAACCGTTCCAAGAAACGTTTGAACGACGATAAATCATTTTTACTGGGATCATCCATCCCTGTGACAAGCGTCCACGACCATAGTAAAAGCGACTAGCCTAGGCCTACTGAGGCTTTGTGTGCGGAGATCCGTGACGTCACATAAACGGGAGAAGCGCGTTAGGTTCCTCTCCACAGTTGCAAAAAAACCCTCCCCTACGTAAAAACACAACCCAAAGCTTTGGAGGGGGAGGGAGGGGGAGAGGGTGTGTGTGTGTGTGTGTGTGTGTGTGTGATTTTGTTTGTTGGCTTTTTATGTTTCTCTGTGTGTGTGCGCGGGCGTGTTTAACATTCTGGGGATCACCCAGAATATTGTGCACTCTGACT
>CM054156.1:7195670-7218170 GCA_028751875.1 Rapana venosa
TTAATCATTCACCAAATGCAAGCATCTCAGTCTGTCAATGAAAAATGCAAATCAGTAACGTCTTGGTTGTCTCCCCTTCCCCACTGTCAATGCTGCCAGACAAATTAATTGACTTGCTGGATATCAGTAAATAAATTGCGTCAGTGACCTGACCCCTGTAATGTTTTTTCATTAACCTACATGATCTGATGACTGGTGATGCTCTACAGTGTTAATGATAAACCAACGCAAACCCCCCCCCCCCCCCCTCCTCCCCCAATGCTTCCTTGCTTCTTTTTCTCTCTCATGCTGTCCCCATCCCCCACCCTCTCCTCAGCTCTGCCCACTTCCCTCTCTGCTTCGTTTGACATATTTGGTACAGTCCATTTTGAGAATAAACAGAGGGTGGGTGGGATTTGTTGTAGCAACTCATTCTAAGCCTTGTTTTAAAAGTTTGCAAGTTAATATGAATACAGTCTTTACAAGGAATCAACAAATCTATGAAGAATGCAAAACGGCGGTTCTATTCCATATAATAAATATGAATTTTGGGGGGTATCGACATTCACGAAAACTAACCTGTCCACCCTTACGCAGCGTGAATGGACTGTGTATCGCATTTCGCTGATGCAAACAGTATCGTGTTGCAGAAGACCTGTGTATAAAAGATGGTCCCGGATGCATTGCTGTCGTCTGCTTCTTTTTGGACCCTTCACTGGTTGGTCTCCCCTGAACAACCAGTATGACGTCACCACGTGTGACAGGAACCTTGCTGTTCTGTTTGGCCTATGTGAGTATTTTCCAACTTTGCACAGTGTTCTCAACTTCGATTTGTTTTGCTATGCCAAATAACTTTGTACAAAAAGTGTGTGTAAAAATATCAGATCCCGAACTTCATTTTTGATTGTTCCACCAAACTCAAAACAAAGAACAATATCCCGTCACCAAGGTAACCACTCCCCCCAAAAAGTACACACATTAAACCAAAAAAAATCCCCCCAAATCACATCTGCAAAGTGACCACCAAGGCAAAGTTCAAGCCTTTGGAAACCCACCCACGAATCAAAGAAGTTTGAAATAGGATGTTTCGGAATTCATTGGCATGAACATGGCTGCACTTTTTTTTTTTTTAAATGAGTAGTTTTATTGGAAAAGGAGTTAAGAGTCCATCAGCAGATAGTGTCGTCTGCTTTATAGCAAACTTGAAAAAAAAAGTTTCATTGACACAACACGTGGCGTGTGTGAGACAAAGCATGCAGTAAAGGCAGAACTACAAGCAGTGCTTTATGCTAACACTCTAAAAACGTTGCCTTTATATAATTATAACTGTCACTTACACAGGTGGGTGATTATGATATGAATCGTGTATACAAGTATATGCCAGAATTTTGCAACGGACAGCTTTGTATCGTTCTCAGTCACGAACAAAGTTGTTTTTTGCCTTGACTAAATTAAGATAGAAGAATAATAGCCCTACAAAACAGAGTCGTGTATTGTTGCAGAGCTTTTGTGGATGTAGAAAGTCTGATAGGAATGAAGAGAAGAAGGACCAACCAGCTTACACCTTTATTTGCAGTTTCTAAGACTATTTTTCTTTTCCATTGCTTTCGTTGATAATAAATCTGGATATTTTGCTTGGTTTTGTTAAAGTAGATCGGAAAGGCTTGATATTTGTTTTACTATTTGTTCTAGTTTGTTTGTCTTCTTGTGTGTATGTGTGTGTGTGTGTGTGCATGTGTGTGTGTGCGCGCGCGCGTGCGTGCGTGCGTGCGTGTGTGTGTTCGATTTTGAAAGTTACCCTGTCGTCTAAGTTTGTTTATGTAGATGCTAATTGACAAGACTCTAGGAGTAACTAACTTGTTCAAGCTCGTAGTTATACTTTTCTTGTTCACACTGTGTTTCTATATCTGGCTGTCTGTCTCTTGTCGGTATGTTGTTGTTGGTTGTTAGGCTTCCCCCTCCACAGCATAGAATACTGAGCAAAATGAGAGACAATAGTTAACTTAAATGCATTTTACATTTTTGAATCCGGATTTGTTGGGATTGATTCAAAAGTGTGCGAGCCCTGGAGAAAAAGTGTGATGTGTCTAACTCCTATGTTGAAGATGATTGAAGAAAACAATAACAACAGCATCAAATAATCAAATAAAAATATAAAAAAAACAGGGGACGGGGTACAGCGAGACAGTATGTTTATAGCCGGTGAGATATGTTCCTGGCTTTGTTGTATTGAAATGCGTTGTATTGCACTGTATTGTATTGTATCATATTGTCTTGTTTTGTCATCTTGATTTTTGTAAAGTTAGAGACATGTTTTTCCATTATTGTTTTACTACTGATGCAAACAAAACAAATGAGAACATGAAAAATAAGACAATTTGTTCTTTCTGTCTGATTTTCCAGCTGTGCTTTGCCACAGGTAAGTTGGTTTTTGAATCTATCGAGTTCAGCTTGTATTGTGTTGTGTTGTGTTGTGGTGTCATATTGTATTGAGTTGTGATTTGTTGCATCACATTGCATTGGATTGTGCTGTATTGAATTACATACTACTGTATCTATTTTCTTTATTTTCTCTCTCTCTCTCTTTCTCTCTCTCTCCACACATGCACACACACGCACGCACGCACGCCTCACACGCACGCACGCGCGCGCGCGCACACACACACACACACAACACACCCACACACACACACCACCACACACACACACACACACACACACACACACACCACCACACAAAACACGGCTACGGGATAGCCTGGTGGTTACAGTGATGTATTCGTGATCTGCTGACCCGGGTTCGATTCTCGTTCAAGAGAATTTTTCCTGTGGAGTTAACATCAGTGCCGACTCCACTCTCCTCAAAAGTCTTTCGGATGAGACTATAAACCGACGTGCCGTGTGCGAACGTTCGCACGCAGAACATCTTGCGTACACGTTAAAATCCGTTCCCCTTTTCGGAAGAGTAGGCCATTGTGTGCAGGTGGAAAGGGATGACAAAATTTACAAAACTGCATACACACGGGGTGTGGATAAAAAAAGCACACGAGTGCTTATTCCATTATCCCCGAAATAAAAGAATAAATAAATAAATAAATAAATAAAAAGTCTCGTCTGAAAGGTAAACATTTCTCGTAAAAGTTACAAGCATAACAGTGTCATTTCTATCTATTTCTTATTTCTGTTGGTGTTTCAGAAAATGTTGATTCCATGGAAAGTTTACTTCTTGATTTCTTTTTCTCAGTAGTTGAAAAGAAATTTCTTCAAAGTAAATTATCCTCTTTGACATAGTGGCCAGTGTAAGTGCAGCAAGTTTTGGATTTAACGAATTTTTCTTCGTCTGTCTGTCTGCCTCTCTCTCTCTCTTTCTCCCTATTCTCTCTGTGTCTCTGTCTCTCTCTGCCTCTTTTCATCTATCTATCTATCTATCTATCTATCTATCTATCTATCTATCTATCTATCTATCTATCTATCTATCTATCTATCTATCTATCTCATATTCTCTCACCCACACATACATTCAAACGTCCTCTCTGTCCTCTCGAGTTGTTTTCTATTTCATTCCCTGTTGGTCCGTTTCTCTGATCTTTGTGATGAATTAGACAACAATATCTGTTTGCAAACTGAACGAGCGAATAGTCAACACAGAAAAAAAGTATTAAAAGAAATACTCTAAGCACATTTAATCTTGTTTGTTAGAAACAAGCAGTATAACAGGTTTAGTCAAAGTCAAAGTCAAAGTCAAACTTTTATTTTCAGATGGTACATTGAATAAGCAGGTTTACGGTGTGTGTGTGTGTGTGTGTGTGTGTGTGTGGTGTGTGCGTGCGTCGTGCGTGTGTGTGTGTGTGTGTGTGTGTCCGTGCGCCGTCGTCAGATGTGGCCCTGAGCGTGTGTGTCCGTGTTGTGTGTGTGGTCCAGTGGATGGCATGTGGTGTGTGCTGTTGTGTTGTGTCGTCTGCGCTTTGTCGTGTTGTGTGTATGTGTGTGGTGTCATGTGTGTGTGTGTGCGTGCGTCCTGTTGTGTTGTGTGCTTGTTGTGTGTGTGTGTGCATTTGTGTTGTGTGCGTGTGTGTGTGCAGGATCCTTGCTCGTAAGAATGTGGACACCCTGACGGAACAAGAGATTCTGAGGTTTCAAAACACTCTTCTGGAACTGGAAAAAGACAACTCGGATCATGGATTTCAGGTGCCTAAGCCTCTTTATTCTTGTGTCTGTCTGTCTCTATGTGTTTGTTTGTTTGTCTGACAGTCAGTCTGGGTGGATGGATAGATGGATGGATGAATAGATGTTTATGTCTGTTTCTCTCTCTCTCTCTATCTCTCTCTCTCTCGCTCTTCTCTCCCTCTTCTCTCTCTCTCTCTCTCTCTACTGCTCTCTCTCTCTCTCTCTCTCTCTCTCTCTCTCGCGCTCGCTCTCTCTCTCTCGCTCTCTCTCTCTCTCTCTCTCTCTCTCTCTCTCGCTCGCTCTCTCTCTCTCTCTCTTGCTCTCGCTCTGTCCCTCCCATTGTAGGTTTATTTTGTTGGTACCGTGTACGAGTAAGAAATGTGCCTCTGTGTGTGTGTGTGTGTGTGTGTGTGTGTGTGTGTGTGTGTGTGTGTGTGGTGGCGTGAGATCAAATCGTTATTGCCTTCAACATCGTTCTCATCCTTTTCTTCTTCATCTCTCCACTCTTCTTGTTGTAGTCATTGCAGTCGTCGCCGTCATCGTCATCGTCATCATCATCATCATCATCGTCTTCGTCGTCCTCGTCGTCCTCTTTCTTCTCATCCTCACGGGCATCATCATAAAAGTCGTGGTCATGGCTTTGGCCCTCTTTCTCCTTCTTCCTCTTCTCCTTCTCATGCTCCTTCTCCTCCTCCTGATTTTTCTCCTCCTCATCATCATGAGCATCATCGTCATTGTCATGGTGATTGTCTTCTTCCTCCTCCTCCTGATCCTTCCCCTCCTCCTGATTTTTGTCCTCCTTCTCATCATTAGTCCAGTTTGATCTTCCTCCTTCTCCTGTTCCCTCCCCCTCCTCTTCTCTCCTTCTCCTGATAATTCTTCTCTCTCTCTCCTCTTCTTCCTCCTGTTCCTCTCCTCCTCCTCCTCTCCTTGCTCCTCCTCCTCCTCCACTCATCATGGACATCCGTCATCATAGATTGATCATGGTGATGGTCTTCATCCTCTTCCTCCTGCTGCTGCTCGCTGTCATCCTCCCGTTTTTCCTCCTCCTCCTCCTCGTCTTGGGGGGACGGGATAGCTCACGTGGTCAGGAGCACTCGCTTTCCCTCAGCCAAGTTAAGCAGCGTCGAGCGTGGTTACCAGTTGGATGGGTGACCGTTTGCGCGCCTTGGCTTCAGTACAGTTCCCCCAGTTCAACCAGCTGTAAATGGGTACCTGCTCTCTTTAGGGTCAGGGAAGGTAAAGCAGCGAGGGAGAGGAGATGGGCGCCGCCCTCAATATGCTGCCCCCCCATAGAGAAGTGAGGTCTTTGACGCCTCGCTCCCCTACGACCTTATAGGTTATGGGACTCCTTTACCTACCCTTACCTCCTCCTCAGCATGAGCCAACATCGTCATAGTCATGGTTAGAGTCCTCCTCCTCTTCTTCCTGCCCCTTCTTCTTCTCCTCCTCTTCCCGCTCCTTCTTCTCCTCCTCTTCCTGCTCCTTCTTCTCCTCCTCTCTTCCTCCCACTCATCATGGGCATCATCACCATAATCATAGACACGGTGATGGTCTTCCTCCTTCTCCTCCTTCTCTCTTTCTGCTTCCTCCTCCTCCATCCTCCTCCTCTCTTTCTGCTGCTTCTCCTCCTTCCTCTTTCTGCTGCTCCTCCTCCTTCTCCTCTTTCTGCTCTCTCCTCCTGCTCCTCCTCCTCCTCCTTCTCCTCCTTCTGCTCCTCCTTCTGCTGCTCCTACCTCCTCTTCCTCCTCTTCCCCCACCTCCTTCTCTTCTTCCTCCTTCTCCTTCTCCTCCTCCCGCTCCTGAAAGTCACTTTGAGTCCGGTTTTTAATAATAGATGATAATAATAATAATAACAATAATACATGAAAATTTATACAGCGCTAGATCTTGCCCCCCCACCCCCCCCCTGAAAAACAACAACCCAAACCCAACAACAACCAACAACCCCCCCAAACAAATCAAAGCGCTTTCATTTCATTCATTCCTTCCTCCTAACCAACCACGCAGCTCAGAACCAACACTCAAATCATTGGTGATTTTTGGGCTTGGACTTTGTTAACGAACGCAGGCCCTGGGAGCGTTTCACGGGGAGCCTTCAGGCTGCCAGACGAAGGACGGCTCGGCCATAGCGTGCTGCGTGCACGGGGAGGCCACGTTCCCCATGTGGCACAGGGCCTACACGGCGCAGTTCGAGCAGCTGCTGGTGGAGAAGGGCCTGGCCAACCTGGGCGTGCCCTACTGGGACTGGACCCGGGAGCTCACCCACCTGCCCGAGCTCGTGCGGGTAAGGAAGATCTGGTTGGGTTGAGTTGTTGTTGTGTGGGTTGTGTGTGTGTGGGGGGGGGGGGGGGTTGGGGTGGTGGTGGTGGGATGGGTGGGTGGGTGGGGGATGGGGTGTGTTCGTACTGGGAATGGACCAGGAGTCACCCACCTGCCGAGCTCGTGCGGGTAAGGAAGATCTGGTTGGGTTGTATGTTGTGTGTGATGTGTTGTGGTGTGTGGTGGTGTGTGTGTGTGGGGGTGTGGGGGTGGGGGGGGTGGGTGTGGTGTGTAGGGGGTGGGTGGGGGATGGGGGTGTGCCCTACTGGGAATGGACCCAAGAACTCACACACACTGCTCGTGCGGGTAAGGAAGATCTGGTTGGGTTGTGCGTTGTTGTTGCGTGGTGTGTGTGTGTGTGGGGGGGGGATGGGGTGTGGGTGGGGTGGGGTAGGGGTGTGTTTGTGTGTGTGATGGTGGGGGTGGATGGGTGTATGATGGTAGGGGGTGGGTGTTGTGTGTTTGTGTGTGTTGTGTGAGATTGGGGGGGGTGGGTGTTGTGTGTGTGACATGGTGGGGTGTGTGTTGTGTTGTGTGTGTGTGTGTGTGTGATGGTGTGGATGGGTGTTGTATTGTGTGTGTGAGATGGTGTGGTGTGGGTGTTGTGTTGTGTGACATGGTGTTGTGTGTGTTGTGTTGTGTGGGGGGGTTGTGTGTGTTGTGTGGGTGTGTGTCTGTGGTGGTGTTGTGTGTGTGGCATGGTGGGGGGTGGGGGTGGGTGTTTGTGTGTGATATGGTGGGGGTTGTGTGGGTGTGTGTGTGTGGTGGGTGTTGTGTGTGAGATGGTGGGGTGTGGGTGTTGTGTGTGTGAGATGGTGGGTGTTGTGTGTGAGAGATGGTGGGGTGTGTGGTGGGTGTTGTGCGTGTGAGATGGTGGGGTGTGTGGTGGGTGTTGTGCGTGTGAGATGGTGGGAGTGTGTGGTGGGTGTTGTGCGTGTGAGATGGTGGCGTTGTGTGCTGTGTGTGGTGGGTGTTGTGTGTGTGAGATGGTGGGGTGTCTGTGTGCTGTGTGTTTGGGTGGGTGGGTGGGGGAACAGAAATTTAAGCTCAGGAGTGGAGGAAGCTGGTTGCAAACTCTTCAGTGGTGCTCCGGAGGTTTACAAAACTACGGGATAGGTGTAGATAAAAGAAGAAACAGAATTGTATTAGGTCAGAATAACATAGCAGGGATATAATTATGAAGTAGGGGTACACCAATTATAAGCTTATGTTGTTCTTGAATGTAGATGTGTACAAAAAATAGAATGCGGCTGAATACCATCGCATCATATCTAAAAAAATTAAAGCAAGAACATATAATATGAAAATATCAAGTTAAGAAACAACAACAACAAAGAATAATTTAAAAAAAGAACAAAAGGTTCCAAACAATACAATGGATAGATGTATAGGTTTTTTTTAGTGCGTGTAAAAGAACCTACGGCAAGAGAGATGTCTCTGGCACACTTTTGTAGAAATAATGGCTCTTTAGATTTTATGAAGAACCATGACTTCAGTGAAAAGACGCAAACTATAGTGGTTCGGGCACGTCACACGAACATGAGGACTGGCCAAGACTGTCCTACAGGGAACACACAGTACAAGGAGGGAGACGAAGAGGCAGACAGAGAAAACGATGGGAAGACAACATCAGAGAGTGGACTGGTAGTAGCCTTGAGTGGAACGATTTGCTGCAGAAAGCAGAAGACTGCTGGGAGTGGAGGAAGCTGGTTGCAAAACCTTCAGTGGTGCCCCCCACGGTCCAAGGCCCGAAAAAACAACCCAACACACACACACACACACACACACACACACACACACACACACACACACACACACACACACACACACACACACACACACACACACACACACACACTCATCCTCATCCTCTTCTGTCTGTCTCTTTCCTCCACCTTGCAGCACCAGATCTTCAAGGACCCAAACGGCGGCGTGGGACAGAGGAACGCGTGGTTCAGCGCGGAGATCCATCACGGGGACGTGGACGAGCACACGGCGCGCGCGGTGGACGAGCGCCTCTTCGAGCACCCGCAGGACGGCGGCAAGACCAGGCTCTTCAACATGATCCTGGATGCCTTGGAGCAGGACGACTACTGCCAGTTTGAGGTCAGTTGGATTGGTTTTTCTGTGGGTGTGGGTGGGGTGGTGGGGGTGAGTGGGTGGGTGGGGTGGGGGTGGTGTGGGGTGGTGGTGTGAGGGGTGGTGGTGGTGGTGGTGTGAGTGGGGTTGGTGTGGGGGTGGTGGGAAGATCTGGGTGTGGGGGTGGGTGGGGGTGGGTGGGGGGTTTTGGGTGGGTGGGTGGGTGGGGGTTTGGGTGTGTGGGGTGTGTGTATAGTTTGGGTGTGTGTGTGAGGGGGGTAGGTGGTGGGTTGGGTTGGGGGGGGATGCAGTTTGTGTGTGTGTATGGGTGGGGTGTAGTGTGTGTGTGTGTGTGTGTGTGTGTGTGGAGGGGGAGTGGGGGTGAGTGGGGATGGGAGTGAGGAGTGTAGGATGGCGGTGCTTTTAGATGTGCTTATTGTACGCTGTTTTGATCACACTGCTCTCTCTTTTAAAAATTTTTTCTACAATGCATTTGCAGTACGTGCCCTTTCACTGCACCAAACCAAACTCCCTTGCGCCTACATACACACAGCGCATGCAAAACAAACGCCAAACTAGCAACAACAACAACAACAAGAGACCTAGTCGTCCCTGGCATCATTCTGCAGAAAAGCCACGTTCACAGAGCAAACAATGTGACAGGAAAGAAGAAATACCAGTGCAGCTGTGGAGAGGGAGATAAGCGTTTCCTGCAGCTAGAAGAGGATCTCGAATTTCCCTTGCGAAAATTAACTGTGGTGGCTGATGTGGCAGAAAGGGGAATACAGTACTATACAACACAACACAACACAACACAACACAATACAATACAATACAATACAATACAATACAATACAATACAATACAATACACATGTGGCAACGATATTTTGAAAGAATGCAATATAATCCAATCCAATGCCATACCAATACATAGCCACGGAGTACAGATTTTCATGCATAGTGCAAATTTTTTGGGCGCAAGACACTCAAGCTATGATACTAGCCAAAAACTGTGAGATGTGCAGGTCTGAACAAAAGTTATCGTGAGATTGAACCAACCTCAGTACACTTGAATATTTTTTACAGTAGACTATAGCTACACATGCGTAATTGTCATATCTAAAACAAAAAAGTTTGAATGAAAACAAAAGGAAAAATAATCAACAACAACGACAATACTGGCTGACAACAAAAACACTCCCCCGCCACACACGCACACACACACACAAACACACACACACACATACACACACACACACCCACACACACACACCCACCACCCACCCACACACACACACACACACACACACACACACACACACACACACACACACACACACACACACACACATACACACACACACACACACACACACACACACACACACACACACCCCCACCACACACACACAACACACACACCCACCACACACACACATACACACACACACTACACACACCACACACACACACACACACACACACACACACCACACACACACACACACACACACACACACACACACGTCCTTCGGATGAGACTATAAACCGAGGTCCCGTGTGCGAACGCACGCAGAACATCTTGCGCACACGTTAAATCCTGTTCCGCTTTTCGAAAGAGTAGGCCATTGTGTGCCGGTGGGAACAGATGACAAAATTGACAAAACCGCATACACACGGGGACTAGATGTAAAAAAGCACATGAGTGCTTATTCCATTATCCTCGATATAAAATAATAAAATAAAATATAAAAGAATAAAATAAATAAATAAATAAAAAAACACACACACCCAGTGATGTCACGTTAAGATCTCACATTGAACTCCAACACAACACACACACACACCACACACACACACACACACACACACACACACACACACACACACACACACACACACACACAACACCCACACACACACCACACAGACACACTCACACACACACACACACACACACACACACACCACACACACACACACACACACACACACACACACACACACAACACCACACACACACACAGACACACTAAAACACACACACACCACACACACACACACACACACACACACACCCCACACACACACACACACACACACACACTCCCTCTAATATCACTTAGAGTGAACAGACGTTAAATTGAAGACAACAAACAACAACACACACACACACAACACACACACACACTCACACACACACCCACACACACACTCCTCCCACACACACACACTACACACACACACTACACACACACACACACACACACACACACACACACACACACACACACACACACACACACACACAACACCCACACACACACACAGACACACTACACACACACACACACACACACACACACACACAACAACCCACACACACACACAGACACACTACACACACACACACACACACACACACACACCACACACACACACACACACACACACACACACACACACACTCGTCTAATATCACTTAGAGTGAACAGACGTTAAATTGAAGACAACAACAACAACACACACACACACACAACACACACACACACTCACACACACACCCACACACACACTCCTCCCACAACACACACATACACACACACAACACACACACACACACACACACACACACACACACACACACACACACACACACACACACACACACAACACCCACACACACACACACACACACTACACACACACACACACACACACACACACACACACACACACACACACACACACACACACACACACACACACACACTCGTCTAATATCACTTAGAGTGAACAGACGTTAAATTGAAGACAACAACAACAACAACAACACACACACACAACACACACACACACCACACACACACACCCACACACACACTCCTCCCACACACACACACTACACACACACACAACACACACACACACACACACACACACACACACACACACACACACACACACACACACACACACACCACACACACACACACACACGCAAACACACACACACACACACTACACACACACACACACACACACACAAACACACACACACACACTCGTCTAATATCACTTAGAGTGAACAGACGTTAAATTGAAGACAACAACAACAACAACACACACACACACACACACACACAAACACACCCCTCACACACAACACACACACACACACACACACACACACACACAACACTACACACCACACAACCCCCCCCCTCCCCCCCCCCCCTTCCCCCCCACACACACACACACACACACACTCAGTGATATCACGTCAAGATCTCACCATGAACTCCCCCACCACCCCTGAACATCGTGCAGGCTCAGTTTGAGGTGGCCCACAACCACATCCACTACCTGGTGGGCGGCAGACACCACTACTCCATGTCCACGCTGGAGTACAGCTCCTACGACCCCATCTTCTTCCTGCACCACTCCAACGTGGACCGCCTCTTCGTCATCTGGCAGGAGATGCAGAAGCGCCGAGGCAAGCCCTACGACCACGCCGACTGCAGCGTGGAGCTCTTCAACAAGCCCATGGAGCCTTTCAAGCGGGACTCCAACCCTGTGGAACTCACGAGAACCTTCAGCAAGCCTAGGGACCTTTTCAGGTGAGGTTTTGGGTTGGGGGGTGAGGTTTGGGGTTGGGGTTGGGGGTGTGGGAGGGTGGGTAAGGGAGGGTAGGGGTGGAAAAGGGAGGGAAGATTTAGAAAAAGGTGGACAGCCCGGAAGGTTTTCATAGAAGAAGCATCCAAGTTTTGGTTGTTGTTTTTTGTTGGGGGTGGGTGGGTGGGTTGGGGAGGGTAGGGTAGGGGCGGAAAAGGGAGGGAAGATTTAGAGAAAGGTGGACAGCCCGGACGGTTTTCAGAGAAGAAGCATCCAAGTTTTGGGTGGGTTTTTTTGTGTGTTCTTTAATTTAACATCTTTTCACATTACGTGATATTAGACGTTTTTTTGTGTGTGGGTGGGTAGGGGGTTGGGAAGAAGGGAGGGAAGGGAGGATGATTTTGGGAGATGTGGACATCCCGAAGGTTTTCAGAGAAGATGCCACCCCCCACCCACACACACACTTTCTAGACAAGTGTTTCTCAGTCAGTAACCTGTGAGTGTCCGGGGTCGCAAAGACCTGCCCTAATAATACGATGTGAGGATTTGTCGAGTTGAAAATGATTATATTTAAGTCCTGGCGGAAACATCTCCGATTTAGGAACTGTGGTCGCAAGTCATCCCACTTGAGCTCCTGGGGCCACCCTGAAAATAGCACAGTTCTGATAGGCAACAGAGAGAGGCCCCCGCAGGGATGAAAATGCCGCCGCACAAGTCCGAGGTCTCTTGCCCCACCCAATAATTATGAGGTTCTGTGCGCGTTTTTATAGATAGTGTGAGTGGTTGTGTGCATTCCTCAGAGTTGGATGTCTGTATACATGTGTCCCTTACACAGCTGTCAGTGTCTCACAAGTGACCACACTTGGATTAAAGTAAATGGAAAGGGGCGCGCTAACTTTAGCTTTAATTAATCGGGCCCTGGACCCTTGACTGAGTTATGCTGGATTTGTGCGGTGTGAGCTGAAGTCTTTGCCGGTTGAATGGTTGACCGGCTGGCTGGTTTACGAACCGACTACTGATAGTTGGTTCATTCATTGATCGATTGATCAGTCTGGCTGATTTTATGGCTGACTCATGATTTACTCAGTGATGGGCCAATCTGCAACTGATCACTTGCTTGCTTCCTAGATTGATTAATGGATGGGTTAACTTAATGATGGCTTCTTGTTGTTGTGTTTTTGTGCGTTCCCCAGCTTAACACTCTGGGGGTCACCTAGAATATACACTCTGTCTCACTCATCCCACCTGGGAATCGCTGTGAGACCGTGAGTACACATTGGATGAGAAGATTGCGTATAATGACTTTTGTTCTCTCAATACTTCGCCGTATCGGCAGCCATACTTCTTCTTCAGAGGATTGGGTTTTTAATTTTTTTTACTTTTCCAGGAGAATGTTCCTTTAAAGAAAGGATAGTGCACGCGTGTTGTTGTACCAAGAATTTTGTCATGGCTGAATTCAAAACATTTTAAGCCATAACCACACTTGGCTTACATCAATAACTGACCACAGCGTTTCGCTTGGGACGTATTGATTAACTGATTGATTAATTTGATTGATTGACTGATTGATTAGTTGATAAATTGATCGACTGAGCAATTGATTGACTGAGTGATTGGATGATCAATTGATTGGCGGAATGATCGATTGATTGACCGAATGATCGATTGAATGACTGATTGATTGTTTGACTGGTTAATCAATTGACTGATCAGTTGATTGACTGATTGATTGTTTGACTGGTTAATCGATTGACTGATCAGTTGATTGACTGAATTATCAATTGATCGATTGATTGATCAATTGATTGACGGACTTACTGATTGACTGAGGGGGGCGGGATAACCTAGAGGTTGGAACACCTCGCAATCTGACGACCCGGGTTCGATTCCCGTTCAAGGGGATATTTTCCCCTGGAGTTAACATCAGTGCAGACTCCACTCTCCCCAAAAGTCCTTCGGATGAGACTATAAACCGAGGCCCCGTGTGCGAACGCACACAGAACATCTTGCGCACACGTTAAATCCTGTCCCGCTGTTCGCTGTTCATTGTGCGCCGGTGGGAACAGATGACAGAATTTACAAATCCGCATACACACGGGGATGGATGTAAAAAAAAGCACATGAGTGCTTATTCCATTATCCTCGATATAAAAGAATTAACCCCACCCCCCAAAAAACCCCCCCAAACAAACAACAACTCGAAAAACCAACTGAATGACTGACTGATCAATTTATTGACTGACTTGGATTGACTGACTGACTGACGGACTGCCGGATTGCCTGACTGCTGCACAGCCACCTGCAGCTGGGCTACACCTACGACGACCTGGAGCTGGGCGGCATGAGCCTGGAGGAGCTGCACGCCTACCTGCAGCAGCGGCACGGCAGAGACCGCACCTTCGCCACCTTCGCCCTCCACGGCCTGGGCTTCTCCGCCAACGTCAGGGTCAAGGTATGGGCGGTGTTGGGGGTGTGGGGGTGTGGGGGGGGGGTAGGTGGGGGGGTGGGGGGTTGGTGGGGGTGGGGGTGGGTGGGGGGTTGGTGGGGTGGTGGGGGTGGGTGGGGTGGGGGTGGTGTGGTGGGGTGGGGGTTGGGGGGTGTGTGGTGGTGGGTGGTGTGGTTGTGTGGTGGGGGGGGGTGGGTTGGGGGGTTGGAGGTGGGGGGGGTGTGTGGGTGGGTTGGGGGGGGGGTGTTGGTGGTGGGTGGGGTGGTGGGGGTTGGTGGGGTGTGTGGGAGTGGGTTGAGGGTGGTTTGGTGGGGAAAAGGTGGTTGTTGGTGGTGGGTGGTGGGGGTTTGGTGGGGGGGGTTGGTGGGGGAGGGAGTTGGTGGGGGGTGAGGGGTGGTGTGGTGGGTAGTGTGGGGTTGGGGTTGGTGGTGGGGTGGGTGTGGTGTGGTGGTGGGGTTGGGGTGAGGTGGTGGTGTGGTGTAGGTTGAGGGTGGTGTGTGGGGTGGTGGATGGTATTGGGGTGTAGGTGGGGTGGTTAGTAGGGAGGTGTGGGGGTTGGTGGGTGTGGTGGTGGTGATGGCGGTGGTGGTGGTTGTGGTGGTAGTATGGTTGGTGGTTGTGGTGGTGAGTGTGTGAGTTGTGGTGTGTTGGTGTTTGTGTGGTGTGGTGGTGGTGGTTGGTATGGTGAGGTGGTTGGTGTTGGTGGTGGTGGTGGTGGCGGTGGTTAAGGTCGTAATGGCTGACAGCGAGCAGTCCGGGTTCGATTCCCATTTGTGTCCGAAACTTCCCCCCCACCCCATCCACTAGACCGTGAGTGCTAGTCTTCGGATGAGACGATGAACGGAGGTCCCGTGTGCAACACAACACAAACACAAACACAAACCACAACCACACAAAAAACAACTCAACCTCAAAATCCTTCCAAAACAAAACAACCCCACCCCCAACCCACACAGCACACCCCACACATCACTCCTTACCTTTCTATTTCTTTTTCTTTCTATTAATAGAATACTATTTGTGTATTTCCCTTGTTATTACTCTTTATTACACACACACACACACACACCACACACACACACACACACACACACACACACACACACACACACATACACACACACACACACACACACTTATACACACCCATGCACCACCACACAGTGTAGATCTATCTATTTCTCTCTCTCTGTCTCTGTCTCTGTCTCTCTCTCTCTCTCTCTCTCTCTCTCTCTCTCTCTCTCTCTCTCTCTCATTCAGTCTCCTATTTTAGGGCCGTCTGGTATCACTTAAAGTGGAAAGACGTTAAAATTGAAAACTTACTCCTTACCTTTCAAACCTCACCACCTCCCCCTCCCCCAACCCACCCCCACCCACACCCACCACCACTACCCCCCTTACAACTCCAGGTATGCGACGTCCACAACGACGGAGAAAGACAAGGCGACGCCGCCAGTCAGGCGGAGGAGGATCACTGCGAGTTCTCAGGCGACTTCTTCATCCTGGGCGGCGCCAACGAGATGCCCTGGGAGTTCACCGTGCCCTACTACTTCGACGTCACCGAGGCCGTGCACAAGCTGAAGTTGGTCCCGGAGGTCACTACGGGGTCAAGGCCGACGTCTACAGCGTCAACGGAACCCTGCTGGGAGCTCACGTCCTCGGCAGCCGCCCGTACCTCAGCCACAGACCCGCTGAGGGCTACCACGACCGTGAGTTGGATTGGAGTGTAGTAGTGGTGGTAGTGGGGGTGTGTGGGTTGGGTGGGGGGGGGGGGGTGGGGTTTGGGGGGGTTGGAAGGGGGGGTTGGTTGGGTGGGGGGGTTTGGGGTGAGTGGGTCGGGGAGGGGGGTTGTGGTTGGGTTGGGGAGGGGGGTTGTGGTGGGGGGGGGGTTGGGGGGTTGGGGTGGGGTGGGGGGTGTGGGGTGGGTGGGTGGTGGGGGGGGTAGGCGTGGTGGGGTGTGTGTGTGTGTGGGTGGGTGGGTGGGTTTGGGTGTGGTGGGGGGTTGTTGGGTGGTGTGTGGG
Source organism: Rapana venosa (assembly GCA_028751875.1). Classification (NCBI taxonomy): domain Eukaryota; kingdom Metazoa; phylum Mollusca; class Gastropoda; order Neogastropoda; family Muricidae; genus Rapana; species Rapana venosa. Next base: position 7,212,302 of record CM054156.1, read on the forward strand.
GGTGGTGGTGTGTGGGTGGTGGGTTGTGGTGGTGGTGTGTGGGGGGTGTGGTTGTGGGGTGGTGGGGGTGTAGGGGGGTGGGTGGGTTTGGGTGTGGTGGGTGGGTGGTGGGGGTGTTTGGGTGGGTGGTGTGTGTGTGTGTGGGGTGGTTGGGTGGGTGGTGGTGGTGGGGGGTAGGCGTGGTGGGGTGGTGGGTGTGGAGTGGGTAGAGTTGACAGTTTGATGGGAGGTGGTGGGGTATGTATGTGTGTGTGTGTGTGTGCTTTGTTTGTGTGCGAGAGTATATATATATATATGTGGGACGGGGTAGCCTGGTGGTTAGCGTGATGCGCTCGTGATCTGCTGACCCGGGTTCGATTCCCCTTCAAGAGGATTTTCCCCCTGGAGTTAACATCAGTGCAGACTCCACTTTCCCCAAAAGTCCTTCGGAAGAGACTATAAACCGAGGTCCCGTGTGCGAACGCACGCAGAACATCTTGCGTTAAACACGTTAAAACCCGTTCCGCTTCTCGGAAGAGTAGGCCACTGTGTGCCGGTGGGAACTGATGACAACATTGACAAAACTGCATACACACGGGGGACTGGATGAAAAAACGCACATGGGTGCTTATTCCATTATCCTCGAAAGAAAAGAATAAATAAATAAATAAATTTTATCATCATATCCCTATGGGCTGGATTGTACCAACCAACCCCCCCCCAAAAAAAACCAACACCCACACGGGTGCTTAGCTCATTATCTCTCGAACTGAAAGAAGTTGCTTCGATCTCTCCTCTCTCTCTCTCTCTCTCTCTTCTCTCTCTCTCTCCTCTCTCTCTCTCTCTCTCTCTCTCTCTCTCTCTCTCTCTCTCTCTCTCTCTCTCTCTCTCTCTGTTTTGGGAATTATATATTAGATATTATCTTTGAAATACACACACACTCTCTCTGTCTCTGTCTCTCTCTCTCTCTGTCTCTCTCTCTCTCTATCTCTCTCTCTCTCACCTTTTATCGTTTTGCTTATAGTTATGGTGTATCCTGATGAAGGATTCATATTTTATATTTTCAATACTTATTGGACTTGTCCTCTGTACTTAAGTCTTAATGAGTGCCCTATTTCAATATCTTATCGTTATGTGTAACAAGTATATGTACCATTTGACAATGTGTAGATGTTTATCTTTATGACTTATTAAGTTTGGTTGTTATTCTTCTTGGTTTTTGTTGTTGTTGTTGTTGTTGTTTCTTTTTCTCTTTTTTTCTTCTTTTGTTGGTTTGGTTTTTCTTTCTCTTTTGTTTGTTTGTTTTGGTTGTGGGTTTTTTGGGGGGTGGGGTGGGGGGTGTTTTTAGGGTTATCTTTTATTAGTTTGCTTTCGGGGGAGGGGGGGGTTGTTGTGGGGGGGGGGGGCTGTTTTGAAAAGGGTTATTTCCCCATGTTTCTACTGTGTTTCTAAGTGTTGGGTTATTATTAAGATGTATCCCTACGGGCAGGGACTGGATGTAAAAAAGCACACGAGTGCTTATTCATTATCCTCGAAATAAAAGAATTTGTCATTGTCATTGTCATTGTCTCTCCCCACGTCACACCACAGCGGAAATTCACCCGGACCTGAAAAAAACGACGTTGGTTCGCAAAGACGTGGAGACGCTGACAGACGAGGAGGTGTACTACCTGCGTCAGGCCATGGCCAAGTTCCAGAACGACACCTCCATCGACGGCTTCCAGGCGGTGGCCGAGTTCCACGGCCTCCCCCCCAAATGCCCCCACCCGGACGCGGCGGTGCGGTACGCATGCTGCATCCACGGCATGGCCACCTTCCCTCACTGGCACAGGCTGTTCGTTACGGAGGTAAGGAGTTTGGAGGAGGGTGGTTTGTGTGTGTGTGTGTGGGATGGGGGTGAGTTATGGTGGTGGTGGGTAGGGATGTGAGGGGGGGGGGGAGGTTGGTAGGAAAGCTTAAATAGGTACCACCGCGAGGAATGTGTGCGCTTTTTGTGGGTGGTAACAAAAGAAATGTGTGTGCTGCGTGCGTGCGTGTGTGTTTGTGTGTGTGTGTTTGTGTGTGTGTGTGAAAAGATATTATACAGTTTATACAAAAGATGGGTTGTGTGTGTTCGGTTGCATCATCTTATTATCTACTATGCTATTTTTGTTATTGTAGTATGTAAAACAAAAAGCGAAAAAAAAGTCATTTTGAAAATGTGATCCCCGCAGTTACCTAAAGTGTGGTTGGGAAAAAAACCGGTCGCACAATAAATCTGACCATTGCTAAACCTCAAGAGCTGTAGCCGAGGAACGAAAAAACAACCCAACACACACACTACGCCACCACACACACACACACACACACACACCACCACCCACACACACACACACACACACACCACACACACACACACACACACAACACTCTCTCTCTCTCTCTCTCTCTCTCTCTCTCTCTCTCACTATCTCTCTCTCACGCATACACGCACACTCTCACTCTCTCTCTCTCTCACTCTCACAAACACGCACGCTCACACATACACACACACGCATACCCCCCCCCCCCCCTCCAACACACACACACACAAAGACTATGTCCTACATTCCCTTACTACTACTACTACTACTACTACTACCAATCCACCGTCGGCTGTCGCTCTTTCTCTATTTCTGGTCCATCGATCTGGAATGACCTCCCTCCCTCTCTCTCTCTCTCCGCCCAAAACCTTCTTATGACACTTTAAAATCCAGTCTCGACATACTTATTTCAAACCTAAGATTTTCCTCTCCTAATTCATCTCATAGCTGTCCCTGCCTTCAACAGCCGAAATTCTATCACCCTGCCAAAGTGTATAACCTTTATGTGCGGTTGCATTTGGGTGCGTGTGTGCGTGCGTGCACGTTTGGACTCGTTAGAACCATTAATTGTTACTGGTGGCATGACTGTGTAAGAGCGAGTTGAGTGCGAGCGCTTTGATTTGTCTCTGCAAGATACAGCGCTATATAAATTCCATTTATGTGACGCTCCGCCACGAAATGAGTCGCTTTGCACCTGACCCACTTTTCTGCTAGGAGCCATTTTAGGCAGGTGGGGGTCAGGTTGTTATTTTTGAGATTTTGATTGATTATAAAACTATAGCCTTTATTCTACCCTGTAAGGAAATGTCATAATTTTGTCTCCTTTTGCTTTTAAACGTGTTTTTTTATTTTTAAATCGAAGCCCTATTTGTAACCGCGTATTACGATACTGAAACTGTCAAGTTCTCATTTTGTCCTGTCCTGCAGTGTATCATTTCAATTTGTAGTAACTTTTCATAGAAATGTACGATTTCCAATCTGGTTTTTTATTTTTATTTTTTTTTTTATTGAATAGCCTTTTTGTTGTAGGTTATTATCATGTCAATAACTAAACATTGATCTCTGGTGCAAAGCGACTCATTATGTGCTGGAGCATTACATAACATTATTATTACTACTATTGTTGCTGCTGGTGTCTGCTGTGCATCATTTGATTTGTCTCTGCAATGTATAGCGCTATATGAATTCCATATATTACTATTATTACTACTGTTTATTTATTTATTCTTTTATATCGAGGCTAATGGAATAAGCACTCATGTGCTTTTTTTACATCCAGTGCACGTGTGTATGCGGTTTTGTAGATTTTATCATGTTTCCACCGGCACACAATGGCCTACTCTTCCCAAAAGCGGAACAGGATTTAACATGTGCGCAAGATGTTCTGCATGCGTTCGAACACGGGGCCTCGGTTTATAGTCTCATCCGAAGGACTCTGCAAGATATAGAGCTACATAAATTCCATATATTACTATTTATTACTACTGTTGCTGGTGGTGTCTGCTGTACATCATTTGATTTGTCTCTGCAAGATATAGAGCGCTACATAAATTCCATATATCATCATTATCGTTACTACTACTGTAAAAGCTGGTGTCTGCTGTGCATCAACCCCCGACAGGTTGAGGACGAGCTGAAGAGTCGAGGGCTGGAGTTCGGCATCCCGTACTGGGACTGGACCAGGCCCAACACGCACGTGCCTGCCCTGGCCGCAGAGGAGACCTACGAAGACCCCCACACCCATCACCAGGTCCACAACCCCTTCCACGACGCCTTGGTGGCCTTCCTGAAAAAGAAGACCACTCGAGATGTACGTGTGTGTGTGTTCAGTGTGTGTGTGTGTGTGGGGTGGGGTGGGGGTGCGGGGTTGGGGGGGGGTGTTGTGTGGGGGTGGGGGGGTGGGGGTGGGGGGTGTTGTGTGTGTGTGTGTTCAGTGTGTGTGTTGTGTGTGTGTGTTGTGTGTGTGTGTGTGTGTGTGTTGTGTGTGTGTGTGTTGTGTGTGTGGGTGGGAGGTTTTGTTGGTGGGGTGGTGGGTGGTTGGGTGTTGGTGTTGGTGGTGGTGGGGTGTGTTGTTGTTGGGGAAAGTGTGATTTTTTGGTGATACACAGCTGTCAGTTTCTCCCACTTTCAGCTCCTCTCAGCTGCTATCCATTCCATCCCAGTCGGTGCTAATTATAGCAGAAACTGACTGCACTTGGACTTGGTAAAAGGAAGAGGTGCACTAATTTTAGCACTGGACCTTTGACTGAGTTATGGTGGATTTGCATGCTGTGGGTGGTATTGTTGGTGGGGGAGGGAGTGTTGTTGTTGGGCAAATAATGAAGTATTGAATCTTGAATATTTCATAACGGTAAATAATGAAGTAGTCTTGGATCTTGAACATCCCATAACGGTAAATAATAGTTTTAAAAAAGTCTTGAATCTTGAATATCTCATAATGGCAAATAATGAAATAATCTTGAATCTTGACTGTCCCATGATGGCAAATAATGAAGTAGTCTTGAGTCATTAAAATATTATACAATGACAAATTATGAAGTAATCTTGAATATTCCATAATGGTAAATAATGTAATCTTGAATTTTAAATACCCCACAATTGCAGATGATGAATCTTGAATATTCCACAACGGCAAGTAATGAAAAAGTCTTGAATCTTTTATATCCTATAATGGCAAATAATGAAATAGTCTTGAATGTTGAATATCGCATAACGGCAAATCATGAAAGAGTCTTGAATGTTGAATATCGCGTAATGGCAAAGAATGAAATAGTCTTGAATGTTGAATATCTCATAATGGCAAATCATGAAATAGTCTTGAATGTTGAATATCGCGTAATGGCAAATCATGAAATAGTCTTAAATGTTGAATATCTCATAATGGCAAATCATGAAAGAGTCTTGAATGTTGAATATCTCATAACGGCAAATCATGAAATGGTCTTGAATGTTAAATATCCCATAATGGCAAATCATGAAATAGTCTTGAATGTTAAATATCCCATTACAGCAAATAACGAAGTAGTCTGGAATTTGAAATATTCCACAACTACAAATCCTGAAGTAGTCTGGAATCATGAACATCCCAGACTAGCAGATGATCACTAGTCTTGCATCTCTTCTTCTCCGTGGGGATGCGGGGGGCCTGTCAGTATAAATAGCATCCCCACCTTCAAGTCAAGTCAAGTCAAGTTCAAGTCAAATTTTTATTTCCAGATGGTACATTGAATAAGCAATACATTTGCTTTTTTTCATCAAGCCATCTATCTAAGAACAAATTTCTTAATGATTATACTGAAATACTACGTTATTGCAACCTTTAACCATTAAATTAAACCTTCTGGAATTTCTGTGCTAGGAATTCCCTCTTTTCTATCCCTCTCTTTTGTTTCTGCCTTGCTCTTTTTCTTCTTGTCATCTTCTTTTTGTCTATTATTTCCTTTATTGGTCCATCTCTCCTGCCATTTTCCCAAGAAAGGCTTAAACGTTAACAACTCTGTCCCAAGCTGAAGTCGGATGCGCTGGGCCTGACTTGTCAGGCGCTTAAC
>CM054156.1:7220670-7225670 GCA_028751875.1 Rapana venosa
ACGCGCGCGTGCTCACACACTCATACACACACACACACGCGCGCGCGCGCGCGCGCGCACGCACTCGCTCACACATCCACACACACACGCGCGCGCACACACACATACACAGACTCTCTCTCTCTCTCACACACAAACGCTCCCCCCCCCCCTCTCTCTCTGTCTCTCTCTCTCTCGCTTCCTAAAGTTCAGGTTAATATTTTCATTGTAAACATTATGTGTACTTGTATTGTGACAGGGAAAATCGACGTAGTGATTTCTTATTTCGTTTATTTAAATTGGAAAAAACCGGAAGACTTCTTTTTTACATTGTAAACGGTGAATATAATGTACTTCTGATATAACGTAACGGTGACTACAGAGGTTGTAAGACAATAACCTCCTTGTGGGGATGCCGGGGTGCATGTCAGTATAAGTATTACCCCCGCCTTCTGGAAATTCTGTGCTAGGAATTCCCTCTTTTCTATCCCTCTCTTTGTTTCTGCCTCGTTCCTTTTCTTCATGTCACCCTCCTTTTTTTGTCTATTTTCTGCTTTCTAGGTCCATTCTCCTGCCTTTTCCCCCCCAGAAAGACTTAAAAAATAACAATTCTCTCCCACGCCGAAGTCAGATGTGCTAGGCCTGACTTGTCAGGCGCTTAACGGCAGCGCAACGCATTTTCGTTCATTTGACAGAAAGAGTAGTTGCTGTGTGAGCGTTCAAAGAAGAAGAAGTAAGAGACTAATTTAATTTTTCAAACTAGACATATATATATATATATATTTTCCCCCAAACATACCAATATTATTGTGGGAAAAACGAAAATACATTAAAACTTTTGAGTTTTTGAGTTCCTGATATCTCTCTTCAATTCCACACCATTTCCCTTACCATTCTTCAAAGCTCGCCTCTCCTCTCCTCCTACAATCAGCTAAACTTTCGTACAGATGCACCCCCCATTCCCCTAAAAAGGGACGGTGCTCAGTGGCAGAGCACTCGCTTTCCCCCAACATAGGTTAAGCAGCATCACATTACCATCATGATTGTGGTACCGTTTACGCTCTTTGGCTTCTAGTTCTGTCTCTCTCTCCCATTCCCCTACTTTCAATGGTCCTCCCTCTCTCTCTAATCAGGCGTAAAGAGCTCGAAGAGATGGGCACCGCCCTCAATATGCCCCACTAAGAAGTGAGAGCATCCTGATGCCTCGCCCCTATACGAACATTCAGGACCCCTTACCTTCACCCTTGCTTCTCGTCAGTTCACCGCTCTCTCTGTCTTCTCCTCTACGCATCATGGCGAAGAAAGGCGTCAAGGAGATGGAGGCTCTTCCTCGTCCTCGATGCTACCTCTCTCTCTCTCTCATAAGAGCTGTAGAATGAGTGCTCCAATGACTCTTCAGTGCATCTCGCTACAAAATCCTACATCACGAATAAAGAAGCAGAGACGCAAATGAGATGATAATCGGAGACCTTAGACTGACCTCAAAACTCGTACAGACAACGAAACTGAAGGAAGAGATGGTCATGTCACACGTTACCATCCATGGTCTTGCTCAAACAATTCTACAAGGCACAGTGAGGGGAGGAAGAAGAAGAAGAGGCAGACAAAGGAAGAAATGGGAAGACAACATTCGAGAGTGGACAGACATGGAGCTGACAAAACAATCCTAAAAGGCACAGTGAGGGGAGGAAGAAGAAGAAGAAGAAGCAGACAAAGGAAGAGGTAGATGGGAGGACAACATTCGAGAGTGGACAGACATGGAGCTGACCAAACAATCCTACAAGGCACAGTGAGGGGAGGAGGAAGAAGAAGAGGCAGACAAAGGAAGAGATGGGAAGACAAGATGGATCGGTGGTCTAGAGGTAACGCGCCTGTCTAGAAAGCGAAAAGTCCGGGTCGGAAGTGTGCGTGGTTCGTATCCCGTTTGGACCCGAAACTTTTTCCCCATCCATTAGATCATGAGTGGTGGTCTGGGCGCTAGTCTTTCGGATGAGACGATAAACCGAGGTCCCGTGTGTTGCACATAATTATTTAGCGCACGTAAAAGAACCCACGGCAACAAGAGAGTTGTCCCTGGCAAAATTATGTAGAAAAAAGCCACTCTGATAGGGAAACAAATACTGTTGCAGACAGAAAAAAAGAAAAAAAAAGGGTGGCGCTGCTCTTGTGGCGACGTGCTCTCCCCGGGGAGAGCAGCCCGAATTTCACGCAGAGAAATCTGCGTGACTTAAAGTGGAATAAATAAATAAAACATTCGAGAGTGGACAGACATGGAGCTGAGAGACACCCTGAGGTTGGTGGCTGAGAGACGCAGGGAGGACTGGAGAAAGGGGGTTGACAAAGCTTGGAAGGCGGATTCGGAATCTGAGGGATGGGTGACGGTGACGGTGACTCTCTCTCTCTCTCTTTCCTCAGGCTCACTGCGCGGGCTCCCTGACCCAAGAGCTGATGATGCCTTTCGGGTTCCCGCCGCCGTACCACAACGACCCCAAGACGCACGACAACGCCCGGCCCTCGCAGATCTACGACTACGAATCGGTGCTGGACTACACCTACGACTCCTTGCAGTTCGGGGGCATGACCATCGCGCAGCTAGACCACTACCTGGAGGAGAGGAAGACCCACGACCGCACCTTCGTGGGCATCATGCTGCACAACATCGGCATCTCCGCCTGGGCCACCCTCGCCATCGAGATGAAGAACGGGGGTGAGTGTGGGGAGGGAGAGGGGGGGAGGGGGGGTGTGGGGAGGTGGGGTGGGGTGGGGTTGGGGGTTGGGGTTGGGGGTTGGGTTGAGTGGGGGGGTGGGGTGGTGTGGTGGGGGGTGGTGGGTTGGGTGGGTGGAGGGTTGGGGTTGGTGGGAGGGTTGGGGGAGGGTGGGAGGTAGGGCGGTGGGTAGGGTGTAGGGTGGGGGTTGGTGGGGGAGGGTTGGGTTGGGTGGGGGTTGTGAGGGTGGTGGTGGTGGTAGAGGAGGGTTTGGGGGGTAGGTGGGGTGAGGGTGTTGGGTGGGTGGTGGTGGTTGGTGGGGAGGTGGGGGGTAGGGTTGGGTTGGTTGGGGTTGTGAGGGGGTGGTGGTGGTGGGAGAGGAGGGTTTGGGGGGGTAGGTGGGGTGGAGGTGTTGGTGGGTGGTGGTGGAGGTCAGTGGTGTGGGTGTGGGGTGGTGGTGGGTTGGGTGGTGGGTGGTGATAGAGCTTGGGGATTAGGGTGGGGTGGAAAGGTGGGGGTTGGTGGTTTGAGGGTTGGGGATGAAGATTGGTCGGTTGAGTTGGGGTGGGGGTGGGTGATGGTGGTGTTGAGGATGAGGGGTGGTTGGGTTGGTTGATTGATTGATTAGTTAATTGTTGGTTGGACATTTGGTTGATTAAGGCCTGGTTGTGTTGTACTATTTTTGTATACAGCTTTCAGTCTCTGCAGATTTCTCTGCGCGGAATTCGGGATGGCTTTCCCTGGGGAAAAGCATCAGTGAAAAACATCAGTGCAGACTCCACTCTCCCCAACAGTCCTTCGGATGAGACTATAAACCGAGGTCCCGTGTGCGAACGCACGCAGAACATCTTGCGCACACGTTAAATCCTTTTCCACTTTTCGTAAGAGTAGGCCATTGTGTGCCGGTAGGAACAGATGACAGAATTCACAAGTCCGCATACACACGGGGACTGGATGTAAAAAGCACATAAGTGCTTATTCCATTATCCTCTATATAAAAGAATAAAATAAATAAATAAATAAAATAAAACTCAGACTTCTGGCTTTCTAGGCAGGTGTGTCACCTCTGGACCACCCATGGTGGGTGGATCGGTGGGGAATGGTTAGTGATTGATTGATTGATTGATCCCCGATTTCAGCCCGAACTTTTCCATCCATCCATCCATCCATCCATCCATCCATCCATCCATCCATCCATCCATCCATCCATCACCAAACCTTGGGTCGTGGTCTAGGCGTTTTTGTGTGTGGTGAAGATCGTAAACTGAGGTCACTCATTCATCGCACGAATCAACAGCAACTCCCCTCCCCAAAAAACCCAACACAACAACAACAACCCCCCCCCCCCCCCCACCGCCAAAACCATACAAAGAAAAAAACCCAACCAACCAACCAACCAAACAAGAACAAAACAAAACCAAATCCAAAACAAAACAAAACCAAAACCACACTAAACAAAACTACAAAAAACCCACCAAACAAACAAAACAACGAAAAAACTCCCCACCAAACACACACACACACACACAAACAAACCAACAAACCCCCCCTCCTCCTCTCACCCACCATACTAAAACCACCACATACCTTACACCATTTCTCCTCCTCCTCATCATCCTCCTCCTCTTTCTCCTTCTTTCCCACAACAACACCAACCTCACCAACGACCACAACATCGACGACAACAGAGGAATACACGGTGGGGAAGGTGGCGGTGCTAGGAGGGGAGAAGGAGATGCCCTGGCACTTTGACCGCACCTTCAAGGTGGAGATCACCGAGGCCCTGCACAAGCTGGGCTACCGCTACGACGACGAGTATGACGTGAAATTGCACATCAAGGACGTCACGGGCAAAGAGTGGCCCGAGGACACCTTCTCTCACCACACATCATCCACGTCCCGGCTTCCAGTGAGTAGGGGGGGGGGGGGTTGGGAGGGTGGTGGGGGTGGTGGTGGGGGTGGTGGTGGTTGAGGTGGGTGGGGAGGGGGGTTGTGGGGGGAGGGGGTGGTGGTGTGGGTGGGTGTGTGGTGGGGTGTGGAGTGGAGGGGGTAGGGTGGTGTTGTGGGTGTGTGGTGTGTGTGTTTGGGTGTATGTGTGTGGGGTGTGTGGGGTGGGTGGGTGGGAGGTGGAGGAGAGGGTGGGTTGTGTGGGTGTGTGGTGTGTGTGGGTGGGTGGTGTGTGGGGTGTGGTGGTGTGGTTGTGGGGGTAGGGTGGTGGTGTGGGGTGAGGTGGTGGTGGGTGGGGGGGTAGGGTGTGTAGGGTGGGGGGAGGTGTGGAGGTGGTGGTGGGGGTGTTGGAGGGGGGGAGGTGTGGTG
>CM054156.1:7230670-7255670 GCA_028751875.1 Rapana venosa
TTCTTCCTTTCTTCCTTCCTTCCTTCTTCTTCTTCCTTTCTTCCTTCCTTTCTTCCTTCTCCCTTCCTTCTTCCTTTCTTCTTTCTTCCTTCCTTTCTTCCTTTTCTTCCTCTTTCCTTTTCTTCTTCCTTCCTTCCTTCCTTCCTTTTCTTTTCTTCCACTTTCATACTAATCCTTGTCTGTGTATTGTCGTGTCCATGGCCGTGCATCTGTCCTGTCGTTTTCTATTTTTGGGATAACTGTTCAACTACGATACACCAGCTGTCTGTGTAGTTGCTGTGCATGGCGCGCGGCATGCGTGTACGTGTGTCGCTGATGGGGTAGTTGTTCAGACGTTGGGCTGATGATGTTGTGATGCCTGACCGATCGTCTATCAACCCGTGTCGCCTGATGGTCAGTCTGTGGTGTGAGTGGTGGGTGTGTGGTGATGTGGTGTAGGGCGGGGTGGGTGTAGGTGTGGTGTGTAGTGGGTGTAGGGTGTGTGGTGTGTGTGTGTGTGGGTGTGTGGGGGGTGGTGTGGGGTGTGTGAGGTGTGTGTGTGTGTAGGGGTGTGGGGGTGGTGGTGGTGTGTGTGTGTGTAGTGTGTGTGTGTGTGTGTGGTGTGTGTGGTGGATGTGTGTAGGTGTGTGTGTAGGTGTGTAGGGGTGTGTGTGTGGTGTGTGTGTAGGGTGTGGTGTGTGTGGTGAGGGCAAGGGTGTGTGTGTGTGTGAGTGCGTGTGGTGTGTGGTGGTATGTGTGTGTGTGTTAGGGTGTGGTGTGTGTGGGTGGTTGTGGGTGTGTGTATGGGTGAGGGCAAGGTTGATTGTGGTGGAGATATGAGGGTATTGCGGGTCAATTTTTGTACTTTCAGATCGAATAGGAACAATGATATCTGACTACATTATTGCGACAACCTGTCACAAGAAAATAGTGGGTCAAGTCAAGTCAAGTCAAGTCAAATCTTTTATTTCGCAGATGGTACATCGAATAAGCAATGCATATGCTTATTTTATTTTTTAGTCAAGCCAACTATCTAAGAACAAACTTCTTAATGATAATACTGAAATACTACATTATTGCAACCTTTACCAATGAAGTGTACCAATAAAAAAAGTGTGAAGGTGTGTAACAATAACAATAACAATAATTTTAATTCAGTTTTTGCAGGCCATATGGCCCATAGGAACAACAGTTAATCATATACTTTCATGTAAGGTGAACATCCTTACTTCTGATATCTAAACATTTAGTAAGAAATAATCCAACTTTAAACATCAAACTAGGTTTAGTGTGTGTGTGTGTGTGTGGGAGGGGGAGAGGAAGAGTGTGTGTGATGTGGGTGAGTGTGTGATTTTAGGGCGGAGGTGTGTGTGTGTGTTGTTGTGTGTGTGTGTGTGTGTGTGTGTGTGTGTGTGTGTGTGTGACATAGAAACAGAGAGAGAGATGAAATGGGGGGAGGGAGTGTGGACTGAGGGCCAGTTCTGAGAAAAAAAGTACTCTTTCATTTTGTCTTCTATGTTTTTCGTCCCTTGCATTGCAGGATATATTCTCTCATAAAGCACGTGCATCCCCATCGATACAAAATATTCGATTTTTATGCAGTATGTAGCATGCTGACATAGACATTTTAGTACACATAATATCACGTTACGTTTCAATTATGTGGCAAGGGATTTTTTTTTTAAAGAGCCGGGGGAAAAAAAGGGATTCTGCTTTTTCATGAGTTTGTGTGTATGTGTGTACGACTGTTTTCAAGTTCATCACCAAACAGGCAGCCAGTTTCCGACTTCAGAGAATTCTGCATGTGTCATCTTTTCTTTTGTTACCCTCCCCCGCTTTTCTTTTCTTCTTCTTGAGATAAGATTGTTTTAGTTTTTTTCCCTGTCAGCAACTGCGAAGCGATAGAATCAAATGCATAATTTCGGGAGAACTGAATAGGGAATTTTTGTTTTCCTACTGCTAGTGTGATGGACATTAATGATTGAGGCATCCCCCCCTCTTTATTGTTTAATTCATTCTCTCTCTCTCTCTCCCTTCTCTTTCTCTCCCTCTCTCTCTTTCTCTCCCCTCTCTCTATCTCTCCCTCTCTCTCTTTCTCCCCTCCTCTCCTCTCTCTTTCTCTCCTCTCTCTATCTTCCTCTCTCTTCTCTTTCTCTCCCTCTCTCTCTTTCTCCTCCCTCTCTCCCTCTTCCTTACCCCCTCTCTCTCTCCTCCTCTTCTCTCCCCCTCTCTCTTCTCTCCCTCTCCCACTCTCTCTCTCTCCCACCCCTCTCTCTCCCTCCTCTCTCCTACTACTATTGTGATAAACGTGAAAAATGAGCTCACCCACCCAATCCCTTCACCCTTATTTTGTTTTAATCCATCTCTCTCCCTCCCTCTCCCCCTTCCTCTCCCCTCTCTCCCCCCCTCTCCCTCTCTCTCCCTCCCTCCATCTATCTCTCTCTGTGTCCATCTCTACAGGTCACATGAAGGGTCACGAGGAGGACTACAGGGCGGAGGTCAGAGCCTCATCGCACGTGCGGAGGAACCTCAAGTCGCTGACCACTGGGGAGTGTGAGAGCCTGAGGTCTGCGCTGCACGACATGGAGGAGGACGGCAGCTTTGAGGCCATCGCCCAGTGAGTGGGTGGAGGAGTGGGTTGTGGGTGGGTGGTGGTTGGTGATTTGGGTGGGTGGGTGGGTGGGGTGGTGAGTTGGTGGGTGATGGTGGGTGGTAAGTTGTTGGGTGGGTGGGTTGGTTGGTGAGTTGGTGGGTGGGTGTGAGTTGTGGGGGGTGGATGGGTGGGTTGTTGGGTGGGTGGGTGGGTTGGTGAGTTTTTGGGTGGACGGGTGGGTTGTTGGTGGGGTGGGTGGTTGGGGGGTTTGGGTTGGTTGGTGAGTTGGTGGGTGGAGGGTGGGTTGGTGAGTGAGTTGTTGGGTGAACGGGTGGTGTTGTTGGGTGGTGGATGGGTGAGTTGTTGGGTGGGTGGGTGAGTGAATTGTTGGGTGGACGGGTGGGTTGGTGGTTGGGTGGGGAGTTGTGGGGTGGGTGGGTGAGTTGTTGGTGGATGGGTAAGGTGTTGGGGTGGGTGGGTGAGTTGTTGAATGGGTGAGTAAATTGTTGGGTGCGTGGGTAGGTGAATTGTTGGGTGGACGGGCGGGTTGTTGGGTGAGTTGTTGGATGGGTGGTGAGTTGTTGGGTGGGTGGGTGGGTTGTTGGGTGGGTTGCTGAGTTGTTGGGTGGGTGGGTGAATTGTTGGGTGCGTGGGTAGGTGAATTGTTGGGTGGTCGGGTGGGTTGTTGGGTGGGTGGGTGGGTGAGTTGTTGGGTGGTTGGGTAGGTGAGTTGTTGGGTGGGTGAGTTGTTGGGTGGACGGGTGGGTTGTTGGGTGAGTTGTTGGGTGGGTTGCTGAGTTGTTGGGTGGAGTGGATGAATTGTTGGGTGGACGGGAGGGTTGTTGGATGGGTGGGTGGGTTGTTGGGTGAGTTGTTGGGTGGATGGGTGGGTTGTTGGGTAGGTGGGTGGGTAAGTTGTTGGATGGGTGGGTGGGTGGGTGGATGAATTGTTGGGTGGACGGGAGGGTTGGATGGGTGGGTGGGTTGTTGGGTAGGTGAGTTGGTGGGTGAATGGGTGGGTGAGTTGGTGGTGGGTGAGTTGTTGGGTAGGTGAGTTGGTGGGTGGGTTGATTTTTGGGTGAGTTGTTGGGTTGGTGGGTGGGTTGGTTGTTCGGTGGGTGGTGACTGGTTGGGTGGGTAGATGGCGGCTAGGTCTATCTGCCTATTTGTCTCTTATCACTGACTGGCTTTCTGTGTTGTCTCTGGTGAGCTGTGTGTGTGTGTGTGTGTGTGCTGCCTTTTTGCTTTGGTCTTTTCTTTATTGTTTGTTAAATAGGAGTACCTGAAAGAACTAAACCCGACTCACGAAGAGAAAGTCTTATTCAATACAATGCAATACAACATAGTGCAACAAAAGTACAAGACAACACAATACGATACAGAACAATACGATACAGTTCATTACAGCACAATTCATTACAATACAATATAGTACAGTACAATACTACGCAATACAGCACGTTACAGTACAACGCAACACAACGCAACGCTCTTCACTACCACACAGCACAAATACAAAAAACAACACAACACAAACAACACAAATACACAGTACAAACACTACCCCCCCACCCCATCCCCCCCACCCCAACCACCAACCCCTCCCCCCCCTCCTCCCACACCTAACTCAACCAGATTCCGAATTTTCACAAACCAACCAAACACAGTACAAACACCCCCACCCCCCACCACCAACCCACCAACCCCACCCATCCACCCCCCCCCCCCCCCCCCCCTCCCACACCTAACTCAACCAGATCCGAATTTTCACAAACCAACACAAACACAGTACAACACCCCCACCCCCACCCCCAACACCCCCCAAACACCCCACCTCCCCACCACCACCTCCCCCACCACCACCTCCCGACCCACCCCCACCAACCCCACCCTCCCCCCCCCCCCACCCCCCACCCTCCCTCCTCCCCCCCACCCTCACACACCACCCACCACCACACACACACACACACCCAACTCATAACCAGATCCGAACTTGTCTCGCCAGATTCCACGGGTCCCCGGGCCTGTGTGACCACAAGGGCAAGCAGGTCGGGTGCTGCGTGCACGGGGCCCCCACCTTCCCCCACTGGCATCGCCTGTTCGTGGAGCAGGTGGAGAACGCGCTGCTGGACCACGGCTCAGCCGTGTCCGTGCCCTACTGGGACTGGACCGAGGACTTCGACCACCTGCCCAAGCTGCTGGCCATGCCCACCTACTACAACTCCCGCATGCACAGCAAAGACGTGAACCCCTTCTTCAGGTGAGGCAGGCTGGCTGGGTGGCTGGGTGGGCTTAACTCGTTGGGTACTATGATGCTTTAGTAGTGTTAACTCCTTTCTTTACATGGGATGGTCCTAAGTCATTGGCGCCTTGTCCTAGCTATTGATATGACACTTAAGTATTATCCCCTTCTTTGCCTGGGCTGGTCCCAAGTCATTGGCGTCTTGTCATAGCTATTGATTTAGTATTAACCCTTTGTTTGCATGGGCTGGTCCTAAGTCGTTGGCGCCTGCCTTGTCGTAGCTATTGATAGACACTTAGTATTAACCCCTTCTTTGCAAGGGATGGTCCTAAGTCCTTGGCATCTTGTCATAGCTATTGATACCACACTTTAGTATTAACTCCTTCTTTGCATGGGCTGGCCCTAAGTTGTTGGCGCCTTGTCATAGCTATTGATAGGACACTTTAGTAGTATTAACCCCTTCTTTGCCTGGGTTGGTCCTAAGTCGTTGGCATCTTGTTCTAGCTATGGACACTTTAGTATTAACCCCTTCTTTTCGTGGGCTGGTCCTAAGTCATTGGCTCCTAGTTATTAACCCCTTCTTTGGGTGGGCTGGTCCTAAGTCATTGGCTCCTAGTTATTAACCCCTTCTTTGGGTGGGCTGGTCCTAAGTCATTGGCTCCTAGTTATTAACCCCTTCTTTGGGTGGGCTGGTCCTAAGTCATTGGCTCCTAGTTATTAACCCCTTCTTTGGGTGGGCTGGTCCTAAGTCATTGGCTCCTAGTTATTAACCCCTTCTTTGGGTGGGCTGGTCCTAAGTCATTGGCCCCTTGTCATAGCTATTGATTTAGTATTAACTCCTTCTTTGCGTGGGCTAGTCCTAAGTCATTGGCCCCTTGTCATAGCTATTGATTTAGTATTAACTCCTTCTTTGCATGGGCTAGTCCTAAGTCATTGGCGCCTTGTTGTAGCTATTGATTTAGTATTAACTCCTTCTTTGAGTGGGCTAGTCCTAAGTCGTTGGCACCTTGTTGTAGCTATTGATTTAGTATTAACTCCTTCTTTGCGTGGTCTGGTCCTAAGTCATTGGCGCCTTGTCCTAGCTATTGATATGACACTTAAGTATTAACCCCTTCTTTGTGTGGGCTGCTTCTAAGTCATTGGCCTCTTGTCATAGCTATTGATACAACACTTAGTATTAACCCCTTCTTCTCGTGGGGTTGGCCCTGCCTAACTCTTTGGCACCATGTCATAGCTATTTATTTATATTACTTTAAGTCACGACAGATTTCTCTGCGTGAAATTTGGGCTGCTCTCCCCAGGGAGAGCGCGTCGCCACAAGAGCAGCGCCACCCTTTTTTTTTCTTTTTCCTGTCTGCTACTGTGTTTGTTTCCCTATTGGAGTTGCTTTTTTCTACAGAATTTTGCCAATGACAACTTTCTTTGTTGCCATGGGTTCTTTTACGTGCGAAATAATTACGTGTGACACACGGGATCTTGGTTTATCATCTCATCCGAAAGACTAGCGCCCAGACCACCACTCATGGTCTAATGAATGGGGGAAAAGTTTCGGGTCCTAGCTATTGATACGACACCTTTTTTTTCTGAGATCAGATTTTCAGGTTTTTTTCATTGTGCAACTACGAAGTGATGAGATCACATGGGTAGGCTAAGGTCTTGATACACACTTATTATAAACTCCTTCTTTAGATAGGGCTGGCCCTACTTAACTCATTGAGGTCGTGTCATAGCTATTGACATGGCATTTATTATTGCTAAGAGAGTTTTGGGTCATCTAGTCTTGAAAGTTTCCAGTTCGAATCGAATCTTTCTCAGGGCTGTCTTGATAGTTTGAGATTTTGGGGTTTAGAATCTTGGTATGGGTGTGGGGCTGAACAGTTTGTTAGTTATTTATGTCAGGAAAAGTTGCCATTTTTTTTCTTACTGATGCAATTGTTTTACATGGATTGATCTTTTTCTAATATGGATTGATTTTTTTTAATTGCACTTTGGACTAGACGCTGTTTGATCAACAAAACAACTACATCATTATGATCGACAACAACATCAACAACAGCATCATCATCAACATCATCATCATGATCAACAACGAAAACATCATCATTATAATCAACAACAACATCATGATCAACAACAAAAACATCATTGTAATCAACATCATGATCAACAACAAAAACATCATCATTTTAATCAACAACAACATCATGATAAACAACAAAACATCATAATTATAATCAACAACAACATCAGTATCAACAACAACATCATGATCATCAACATCATCATCAACATCAACAACATCATGATCATCATCAACAACATCATGATCATCACCATCATCATCGACAACAACAACAACATGATCACGATCAGCAGCAGCATCATCAACAACAACACACAACACAACACAACACCACCACTACAACAACAGCAGCAAGAACAAGCCAGGCACGAACCATTGTTTCACTGTATGTGTATGTGCGCGCGTGCGTGTACTCGCGTATGTGTGTGTGTATGTGTGCATGTGTGCATGTGCGTGCATGTGTGTGTGTATGTGTACCTGCGTGCGTGCATGTGTGTGTGTGTGTGCGTGTGTGTATGTGTGGATCAGGTGGAAGGTGAGCGGAATGGACGAGTACACCACCAGAGACGTCAGGTTCGACCTCTTCAACGCGGAGTACTTCCTAGACAACATTCTGCTGGCTCTGGAGCAGACCTCCTACTGCGACTTCGAGGTAGGAACCAGGCTTCTGGTCGCTCGTTTGTTCGGGGACGGGGACTCCTCAGTGGTCGGAGCACCCGCTTTCCCCCAGCCAAGGTTAAGCAGCGTCGAGCGTGGTTACCACTTGGATGGGTGACCGTTTGCGCGCCTTAGCTTCAGTACAGTTCTTCCAGTTCACCCCAAAATGGGTACCTGGCCTCTTTAGGGTTAAGGAAGGTATAAAGCAGTGAGGGAGAGGAGATGGGTGCCGTCCTCAATATGCTGGTTCCTTGAGAAGTTGAGGTCTTTGATGCCTCGCTCTTCTATGACCACATAGGTTATGGGACACCTTTACTTTTATTTGGTGGGGTTTTGGGTTTCTAGTGGATTGGATTCATGGTTGTTGTTCGTTTTGTTTTGTTTGTTAGTTTTTTAAATACATTTTTACTGGTTATTTGCTTGTTTTTTTTTTCGGTATTTTATCATTTTGTTTTGCTATTTTTAAAAAGGTTTTTATTTTTATTTTGGGGGTTGTTTATTTTGTTGTTTTTTCCCTTTATCCTCTTGTTTCTTGTTGCTGTTGTTGTTGTTGGCTGTGGCTGTTATTTATCTGTCCATTTGGTTGTGGTTGTTGTTGTATTTGATAGTTTAGATGTTGGCCTTCAAATCACGAGCATAAGGCTCTAACCACTAGAGTAACCCCCCCCCACCCCCCTAAGTTGGTGGGTGGGTGGGGAAGGGGAGGGGGATGCGGTCGCATAGCAAAAACTTCACCATTGATGAACCTCGGAGCTCTAGCCGAGGAACAAAAAAAAAACGAAGAAAAAAAAGAAAAATGAGGATAAAGCTGAAAGTGTGTGTACATTGAATGTTTGACTAACCTTTGGATTGTTTAGCATTTCGCTGCCTGTTTCCGCTAATCTCTCTGGTCTCTGTCTGTTTTGAATGATTGTTGATTTGTTCGTTTGATATGTTTTGTTTATTTGTTTGTTTGTGTGTTGGCTTGCTGATTTGTTTCTCTGTTTGTTTGTTTGCTTTGTTTCTTCATCTCATCTTGCAGCTTGTTGTTTTCATATCTGTCTTGAGGTTAGTTCTTTTGTCATCATTTACTTTTTCATGTCTAAACTATTTTGGATGGGTTGAACAGCAAGGTGATTCTGGCATTTTCTCCCCAAACGTTTGCTTATTTAAGCAATAGATATGCGTTTTGGAGAAATCGTCAATTATTTCATTCTCTGTACATGTTATTATCCTATTCAGTCATTTTTCCTGTTTTCTTCTTTTGGTCATTGTAGGGATCATTATTCGCCATGTGAATGTTGATGTTGTACTTGAGCACAATACAAGCTACTTGCTTGTTGTTGCTGTACTGATAATATTCATCATGATAAGTGACCCTCCACCGCGAAATGAGTCGCTTTGCACTTGACCCACTTTTCCGCTAGGAACCATTTTAGGCAGGTGGGGGGGTCAGGTTGTCCGTTTTGAGATTTTGATTGATTATAAAATTGTAGCTACTCTGATACCTTGAAGTATTAAGGAGTAACTTTGCTTCCCTTTGCTTTTAAATACGCGTTAATTAAAAAAACACCCAAGCCCTCATTCTGACCACCTATTTCCATACTACTTTTGTCAGTTTCTCGTTACATCACTTTCCGCAGTCTATCATCTCAATTTGTAATAACTTTTCAAAGAATTGAGACTTATTTCCAGACTACGTTTGTCAGTTTCTCGTTACATCACTTTCCGCAGTCTATCATCTCAATTTGTAACAACTTTTCAAAGAATTGTCCATTTTGAATCTGGGTTTTTTTTTGGGGTATTGAATAGTCTTTATTGCAGATTAGTAACATGTTAATTAATATAATAAAAACTGACCCCTGGCGCAAGACGACTCATCATGCTTATTGAATAACTGAACCTTGTATAAACCATCGTGTGTGTGTGTGTGTTGTGTGTGTGTGTGTGTTGTGTGTGTGTGTGTGTGTGTGTGTGTGTGTGTGTGTGTGTGTGTGTGTGTGTGCGTGTGTGTGTGTGTTGTTGTTGTTGTCTTCAATTTAACGTCTGTTCACTCTTAGTGATATTAGACAAGGGATGTGGAAAATGTAGTGGAAGTTAAAACAGAGAGGGGAATGTACAGAGAAAAGACTGATTAGGTAACATGTGTGTTGGTATTTTCATGCAATTAAAGGGGTGGGGGGAATCTTAAACATGAGTAAACATTTAACATGTGTGTGTGCGTGTCTGTGTGTGTGTGAGTGTGCGTGCGCGCGTGTGTGTGCGTGCGTGCGCGCGCGTGCGCGTGTGTGTGTGTGTCCTGTCCACAGGTGCAGTTCGAGGTCAGCCACAACGCTATCCACTCGTTCCTGGGCGGTCGGGGCAAGGTGTCCATGAGCACGCTGGACTACTCCGCCTTCGACCCCATCTTCTTCCTGCACCACGCCAACATGGACCGCATCTGGGCCATCTGGCAGGCCCTGCAGAAACACAGAGGTGTGTGTGTGTGTGGGGGGGGGGGGGGGGGGGTTGAGGGGGTTGTGGGGGGGGGGTTGTGTGTGTGTTGTGTTTGTGTTGTGGGGGGGGGGGTGTTGTGGTGTGTGTGGGGTGTGTGTGTGGGGGGGTTGTGTGTGTTGTGTTTGTGTTGAGTGTGTGTGTGTTGTATGTGTGTGTTTGTGTGTGTTGTGTTGTGTGTGTGTGTCTGGTTTGTCTGTCTGTCTGTCTGTTTGTTTGTTGGCTGTCTGGCTGGCTGGCTATCTGTCTTTATGTCTGTCTGTCATTTTCTGCATCACACGAGTATGGATGTGCATGGGCTATCTGGCAGGCTCTGGCCAGAAACACAGAGGTGGGTGTGTATGTGTGTGAGTGTTGTGTGTGTGTGTGTGTGGGGGGGGGGGTGGTGGGTGTGTGTGTGTGTGTGTGTGTGTGTGTGTGTACGTGTGTGTTTCGATGCCGTCCTCCAGCAAAAGGCGCCTCCCATGATGTTGTAGATCACCTTGGGATGGAAGGAATTGGAGATGTTGTTTGTTTAGAGGTTTGGTTTAAAGGGGGTTGTATTGGGTAAGGTGTGTGTGTGTGATGTGTGGGGGGTGGGGGGTGGGGTGAGGGAGGAGGGGTTTGTGTGTGTGTGTGTGGAGGGGGGGGGTTGTGTGTGTGTAGGATGTAAGTGTGTGTGTGTGTGTGTGTAGGATTGTGTGTGTGTGTGTGTGTGTGTGTGTGTGTGTGTGTGTGTGTGTGTGTGTGTGTGTGTGTGTGGTGTATGGCTGTTTCTCTGTCTGTTTGGTTGGCTGTCTGGCTGGCTGGCTATCTGTCTTTAAGTCTGTCTGTCATTTTCCTGCATCACACGAGTATGGAAGTGCATGGGCTATTGCAGGCTCTGGCCAGAAACACAGAGGTGTGTGTGTGTGTGTGTGTGTGTGTGTGGTGTGTGTGTGTGTGTTTGTGTGTGTGTATGTGTGTTGTGTGTGTGTATGTGTGTGTGCTTGTATGTGCGTGTTGTGTTTGTGTTCTGTGTGTGTGTTGTGTGTGTGTGTATGTGTTGTGTGAGTTGTGTTTTGTTGTGTGTGTGTTTATTTATTTATTTATTTTTCTTTTATATCGAGGATAATGGAATAAGCACTCATGTGCATTTTTACATCCAGTCCCCGTGTGTGTGCGGTTTTGTAAATTTTGTCATCTGTTTCCACCGGCACACAATGGCCTACTCTTCCGAAAAGCGGAACAGGATTTAACGTGTGCGCAAGATGTTCTGCGTGCGTTCGAACACGGGGCCTCGGTTTATAGTCTCATCCGAAGGACGTGTGTGTGTGTGTTGTGTGTGTGTGTGTTGTGTGTGTGTGTTGTGTGTGTGTATGCGTGCGTGTGTGTGCGTTTATAGTGTCATCCACACTTTTTAGGGAAATGGAGTCAGTGAGTCTACTGATATGAACTCCAGAAAGGAAAACAAAAATCCCATATAAAAAACCCCCGAGCCACCTCCATGGTAAAACCCAATCCCGGGGCTGTCCCGAACACAACGGCTCTAACCACTAAAGAATATCTCCCGCCCCTCACCCAAAATCAACTCTGCATCTTTTCTTTGGGTCCCAGATCTTCCTTTCGACGAGACGGACTGCGCGGTGAACTTGATGTCCAAGCCCTTGCACCCGTTCGACAACAAGGACATCAACCACTTCGGGCTGACCTACAAGCACAGCCGTCCTGCCGACGTGTGGGACTACAGTCGACACCTGGACTACCACTACGACAACCTCCAGCTGCACGGCTGGTCCATCGCTCAGCTGGATGAGGTGCTCAAGAAACAGAGGTAGGTCTGATGGGTGTGGGGGTAGGGGTAGGGCTGTGATGGGCTGGGAGAAGATTCTCTGAAATTTTGATGGATTAGTGGAACTGGCAATTCGAATCCACGGGTTAAGGTTCTTTCTCCCGTGGGTCTTCAATTTTTTTTAATTTTTTTTTTTTTACGTCTGTTCACTTAAAGTGATATTAGACGATGGAGGCAGGGGGGGATTGGGGGGGGGGGGGGAACATAATGAGATAAGGGCTTTAAGTAGAATAGATACGTGTTGTATGAATGCACATTAAAAGATTATTCCAATCTATATAAATAGTATGTTGCAAAAAACATGGCATAGAACTACAAAATTAACAAAAACCCACAACAATTGAAAATACTCTAAATGTTTGAAAACAAACAATTTTGAACTACTTGTAACGGCAGCTGTGAAACAAGCAAAATGTAGATACCACGACCATACTTTACAAAAAAGAGAATACTGGGGATTGCAACAGAGACAAGGCTATCTCACAAATAACTCTGGATTGGTTAAAACTTCCTGCAGAGACTTATCTTGAAATGATGGTAAAAACGTTTTTAAACCTTGACATTGATACAGAACATGAACATTAGAAAATTTGTCACCGCATATACATTGTATATTTTTGGCAAATTTTGCTCGAAAGGCATTTAATTTCAATCTGTAGATTAGAGAAACAATTTTTCTACCCGTGGGTATGTTCGGGAACATGTTACTTAAAATAGCATCCCCACTTTCTCGAAATTGTATGATAATAATGATAAGAAATGGAATTTATATAGCGCTATATCTTGCACAGGCAAATCAAAGGCTAGGAGTTCCTTCTTTTCTTTCCTCTCTTTGTTTCTGCCTTTTTTTTCATCTTCTCTTCTTTGTCTACTGTCTACCTTCTTAGTCCTTTCTCTTATCTTTTCCCCCCAGTAAGACTTGAAAGGTAACGGTTCTCTTGGGTGTGCGGGGCTTGACTTGTCAGGCGCTTAACGGCAGCGGAACGCATTTTCGCTCAAATGACAGACAACACAGAGAGAGAGAGAGGAGAGGAGAGAGAGAGGACACACACACACACACACAACACACACACACACACACACACACACACACACACACACACACACACACACACACACACACACACACACACACACACACATAGAGAGAGAGACGACCGACACAGAGAGAGACACGCACACAGACATACAGAAAGGATAGAAAAGTAAAGAAAAAAAACCAGAAACAAAGGGAGTAATAGAAAAGGAGAAATGTCTTAACACACAATTTCCAGAAAACGGGAATGCTTTTTTTTTTACATTGAAAGCGCCCCCTCCCACCCCTAACCCCTCACCCACAACCCCCACTCCACGTACCCCTTTTAAAACATACCAGCCTCGACTTTTCTTCTTTTTCTTCTTCTTCCTTATTTCACTCTAACCCCCTTCCGCTTCCGGCGCAGGTCACGTGACCGGATGTTCGCGGGCTTCCTGCTGCACAACATCGGCACGTCGGCGGTGGTGGAGATTGACGTGTGCGTGGACACCGGGGATGGAGGGAGGAGCTGCCACCACCCTGCCGGCAAGTTCAGCATCCTGGGAGGAGAGTACGAGATGCCCTTCACCTTCGACCGCCTCTACAAGTGAGTGGCTTGGGTTGGTTGTGGTGGTTTTGTTGGTTGTTGGTGGTGGTTGTGGTGGTGGTTTGTGGTGTTGTTGTTGTTGGTTGTTGTGGTTGGTGGTGGTTGTGGGGTCTTGGTGGTGTGGGTGGTGGTGGTGGTAGTGATGGTGGTGGTGGTGGTGGAGAGTACAGTGCCCTTCACCTTCGATGCCTCTACAATGTGAGTGGCTTGAAATGGTTGTGTTGGTTGTTGTGATTGTGGTGGTGGGTTGTGGTGTTGTTGTTGTTGGTTGTTGTTGTTGTGGTGGTTTGGTGGTGGTTGTTGTTGTGGTTTGTGGCGTTTGGTGGTTGTGGTTGGTGGTGGTAGTGTTGGTGTTGTGGTGGAGAGTATGGATGTCCAAATTTACCTTCGACCGCCTCTACAGTGAGTGGCTTGGGTTGTTGGTGTTGTTGTTTGGGTTTTTGTGTTGGTTGGTGGTTTGTGGTGGTTGTGGTTTGGTGTTTGTTGTGTTGTTGTGGTGGTTCTGTTGGTGGTGGTTTTGGGTTTTGATTATGGTGGTGGTTGTGGTGGTGGGAGTATGAGATGTCCATTCACCTTCCACCGCCCCTACAAGTGAGTGGTTGGATTGGTTGTGTTGGTTGTTGTGATTTGGTGGCGGTTTGTGGTGGTTGTGGTTGGTGGTTGTTGTTGTGGTAGTGGTGGTGGTGATTATGGTGGTTGGTGGCGGTAGTGTTGGTGTGATGGTGGTGGTGGTGGAGAGTATGAGATGCCCTTCACCTTTGACTGCCTCCACAAGTTTTAGTGAGTGTCTTGGGCTGTGTTGGTGGTTGTTGTGGTTGTGGAGATGGTACGGGTTGGGTGGTGGGTTTTTATTTATTTAGTTAGTTAGTTTAAAAAATAGTTTTAGTCATTGTGTGTGTGTGTGTGTGTGTGTGTGTGTGTGCGTGCGTGCGCGCGCGCGCGCGCGCTCACGCGCGCTTCGTCTTCTGTAACGTTGCTATCCTGCTGTATTTCCACGGCGCTTCATTTCGATCTCTCCACCCCCAGCCATACCCAGATTCGTTATGTCGCATCCACATGGTCACAAGTCCGCACAGAGCTCATCAATGTCAGGCTGCCATGAGGCCACCAGCCAGAGGGGTCCTGCCGCGTCACTTTGGTGGTGTTCAGTGGCGCCTGTTCTGAGCTAGCATGCGCAGGACACCACCTACTAAGCCCCCTCAACTGACG
The DNA here is from genome assembly GCA_028751875.1 of Rapana venosa. Classification (NCBI taxonomy): domain Eukaryota; kingdom Metazoa; phylum Mollusca; class Gastropoda; order Neogastropoda; family Muricidae; genus Rapana; species Rapana venosa. The sequence goes on from CM054156.1 coordinate 7,245,338, forward strand.
AGAATGAGAGCTTAGTCGTAGAGCCAGTAGTGATGGTGGTGGTGGTGGTGGTTAAGGTGGTGGTCAGGGTTAGGTGGTTGGTAGTGGTCAGTGGTTGAATATTTGTCCTTCTGTGTCTCTGTCCCTGCATCTCAATTCCTTTCTGTTTGTCTCTGTCTCTCAGGGACTTTTTTCTCTCTCTCTCTCTCTGTCTAGTAGAACCATTTTCTTTCTGACTCCCTGTCTGTCTGTCTGTCTGTCTGTCTGTCTCTCTTTACTAGAATTATCCTCTCTCTCTTTTTCCTTTTTTTTTACACTGTCTCTAGTAGAACCATCCTCTCTCTCTTTCTCTCCCTCTCTCCCCCCTCTCCTCCCCCTCTCTCTCTCTTTCTCCCCTCCCCCACTCCCTTCCTCCCCCCCCCCGCCATTTTCCCCCACCCACTCTCTCCTCCTCCCCACTCCCTTTCTCCCCTCCTTCTCCTCAACTCCCTCCCCCCCCACTCCCCCCTCCCCCCTTACCTCCAACTACCCACACACACATAATTATTTTCTCTGGATGACCTGTGTGCAGACACGACATCACGGACGCTATCCGAAAGCTTGGCCTGAGGCTGGACAGTGCCGCGGACTTCGACCTGGAGGTCAAGATCCACTCCTACAACGGCTCCTACATCGACGCCTCCCTCCTCCACCCGCCCAGCATCATCTTCCAGCCCGGAGAAGGTGACTACTTGATTTGGGGGTAGGGGGTTGGGGGGGGGGGGAGGCGAGGGAGGGGTGGGGGGGGGGTAGGGGTGGGGGGGTAGGGGGTTTAAGCGACGTTATTCCCTTGACGTTCTTGGGGAGTCGGTTGCGGAGCCGATGGTAGGTAGGCAGGCATCCTTCAAGGGGGACAGGATAGCCTGGTGGTTAGAGTGATGCGCTCGTGTGATCCGCTGACTCGGGTTCCAATCTCGTTCATGAGGATTTTTTGTCCCTTCTGGAGTTGATATCAGTGTCGAATCTACTCTTCCTCAAAAGTCCTTCGGATGAGACTATAAATCGAGGTCCCGTGTGCTAGAGCACGCAGAACATCTTGCGCACAGGTTAAATCCCGTTCCGCTTTTCGGAGGGTTAGGTCATTATGTGCCGGTGGGAACGGATGACAAAATTTGACAAAACTGCATACACGCAGGGACTGGATGTAAAAAAAGCAGAAGAGTGCTTATTCTATTATCCCCGAAAGGAAAGAATAAAATAGAATTAAAAAAAATAGTCTCTGAAGACTATGGAGTTGCGCTCAAGATGTTGAATTCTGGTACAGCGTCGGGTGTGGCTGGCCAGTCCGACACGGGAATGACAGACAGTGCCTATGGCAGAGGGCAAAGATGAAGTCTGACAATGCTGGTCTGTCTGGGGATATGACACACATAGACACACATGCACACGCACGTACACACACACACACACACACACACACACACACACACACACACACACACACACAACACACACACACCCCACAACACACACACACACACAGAGTATCAAGCAGTACATCTTGGGACACGTCTCACCTCCACCCCTCACACACCTCTGTATACCCACACTCATAAGTTCACCCACTTTTTTCACCTGAAAAACCATCTAGATCATACATTATGGAAATGTCAGAAATCCCGAAATCGGAATGCGGTTACCTTAATGGTGGGTAAAAACGATTACATTCGCAAAATCTCACCATTGGTGAACCTCTGACTTTAGCTGAGGAACAAAAATTAAAATGCTCTGTGATATTAAGGTTAGGAAATTTCTCTGATATATGTGTACAAACTGCGATACAGTAAGGATGTGATACGCAAATACCTGCTATGTCATGCTTGTAAGCAGCATATTGGAACCGAACAACTTGTTTTGTTTTTGACTGAGCAGCCTATGAAAGACTTCGAAACCATGTAGAAATTGCTCACAGAGCGAAAGGTAATGTTGCATATGTGATGTGGTGTGATGACAAGGTGTTTGTAAGTAAGTTGTCCCGATTCTTGAATAATGTGTATGCTATGTGAGCTGAGATAGGAAAAGAACCAGAAGAACAAACACAGTAACAGTGAAAATAATATCCAAACATTCGTACCTACATCATTTCTAAATCATGACATTATGAGTAGCCAGCTTGGCTGTATATGTTTTCCATCCAAAAAATTATGAACATGGGTTAAACCACTAATGGTGTGAATGGAGATTTAACTCTAAAACATCCCTGAAATTGGAATGCGGGTACCTTCATGGTTGGCCCAAAACTGTCGCACACGGAAAAAATCCCACCCTTCGGTGAGCCCGTGAGCTCTAGCAGAGGAACAAAACAAAACGTATTTCACTTTCACCTATCCCGTAGTCTAGTAAACCGTTAGGGGGCACCACTGAAGGATTTACAACCAGCTTCCTCCATTCATCCTTGAAATGAACTTTGTGTTAATTCACTATCTAAAATATATTTCACCTTCACGTATCCTAAAGTCTAGTAAACTGTTAAGGCACCATTGAAAGTATTTACAAACCAGCTTCCTCCATTCCCTCCTTGAAAATGAACTTTGTGTTAATTCACTATCAAAAATATATTTCACCTTCACGTATCCTTAAGTCTAGTAAACCACTGAAGATTTTACAAACCAGCTTCCTCCAATTCCCCTTGAAAATGAACTTTGAGTTAATTCACTATCTAAAATACATTTCACCTTCACCTATCCCGAAGTCTAGTAAACCACTGAAAGATTTTTTCAAACCAGCTTCCTCTACTCCCCCTTGACATGAACTTTGTGTTATTTTTTTTATATCTAAAATAGTATTTCACCTTCACCTTCACCTATCCCGAAGTCTAGTAAACCACTGAAGATTTTTCAAACCAGCTTCCTCCACTCCACTTTAAATGAACTTTGAGTTAATTCACTATCTAAAATAGTATTTCACCTTCACCTATACCGAAGTCTAGTAAACCACTGAAAGATTTTACAAACCAGCTTCCTTCACTCCACTTTAAATGAACTTTGAGTTAATTCACTATCTAAAATAGTATTTCACCTTCACCTATACCGAAGTCTAGTAAATCTTTGGGGGGCACTACTGAAGATTTTACAAACCAGCTTCCTCCAATTCCCCTTGAAAATGAACTTTGAGTTAATTCACTATCTAAAATACATTTCACCTTCACCTATCCCGAAGTCTAGTAAACCACTGAAGATTTTACAAACCAGCTTCCTCCACTTCCACTTGAAAATGAACTTTGAGTTAATTCACTAAAATATATTTCACCTTCACCTATCCTAAAGTCTAGTAAACCACTGAAGATTTTACAAATCAGCTTCCTCCACTCCACTTTAAATGAACTTTGAGTTAATTCACTAAAAAAAAACCCACTAACTCACACACACACACACCTTTTCCAGGCAAAACGCAAGACGACGAAGGACACCCCATCAGCGACCTGGTGCGCAAAAGCGTGTGGACTCTCAGTCCCGCCGAGCGCCGCTCGCTAGTCCTGGCCATGAAGAGCCTTCAGGCAGATTCCTCCGCCGACGGCTTCCAGTCCTTGGCCTCCTTCCACGCGCAGCCCCCGCTGTGCCCGTACCCTGAAGCCACGAAGCGCTTCGCATGCTGCGTCCACGGCATGGCCACATTCCCGGCTTGGCACCGCCTCTACACCGTGCAGTTCGAGGACGCTCTGAGGCGTCACGGAGCTCTCGTGGGCATCCCGTACTGGGACACTGTGGTCCCGCAGAGGTGGGTGGTGGGGGTTGGTGAGGGTGTGGGGTGGGGAGGGTGGTGGTGGGGAGGGTGAGGGGTGGTTGGGGTTGGTGGTGGTGGGTGGTTGTGGTGGTGGGGGTTGAATGCGGGTGGTGGGGTGCGGGTGTGGGGGTATGGTTGGGGGGTGGTGGTGGGTGGTTGTGGGTGGTGTGGGAACGATGTGTGTGTTAGTGTAAGTGTGTGTGTATGGATGGGTGTGTGTGTGTAGGTGGATTGTGTGTGTTAGTGTGTGTGCATGGATCGTGGGGGTGGGGGTGGGGTGGGGATGGTGTGTGTGTGAACAGACTTTGTCCCTTCATGCACAGATAGTGGCTCAAAATGAGAAAGACAAAAATATCTGTTAACTACTTTAACAACCAATGAAAGATAAATTATTGTTATTAGCAGAAAAAAAACAACTGACGAAACACTCAGAGAGCTCAAAAACACAGCCGCCACCAGACAGTAGATTTTACACCCACCCACAAAACCCACCCCCACCCACACCCACCCACCACCCACCCACACCCCTTTACAAACAGCCCCCCCCCTACAAACCCACACCCACCCACCCACCCACAAACACACCCCCGCCCCCCCCCCCCACACAAAACACACCTTTTCTTTTTCTTTCTTTTCATTTTTTCCTGGATGTAAAAAAAAATCCAACAATTGCATTGCTTATTCAATGTACCATCTATAACAATTCGACATTGTATTGTACTGTTTTGCATTTCAAAGGATTACTTTGTATTGTATTTTAACGTATTGTTTGTAATGTGTTGTTGTGTGTTGTACTGTATTGCAGTGTCTTGCTTTGTATTGTACTGTTTTGTGTTGTGTTGCATTGTTAAGTATTGTTTTGTATTGTAATGCAATGTAATACACTGTATTGCATCATATTGCAGCGCACTGTATTGTATCACATTACATCAAACGCCACTCTCACCCACAACACATATTCCCCGTGAAATCCTCCCCTTAAAACCGTCACCACAAGAACAACGCCACCCAATCTTTCTTTATAATTATATACCTTCTTTCCCCCCCACCCCCACGTAATCTTTCTCTCTCTCTTATATATATCTATATATATATATAATATATATATATATAATATATATATAATAATAATATATATTTTATATATATATTATATATATATTCTAACCCCCACCACCCCCACAAGTCTTTCTTTCCTATAATCTATACCTTCTAAACCACACCCCCACACAATCTTTCTCTATATAAAAAAGGTAAAGGGGCCCCATAACCTATGTGGTCGTAGGGGAGCGAGGCATCAGAGACCTCACTTCTCTAGGGCCAGCACATTGAGGGCTGCGCCCATCTCCTCTCCCTCGCTGCTTTACCTTCCCTGACCCTAAAGAGGCGGGTACCCATTTACAGCTGGGTGAACTGGGGAACTGTACTGAAGCCAAGGCGCGCAAACGGTCACCCATCCAAGTGGTAACCACGCTCCACGCTGCTTATATATTAACTCGGCTGGGGGAAAGCGAGCGCTCCGACCACAGAGCTATCCCATACCCTCTCTCTCTCTCTCTCTCTCTCTCTCTCTCTCTCTCTCTCTCTCTCTCTCTCTCTCTCTCTCTCTCTCTCTCTCTCTCTCTCTCCTCTCTCTCTCTCTCTCTCTCTCTCTCTCTCTCTCTCTCTCTCTCTCTATCTATCTATCTATCTATCTATCTTCTAACCCATACCCCCACACAATCTCTCTCTCTCTCTCTCTCTCTCTCTCTCTTATATATATATATATATATATATATATACATATATATATATATATATATATCTTGGTTTCTTAAGTCATTTTTGTAACTGATTTTTATTGTGGTGGTTGTGGTTATACAATAACATTTTGGTTTTTTGTGCTTCCTTATTTTTCTCACTAAAATACTAAGCAGCTCAGCAACCCCCCCTTCATATATGGGCCAATGGCCTTTTTGTGAATAAATCTTTCGAGTTCTCTCTCTCTCTCTCTCTCTCTCTCTCTCTCTCTCTCTCTCTCTCTCTCTCTCTCTCTCTCTCTCTCTCTCTCTCTCTCTCTCTTTTCTCTCTCTCGGCGAAATGAAACAGCAAAACCATGACAGACTTCTTACATCAACCAACTTGTTTATTGTTTTGAAAACGTGGAAGATCTTGATTATTTCATTTTTGGTATCCCATTCGTATATTAATGAGACTGAACTTATTTGCATTTGTAAGAGCATGTGTGTATGGTGTGTGTGCATGCATGCACATGTATTTGTGTATAATTATAGGTGTGTGAGTGTGTGTGTGCGCGCGGGTGTGTGTGCATGTATGTGTGTGCGTGAGGGAGAAAGAGAGGGAGAGAGAGTGCACATTAGACTGATCTTTACATGCAACCTTGAAATTGTTGACAAATATATATACCTTCTAACCCCTTCCCCCCAACACAATCTTTCTCTCTATCTACATAACCTTCTAACCCCCACACCACACAAACAACCTCTCTCTATATATACATAACCTTCTAACCCTCACCCAACACAATCTCTCTCTATACATAACCCTCTAACCCACCCTACCCTAACTCAACTCTTCCCGTGCAGCGAGCTGCCCCCGTTCTTCAACGACGAGGTGTGGGACGACCCCCTGTTCCACGCCAACTTCCCCAACCCCTGGCAGGGCGCCGAAATCGAGTTCAACCACCACAAGGTCGCCCGCGACTTCGACATGGACCAGCTGGCCAAGAAGGGACCCAAGGGCTACGACACATGGTCCTGGAAACAGTACATCTTCGCCCTGGAGCAGGAAGACTACTGCGACTTCGAGGTGATTGAGGAGGGAGGGATGAGGGATGGAGGAGAATGAGGGTGAGGGTTGGGGTGGGTGTGGTGGTGAGGGTGGGTGAGGGTTGGGGTGAGTGAGGGAGGGGATGGGTGAGGGGGTGTTGATGAGGGTGGGGGGTGGGGGTGGGTGAGGGGGTGGTGAGGGTTGGGTGGTGAGGGTGGGTGTGTTGATGGGGGTGAGGGAGGGGGGGTGGTGAGGGTGGGGGTGGGGGTGAGGATTGGGGGTGAGGGTGGGTGTGAGGGTTGGGGTGGTGAGGGGTGGGGTGAGGGTGAGGGAGGGTGGGGGGTGGTGGTGAGGGTGGGGGTGATGAGGGTGGGTGATGGTGGTGATGATAAGAGACTTATCTATTAATTTCTTTTGATATCGAGGATTTTTTAAATTTATATTTATTCTTTTATATCGAGGATAATGGAATAAGCACTCACGTGGGTGTTGTTTTTAAAAAAAATATAATCCTGTCCCCGTGTGTATATAGTTTTTGTATTTTGTCATCCGTTTACACCGGTACACAATGCATGGCCGAACTCTTTCGAAAAGCGGAATGGGATTTAACGTGTGGGCAAGATGTTCTGCGTGCGTTAAGAACTTAAAAGCGTAAGACACCACTTTCACCTATGCCCTGGTCCTGTAGTCATTTGTACAAATTTTGCACCACGTGGAACCAACTTTTATTTTTGGCTGTCATTTTTTTTCAAACATGCAGATTTCGCTACACAGTTCTGACTACATTTTTATCTCTGAAGCTGGCATATGGCCGCCTGTTTGGCGAATTAATACCTCCCCCTCCACCCCCCCCCCCCCTCACTCGAACCAACATCAGTTAACAAGAAGAGAACAACTGTACATATAATTCTTTTTTCCAGTTTTGCTCCAAGGTGAGTTGGAGAGTTTTGGGTCATCCCCAGAGGGCTGTATTTTGTACACTATTTCCAGTCAAAGCAGATTTCTCTGCGAGAAATTCAGGCTGCTCTTACCCCCCAAGGGGAGAGCACGTCGCCACAGGAGCAGCGCCACCCTTGAAAAAAATCGTCCTCTCTGCATGTGTATTTGTTTCCCTATCACGCTGAGGCAGTGTAGTCTATCAACATAATTTTTTCCTTTTACATGCCGTTTTTCGTTCTTATGGTGCAGTGTGTGTGAACTTTAAAGTCATGTATTTTGTGTGTGTGTGTGTGGGGTTGCAGGTTCAATTCGAGATCGCCCACAACGCCATCCACGCCTGGGTGGGCGGGAAGGAGGAGTACAGCATGGGCCACCTGCACTACGCCTCCTACGACCCCATCTTCATCCTGCACCACTCCAACACCGACAGGATCTTCGCCCTCTGGCAGAAGCTGCAGAAGTTCAGGTGATTCTCCACGCTTTCCAGCCCCTGCATTTCTGCCCCGTCCCGCCCTTGTGGAATGCTTTGCCTTTCGTGATATCTGAACCCGCTTCTTGTTTCCTTTTCTGTTTGTAGTATTTTGTTTTGTTTTGGATGAAGACTCTTTTTGAGTATCGGGGATGAGGAAAACTATGATTATATTTGATGAAAGGTCTTTTTTTTTTTATAAAGTCTCTGAGATGAGATAAAATATGAGTATATTTATCCCATTCCCGAAGTCGGAAAGCGGCTACCTTTATGGTGGGCAAAAAACTGTCGCATACGCCAACTCTCACCATTGGTGAACCTTGGAGTTCAGCCAAGGAACCAATAATATTAGCTCCCCAAAGTAGCCTGTTATGTCTAATGATTTGTCTATTTCCTTCGTCAGTCATTTAGATGAAACCATAAACCGAGGTCCCGTGTGCGAACGCAAGCAGAACATAGTGCGCACAAGTTAAAACCTGTTCCGCTTTTCAGAAGAGTAGGCCATTGTGTGCCGGCGGGAAAGGATAACAAAATTTACAAAAACCGCATGCACACGGAAACTGGATGTGAAAAAAAGACATGAGTGGTTATTCCATTTTCATCGAAATAAAAGAATGAATAAAAGAAAATATGTTTCAAGATGTTGTAATATATAGCTTGCTATTAAAGACTGAATTTTTTTTTAAGTATTGAGATGAGAGGCAAAATATAATTGATTCACAAAACTAGTTTGCCACATTTATTGCGTTGTCTGTAGTAATTACCCAAGACGTTGTAAACTTGTGTAAATCGCATTAAAACAATTTTTAGGCCAAACTCGTCAGAAATTCCTCTATTTCTGAGAGGGGGGGGGGGGGGGGTCACATTGTTCTACCATTTACTAAAGAAATATTCCGTTTACCTCTGAACTGAATAGTGTAAGTCACAGTTTTAATTTCCTGGCCTAAATGTAGAGCACGAAGGGTAAGAGAACTTTAAACAACCCATCCCTGCTCATGAAAGATCCTTTATGACTTCAGTTGCAACAACTTTAAACCACAGCAATCCCGAAGTCGGATTGCGGCTACCCTAATCGTGGACTAAACTGGTCTCCTACACAAAATCACACCATTGCTGAGCCTCTGAACTCTAGCCAAGGAACGACCCCCCAAAAAACAACAACAACCCAACAACAAGCAAACTGACCAAAAGCAACAACAAAAACAAACAAAACTGACCAAAAACAAAACAAAACTGACCAAAAACAACAACAAAAACAAAAACAAAACAAAACTGACCAAAAACAACAACAAAAACAAAAACAAAACAAAACTGACCAAAAACAACAACAAAACAAAACAAAACTGACCAAAAACAACAACAAAACAAAACAAAACTGACCAAAAACAACAACAAAACAAAACAAAACTGACCAAAAACAACAACAAAACGAAACAAAACTGACCAAAAACAACAACAAAACGAAACAAAACTGACCAAAAACAACAACAAAAACTAAACAAAACAAAACTGACCAAAAACAATAACAAAAAACAAAACAAAACAAAAAGAAATACAAAACCAAAAAACAACAACAAACAAACAAAAACAACCCCCTAAACATCTAACAAACAACTCCAAAACAAACCACCCCCCAAAAAAAATCCACAACGATTTTTATCTCACCCCACACCCCCACCCTCCCACCCCCAACTCTCCTCGACGTACACACCACACCAAACCAACCCTTTTTCCGACCTCCACCTTCTCGACCTCCGACCCTGACCCCTCGACCTCCGACCTTGACCCCTCGACCTTTTGACCGCGTTGCAGAGGTCACGACCCGAACAACGTGAACTGCGCCCTGGAGTTGATGCGGGAGCCTCTGAAGCCTTTCAGCTTCGGATCCCCGTACAACCTCAACGACAACACGCGCGAACACTCCAAGCCGGAGGAGACGCTGGACTATCACACCCACTTCCACTACGACTACGACAGTCTGGAGCTGCAAGGCATGGACGTGCACAGGCTTCAGGACTACATCAACCAGCAGAAGGTGGGTGGGCTGAGGGGCTAGTCTTTCGTTTTGTGGTGGTGGGGTTTTTTGTGGTTTTTGTTTTGGTTGTGGTTGTAGGGTTGTGTGGTGTGTTGGGAGTTGTAAGGTGTTGGTTGTATACATGTTTCAAGGCTACATATACATGTTTCAAGATTACATCAACAAGCAGGTGGGTAGGGGTGGGATGAGGGGCTAGTCTTTCGTTTGTGTTTCTTTTTTTGTTTTGGTGTGGTGTGGTTGTGGGGCTGTGTGGCGTGTTGGGAGTTGTAAGGTGTTGATTGTATACATGTTTCAAGGCTACATCAACAAGTAGGGGTGGGCTGAGGGGCTAGTCTTTCGTTTGTGTTTCTGTTTTGTTTGGTTGTGGTGTGGTTGTGGGG
>CM054156.1:7263170-7285670 GCA_028751875.1 Rapana venosa
TCTCCCCCCTCTCTCCCCTCTCCACCAACAGATGGAAGACGCCCTGATTCGGCACGGCAGCGGGGTGGCCCTGCCTTACTGGGACTGGATGAAGCCCATCACGGAACTCCCGGAGCTCTTCACCTCCGAGTCCTACTACGACCCCTGGAGGGACGAGGTAGTGCCCAACCCCTTCGTGCGCGCCTACATCAAAGCAGCCAACGGCTACACCGTCAGAGACCCGCGCCCCGCGCTCAAGAAGCTCTCCCACGACGGCAAGCACTCCATCCTCTTCGACGAGGTCCTGCTAGCCCTGGAGCAGACGGACTACTGCGATTTCGAGGTGCAGTTCGAGGTCACCCACAACGCCATCCATTACCTCGTGGGCGGTCGGCATCTGTACTCGCTGAGCTCGCTGGAGTACTCGTCTTACGACCCCATCTTCTTCGTGCATCATTCTTTCGTGGATAAGATCTGGGCGGTGTGGCAAGAGCTTCAGAAGCGGCGTGGTCTGACCTACGATCGCGCGGATTGCGCCGTCAACTTCATGCAGCACAAGATGCATCCTTTCGACTGGGACGACCTCAACCCGGACGTGCGTACGCGCGAGCACGCTCACCCGCAGACCGTCTTCGATTACGAAGATTTGGGCTACCACTATGACGACTTCAAGCTTGGAGGCAACACGCTCGAAGAGCTGGAGGAGATGATCCACGAGAAGAAGAGCCACCCTAGGGTGTTCGCGGGCTTCCACTTGCAGAACATCGGCACTTCTGCGGACGTGGTGTTCCACATCTGTACGACGGAGAGCAGATGTACCCGTGCGGGTGGCTTGTTTATCCTGGGGGGTGCTCTGGAGATGCCCTGGGCGTTTGACCGGCTGTACAAGTGAGTGTGGTGGTGAAGGTGGTGGTGGTTTTTTTTGTGTGTGTTGTGTGTTGTGTTGTGTGTTTGTTTGTTGGGTTTTTGTGTGGTGGTTTTTGTGTGTGGTGTGTGTGTTTGTTGGGTTTTTTGTGGTGGTGGTGGGTTTTTTGTGTGTGGTGTGTGTGTTTGTTGGGGTTTAGTGTGTGTGGTTTGTGTTGTTTTTGTGCGTGAGTGTGGACGTGTGTATGCATGTATACAGACGCGCGTGCAGAGGTTGAGTCAGTGTTTTACTCATACAGAGAGAGGGAGGGACACGCAGATACAGACAGACAGACAGACAGACAGGCAGGCAGGCAGGCAGGCAGAAAGAAAGAAAGAGAGAGAGAGAGGGAGAGAGAGAGAGGGATGCATACACAGACAGTCACACACACACTTTCTCTCTTTTTCTGGTGGTCATTATGTCTCACACTCTCTTTCTATCTCTTTCTCTCTGTTATCGTCTCTCTGTGTGTCTCTTTCAGTCTCTCTCTCTGTCACACATACATACACACTTATATATACATATACATACATACATAGGTACATAAACACAAACGCACACACAAACACGCACTATATATATATGAATATATGAATATATATCTATATATCTATATATATCTATGTATAAATACAGCTGCAGAAAAAAAAAGAAAAAAAAAAGGGTGAAAGGGTGGCGCAGCGCTAAGTGGCGACGCGTTCTCCCGCTCTCCCCGGGGAGAGCGGCCCGAATTTCACGGAGAGAAATCTGCCGTGACTTAAAGTGGTATGAAATAAAATCTGAGCGCTTTGATTTGTTGCTTTACAAGATTCAGCGCTATATAAATTCCATACATTATTATTATTATTATTATTATTATTATCTCTCTCTTCTCTCTCTCTCTCTCTCTCTCTCTCTCTCTCTATATATATATATATATATATATATATATGAATGAAAGACTGTAAAGAGACGTTAAGTAAAATTGAAAACACACTACCCCCCCCCCCCTTACCCCCCCTTTACCCCCCCCCCCCCCCCACACACACACACACCCCACACCCTCCCTCTCCCTCTCTCAACCAAACCGAACACCTGTACGTCTGTCTGTCTAATCTGTGTGTGTGTGTGTGGGTGTGTTGTGTGTGTGTGTGTGTTGTGTTGTGTCTGTGTGTGTCTGTGTGTGTGTGTGTGTGTGTGTGTGTGTGTGTGTGTGTGTGTGTTGCCTGCACTCAGGTACGACATCACGGAGGACCTTCACGACCTTGGCATCGAGCCCGAAGACGTCTTCAACGTGCAGGCGCCTTTCCACCTCAAATACGAGATCCACGCGGTCAACGGATCCACCCTCGCCCCCTCCACCATCTCTGCCCCCACCCTCATCTTCAAGCCTGCCGAGGGTGAGTCTGAGAGAGAGAGAGAGAGGGAGAGAGAGGGAGAGAGAGAGAGGGTGAGAGAGAGAGAGAGAGAGAGGGAGAGAGAGAGAGAGAGAGGGGAGAGAGAGAGAGAGAGAGTGAATGACAATGACAAATTCTTTTATTTCGAGGATAATGAATAAGCACTCATGTGCTTTTTTTACATCCAGACCCCGCCCGTAGGGATGCATCTTAATAATAACCCAATACTTATACTCCTCACACAGTAGAAACATAGGGAAATAACCCTTTTCCAAAAAACAACAACAAAAAAGAAACAAATAAAAGAAAACCCTAAAAACACCCACCCACCACCCCCCAAACCCCCCCCCAAAAAAAACAAAAAAAAACACCCAACAACAACAAAAGAAAAAGAAAAAAACCCAACAAAAAGAAAAAAGAAAAAAAAGAAGAAAAACAAACAAACAACAACAACAACAAAAACCCAAGAAAAAACAACAACCAAACTTATAAAGTCATAAAAATAAACATCTACACATTATAAAATGGCACACATAGTTGTTACACATAACAATAAAATATTGAAATCGGGCATTCATTAAAACTCAAGTACAACTGACAAGCCCAATAAAATATTGAAGACAGAGGGAGGGAGAGGAAAGAGAGAGAGAGGGGGGAGGGGCGAGAATTTTGTGTGTGTGTGTGAGAGAGGGGTTTGTGTGGTGAGGAGAGAGAGAGAGAGAGAGAGAGAGAGAGAGAGAGAGAGAGAGAGAGAGAGAGAGAGAGAGGGGTGGATGGGTGGGTGATTGAGTTTGTGTATGCGTGTGGGTAGGGGGATGGGTGGTGGGTGGAGTATGATCGTGTGTGTGTGTGTGTGTGTGTGTGTGTGTTGGGGGGTGGGTAAACGTTGTAGGTTCATTTCCCAGCTCTATCCCCGAAGTCGGAATGCTGCTACCTTATTGGTGAGGAGGGAAACAAACACGGTGACATACACCAACATTCTCACCACTGATGAACCTCGGAGCTCTAGCCCAGGAACGGAAAAAGTAAAGACGAAGATGATATAACAATATCATTATTATTATCATCATTATTATTATCATTATCATCATCATCATTACCATTATCATCATTGTTATCATCATTATTATCATTATTACTATCATCATCATCATCATCATCATCATCATCATCATCATCATTATTACCTTTCACATGTATACTCCTCGTTCCCTCCGCTCTGCTGCAGATACCTTGTGCTTAAGAATACCTAAATTCAACCAGTCCACCGTTGGCCGTCGCTCTTTCTCTGTTTCTGGTCCATTGATCTGGAATGACCTCCCTCTCTCCCTTCGCCAAAAGCCTTCTTATAACGCTTTTAAATCCGGCCTCAAGACATTTATTTCAAACCTAAGATTCTCCCCTCTTGCATTTCATTTTTGTCCATGCCCTCAACAGTCAAAACCCCATCACCCTGCGGGAATGTACAACCTTTATGTGGGTGTGTATGTGTGTGCGTGTGTGCGTGCGTGCAAGCGTGTGGGTATACATTTGAATTTATTTTTAAAAAACTTTATTAATCGTAACTGGCTGCGTGTGAATGAGTAGGATGAATGAAAGCGCTTTGATTTGTGGTTTTTTTTGGGCGAGATGTAGCGCTATATAAATTCCCTTTATTATTATTTATTGTTGTGGGAACAGATGACAAAATTTACAAAACCGCATACACACGGGGACTGGATGTAAAAAAAAGCACATGAGTGCTTATTTCATTATCCTCGATATCTAAAAAAAATTGTTACAAATTAAAAAAAAAAAGTTGTCATCTGAGCGCTTTGATTTGTTGCTTTACAAGATTCAGCGCTATATAAATTCCAAAGCACTCGCTTTCCCCCAGCCAAGTTAAGCAGCGTCGAGCGTGGTTACCACTTGGATGGGTGACCGTTTGCACGCCTTGGCTTCAGTACAGTTCCCCCAGTTCACCCAGCTGTAAATGGGTACATGCCCTCTTTAGGGTCAGGGAAGGTAAAGCAGCGAGGGAGAGGAGATGGGCGCCACTGCCCTCACTATGCTGGCCCTAGAGAAGTGAGGTCTCTGACGCCTCGCTCCCCTACGACCTTATAGGTTATGGGACTCCTTTACCCTTTACCTTCCTACATTATATCATCATCATCATCATCATCATCATCATCATCATCTATCATCATGATGATGATGATGCCGGCAGGAGCCTCAGTGGACCAGACCTCCTACTCTATCGCGGGTGTGGGGGTACGGAAGGACATCAACACGCTGACGGCTGCAGAGATGAAGAACCTCAGGGACGCCTTGCGTCGCGTGCAAGCCGGCACCGGACGTCTGACCTACGACTTCATCGCCGGCGCCCACGGCTACCCCGCTGCGGTCAGTCACACTTGATGGTGTTGGTTAGACGTTCCTCAGAGTAACGGCCTAAGGGTCACTCTGAAATATGTGCACTCTCTTTGACTCAGACATTCCACCTGGGAATTCCTTTTTTGAGACCGTGTTTTGTTGTTGTTGTTGTTGAAAGTATACACTGGGTGTTGGCGTGTGTAATTAGTTAAAAAAATATTTTGCCGTAAAGGCAGCTATATTCTGTTTTCAGAAGGGGGAACGGGATAGTCTAGTGGTTAGAACATTGCGCTCGCAATCTGACGACCCGGGTTCGATTCCTGTTCAAGGGGATATTTTCCCCTGGAGTTAACATCATTACAGACTCCACTCTACCCAAAAGTCCTTTGGATGGGACTATAAACCGAGGCCCCGTGTGCGAAAGCACGCAGAACATCTTGCGCCCACGTTAAAATCCTGTTCCGCTTTTCGTAAGAGTAGGCCATTGTGTGCCGGTGTGAACAGATGACAATTTACAAAACCGCATTCAGACGGGGACTGGATGTAAAAAGCACATAAGTGCTTATTCCATTATCCTCGATATAAAAGAATTTTGTTTTTAATGTTGATTTTCTGCCTATAACCAGCCCATTCTCTTGCCTTTTGTTTTTAAAGCAACTCTGCCCCAAAAAATCCTTTGAACATTTTTTATTGAGCTGCCCTGAAGTCGGAACGTGTCGGCTGAGGCCAGCAGGCAGACCTCCTGCAAAGTTACCAGCACAGGAGAAGACCAGGCATTAGCTACGGGTTTCACCCAATAATTATGGGATAACGTACATGAATTTCGACGGGGCAGGATAGCTCAGTGGTCAGAGCACTCGCTCTACTCCCCAAGCTCAAGTTAAGCAGCATTGAGCGTGGTTACCTTTTGAATGGATGACCGTTCGTTCGTGCGCCTTGGGTTCAGTACAGTTCCCCTAACTGTAAAATAACGGGTACATGCCTTCTTTAGGGACAGGAAAGGGAGGGGTAGAGAAGAGATGGGCGCCGCTCTCTCAATACAGGCCCCTTAAAGAAGCTGAGGTCTCTGACACCTCACTCCACAACGACTGCATAAGAAAGATAAAGGTGTTCCGTAACCTATAAGGTCGTAAGGGAGCGAGGCGTCAGAGACCTCAGCTTCTCCAGGGGCCAGCATATTGAGGGCGGCGCCCATCTCCTCTCCCTCTCTGCTTTACCTTCCCTGACCGTAAAGAGGGCAGGTGCCCATTTACAGCTGGGTGAACTGGGGGACAGTACTGAAGCCAAGGCGCGCAAACAGTCACTCATCCAAGTGGTAACCACGTTTGATACTGCTTAACCTTAGCTGAGGGAAAGCGAGTGCTCCGACCACTGAGCTATCCCGTCCGCGTAGGTTATGGGAAGGAATACCTTTTTTTTTTTTTTTATACCACTTTAAGTCACGAGATTTCTCTGCGTGAAATTCGGGCTGCTCTCCCCGGGGAGAACGCGTCGCCACAAGAACAGCGCCCCCCCCCCCCCTTTTTTTTTTCTTTTGGTCTGCAACTGTATTTGTTTCCCTATCAGAGTGGCTTTTTTTCCTTAAGAATGTTGCCAGGGACAACTCAACCGTGGGTTCTTTTACGTGCGCAGAAAATTTTGTGTAACACACGGGACCTCGGTTTATCGTCTCATCCGAAAGACGAGCGCCCAGACCACCACACATCTAATGGATGAGGGAAAAGTTTCGGGCCCAGACGGGATACGAACCACCGCACATTTCCAACCCGGACTTTTCGCTTTCTAGACAGGCGCGTTACCTCTAGACCACCGATGCACTGACGATGTTGTTGTTGTGTTGCAGTGTAAGATGGGGGAGTATGATGTGGCTTGCTGTCAGCACGGCATGGCCAGCTTCCCTGGCTGGCACAGAGTGTTCACCAGGCAGATGGAGGTTGCCCTGTCCTGGGAAGGCGCCAAGGTAAGCCAGGGAGGCCTGAGTCTGTCCGTCCGTCCGTCTGTCTCCTTGTCTGTCTGCCTGCCTATTTGCCTGCTTGTCTGTCAGTGTTTGATATGAATGGGGACGTCGTAGTTGTTTTACTAAGAGCAAGGAAGGTTTTCAGGAGTCTGGTTTTGGGTTTTATCTAATTTTATGCGTCGTTCGGCGTGGTTTCTCTCAAACGGGTGACCGTCCTGGGTTGACCCTTATGTGGTTTGGCTAGGGCGTTGATGCTTCTTGTTGTTGTTGTTGTTGTTGAGCGTTCCCCAGCATAACACTCTGAGGGCCACCCAGAACGTGGCACTCTGACTCGCTCATCATCCCACCTGGGAATCACTGTGTGATTGAAGTTGCACAATGAATGAGAGGATTGCGTGTATGACTGTTTTTAAGTACCTCGAAATATAGACAGCCATAATCCGACTTCAGAGGATTTTTTTCTCCTTTAAAGGGAGAGTGCAGGTTGTTATGTTAAGAGCTTGTCGTGGCTGAAGGCAACCTCAACACAACATTTTAAACATAACAACATTTTAGTGCAGGCCTTAGCAATTAGCTGACATCAATATCTGACACAGCTTTTGGCCTGGGCCAAAGGGCGTTGCTACAAGGAACGACAGTAGAGTTGGTTTTATACCCCTGGTTTAATCTGTTTACAATTGCTCAATTTTAATCTGAGATTTAGAGAAAGAAATGACAGTGTGACATCTATCATATAGCCTCTGTGGTTGGCGGGGCTATAAACAACAATTTTAGATTGGGTCTCTCCTTCTTTCATATTCATTTATTCATTCATCCACTCATTCTGTTGGTCTTCTTTCCTTCTTTCTTCCTGCTTTCTTCCTTCTTCTCTACTTTTCCCTTTCCTTCAGTAATTCTTCAAAACATCTCTCCCCACCCCCATTCCTCCAACTCTTTCATCATCACCACCATCGCAACCACAATCTTCAGAAACTAACCCTCCCTCCCCTCCCCCTTCTCTCTCTCATGTCCTCTCTGGGCTGGATGCAAAAAAAGTCTTGTGCTTATTCTATTACCCTCAGAAAATAAAATTTCGTTATCGTTATTCCCCCCCCTCTCTCTCTCCTTCTCTCACTCCCTCCTCTTTCCCTCCCTCCCTCCCCCACACTCTAACTCAAAACCATCATAAAACACAATCAACAAAACCCTTTCTCTAACTCTCTCTCTTGTCTCTCTCTCCCTCTTCCCCTCTCCCTTCTCACCTCTCTTCCCCTCTCTCCTCCCCTTCTCTCTCTCTCTACCTACCTACCTACCTACCTACCTCTCTCTCGCGCTCTCTTTTTGTTGAAAGGGTTATTTCACTTTGTTTCTACTGTGTGAGAGTATGAGTATTGAGTTATTCTTAAGATGTATCCCTACGGGCGGGGACTGGATGTAAAAGAGCACATGAGTGCTTATTCATTATCCTCGAAATAAAAGAATTTGTCATTGTCTCACTCACTCAAGACGCAGAACATCTTGCGCACACGTTAAATCCTGTTCCGCTTTTCGTAAGAGTAGGCCATTGTGTGCCGGTGGGAACAGATGACATAATTCACAAAGCCGCATACACACGGGGGCTGGATGTAAGAAAAAGCACATATGTGCTTATTCCATTATCCTCGATACAAAAGAACCAAACAAAAAAACCCAAAAAGCCTCTCTCTCACTCACTCACTCTCTCACTCACCCACCCACCCTCTACCCACCCCACCCCACTCCCTCACTCACTCCCTCCCTCCCTGTCTGCCTCTCCAGGTGGGCATCCCGTACTGGGACTGGACGGAGGCCTTCACGGAGCTGCCCACGCTGGTCAGCGAGGACCACGACAACCCCTTCCACCACGGCCACGTCCCCGGCAAGGCCGAGAACATCACCACCACCAGGGCGCCCAGACCCCAGCTCTTCAAGGACCCCGAGCACGGCGAGGAGTCCTTCTTCTACCGCCAAGCCCTCCTGGCATTCGAGCAGCGGGACTTCTGCGACTTCGAGGTGCAGTTCGAGGTGCTGCACAACGCCATCCACTCGTGGATCGGCGGCACCAGCCCTTACGGCATGTCCACGCTGGAGTACGCAGCCTACGACCCGCTCTTCTTCATCCATCATAGCAACGTAGATCGGCAGTTCGCTATCTGGCAGGTGAGTGTGTTGTGTGTGTGTGTGTGTGGGGAGGTGTGGGTGGGTGGTGAGGGTTGGGGGGGGGGGAGGGAAGGGGGGGTTTGGTGGGGAGGTGTGGTGGTGGTGAGGGGGGTTGGGTGTGTGTTGGGATGGGTGGGTGGGGTTGGGTTGGGTGGTGGTGTGGGTGGTGTTGTGGTGGTGGGTGGGTGGGTGGGTGGGGGTGTGGTGTGTGTGTGGGGGGGTGTGGGTGTGTGGGGTGGGTGGGGTTGGGTTGGGTGGGGTGGTGTGGTGGGGGTGGGTTGGTGTGGGTGGGTGGGAGGGGGTTGGTGGGGGGTTGGTGGGGGTGTGGGTGGGGTGGTGGGGTTGGTGTGGTGTGTTGTGTGTGGTGTGTTGTGTGTGTGTGTGTTTTGGTTGGTTTGGTGAATTTTATTGGTGTTTTGGTTGTTTGGGGCTGTTTGTTGCAGTTGTTATGGTTGTTATTTCTGATGTTGTTGTTGCTTTTTTTTATGGATGTTTTGTTTCGTTAGGCCTGTCTGTGTTTTTGTTGTTTTGGGGGTTGTTTTAAAAGGTTAAGTGCTGTGCAAGTTTTTAACTTGCATTAATAATAATAATAATAATAATAATAATGATAAATGTAACTTATATAGTGCTATATCTTGCAAAGACAAATCAAAGCGCATGCATTCGACCTAAATCTTACACAGTCAAGCAATCAATGATATATAATCAATAGTTTAAACAAACAGATATTTACAAACATGGTGCGCTGCAGACCAAAATCTATGAAATAAAATTTCAATGGTCAAATGTTTTTCAAAAGCACGCATACACACACAGAGGTCAGCAGGGTGATAGGACATGGGTTAGTGAAGGTGGGATAGCTCTGATATGAAACAGGAGGGGGGAATCTTAGGTTTGAAATAGATAATATGTCTTGAGGCTGGATTTAAAAGTGTCATAACTAGGCTTCTGGCGAAGAGAGAGAGGGAGCTCATTCCAGGTCGATGGACCCGAAATAGAGAAAGAGCGGCACATTACGTTATATTGTTGTGGCTGTTGTTGTGTGGTTGTAGTTCTTTTTGTTTCTTTTTCTCATTCTTGTTGTTGTTGTTCGTCTTCGTCTTCTTGTTCTTTTTTTTTCATCCCTAACCTCTCCTCTCTCTCTTTCTCTTGACTCTCTCCTCGCCCTCCCTCCCTCTCTTGTCTGTATCTCTCTGTCTCTCTCTCTTTCTCCCTTCCTCTCTCTCTGTCCCTCTCTCTCTGTCTCTCTCTGTTTCTCCACTCTCTCCTCTCTCTCTCTCTCTCTCTCTCTCTCTCTCTCCTCTCTCTCTCTCTCTCTCTCTCTCTCTCTCTCTCCTCCCAATCTCCCTCTCTCTTCCTCCTCAAACCAAACATAAACCACAGTCTTTAAAAAAAAAAAATTTTTTCTCCATAAATCACAATCAAAACAAAACCCCTTTTCACTAATCATCACCCCCCCCCCCCCACCCCCCCTCGACACAGGAGCTGCAGAAGCACCGGGGACTGGACTACAACACGGCCAACTGCCACATCCAGGACCTGCGCAAGCCCTTGGAGCCCTTCAACCGCGCGGGCAACCCGGTGCTGGTGACGCGAGCGCACTCCAGAGCCATCGACGCCTTCAACTACGACCAGTACGGCTACCAGTACGACCACCTGCGCTTCCACGGCCTGAGCGTGCAGGAGCTGGAGGAGAAGCTGCACGAGAGGGCCGAGCAGGACCGCGTCTTCCTCAACTTCATGCTGAGGGTGAGGGGTTAAGGGAGGGTGGAGGGAGGGGGTTGGGGGGGTGGTGGAGGGGGGTTGGTTGGGGTGTGGGTGGGGGGGGTGGTGAGTGGGGTGGGGTTGGGGGAGTGGGGTGGGGAGGGGGGGTGGGTTGGGGTGGGGAGTGGGGTGGGGTTGGGGGAGTGGGGAGGGGGTGGGGGTGGTGGTGGGGGGGGGGTGGGGTGGGGGGGGTTGGGGTGGGGGGGTGTGGTGGGTGTTGGTGTGGGGTGGTGTGTGGGATGTTGTGGTGTGGTGTGTGTGTGGTGTGTGGTGTGTGTGTGGTTGGGGGAGTTGGTGTGGTGTGTGTGGTGTGTGTGTGTGTGTGTGTGTGTGGTGTGTCTGGGGGAGTTGGTGTGTGGTGTGTGTGTGTGTGTGTGTGTGTGGTGTGTGGTGTGTCTGGAGGTGGGTTGGTTGTGTGTGTGTGTGTGTGTGTGTGTGGTGTGTGTGTGTGTTATGTGTGTGGTGTGTTGGGGGAGTTGGTGTGTGTGTGTTGTGTGTGTGTGTGTGTGATGTGTGTGTGTGTTGGGGGAGTGTGGTTGTGTGTGTGTGTGTGTGTGTGTGTGTGTGTGTGTGTTGTGTGTGTGGTGGAGTGGTTTGTTGTGTGTGTGTGTTGTGTGTGTGTGTGGTGTTGTGTAGTGTTGGTGTTGTGTGTGTAGTGTGTGTGTGTGTTAGTGTGGTGTGTGTAGTGTGTAGTGTGTAGTGTGTGTTGGTGAGTGGTAGTGTGGTGTATGTAAGTAGTAGTTAGTAGTTGTAGTAGTTGTAGTAGTGTAGTTAGTTGTAGTATAGTAGTAGTTGTAGTAGTTGTAGTAGTTGTAGTAGTTGTTGTTGTAGTAGTAGTGGATGTAGTAGTAGTAGTAGTAGTAGTAATAGTCGTGTGGGTGGTGGTAGTGGTAGTATCAATAGTGTGTATGTATGTGTGTGTGTGCACGCGTGTGTGTGCGTGTAACTGTATAATTCAATAATGCTACTTTTTTTTTAAATAATGGTCTTTCCACGACCTTAAGCCACTCTTGTAGGGAAGGAAATGCGCATGAAGACAGGAATATTTTTTTTATGGGTGGCGCTGTTCTTGTGGCAACACGCAACCCCTCCCCCCCCCCCCCCAAGTCCTTCTGATGAGACTATAAACCGAAGTCCCGTGTGCGAACGCACACGGAACATCTTGCGCACATGTTAAAACCTGATCCACACTTTTCAAAGAGTAGGCCATTGTGTGCCTGTGGGAACGGATAACAAAATTGACAAAACTGCATACACACGGGGATTGGATGTTAAACTAAAAAGCACACACGAGTGCTTATTCCATTATCCTCGAAATAAAAGAAACAAACAAAATAAAATAACCGCCATTCCTTCACAAGGAACGGGATAGCTCAGTGCTAGTGGTCAGAGCACTCGCTTTCCCCCAGCTAAGGTTAAGCAACATCGAGCGTGGTTACCACTTGGATGGGTGACCGTTAGCGCGCCTTGGCTTCTGTACAGTCCCCCAGTTCTGTAAATGGGTACCTGCCCTCTTTAGAGTCAGGGAAGGTAAAGCAGCGAGGGAGAGGAGATGGGCGCCGGCCCTCAATAATGCTGGCCCCTTAGAAAACCTGAGGTCTCTGACGCCTCGCTCCCCCCTACGACCGCACAGGTTATGGGAACACCTTTACCTTTTAACTCTCAATCTTCACAGGGCATCAAAATGAGCGCTGACGTGGAGTTCGACCTGTGCAACGCGCAAGGCACGTGCAACTTTGCCGGCACCTTCGCCATCCTGGGCGGACCCCTGGAGATGCCCTGGAACTTCGATCGCGTCTTCAAGTACGACGTCACCAAGATCTTCCGACAGATGCGCCTGCGCCCCGACTCCAACTACACCATCCCCATCCGCATCCGCGCCGTCAACGGGATGCAGCTGGACCCCGACCTTTTGGAGCCCCCCTCCGTCACTTTTGCCCCCGGGAAAAGTGAGTAGTGGGGGTGGGAGGGAAAGGAGTGTAGGGAGAGGGGGGAGGGGGAGAGAGGGAGGGGGAGAGAGCCTTCAATGGGAATGCAGCTGGATCCCGACCTTTTGGAGCCCCCCTCCGTCACTTTTGCCCCCGGGAAAAGTAAGTGATGGTGGTGGGGTGGGTGGGGAGGGAAAGGGGTGCAGGTGGGAAGGGAGGGGGAGAAGGGGGGAGAGAGAGAGAGAGAGAGAGCTGTCCAACGGAATGCAGTTGCATCCCGACCTTTTGGAGGCCACCTCCGTCACTTTTTCCCCCCGGGAAAAGTAAGTAGGGGGAGAGGAGGGAAAGGAGTGTAGGGAGAGGGAGGGGGAGAGAGAGGGGGAAGGAGGGATAGAGAGGAGAGAGAGGAAGGGAGAAGGGAAGGGGAGAGAGAGAGAACAAAGCCTTCAAACGGAATGCAGTTAGATCCTGACATTTGGAAACACCCCCCCTCCCCCTCGTCACTTTTGCTCCCGGGAAAAGTAAGTGATGGTGGTGGGGTGGGGGTGGGAGGGAAAAGGGTGTAGGGAGGGGGAGAGGGGAAGGTGGGAAGAGGGAGATGGGAGGGTAGAGAGAGAGAGGAAAAGAGAGAGGATTTAAACTTTGAACTTGAAATGATTTATCGGGAAAAAAAAGATCGATTGGCCCCTACATGAAGGGAGTTGCCGAACTGTTTAGCGCTATAGTGAGAGAGAGAGAGAGAGAGAGAGAGAGAGAGAGAGAGAGAGAGAGAGAGAGAGAGAGAGAGAGAGAGAGAGAGAGAGAGAGAGAGAGAGGGAGGGAGGGAGGGAGGGAGAGAGAGAGAGAGAAGAGAGAGAGAGAGAGAGAGAGAGAGAGAGAGAGGATGAGGGAGAATTCAAACTAGAACTCGAATGATTTAATCCAAAGAAAAAGGGCGATTGGACAATGAATGAAGAGAGTTGCCAAACTATTTTAGTGCTGTATAGAGTTCAGAAAAAGAAAGGGAAAAAAAGCAACAACAACAACAACAAAGCAAAGGTTCATTCGTAACGAGAATCGATCGGCAGTTACCAGAAAATGCGACATCAGTACTGGACTCCTCTTCCCCGGGAAAGTCCTTACGAGCAGACTGTATAAACCGAAGTCCCGTATACGGGCACATACAGAACATCTTGTGCGTTAAAAATCCGTTCTACCTTTCGGATGAGGAGGCTGGTGTGTGTGCCGGCAGGAACACATGACCCAAACCCCAAAAATGGCACGCACACCGGTGGTGTCGTGTTTAGGTATCATTCTCGAATCCAGAACGTAGCTTAATTAATATTGGACACACACAAAAATAACAACAAAAAACAGCCACACACATAAAAAATCTGACTACTAGTACACCTCAGAATTCTAGCCGAGGAACGAACAACAACAACAGCAATAATAACAATAAATAAAAAAACTCCAACCAAAACAAAAATCACACCGACATTCCAAATCCTATTCCCTAACACAGACTTCTCTATCCGAGCAACACCCCACACGCAACACACACACACACACACACACACACACACACACACACACACACACACACACACACACACACACACACACACACACACACACATACATACATACACACACACACACACACACACACACACACACACACACACACACACACACACACACACACACGCACACACACAAATCATACGCGACTATGTGTATGAATGTGTGTGTGCTGTGTAGTGTTGTGTTGGGTTGGGTTGGGATGTGTTGTGTTACATTGCATTGCGTTGTGTTGCGTGTGTGTGTGTGTGTGCGTGCGTGCGTGCGTGCGTGTGTGTGTGTGTGTGTGTGTGTGTGTGTGTGTGTGTGTGTGTGTGTGTATGAGGTATGCAGTGTATTTGTCTTGGGGTGTTTTTTTGGGGGGTGGGGGTGGGGGGGCCGTTTTTGTTGATTAGTTTTTTTGTTTTTTGTTTTTGGTTGCGTGTGTGTGCATGTGTGTGTTTTCTTTCTGTTTTTCTCTGTTTCTATTTTTCTTTTGGGGTTAGTTTTATTATTATTGGTTATGGTAATAATGTAGTTAGATAATACTGATCAAGTTGTATTTTGTACTTAGATAGACGGCTTGATGGAAAAAAAAAGCAAACGCATAGCTTATTCAATGTACCATCTGGAAATAAAAACTTGACTTGACTTGACACGCAAACCACACCACCAATTCCAAAATTCTTCCCCTGTACCTACACACTCCACTAACCGAAAAACCAACCAACAACCAAAACAACCACACCAAAAAATTCACACCAAATCTCTCTCTCTCTCTCTCTCTCTCTCTCTCTCTCTCTCTTCTCTCTCTCTCTCTCTCCCTCTCTCTCTCTCTCTCTCTCTCTCTCTCTCTCTCTCTCTCTCTCTCTCTCTCCTCTCTCTCTCTCTCTCTCTCTCTTATTATCACATATATCCCTAAAGACGGGATAGCTCAGTGGTCAGAGCACTCGCTTCCCCCCAGCCAAGTTAAGCAGCGTCGAGCGTGGTTACCAGTTGGATGGGTGACCACCGTTTGCATTCCTTGGCTTCAGTACAGTTCCCCCAGTTCACCCAGCTGTAAATGGGTACCTGCCCTCTTTAGGGTCAGGAAAGGTAAAGCAGCGAGGGAGAGGAGATGGGCGCCGCCCTCAATATGCTGGCCCTAGAGAAGTGAGGTCTCTGACGCCGCGCTCCCCTACGACCTTAATGTAGGTTATGGGACTCCTTTACCTTTACCTTTTATATCCCTAAGGGCGGGGACTGGATGTAAAAAAAAGCACATGGGTGCTGATTCCTTATCCTCGAAATAAAAGAATTTGTCATTGTCTCTCCCCTCCCTGCACACAGAATCAGGCAGCGGCAGAGCCGTGGTCTACGAAGAACCCACGCCCTCAGAGACCCAGGACCTGACTCGCCACGACCTCTCCTCGCTCAGCATGGCCCAGATCAGCAACCTGGAGGACGCCCTCTACAAGCTCCAGAACGACCACGGGCCCAACGGCTTCGAAGCCATCGCCAGCTACCACGGGGCTCCGGGTCTGTGCCCCGAGAACGCCACCGAGCACTACTCGTGCTGCCAGCACGGTATGCCGGCCTTCCCGCACTGGCATCGCCTGTTGACGGTGCAGTTCGAGCACGCCCTCAAGGAGAAAGGAGCCATGGTCGGTGTGCCTTACTGGGACTGGACCCGCCCGGCTAAGGGCATGCCCACTCTCTTCACGGACAATTCGGCCATCAACCCTTTCTATACGTGAGAGTTTTGGCTTTGGGTTTTTTTGTGATTGGTGTTGTTGGTTGTTGTTGTGTGAGTGGTGGTGGGGTGTGGTGGTGTGGAGGGTGGGGGTGGGGTGGGAGAGGGGGTGAGGGGGGTGAGAGAGGGTTGGGAGGGGGTGAGGGTGTGTGGGGGTTGTAAGTGTGTGTATGTGTGTGATGGAGGTAAGGATGTGTGTGTGTGTGTGTGTGTGTGTGTGTGTGTGTGTGTGTGTGTGTGTGTGTGTGTGTGCGTGTGTGTGTGTGAAGTTGTAGTAGCAGCAGTAGCAGTAGTAGTATCTTCAGTTTAACGTCTATTCACATCTAATGGTTTTAGACAAATGGTGTGTGTACGTGTGTGTAATTTTGGAGTGGGTGCGGTGGGGTAAGGATGGGGTGTGTGTGTGTGGGAGGAGGGGTCCTCACTATGCTGGCCCCTGGAGAAACTGAGGTCTCTGACACCTGTTCCCCAACGACCGCATGGGTGATGTAACACCTTGACCTTTTTACCTGTGTTACCTGACGGCAGGTACCTGATGAGCTTCAACAACCACCACATCGAGCGTAAGGTGCACGAGGACCTCTTCAGCCATTCGGCCGAGGGGGATCCAGAGTCACTCTTCCATCAGGCTCTGGAGCTCTTGGAGGAAACCAACTACTGCGACTTTGAGGTGCCTGCTTTTAATAATAATAATAATAATAATAAATGGAACTTATATAGCGCTATATCTTGCAAAGACAAATCAAAGCGCATGCATTCAACCTAATCTTACACAGTCATACAACCAATGACAAATAATCACTAGTTCAAACAGATATTATTACAAACATGGTACGCTGCAGACCAGGGTACAGGTGGGGGTGGGGGGTGGTTGTCATCTTGGAACGACTAAGTATTTTATGTGTGTCCGTCGTGTTCGACGATGACCTCCAAAACAGCAGAGCGGGCAGCTGCTGTTTTGGAAACTGGGCAGAAATTTGATTATAGTGGAGATGCCTTGCCCACAGTACATCCCTCCCACTCTCTCGGCCAAGAGGGCATAAGGACAGTCAGCGTTGGAGATGTTATCCAAAAGGCCAACTATCCCCCAGGGCTGTAGTACATAAGGACTGTGCAAGTCAAGCCTCCTAGTCAGAGAGTCATAGTCGATCACTATAATGTATCTTTTGTTCCTAGAATGAGGAAAAAAAAGCAAACGTATTGCTTATTCAGTGTACCATCTGGAAATTTAAAAAAAAGAATTGACTAAAGGCTAAGATGTATTCCATGTGTGGGAAAGCCACTGATCATACAGCATCTCACTTTGCTGTTGCCCCCAGCGTCAATGTTTTAATCAAGAACTGTCATAAAAGCCCAGACCCTTAAGGCATCGTCAAATTGTAACAGATGTCAGCTTACACTCAACTTCAAAATGAACAAGCTGACACCTCCTCTCTCTCTCTCATTCTCTCTCTCTCTCTCTCTCTCTCTCTCTCTCTCTCTCTCTCTCTCTCTCTCTCTCTCTCTCTCTCTCTCTCTCTCTCTCAAACATGTCTGGAAGAACCAAAGTACTCTTAATGTTCATCGGTTGAGTATGCTGAGCATACTGTTAGAAGAAAGGTTGAGGACATGTTTAAAACATTTTGGATCTACCAGAAGAAAGAGTTTGCAAAACTAAAATTTTATGATTATGCTACCAAAGAATACAGACTGGAACCATATTTAATAAACTATGAAAACAAAACCCATAAGAAGACGTATTGTAAATTTTGAACAAGCTCTCACAATTTAATGATAGAGAAAGGGAGGCGCCAAAATACCAGAGAGGACAGAAAATGTAGATACTGTAACAAAATAGAGGATGAGTTTCATTTACTCGATGAATGTATTTTATATGATGAACTCAGAAATAATTTGTTATTAAAAATCAAAACGAAAGACAAAGAACGCAAAAACTGCGAACATAAATTAAGTGACATAATCACAGTTGATATATATCAAGCAGATATCATCAGATATGTGTATGAGTGTTTTGAAGAAAGAGAAAAAGAGAAGTAGAATGCAACATGTTTTCAGTGTACATCACTTTTAGCCAAAATAGATAATAATTATATTTGATGTTTTTGTTGTGTCAACTAAGTCTACATGACTTAAATGGCAATAAAATATTCTGAATCTGAATCTCTCTCTCTCTCTCTCTCTCTCTCTCTCTCTCTCTCCCCTCTCTCTCTCTCTCTCTCTCTCTCTCTCTCTCTCTCTCTCTCTCTCTCTCTAAGAGTGCCCTATTTCAATATCTTATTGTTATGTGTAACAAGTATATGTACCATTTGACAATGTGTAGATGTTTATCTTTATGACTTATTAAGTTTGGTTGTTGTTATTTTCTTGGTTTTGTTGTTGTTTGTTTGTCTCGTTTTTTTTCTTCTTTTGTTGGTTTGGTTTCTCTTTCTCTTTTGTTTGTTTTGGTTGGGGTTTGGGGGTGGGGTGGGTGGGTGTGTTTTTTAGGGTTTTCTTTTTTTTTTGGGGGGGGGGGGGGGTTGTTGTTGGGGGGCCTATTTTAAAAAGGGTTATTTCCCCTTGTTTCTACTGTGAGACTGTAATAAGTGTTGCGTTAGTATTCAGACGTATCCCTAACGGGCGGGGGACAGGATGTAAAAAAAAAAAAAAAAAAAAGCACACGAGTGCTTATTCATCATCATCCTCGAAATCAAAGAATTTGTCATTGTCACTGTCACGGTCACTGTCATTTGTCACCGTCACTGTCATAGTCATTGTCACCGTCCTTGACCCTGACCAGGTCCAATACGAAATGCTGCACAACGCGGTGCACGAGCTGGTGGGAGGCCCCCACAAGTACAGCATGTCCACGCTGGAGTACTCGGCCTTCGACCCCTTCTTCATGGTGCATCACTCCAGCATCGACAGGATCTGGCAGATCTGGCAGACCCTGCAGAAGCTCCGCCACAAGCCCTTCAACTACGCCGTCTGTGCCGCCAGGAGCATGTACAAGTAAGGACGTACATAATAATAATAATAATAATGTATGGAATTTATATAGCGCTGAATCTTGTAAAGCAACAAATCAAAGCGCTCAGATGATTTTTTTATGCGTGTGTATGCGGATTTTTTAATTTTGTCATCTGTTCCCACCGGCACACAATGGCCTACTCTTTCGAAAAGCGGAACAGGATTTAACGTGTGCGCAAGATGTTCTGCATGTGTTCGCACACGGGGCCTCGGTTTATAGTCTCATCCGAAAGATGTGTGTGTGTGGGGGGGTGATGGTGGGTGGGTGGGTGTGGGTGGGGGTGTGTGGGGGGATGGGTGAGGGTGGTGGTGGTGAATGTGTGTGTGTGTGTGTGTGTGTGTCAGGGTGTGTGTGTGTGTGTGTTTGTGTGTGTTTGTGTGTGTGCGTGTGTGTGTGTATGAATGCACGTGCAGGTGCATGAATCCATGTTTGAAGACATGATTGTCTAAATATGGATGCATAAAACTGATTTTTTTGGGTTCCTCCGCTAGATCATGGAGGTTCACCAATGGTGAGATTTTGAGTATGCGACCCGTTTTACTCACCATTAAGGTAGCCGCATTCCGACTTCGGGGATGATGTCTAAACACAACACCTCTATGCATACACTTTTTGAAAAAAAACAACAACCCAATTGTCATCCATTCCTACCGTCAGGAAATGGCATACTCTTCCAAAAGGCAGTACAGGTTTTTTTAACGTGTGCGCAAGATGTTCTGCGAGCATTACACAGGGACTTCGGTTTACAGTATCATCCGAAAGACTTTTCGAGGTAGTGGAGTTAGTGTTGATGTTGACTCCAGGGTAGAAATCCCCTCAAACGAATGTCTCGGTGGTGGCTCGAACCCGGGCCGTCAGATCACGAGCGCAACGCTCTAACCACTAAGCTGTCCCACCCCCGCCCCCTGTGCAGTTTGAGTGTGATAACCATTTCGAAGCTTGACTCGCACAGTCCTTAATATGTGCTGTAGCCCTGGGGGCTGGTTGGCCTTTGGAGAACATCTCCAACGCTGACTGTCCTTATGCCCTCTTGGCCGAGAGAGTGGGGATGTACTGTAGGCAAGGCATCTCCACTATCATCAAATTTCTGCCCGATTTTCCAAAACAGCAGATGCCTCCTCTGCTTGCTGTTTCGGAGGACATCGTCGAACAGGACGGACAAACATATATGAGTAGGAGG
Organism: Rapana venosa; assembly: GCA_028751875.1. NCBI lineage: Eukaryota > Metazoa > Mollusca > Gastropoda > Neogastropoda > Muricidae > Rapana > Rapana venosa. Next base: position 7,283,049 of record CM054156.1, read on the forward strand.
GACGGGATAGCCTGGTGGTTAGTGTGATGTGCTCGTGATCTGCTGAATCGGGTTCGATTCCCGTTCAAGAGGATTTTTTCTCTGGAGTTAACATTAACACCGACTCCACTCTCCCCAAAAGTCCTTCGGATGAGACTATAAACCGAGGCCCCGTGTGCGAACGCACGCAGAACATCTTGCGCGCTCGTTAAAACCCGTTCCGCTTTTCGGAAGAGTAGACCATTTGTGCCGATAAGAGCGGATCAGAGCAAAGTATTAGAAAAGAGATTATGCACACTGGTGTCAGGTTTAGCCGTGCTCCCTGAAGTCGTAACGCGGCTACCTTAATGGTGGACAAAAAACGGTCACACACACAAATTTGTAAAACCTCAGAGCATTAGCTGAGGAACGAAAATATCCCCCAAACACCCCCCTCCTACACCCCCCCACACACGCACGCACGCAAGCACACACACACACACGAATTTGCCTTGTCGTTGAGATAATCATAAACTAACAACTAACTACAACAACAACACACACACACACACATACACACACACGCACACACACACAAACACACACACGCACACACGCCCACACCACACACACACGAATTTGCCTTGTCGTTGAGATAATCATAAACCAACAACAACAACAAGACACACACACACACACACACACACACACACACACACACACACACACACACACACACACACACACACACACACACACAAACAAACACACACACACAAACACACACACACACACACACACACTCACACACACACGTCCTTCGGATGAGACTCTAAACCGAGGCTCCGTGTTCGAACGCATGCAGAACATCTTGCGCACACGTTAAATCCTGTTCCGCTTTTCGGAAGAGTAGGCCATTGTGTGCCGGTGGAAACAGATAACAGAATCTACAAAACCGCATACACACGTGGACTGGATGTAAAAAAAAAAAGCACATATAAGTGCTTATTCCATTATCCCCGATATAAAAGAATAAATAAAATAAAATAAAATAAATAAAACACACACACACACACACACACACTACCCCCCCCCCCCCCCACCCACCCCCACCCACCCACACACAAACTACCTTGTCGACGAGATAATAATCCCCAACCAACAAACAACCAACCAAACCAAACCCCATCATTCACACCTTCCTCCCCAAAGCCCAATAATCCCCAACCAACACACAACCAACCAAACCAAACCCCATCATTCACACCTTCCTCCCCAAAGGCCCAATAATCCCCAACCAAACAACCAACCAACAAAACCAAACCCCATCATTCACACCTTCCTCCCCAAAGGCCCAATAATCCCCAACCAACACACAACCAAAAAACCCAAACCCCATCATTCACACCTTCCTCCCCAAAGGCCCAATAATCCCCAACCAACACACAACCAACAAAACCAAACCCCATCATTCACACCTTCCCCCCCAAAGGCTCAATAATCCCCAACCAACAAACAACCCAAAAAAACCCCCAAACCCCATCATTCCCCCTTTCCCTCCCAAAGGCCCAATAATCCCACCAACCCAAAACCCAAACCCAAACCAAACCCCATCATTCAACCTTCCCCCCAAAAAGGGCCCCAAATAATCCCAACCAACAACCAACCAACAAACCAAACCCCTTTTCATTCACCCTTCCCCCCCAAAGGCCCAATAATCCCCAAACCAACAACCAAACCAAAAAACCCAAACCCCTTCATTCACACCTTCCTCCCCAAGGCCAATAATCCCCAAACCCAACACACAACCAAAAAAAACCCAACCCCATCTTCACACCTTCCTCCCCAAAGGCCCAATAATCCCCAACCAACAACAACCAACCAAACCAAACCCCATCATTTCACACCTTCTCCCAAGGCCCAATAACCCCCAACCAACAACCAACCCAAACCCAAACCAAACCCATCATTCACACCTTCCTCCCCAAAGGGGCCAATAATCCCCAAACCCAACCAACACACCACCAAAAAAAACAAACCCAAACCCCCCATCATTCACACCTTCCTCCCAAAGGCCCAATAATCCCCAACCAACAAAACCCACAACAAAACCTAAACCCCACATCACACCTTCCTCCCCAAAGCCCTAATCCCCAACCCCACACCACCAACTAACAAAAACCCCCAACCCCCCCCCCCCCCCCCCCCCCCCCCCCCCCCCCCCCCCCCCCCCCCCCCCCCCCCCCCCCATCATCCCACCTTTCGCTCTCCCCCACACACGGGCCCCCTGGAGCCTTAAAGCTACGAGTCCATAACCCGGACCCTAAAGCGCGAGAACTCCAAGCCCCGATTTTCGAACGACAATTTCCACTACCACTACGCACTGAACCTGAAGGGCCACAGCGTGGCGGAGCTCAACACCATGATCCACGCCATGCAAGCCCAGTCCAGAACCTTCGCCGGCTTCGTGCTCTCCGGCATCAGCACCAGCGCTCGTGTGCACGTGAGTTGGGTTGGATGGTTTTTGGTATATGTGTGTGTGTGTATGTATGTGGTGTGTGTGTGTGTATGTGTGTGTGTGTGTTTTGTGTGTTGTGAGTGGTGAGGTGGTGTCGGGGGGGTGAGAGTGGGGGGAGGGGGGTTTTAGGGGTGGGTGAGGGGGGG
>CM054156.1:7293170-7370670 GCA_028751875.1 Rapana venosa
GGCGGCGCCCATCTCCTCTCCCTCGCTGCTTTACCTTCCCTGACCCTAAAGAGGGCAGGTACCCATTTACAGCTGGGGGAACTGTACTGAAGCCAAGGCGCACAAACGGTCACCCATCCAAATGGTAACCATGCTCGACGCTGCTTAACTTGGCTGGGGGAAAGCGAGTGCTCCGACCACTGAGCTATCCCGTCCCCAAGGAACAACACCAAAAAAATCCAAAAATTCGCAGTAGCAACATACGTAAAACAACTCACGACAATTCTTGAGTTGGACTTTTTCTTACCGTTTACCCTATCTATTACACTAGAAGCAAGAGCATCTGAGTTCAAATCCCGCTTAGAACCCTTCCCCCCTCCCCTTCCCTTATTCCTGTAGACAAGAAGCATTGGTCTGGGTGCTAGTCTTTTGAAGAACTTGTGCAGACAGGAAAAATGGGTGTAAAACCATAACAATTATGTAGAAGGATATTTTTCTTGGGAAAAGCATTCTATATTTTCATGCAGGAAAAAAGTTTGCATGCTGGTTATAAGTTGAAATATGATACAATACAATGTAATGTAATGTAGTATACCACAATATAATACAATGCAATGAAGCGCAAAACGATGGAATACAATGGAAAGCAAGACAATATAATGCGACACAACGCAATAGGATTCGATACGATTCAATGCAATGTACTGTGGTACAAAACAGTACCATACAATTATAATGCAATACTATACGATATTATTCAATACAACGCACCACACCACACCACACTGTACTACACTGCACTGCGCTACACTACACTACATTACACTGTACTGCACTACACTGCACTACACTACACCACACCACAGTGCACTGCACTACACTACACTACACTACACCACACCACACTGTGCCCCACTGCACTGCGCTACACTACCCTATATTACACTGTACTGCACTACACTACACTACACTACACTACACTACACTACACTACACTACACTGCACTGCACTGCACAGCACTGCACTGCACTGCACTGCACTGCACTACACTACACTACACTGCACTGCACTGCACTACACTACACTACACTACACTGCACTGTAATGCACTGCATTGCGCTACGCTATTGTACGTTACACTGCACTGCACTGCACTACACCACACCGCACTCCACACCATACTCCACTCCACTCCACTCTCCTCCGCTGCTCTATGCTGCACTGCATTCCACCACTCCACAACCGCACGGCATCGCATCACTCCACTCCACCACACTCCACACCACACCACACCACACCACCCCACACCACTCCACCCCACTCCACCCCACACCACTCCACTCCACTCCACTCCACACCACACCACTATTATAGTTTGAAGTAAGCAAGGTTAACGCTGCTTGGCAGACTATTGTATGTTGGCTCAAAAGGGACCACCGAACATCACTGAAGTCGTGGCTGTTGTTCCTGCTGTTGCCCCAACAGCTTGAGCTCTGGGAATCATCCAGAACTCCCTGAAGTTGGAATGCAGCTACCTTCATGGTGGGCAAAAACGGTCGCATACGCAAAATCTCACCATTGGTGAACCTTGGAGCTGTAGCCGAAGAACGAAAAAAACAAAACAAAACAAGTCCAAACACGCCCTCTGTCTCACTCATCCTACCAGGGAATTGCTGTGAGGCCATAATGTACACATGGGGGAGAAGTTTGCTTGTATAGTTGTTTTCACATATGCCTCGTACATAGGCAGCCATACTCCGATTTCAGGGTGGTGCAGGGCTTCTCCAGTCTGGTGGCCTAACGGTGGTCTTAACATTGATGACGTCCTCTGGATGTTTGACCCCACTTGGCGAGTTTACAGTGGGAGCATGGAGACTCTTATTGACGTATTACCTCCCTTTGATTATGCAGCGCACTGCTGTGCATCATTATTGAGCGCTCTCTCTCTCTCTCTCTCTCTCTCTCTCTCTCTCTCTCTCTTCTCTCTTCTCTCTCTCTCTCTCTCTCTCCCCCCACCTCTCTCTGTGCGTGCATGCGCGCGCGCGCTGTGTGTGTGTGTGTGTGTGTGTGTGTGTGTGTGTACGAGTGCCCGCGTGCTGTCATCCACAGACATAAAAGAAACCCAATAACTTAAAAACTAAAAACTCAGGAGAGAGACTGAATTCAGGCATCATGGTTACAGTGTAGGTCTATCTAACTTTCAGGAGCATGTTGAAAACAGCGGCTTTGACATCACAACAGATGAGGCAGTAAGAGGGGTTGGGTGGTGGGGGAAGCAAAATAAAACATGAAACAACAATTCTGCTTCAATCAAGATCTACTTTCACACACACACACAGATACACACACACAGACACACACACACACACACACACAGAGCGGACACAAATAATCATAGTACTGTGTACTTTCAGCAATTTCATTTGTCTAGCTTCTTTATAAGATTCTTTGGCGACAGGTCGTGTGCTTCGGGCGGTAGTGCCTTGATGTGCGTGTGTTTGGGGGAGGGCTGGGGGAGCACACGCAACGAACGCGTCAAGCGGATGCACGCGCGGCGGCACGTGTGCGCGCGTGCGTGTACACATGCATGAGTGAATCCTAAACATAAAGATCTCACACTATTTTTAGGAGTCAGTACTGGCTGGAATGTGTATGCGTTGTGTGCGTGCGCGTATGATCCCATCATATGTGCATGCGCACACAGCATAAACATCCCTTTCCTTACCATGTGCGTTTTCCGAGACCCCCCCCCCCCCCCCCCCCCCCCCCCCCCCCCCCCCCCCCCCTACCCCCCCCCCCCCCCCTCCCACCCAAGGCGTTCGTAGTGACCAACAAACAAAAGGAAACAAAACTGCTGCCGCAGGCTCGGTTACCTTCCCTGACAGAGCTCTCAGCGTCAGAGATGAGAAAGATTGAAAAGTAATAAAAAATGGCGCGACTCACTGGGCAGAACGGAGGATTCAGCACAAAAATCGATAGTCTGTCTTGAGATTTAAAACGTGAAAAGACCAACAGAAATGGAAGAAATAGAATCATTTGTGCGCAAGCTCTGTGCTGAAGGAGATTTAAGGTAAGCAAATTACTATTAGAGTTACAGTTTACACCATATTGAATCGGCGAATGAGAAGGGATGGTCGCAGTTGTTCAAGTTGACTCGGATGCACCGAATCTTGGGGGAAAGTTAAATTAGAATCAGAAGTGATCACAGTAAAAATGAGACCTTTCCTCGGTACAGTGTGCTACCTTGCAATCGGTAGTGTTTTAGTAAGGTCACGAGCAGTTAAGAAATCAATAAACATACGCCTTAATTGTTTGGATCAGGTGACGTGGCCGTAGGTGTTAAAATTGTAGACTTCCAGGTTCAGTGGCATCACTGATCACTCTCACAGACAGTGGCGATTTAAAACTGACCTTTAAATTCGTAATCCTGTGTCTTCATGACACAGTACAGAAACTGCCCTGCTTAAAATTGTGAAAGATCTTCCAACATATGTGAACAGAAGCAACATCTGTACACTTGCCCTACTTGATCCATAATCTGCTGAGTTTGAGTTTGACACCCATGACCACACTAGTGTAGTATTCATGTGGCATTTCAGGCTCAGCACTGTCAGTGTCTTAGTTCACATCCTATGTTACATGAAGAACAGAAACAGTCACTATAAACGAAACAGCTTTCATGATTTCTCCAACAATCATCTCTATAAGTTTCCCCAGAGATCAGTGTTAAACTGCCACAGTGCTATGCTAGGGGTAGGAGTCCTGGACCCATGATAAGTTATTCCTTCGCTATTTAATATATATATTAATATAATATATTACATACATACACTAATACAGTGTACTCAACCACTCTGACAATGTGACATTTTTAATACATTAAATTGTGAACTACCATGCTTTTGGCATTTTGCTGATGACAGCTTTTTCAAACAAACCTCTTTGTTATTAGTGTATAGTTTTACTTATGAAGTTATGTTAACTCTTCTATTGAAACAATTCAACACTGCATGGCAAATACTATATTATGTTATAAAATAGCAGCAAAACCAAAATAACTTTAAAATAAGCTGCACAGGTCTACAGTTTATGGACAGCAAAGATGAAGCATCATTTTTTCCGGAAGGCAATTTGTCAGCAGTGCTCTTCCCTCTTTCCTCTGCTTAGGCAAAGCTTGAGATGTGTAAAACTGTAAAGTTTGTCTGAACTGTGACATTTAATGTTTGGTGTGAAGACCTGTGACTTTGAGATTTATTTAATTCCAGTCTTTCATAGTTTCAATATATATATTATAAATCTATATAATATCCTGGGCATTATGGTAGCATGTGATTGTCAAAATTACATATTGTCAACTTTATTATTTATAATAGTTCCATCCAACATTTGCTTTCACTGTTTCAGTTGAAGAGGCACATAATGTTAATGATTTACAGATCTATCTCATTATAGTGGGCGCCGCCCTCAATATGCTGGCCCTAGAGAAGTGAGGTCTCTGACGCCTCGCTCCCCTACGACCTTATAGGTTATGGGACTCCTTTACCTTTACCTTATTATATAGTAATGTGACCTGGAACAAACTTAGTCTTTTGCAGTTTTGGCCAAGTACAATGTCACATGTACCTTTTCATATTCACTAATTCAGCCCCTGTTTTCAGCAACTGTTTGCTTCAACTTCAAGGTTTTTTCATTTCATGTTTCTTTCAAAACCAGTTTGAAGACTGATCTGAGTGATCTCTTTAAAATTTCCTACTATTTTCTAAAGTTTTAATTATTGTGTGTAGTTCTGGGTGAGAATGAGAGATGAGAGAGAGAGAGAGAGAGAGAGAGAGAGAGAGAGAGAGAGAGAGAGAGAGAGAGAGAGAGAGTGAGTGAGTGGTGCTACTGTGTGTGTGTACATGTATACATGATGTGTGTGTGTGTGTCACTGTCAGTTAACTCATGTGTGTGGTTGTGTTTGTGCACGTGTTTGTACTGTGTGTGTGTGCGTGCGTGCATGTCTGCGTGCTTGCGTGTGTGCACACATGTGTGTGTGTGAAGTCCTGTGACTGTGAACTCTCATGTACATTGTGTGTGTATGTGGATGTCATGTGCGCTGTGTTAACTCACATCATGTTTATTTATTATGTACAGTAATTATGTCATTCAAGTGTAGTAGTTCGTACTAACTAGTAGTAGTCTACTGTCTAGTACTGGTATTCATCAATTATGCTGTACTCCCTATAAATTAGTATAATCAACAACTAACAAGTGTTATGTTTTCATACTATTAATGTATTATGTATGTGCATTACTACAGTTATTGAGTTATGTTGATTTGTGATCTACATTTTATTGTTTTGTTATTAACCAGTATAGATGTAAATTAATTAATATACATGTAGGCCTAGGCCAAATCACCTTGTCATGGTTTGTGCTACCTCTGTAATACTTAATACTAATACTAGTAAAACTAATAGTAATACTGATACGGTGATAGGGAGGAACTGAAAACACTTTGGAATGTTCATCATTATAAATCTATAATATTATAGTTATTGCTATTGACTATTGAGGAAGCACTGTAGGAGTATAGATCTATCATCATCATCATCATCATCATCATTGTTATTATTATGATTATCATCATTCATTCTCATTGTTATTATCAATATCATTCTTATTCACTTATTGTTATAATAAATATTATGATAATTGAGGAAACACTCTATCTCTAAGACTGTTCATCATTATTACCATTATCATTATTGCTGTTGTTATTTACCTTATAACTCTAAGACTGTTCATCATTATTACCATTATCATTATTGCTGTTGTTATTTACCGTATTATCAATATCATCATCATTTTTATCATTTCATAACACACAGTGATATTGACAGTAAAATTCCTCCTGTCTTTAGAAATGTGTAGCATTAAAAAGGAAAAAAAAAGATCAGATAGCAGCAACAGACGACAAATTGAAAAAAATCATTTTGTGTAGCACTTCTTTAGATGTTTAAACATGATTTATAAAAGTAAATTTCGACAGCTTATGAATTAATGTAAGCCCCAAGAGTGAGGCATGTGCACATGTAATCAATTTTGTGTGTATGTTAAGAACGTGTACATAAACTGACAAAGTTTCCTTGTGTGTGTGTGTGTACTTTTCATGCATTAAGTTCTTCATCATGTGTGTTTGTTTAGATAAATTTGATAATATTTATATTTATAAGACACTTTTGACGTTTTGTGTTGTACTGTAGTGTGTGTGTGTGCATACACACTTGTGTCAGTTTGTGTGTGTTCATGAATTCATGTTTTTGTGAAGAAGAAACTAATCTTTAATCAGTGCACTACATCATATTCATAGCTGATTAATTTTGATTTAGTAAATTTTGACCCCAAAAATGCTTGTTCTACTGCCTGGCCTTGGGCAATCTTAGAATTTTAGATCCACTCAGACTCGGAGCAAAGGAACAGTTAAGTTTCAGGAACTGATAGATTTCTTTAGTTTTGGCAAGAAATTTCTCAACAAAAGTTCTTTCTGTTTCGGTCTAAAGTGAAGACGTGATAATCATAAAGTTTTATAAACTATTGATGATAAAGTCTTCATTGATGTGATTTACAGGATGTGCAGTATATATTTTTTGGGTAGAATTTTGCCCAATGCAGTACTAGTGATTGTGCCAAAAAAATGCATTGATTGACTATGGTTTCCTCCCATTTTGAGCAATGGGTTGTGCAATTTAAGCGCTTTTGTCTGATCCATTTGAGATCTTGTGCAAAAATGTGTTTCGCTCAGTCTCACCAACAAAGTTTGTATATCTGATTCAGTGAAATTTTAGGCTGAGCATCACTAAAACTGAAATTTTTCTTTGATGCATTAATATGGGGGGGGTGGGGGGATGATTGAAATTTTCGCCTAATGTAATATTTATTGATCAGTATTATTATTAATAATAATATGGGTCTTCCTGTTTTCAGCATTGTATTACACACGCACTGTTGCTGGTTGTCTCATCCTGTTCAGCTTTAACTAAACAGAGTTGATTTTAAATTTGATCCAGTTTGATGAAGACAAAACTTTTCATGAATATAAGATTTGGAAGTTTTTGCATCAATTGACTAGCAACTTGTGCCCTGAGATTGAGACTTTGTATTTATTTTAAACCTACAACTTCAACAAGTATTACTGTTAGATTTTATTATTGTATGTTTGTCCGTCATGTCCGAGGATGACCTCCAAAACAGCAGAGGAGGCAGCTGCTGTTTTGGAAACTGGGCAGAAATTTGATTATAGTGGAGATGCCTTGCCCACAGTACATCCCCACTCTCTCGGCCAAGTGGGCATAAGGACAGTCAGCGTTGGAGATGTTCTCCAAAGACCAACCAGCCCCCAGGGCTGCAGCACATAAGGGGTGTGTGAGTCAAACCTCCTAGTCAGAGAGTCATAGTCGATCACTAAAGACTAAGCTGTAAAGTGGAATTCCATGAGTGGGAAAGCCACTGGTCATACAGCCTCTCACTTTGCTGTTGCCCCCAGCGTCAATGGTTTAATCAAGAACTGTGATAAAGCCCAGGCGCTGACGAATTAAAATTGAAAGAAAGATCTCTATACATGTAGATTGTGGTGTATGATTAGATCACACACAGAAATCTGCCATGTTTGAAAGGGGTGTACAATATGTCAGTAGCCTGGCACATTTTGAATTTAAAAATTCTAAAGACATGTTACTATGTGTCTGCAGTATTTTGACCAAGAAGCTGATTCGTACCCAGTACCAGGCCCACTTCAAGAAGACCACGGTCACCCGGGAAGAGAAGGAGAAGATCAATGAAGTTTTAGAGACTGTTATTCAGGAGCTAGCTGACCAGACCAAGGTAACCGTTAGTGCTTTTATTAATTAATCAGTCATCCTCTTTTTCTTCTCTGGTTTGTGTGTTTATAATCTTCTTTTTATGTCATTGTTTTTGTTGAAGGGGTTGGTGACAAAGTCAGAGTCAAGTCAAAGTGAAATGTAAATTTTCAGATGGCAATGGAGGAAGGGTGCGTGTGTTGCTTCGGTTGAAAAAAAGTGTTTAAGATGGCAATTTTGGAACTTGTTCCAGTTTTGTGTTTGTTTTGTTGTGGGTTGGTGTTATTGGTTTGTTTTCTGAATGTGGACATAGCCCAGCGACGACGACTTGCGCTGTACAGTGTGTGATGTGGCACTTTTTTCAGTGGAGAGTGGTGTGAATTTAATTACATAGAGAAATCATTTGAAATTTTTTCTTTTATTTCCGTTCCTCAGCTAAAGCACTGAGGTGTACCAAAGTGAGAGTTTGCATATATATATTTATGCGACCGTTTTTACCTACCAATGAGGCGGGCGCATTTCAACTTTGGGGATGGTAATTGGTATGTAAACATGACACCTGTGTACATCACTACACGCATTTAAACAATATGTTGTCGTCTGTTCCTAACGACACAAAATGGCCTCGGTTTATAGTCTCATCTGAAGGACTTTTGGAGAAGTGGAGTCGGTACTGATGTTAACTCCAGGGTAAAAATCCCCTGAAGCAGACGTCTCCAGAGTGGCTCAGTCCCAGGCTGTCAGACCAAGATTGCAACGCTTTAACGACTAGGCTATCTTCCCCCCCTCCCCCCTCCAATTTGAAATAGTTCTACACAAAAGATGACAGAGTATTCTGAAGCAGAGCACAAGGTGAAACAACGCAAATCAGTGCAAAACCATGTCATACTGTACAGTGTACTGTCCTGTACTTGAAAGAACACTAATCAGTACAAAACCATGCCATACTGTACAGTGTACTGTACTGTACTTGAACACTAATCAGTACAAAACCATGCCATACTGTACAGTGTACTGTACTGTACTTGAACACTAATCAGTACAAAACCATGCCATTCTGTACAGTGCACTATACTTGAAAGAACACTAATCAGTACAAAACCATGCCATACTGTACAGTGTACTGTACTTGAACACTAATCAGTACAAAACCATGCCATACTGTACTGTACTTGAAAGAACACTAATCAGTACAAAACCATGCCATTCTGTACATTGTACTGTACTTGAAAGAACATTAGTAATCAGTACAAAACCATGCCATTCTGTACAGTGTACTGTACTGTACTTGAACACTAATCAGTACAAAACCATGCCATACTGTACAGTGTACTGTACTTGAAAGAACACTAATCAGTACATAACCATGCCATTCTGTACAGTGTACTGTACTGGAAAGAACACTAATCAGTACAAAACCATGCCATACTGTACAGTGTACTGTACTTGAAAGAACACTAATCAGTTCAAAACCATGCCATACTGTATAGTGTACTGTACTGTACTTGAACACTAATCAGTATAAAACCATGCCATTCTGTACAGTGTACTGTACTTGAAAGGACACTAATCAGTACAAAAGCATGCCATACTGTACAGTGTACTGTATTGTACTTGAAAGAAGACTAATCAGTACAAAAGCATGCCATACTGTACAGTGTACTGTACTGTACTTGAAAGAACACTAATCAGTACAAAACCATGCCATACTGTACAGTGTACTGTACTTGAACACTAATCAGTACAAAACCATGCCATACTGTACAGTGTACTGTACTTGAAAGAACACTAATCAGGACATAACCATGCCATTCTGTACAGTGTACTGTACTTGAAAGAACACTAATCAGTTCAAAACCATGCCATACTGTATAGTGTACTGTACTGTACTTACACTAATCAGTACAAAACCATGCCATTCTGTACAGTGTACTGTACTTGAAAGAACACAAATCAGTACAAAACCATGCCATTCTGTACATTGTACTGTACTGTACTTGAAAGAACACTAATCAGTACAAAACCATGCCATACTGTACAGTGTACTGTCCTGTACTTTACCATGATATTATACACCACAATTTAATCGATTACATATCATACCATTTCATGCAATGCAAATAAAAAGCATTACAAATGATGCTTCATAAGTCAAAAAAAAAAAAAGTCACAGTGTGTAGTGTTATACTTATAGATCAGAGTGAAGAGAACTTTAAGATTTTCATGCTTTCAATTTACGCAGTGTTTTGTTGAGGGTATTACTGTTTCATTGTTGGTTTGTTGTTCCCTCCTCTCAGTTACATTACTGTTCATCTTTGTATACATTTGATTTATACATTCAAATCATGACACCAGTTGATGAAACTGAAAGAATTTGAGTTATAAACTTATAATACTTTTAAAAAAAGATAATTTTGGCCTTTAGAAGTGTTTTTAATGGAACATGTTCATGTCATTGATATCATATGACGTGTCGCCATATCAATGTCAAGAATTGTTAATTGTGTTGTGTGTGTCTGTGTGACTGTGAGTATGCATATACATGGGCAAGTTTGAGAGTATGTCACATTGTGTGTGGACATATAATATACTGTAGTTTGTACTTATAAATTTATAAAAATTAAAATGCAAACTTTCGACGTTATGTGAGCTGCAGTCCACTCATATTGAGTGTGTCCAGATATATTTGGATTTCACTTTTTTTTGTTTGTTCCTCAGCTACAAGCAAAACAAACCTGATTTGTGAAAAGAGATTTTGTATTACCTAAGCAGGCACTGATGAGTTAGGAGAAAGTGCAAAAAATATGGTTTAAAAAGTCATGATTTTTATATGCCCTGGTGTTAAGACAAAGAGGCTAGTGCACATTTTATTATAACTTACACTTTATCACTTTGGACTTCTCTTTTGGTGTTCGCAGGAGACTATCTTTTTATTTTGTTTTTATTTATTTTATTTGTTTGTTTTCATTCCTCAGCTAGAGCTCCGAGGTTCACCAATGGCGAGAATTTTGCTTATGCGACTTTTCCCCCACCATTTATGATTTAGGTAACCACATTTTGACTTAGGAGACTGTCTGAATTTGACATCTGTGTGCATGCATTAAAAAAAAAAAGTATCAGTTTCTACCAGCATGAAATGACCTACTCTTCTGAATGGTGAAACAAAATTTTAACGTGTAAGATGATATATATGCGGTTACACCCAAGGCCTCGGTTTATAGACTCACCTGAAGGACTTTTAGGGGAGTGGGGTCAGCATTAACTCCAGGATAAAATTCCCTAAAACAAGCACCTCCATAGTGGCTTGATCCTCAGCTGTTAGATCAGGAGTGCAATGCTTGAACTACTAGCCCCCCCCACCCCCCACCACACCCCTACCCCCCCCCCCCACCCCCCACAACCCCCTGCTCCAAATGTACATTCTAAATCGTAGTGAAAAGACAGTATGTTCAACAGTAGATGATGATGTTACATTGTACTGTGCTAATGGTAGAAATGTCTGCCTGTCTGTCTACCTGTCTGTTTGTTAATCTGTCTGTCTGTGGGTCTACCTGCCTGCCTGTCAGTATCATGTGTGTGGCAGGCTGTCTTTCTTGAACAGCAAGTACCAAAAAATTGCTTTAATTGAAGCAATTATGTCTACTGTTGGGAAAAAAATATCTATATAATCATTGTTATTGTCAGTGTCATTCTCTCATCTCTCTCTCTCTGTCTTGTCTGTCTGTCTCTGTCTTCTTTCTCTCCCTCCTCTCTTTCTCTTCCTCCCCTCTCCCTCCCTCCTTCTTCTCATACACTCTTTTCCTTTCTCTTTTTCTCAGTCACAACCTTTGTCTTCTGTGTGACTGTATGTTACTCACTTACTGTTGTGTGTATTAGTGTGTGTGACGTTGGCACTCGTGCGTGACTGTGTGTGCGCACGCGCGATGCATATGACTATGTGTGCACACGTGTGTGTGCGCAAGCTGGGGCATGCTGAGGAGCACTCAGTACATTGTATCAGTCTTTCTGCTGTAAATTTACATTTATAAACTAGTGTGCTTCATTTGTATCCTCAAGGGGTATAAGCTCTACAGTATAGTTTGTTCTTGGGGGATAAAATCTCTCGGCCTTTGCATGCTTTTTGGAATGTTCAATGATAACCAGTGTATGCTTCCATAAGTCTTTTTTTTTTTAAATACTGGTAGACTAGCTGACGCTGCAAGTATGTTTTGTGCACAGTGAAGTGTTTTGTCTGCTCATGGATCTTTAACTATTTTGTACGCTGGCTGACTGACTAACATGCACAGCAGGTGTCCGTTTCTCTCAGGTCTGGGATAGTAGAGTTAGCTCGGTAGCGAACCTCCCGTTCATGCGAAATCATCCTCCACCACCACCACCATCTTATCTCTCATCACCTGACTGTCATGTTTCCCAGCCTCCCACAAGTTTGCAACGTCGAAAAGGGGGGGTTTGTAAAGGTTGATGACGACACTGTGTGGGCAATGTTTTATGTTGAACAGGACCCCCCAGCCTGCACAGAGGGCGAACAGTTTGTAAGCTCCGCCGCGTCCCTGGCCCAGGGGAAAGAAAACCTCCGCACAGAGTATGTCGGCACGGAATCCTCCGCCGTGGGGGCCCCTCACAAAGGGGGGTACAAAACACCCAGGGTGGACGTGGGTGGGACCACCTTGAGCTACAACCACCTGATCCAAGTGTCGCTGAACGAGAAAACGGACAAAACCTCCTCGGGCCGGTTCCGCTCCAGTTCCGCAGGGAATAACGAAGTGCCTCCGCAACGTCGCAGCTCCCCGCGGAAAAGGACAAGCAGCGATTCCGTCTCCGGCAGTAGGAGCAAGGAAGGCGTGCTGCCTGGTAACTGTGATAGCGTGTCGGATGGCGTGGAGGTCGGACAGAGTGACGAGGGCGCCTCGGCCAAAATGCGACGGCAGGCTGGTGGCAGGAATGGGGACCCGTACAGCAACTGCTCCAGCGACGAGGTGCTCGTTCTCTCTGTGGATTCGGATTCTTCCGTCGCCAGCAGGAAGGGTAAAGTGAACTCGCCGCCTAAATGGAGGAAGGCGCGTATGGAGAGAACGAACAGCTCCAGCAAAGGGGACGTGTCGGTGAAGGAGGGCGGGCGTGCGAAAACCTCCACAAAGCAACGGCAGCAAAACCAAAGCAGGAGAATGGTGACGGTCCAGAAAGTCCTGTCGGCCATTCTGGAGTCGGATGACCCCTCCCCAGACTCGGACGAAGACGGAAGTGCAGTTCCCCGCGGTGCGGAGAAAGACTCGGATTGGTCGCCTCTAGAAAAGGCGTCAGGGCGTCCTCGGTCGTTGAAGGATTCTCCGTCTGTGAAAGGGCTGCTGGTTCTAGGTTCAGAGACTCCCCCAGGGTGGAGAAGCAGGGTAAACATGTGAAACATGACAGCGCAGGCCTTGTGCGTAGGCCGAGTTCATGCCAGTGGGATAGATCGAAGAGGACTAAGTCTGGTTACTTAGCCGAGTCTGACGATTCACGCAGCTCGCCGCATGTGAGTGATGGCGTCGCTAGTCCAAGGGTGGTTTTTGAAAAAGGTAAACGTGTGTGTGACTCGGTGTTGGGGCGTGTGTCCGGTTCTCCGAAGCTGTTAAAGTCAGGGTTCAGTGCAGACAGATTCTTCAAAAAGAAGATGAAACCTGTGCCACAGTCGAAATCGAACACGCCGAAACGAACACGCGTTGAATCAGACTCTGATGTGTCCATCTCTTCCGTGCCTAGTCCTGTGTGTGCGGGGAAAAACGGTCGATGGACGCCACACACAGTTCACAGCAATGGTGGTGCTCATTCTGACTCGTCTCTCTCAGAAAAAGATTCGCCTGGGAAAATCAGTGCGAAAAAATCATTTGTGCATAATTCCAAATCTTCACATAACGGCTGTACGGGAAGTGCAAAACGTAGACTGCTCCTCGCAGAGAAAACGGAAAAAGAACTTTGAAAAGCAAGGCAAAGAAGCGAAGACTGAGCAGTGACAGTTCCGATACAGACGACCTCCCGTTGAGCTGTTTGCAGCAGAAAGAAGCGAAAACAGACACGGGGGAAGAGTACGTTGTCGTGACTGGTTCGGAAAGTGAAGGGAAGAGGCCCAGTCCGCAGAAAAACGAACAAAAAGACAAAGCCCAGACCATGAGGAAAAAGATCAAACCAAAGGCAGCCAGTGAGAGGAACGGGGCAGGCCGGCCGTTTTCCATGTCCCCGCCAGTGTCGCCAGTGGTCAAGAAAGCCCTGAAGCAAAACCAGAGAAACGGCCGGACTGTGTTGAACAGAGGTGGGAAAGACGGTTTCCCCGAACAAGCCGTTGGGGATTCCGAAAAACGCAGGGGACGGTTCAGGCTGTGGGGAGGTGAGTGAACACAACTTTTCCTCTGGATCACACTCTAGCGGGAGTTTCGGCACCAGCAAAAAAGAATTGGTCTCTCTGCCCAACAATTGCATGCTGGTGCCTGGTCAGGTCCTGGTGACAGACGGAGAGAAGGGGAACAAACCCAACAAAAAGGGAGTTTACTCGTTATCGGACAGCTCAGGGGAGAAGGTGGTTCCCGGCAAACTACTTCGGATAGACGAGTCTAAAGGGAATAGAAAAACAAACAGTCGTGAAACGGCAGTGTATTCTTTATCAGACAGCGTGGAAGATGACACGGGTAACTGTCAGTTGCCGGTGGTAAAGAAGAGCAAAATAAACAGGGGGAAGTGGGAAGTGTGTGTAAAGTTAAAGTTAGAGCGTTTGGTGAGTGTGTGGGCGCGTCAGAAAACGCTTCTGAGACCGACATGGCCACGACGAGCATGGACAAGACGCAGGAAGCCAGTCCCTGGAAGAAAGTAGGGTTGCTGATTGCGACGAGCCTTGGTCTTGCGTGGCGTATCGGGGTGAATCTCTCATGTTTCCCGTCATCCGACTGCGAGACATACGGCGAGAAATCTCAGCATCCTCTCGGAGTAGCCAGCCTGAGACGGTAAGTTCCAAACCAGAAAGAAATATTTTCGAAGTGTTGGATTTTAGTGCTAGATTAGAAGAGGATAAGAACGATGTGGGAACGGTTGACGACGACATACCGCCCAAAGTTCACACCAACATCTCTGAAACACCCAAAGACCAACTCCAGCCCCCAGATTCTGGGGACCCCCTCACCGACCAACGTCACTTCGCAAGCTTGGACGAGTCCCGCACGGCGTTGAAGAAACAGCGCACGGTGAAGAAGATCACCCCGCACTTGCGAACAACCTTGAAGCTGCGGAAGCAGGTGTTTCCGGACGTGTCTTCCGAGGTGGAGGAGTGGGCGGTAGTGTCTCAGGAGGAGACGGAAGGCAGCGGAGATGGCGGGAGGAGATCTCGCGACGGAAGCAACGGTGTGGAGACCTCCCGGCCGAAAAGACGGTGCGCAGACAAGTCCAAGGTGCGTTGTTGACCCGTGCACGGGTGTGGAAAACTGCTGTGTGGTGGTGTGGGTAGCGCGCAGGCTTACGTAACCACGCTTGGGTCCTGTGTGCACTCTGGTTGTGGTGTGGGTGTGTTTGCCTTTGTCACTGTCAGTCACGCTCACAGTAGAGCTCTGTAGATTGGCTTGTATCTGTGTAGGTCGTGTGGCACCTTGCTTTTTTTCGGTTTCCCCTTTTTTCTTTCTGTCTTTTTTTGTGTATTGATTGAATATGCAGCATGGCTTTTGGTGGCATAGTTGGATGTTGGTACACCTGTAATGTAATGTAATGTAACACTCGCCCTGAACGGTCACGAGTCTGTGCGGGAAGGAGGATGTAGGAGACTCGGCTCATGGATTGTTTTAACCCCTTCTCTGTCGTGCTCGTTCTGTTCTCACTGGCATTTTGACGACTGTTTCAGTATTTGCTTTTCAGAGAGAGGATTTGGGTTCAGGGTTTGGAAACAGGTTGATAATCAACAGAATTTGGAATGGGATTGAAACCCCCTCCCCCCCTCCCCCTTCCCCCCCCCCCTTCCCCCCCCCCTGAACGCATGCAGAACATCTTGTGCACATGTTAAATCCTGTTCCGCTTTTTGTAAGAGTAGGCCATAGTGTGCCGGTGGGAACAGATGACAGAATTTACAAAACCACATATACACATGGGGACTGGATGTAAAAAAGCACACACGTGCTTATTCCATTATCCTCAATATAAAAGAATATAAATAAAACTTTCTATGCGCCGCGGTGTATTTTGTGTTTTTGCAGTTTAACCTTCATTTCTGCCTTTTATCTTCACTTGTAATGTGGTATCTTATAATATAATTTGGTGTTGTGCCTTTTCTAAATTTTGCTTTTATATAATTTCGAACTGTCTGCTGTTGTCTTCATGAACGCATTCTTGTGGTGTGGTGTGTAAACGGTTCTGAAGGAAGATGGTTTGTTTTGAGTGTCGTCTTTCCTCCCGTATTTTCAATGTATTTCAAATGGAGTATTCGCTGACAGCATGACTTGGTCACATTAGAATTTTAACTAACTGTCTCTGTCTGTTGTCAGGTGGAAGGCATTTTCGGTGCTGCACATTTAGTGTTTTTCTGAAAATGTCCGTTTTATTATTTGCTGAGGATCTGGGGTTTTTGGTGGTATCGTTAGTTAGAACTTCTTATGTGACTTCAGTTTAGATTTAAGGTTGTAAGCAGATCATACAGAACTTTACTGAGATAGATGTACTGTTAGTTCAGTGTGGTGGTATGTGTACCTGAGTGTGTGTGTGTGTGTGTGTTGTGTGTGTGTGTGTGTGTGCATGCGTGCATGAGAGAACATACTATACTATAATTTGGCAAAAAAACTTTCAAGAGCGGTATTCTGCAGAATCTTGAACTTTTTTAATGATGACGTCTCTGGACACTGTTACTTCAGTTTAAATATTCTAACAGGATGTCAGGAGCAATGAATAAGTAGAGCTTTTCATCACAGAACCACAGTTAGACTTTGCCTGATTATGCAAACAAATCAACTACAATAAAAAATTGAAAAAGACTTAATCATCTTCTGAAGGTCAATTTTAGTAGTATTAATTTTTTTCCTGTGTCATTTTCTACTTTATTTTCTTGGATGTGCTCGTGCTAATGTTGTCGTTTGTGGCTTTTTTTAAAGCTTCTACTGACATATACATCAGAAAGTATGGTTGGTACTGGTACTGGGTAGTCAGAGTAGGTTGTAGTATGTGCCTTGCAGACTTGCTTTTGAGGTATATGTATCATATGCCAATGATACTGTGATTGCATGAACCACTCAGCTTGCTGGATCCTCTCTTTCTCTCCTCTCCCTATCCTCTTGTTAACAGCTTGAACCTGGCTTCTTCCCCCTCTATCCCCCCCCCCCTCCAAACCTCTTCTCCTGCACATTAAACCTGTGTTGGAATATTCAATTCACTACTGGGACACCTTTCACTGTACATATAAAAAAAAAAAAGCATTCATAGTATCACACGTACCATTTAACAATTTTAGGGCAAAAGTTTTAGATGTTTTAACGTAAGAAAAGGGAAATGCTTTATTTTATTTTTTTTGTTTTGTACTTTTCATTTGTTTCCATTTTAGTCAATGTTGTTAATTTTTTTAATGTTATTGTATTGTTTGTTGTTTTTGAAGAAGGGTCTTTGCAGTTGTACTCTGTTTCTGATCTTTTTCTTTTCTCAGTTTTTTGGTTACTTGTTTTTCAGATTGTAGCACTCACCAAGGATCTATAGCATAAATGTACATTGTTATTGCACTGATTTTGAATGCAAATTTCCAATGCGCTTTTGGCAGAAACCTGGCTCCAGAATTCCTTGGAATATCAGGGATTAAGTCCCTGGTGAGAATGATAGGATTTTGTTATCAGTAACCGATTGTCTGTTTCAGGGAATACTTATGTTGTTAGCATGGATGTAACTTGAAGTGTTGCTTAAAATTTATATCCTTTATTTCTTTTTCCTGACTTTTTTCCCCCTCTGCTATGGTGCATAGCTACAAAAAATCATCCAAAAGTTACATCCACCCAGAACACCCCCCTCCCACCCCCCTCCCCCAAGAAACCCCCCCCAACCAAAAAAAACCAAACAAAACCAAAGAAAACAGAACAGCAACATAAAACCCCTCTATAAATTTTACCTCCCCCCAAAAAAAAAACCCAGTCCCAACAACAACCCAAACAAACAGAAAACCTATCAAACAAACAAAAAAACCTCCACCCCATGCATCAAATAACCTTGAAATTTTTGTGGTAACATTGACGACACTACACAGAAACACAATCCTTTGATTTTGCAGAGAAAATGTCATAAGTTGATAATTGCCTAACTAGTGGTGTTCCTTGACACCCCCCCCCCACCCCCCACCCCCTCCGCCCCCGACCCAAATGTGATTACAGCTTGATGACAATGACAAATTCTTTTATTTCGAGGATAATGAATAAGCACACATGTACTTTTTTTACATCCAGTCCCCGCCTGTAGGGATACATCTGAATAATAATAACCCAATACTTATACAGTCTCACAATAGAAACAAGGGGAAATAACCCTTTTGAAAACAGCCCCCCCCCCCCCCCCCAAAACAAGCAAATAAAAGAAAACCCTAAAAACACCCCCCCCACCCCCCAAAAAAACCCTAACCAAAACAAACAAAAGAGAAAGAAAAACCAAACCAACAAAAGAAGAAAAAAAAGAGAAAAACAGACAAACAACAACAAGAACAACAACAGAGCCAAGAAAAATAACACAACCAAACTTAATAAGTCATAAAGATAAACATCTTCACATTATCAAAATTTTTTTAATTAGATAGATCTTCGTGCATCAAGAAGTGGCGCACAATGCTATCAAATTGTCACAAGAATAAGTACATGATAATGCAGCATGATGCCACGTTACACTGTGCATGTGGAATCTTTTATTCTGGCTGTCCTCTTGCAAGCGTTGTGAAGGAGTACATGTATTGTGTGCATGCAGTTTTGTGCTTGTATCGTCTCTCTCTCTCTGTGTTTGCTTTGTCTATGTCCTATGCATGGAAGAATGATATCAGTTGTATTTTAGATGTCACTGTCATAAATTGTTTACATTTTTTGAATTGTTTCTACTTTTTTTTGGGGGGGGAGGGGGATACGGGATGATACCCTTTAGATTGAATTTTAGATATCTTTGGTGTTATGAAACATTTATTTCTAGTGTTTTTTTTTCCCATTTAGCTAGTGTGGTTCATAGTAATCTCAAAGACCTGTACAAGTTTAGAATATGAGTCCATGTCTTAGAAATATTCCACTGAAAAAACCCCAAAAGGATGAAAAATAAAGTGAAATGTGTGTGTGAAAGTGTAAATGTAATGTTCTTGTGAGAGTCGAGTGTGTGAGAGAGATAGAGAGAACTCTGAACTCTGAACGTGTTTAATATGTACATTGGCCTTAGGCCACAATACACGGAGTTTGGGGGAAGAAGGGGAATCAACATACTGGTATGTAAAGTACCATAGTATATGGAAGAAAAGAAAACAAACAAAACCATCTAAACAAACCAACAACCGATTCAAGTTGATCATGACCGCAGTGATCAAGTCTTGGACTATGAAGAGGATAAACAATGCTATTAGACTGCATGAATATTGCTAACAGCATATCAAAATCGGTATAAACCAAAATGTAATATTTCAATTCAGGCTGATAGAAACAATATTTGTAGAGATATATCTTATTGGACACACGCATCAATTAAGTCACATTATGACACAATTTCTTCCTTCTATTCATGGAATGGAATATATCTGGATAAATAATGACTGTTCTCCATTCGATGTTTTGAGTAGCTCTGATATTGGTACATCAATACATTCAGTTAAAATCTTATCCCTTAAATCGGAGTACAGTGAGCATTCAAACCAAAAATGGGCTTCATTTTCTAATTTGTTTTACAAAAAGGACAAAGTTCTTGCTCATTTGCATTGTATCTACAAACATTGTTATAGAGGTAAAACATTCAACCTAGCTTGTGTAATAGCAACTCAAAAACAGCCTATTGAGTTAATGTAGTTTTAAAAAATAGTTTTAAATGATCTATAGTTTTCATATCTCTCTTTATCTCTTATGGTTCCATACCACTCTTGGGTAAACATAACGATTAATCTCCGCTTCAATAGATGTAAAAATGCTTTTATATCACCAACATCTTGTAACCATACAATATTGAATCCAGTTTCACATAAAATTTCTGTTATTTTTGACACCCAGCATTCTTTTCCATTTATATCGATTTCTAGCAGCATTTGGTATGCACTGTATGGCAATCTGTTTGGACTCAGTTGTAGAAGCTTAAAACAGTATCTAATTACATTTGTATAAGAATTTATATAAAGCAGATATAGAATAGACCCAGTTCGCCATACACCATTTTATTTGGTGTTCTTATCGGTACTCCTAAAAATCTCTTGCCTGCCATCAAGTGAACTTTTCCAATATGGTCCATTTTACGTAAACCCAGACTTCTGAAGCGTATAACAAAATTGACTGAATTTTAACATCAAAAACCTTGAAAAATGTGCTGGAATTCATCTCTTTTTACCTATGGAATGCTTTGTTTAACCTCTTAACTGCCCAGTGCAAGTGCACCCTATATGCCGGGGAATAAAATTCTTATGTACCACTGCTATGTTCATATCCCTCTTACTCAGAAACTACCACATGAATATTCCTGATAGTGTGCCTAATGACAGTATATATATCGTAGATTACTTTGAGGCAAGCTCAAATTAGTTAGCATGCTATTTCACTGCGAAAATATATTTAAAATGTAAAAAAAATGACCAAAAATACGATATCTTTATCACCACTGTCATTCTGAGTACTCCCTATCTCAATAACGTCAAACATAAGTCTAGGCCAAATCTCATTCTTTTTTTTTTAAATGCACGACCAGCTGAATCATATACGATCGTTTTCATCGCTGTTAGATAAATCTACAGTTTTATTTGCCAATTTTACAGCTGTGTAAAGTTATTTATGCCTTCAACAAGAAGTGTCAGCCATTTTGAACACGAACTTCCAAAACAGTCATGCATAAAAACACAAAATACGAGCTAAAAAACGATCGTTTTTGCTACGGTTTTTGCAGCTGAATGTTGCCAAGCAACAGGAGAGTGACCTCCATTAAGTTTGGAGTTCTTTCCCTTTAACTGTAGTCAAGGAAGCAGGCTTGTTTACTTCGGTTCGACACCCCGGAAATTTTACGGGTTGTTGGCGTATAGGGTGCACGTTTAGCCCCAGAAAATTTCCGGGGTAAGGCAGTCTAGTGGTTAACTGAATGACTGCTTTTTTCCCTTTAGTTACTAATTTTTTAGTGCCCAACTTTGTGCTAATCTTTTTCGTAAAAGTGAAGCCTAAGTAGCAATATTCATTAACTACATCCAACTTAACACCCTTATAAAACCATTGTTCATGTTTTGCAAGAAATCCCCCTTTTCTAAAGACCATTACCTTAGTTTTGTCAATATTAACAGTTAACTGCATGTTATTGCAATAAGCTTGCAGAATATTCAGTTGCTGTTGCAACCCAAATGGTGTCTCTGAAAGTAGAGCTACGTCGTCTGCAAACAGTAAGATAAACAGTTAAAAAATATCAGGTACCATTTGAATTCCATGCCTGCCATTCTCATTCATTTGATTAGCTAATTGGTTAATGAACACTGTAAATAATGTAGGGCTTAATACGCAGCCTTGTCTCACGCCTATTGGGCACTCCAAAAAAACTCTGGTAAGTTATTATTTACTCTAATACATGAAAGGCATACACATAGCTGATAGTGCAGCAAAAATCTTACCTCTTATACCTTGGCTTTTGATACATTCAAGAAGTTTGTCATGTCTGACACTATCAAACGCTTTCTTGAAGTCAACGAAAGCAACATATAACTTTTTGCCTTTTTCTGACATACACTTTTGTACAATGGCATAAAGGTGGAAAATCTGATCAATAGTAGAATATTTCTTCCGAAAACCTGCTTGATTTTCACAAATGAAAGAGTTATTCTCAAGCCACACATACAATCTTGAGTTTAATATTGATGTATAACATTTTGATAAGATGCTTAGCAATGAAATGCCCCTGTAATTGTCTACATTATTTGTATCACCTTATAAATCGGGATTATAACAGCCTTTGACCAAACATGAGGGTATATACCTTTGCTAAATATGGCTTTGAAAAGCTTAATAAGAAAATGTTCAATTTATTTATAGCTTTACTTACTTCTTCTTCAGATATTTCTTTGTTTAGTTCATGTTCATCTTTTTCGGATAAATTGATATCTGTATGTGCATGCTGAATAACAGCAGCGTCATTGCTTTGGAACACATAATTTTAAATGGTTTACCCAGTCTGGAGTTTTTATATTATTTCTAAGTTTCTCTTTATTATTACAGCCCATACTTCTAAGTTCTTTCCAGAAAAGTGATGGGTTAGAAATATTTGCAGTGAGAGACTCTATTTTTTGCTTTCTGAATGCTTGCGTTTGGATTTTAATAGCTTTTTGTACTTTTTTCGTGCTGTGACATAAACGAGTCTGTTATCATCATTTCTTGTTTTTCTAAAAGCATTCAAGGCTGTTCTAGTTTCCTTTTTAACTTGATGACACACGGCATCAAACCATTCAGATCGTTTTTTCTGTCTCTTAACATTTTTTACTAACATGCATGCACTAGCTTCCTTTAAGCACTGGATAAACAGGTCTAAGCTGTTATCCACATCATTTTCAAGTAAATAAATAGCAGATTTAATATTTTCATTAATCACATTGCTTTTAGTGCTCTAATGAAGTCTTCAGTCTTGCCGTCTTTCCAAACAATTTTTTCTGAATCAATATTCGCCTCTGTCTCCTCTTTGTCAGTCTCTTTAGACGTGTCAGTTTTACAGTCCATTGTCATAACAATTGGTAGGTGGTCAGACTCTGTAACACTTTTGATATCTACTGCAACAATATTCACACTTAAAAACAACTTGCAGGAAAGAACAAAATAATCAACAGTGCTGGCCCCTGAAGATGAGATATAAGTAAAGCCATCATCAAATTTAGGTTGACCAGACCATTCAATATTGTGCAATCGAACATGTTACACATTTCAAGTTGTCTGCCAAAGACGTTTGTGCTGTTATCATGAGAAACTCTAGAAAAATCATCAGTAACATAGTCTGTTGTTACATCAAAATCAGAATTGTCATTACAGGAGGAATAATTACCATCAGCAGATCTAGCATCAAAATCTCCAGTTAACATGAGGTAAAAATCGTCATTTGAACTTTGCAAATCCAGTATACACTGTTCTGAAATTTCCATTCCATATCCTTTTTTTTTAAGTGACCAGAACATAGAATCATGAGGAGGTATATATGTACATACTACCAGAATATGTTTATCGGTTGAGAAAAACTGTTTGTGAATCTTAATCACAATTGTATTATCATATTCAATATCAAACTTTTCAATAAAACTTGCAATCTTCCTTTTAATCATGACGATCACCCCTCCAGAATACCGTCCTTGGTGGGACAACTTTTTAGCTTTTGAGATAAACTTAACATAATCAGTGAAAAAAGATGAATAAAAATTCTCTGCTACAAAGGTTTCTGTCAAGCAAATGAAATCATGCATCAAAAGAAAATTTATGAAATCATAGTTATCTAGTTTTTGAAACAAGCCATTAACATTGTAATTGAGAAAACGAAGCTGAGAGTTATTTACATTATATACAACAGGACTAGTGTCCTGGTAGCCTTGCCTCCCTTGGGGCACACGGACATCATCATGAGGGGGACTCATAATGCCTCCTGTTTCTATCCACCCATTGTGGCCTGGCCAATGTCCTATTTGCTGGAGCCAGAGGCTCCCTTGGAAGGACATTTGTCTTTCCCATCTACCCCTTCACTCCCTTTGGAGTGATCGTCCACTGGTACTCGTTTGAGAGTCCAGGATGCTGGACTGGCTCACTGATCTGCGTGAGACTGCATGCATATTTTGTTCAGTGCCTGTTTGTTTCTGGGTGGCAGCACACCTAGGTGGCCTAGCTTGCCTTCCTGATTCTGACAAACAGGCATTACGAGTTTTGCCCTGCTTTGCCTCACTTTGCTCTTTTTCTTCTGTCCTTTTCTGCTTTTTTGGTTTCGGAATGCAGCCAGTTATATCCAACTGCCCAGCTATTGCTTCATGTTCTGGAGCATTGCTGTTCTTCGTCACTGGTTCACTAGACTTGTCATGGGTTGCTGCAAACACATTATTCTTAATGGCGTTAGTGGTCTTAGTCTGTATGTCAGAGTCAGTCCCTTCTGTTAATTCATCATTTCCGAGCTGATTTTGGATGAAGTCAGTATTGTGGTTCTGATCACAGTGTATGTCACCCATATTATCAGCCATTTCTTTGTCAGCTCTAACATTTTCAGTTTCACCATCATCACGGAGTTCATCTTCACTCTCATTCTCACTAGTACTGTCATTGTCCTGTTCATCTTTGTTTTGTTCTTCTATTTCCTTTGTAGCAGATTCATCATGTCTATTGTGTTCCTCACTGCTAGTGTCCCGAACAGGAGAAGCACTAGTTTCTCCAATCACCCTGGACTGGTGCTGGACTCTGGGCACAGACTGTTCACTTGGCCTTCTTGGATAGTTCCTGGTCACTCTACTGCCTTGGTCTTTGATCAGCACCAGCCTCCTGCTGCCTTGCACGGTTGGTTGTCTTGCCACTTCGCTGTAGGAGTGAATACCTGGGGCAATCGGCTTCAAGTTGGGCTCTTCACTTGAAGTGTTTGGCCTATCCAGACAAGCAGAGTCTCTGGATTTGGTCAGAGATCTGTTCCTGGTCTGGTTTCTGGAGTCCCCATGTTGCACCTGACTGGCCTCGTTCCTGTACTCCCTTTGATTGGCTGCAGTTGATGCTGTGGGGTCAAAGTTTGATTGATAGAAGGACCTTGAAAAGTGCCTGTTGGACTGACCTCTCTGTCCTCTGGGTAGTCTGTCGTACAGGCCAGCTTCTTGCTTGCTCTGTCTGTCTGTCTGTCTGATGGAGATATGGCAAGTCTTCAGGTTCCCACACAGATTCCAAAGCATCAGTCCTTCTGCCACGCCGATTCAGAAGCCATGAGTGTGCTGCTTGTTTTTCTTTCACTTGAAGTTTGCTGTTGTAATAGTACGCTGGTTTTCCCTGGCCACGGTAAAAGTCCACCAGTTCTTTTTGTCGTGTTGTGAGGTCAGAGGCAACACTAATTCCATTCCATCTGAGATAGTCTCTGAGCTGAGTATCCCCCAGAACAGCCATTTTATCAGACCAGCGGCTGAACTGAACCAAGATCGGCCCAGGGATGCTTCCATGTGCACGCCCAAGGTTTTTCCAGGCGAAAGGCCTTGACTATGTCCTCCTGATGCCAACTGGCTGAAGGATCAGATGAGTTCAGAAGGTCTGTGATGATCTGTGTACTTGATGAATTTTCATGGAAGCTTTCTTCAACATTGAAAAATACTACGTTGCAGGCCTGTGAATCCTGTTCAATTCTCTCAAGATTCTGTTCAAGTCGGTCTAGTCTGTCAGACATTGTTTTGGTATTTTCCTTGAGATTGTCTATGTCTTCTCTGTTTTCTTCCACCACCTGTTTCATCTTACTCATCTCATTGAACACTTGTGCCATGCTGTTGTCAAGGTTTTTGAACGTCTCATCTATGGCAGTTTTGATGCAGGTAGACTGCAGCTGAAGCTCCTGTTGGATTTGAGCAAATCTCCAGTCAAGAAACTGCATAATGTTAAACTGAGGGTGGGGAAAATCCTGTTGTGACTTTTTTCAGTGTTTGTTTGTGTATTCTTTTTAAGGGGAAGCACTCCCGCTGTCAACCCGCTGTCAACAATCACTAGTATTTAATTGGATTTCACTCCCTTGGACACAGGACACAAAGTGCACAAGCACCAAACTCCTCTTGACATTTCTGACTATAAGGCATCTTGCCTGCCTCAACATTTGTGCACGTGCAACACATGATTTGAGAAGGAGAAGAGAGAATTTTGTTTGCAAGTCTCTGCTACAGTTTGTTACTATATTCTATCAATAATAGTTTGTACAAGGAATTACTAACCCTACGCTCGTTGGTATGAAGATGTGTTGATATCTAGTGATAAAGACGCTGTCTATCTGTTCACATACCAAAAATCACGTATTGATATGCACTGTAGACTTCACACTTGAAGAAAAGGCGCAGCGTAAACAAAACATGTCGGTCTTGAGAGATTCACCCTCCAGCCTCCCGAGAGAGAGACAGAGAGACAGAGAGAGACTGTGTGTAAGTAAGTAAGTCTTCAATTTTAACGTCTTTCCACTTTAAGTGATACCAGACGGCCCTAGAATAGGAGACTGAATGAAAGCGATGGATGGATAGACAGATAGATAGAGACTGTGTGTGTGCATGCATACATGCATGATGCAATGATGCATGCTCATGAGCGCATGATTGTACAGTTGACCACTTCCCTAAAATAGGAGACTGGATGAAAGAGATGGATGGATGGATAGACAGATAGATAGAGACTGTGTGTGTGCATGCATACATGCATGATGCAATGATGCATGCTCATGAGCGCATGATTGTACAGTTGACCACTTGGAACCCGTATAAAACATTTAGTGGTTACTACTTGTTTAACCTTCCACTTTCACTGCTGCAGAAACTTGTAACAAGGTGTCTCTGCTAGGGAATTTTAGAAGTGGAGACTGTAGGATAACCAAAATAATTCAAGTGCAAGAACTGTTGAGATACACTATGAGGAGAGATACTTGTTCCTAACGTTAAATCACTGTTTCCCGGCTTATTCCGTAGGAGATACTTGAGGACCATTGTGTGCCGGTGGGAACAGATGACAGAATTCACAAAACCGCATACACACAGGACTGGATGTAAAAAAGTACATAAGTGCTTATTCCATTATCCTCAATGTAAAAGAATAAAATAAAATAGAATAAAATAAATAAAGTATTTTGCCCAGGGACAACTCTCTTGGCTTTAAGTTTATGGCATGAACTGAATTTCTCTGTTTTACTGAGTGAAGTTCTCTGTTTTACTGAGTGAAGTTCTCTGTTTTACTGAGTGAAGTTCTCTGTTTTACTGAGTGCAAGTTTCTGTTTTACTGGGTGATTTTCTCTTGTTTTACTGAGGGATTTCCTCTGTTTTACTAAGTGAATTTCTCTGTTTTACTGAGTGAATTTCTCCGTTTTACTGAGTGATTTTCTCTGTTTTACTGAGTGAATTTCTCTGTTTTACTGAGTGATTTTCTCTGTTTTACTGAGTGATTTTCTCTGTTTTACTGAGTGAATTTCTCAGTTTTTTCTCTGTTTTACTGAGTGAATTTCTCTGTTTTACTGAGTGAATTTCTCTCTTTTTGAGATGGTAAAGTATTTGGAATTGGATCAGATTTCTAAAGATAGGGCAATATTTTTCAAATACTGACATACTTTAGAGCTGTTTTAAAAATCGTATTAAAGGGGTTTGACCTAAAAAATTTTTAAGATGTTACGCAAAGATTATGGAATAAATAATTCCTGGTTTAAAAAAAAAGTTGGAATTGAGCATGTTGTTTTAAGGATACTTCACGACTTTTTTTGTTCCCCCCCCCCCCCCTTCCTTTCTTACTTTCTTTTTCTGTTAATATGACAAACTGAAATCAAGGAAACATGTAAACATACATGTATTCTTCCTGTTCTGCACTCTCTTGTTCTTTTTGTGTATTCCTTATTTTCGTATTTACATTTCTTTTCAATACCATATGCTATAATCAAATTCATAATCTAGTCCATGTTAACTGCAGTTTGTTGTGCAGTGGATGTTGTGGTTCCAAATAATCTGCACAATTTTTATAGTACTATTTTGAGATGGGGCTTGATATAACAAGATTTTAAAAATTGTTCTGTTAGTTTGTAAAGCACTTCTATTTTTTTTTTTTTTTACAAGATTCAGCGCTTTATAAATTCCATATATCATTATTATCATTATTTTATATTAAATCTTTGTTATTGTTCTGGGACTTCACCAAATAAAGATTTCCTGTTGTGTGAATTCATTTACTTATTTTATGCTTTTATTAGATTTACAGTCTAGTTCTTGTTAACTTCAGTCGATCTTTGATTTCAGAATATTGTGAAAACATTCATCTTAGTTTTTACACATAGACGTGGGACTCGATGTAAGATTTTTTGGTTGTTCTGTGAGTTTATAAATAATTCTGTATCTTCTCTGAAATATTTGTTGTTTGTATCCAATCTGTCTAATTAATCTTTTCCTTCTACTCTATTCATAATGTAGCTCGTGTTTAGTGCTGTTGATTGTAGGTTATAAATAGAAGACATTCATCACAAATTCTTACTTGTACTTCAATATCATGAAAAAAGCATTGTGAGTTGATTCATCGAATCCATTTTTTTTTGTTTTGGTGTTGTGCTCTGATCAGCTCTCTCCCTAAGCTGTGTGTGCTGTGGTTGTGTTTAAATCAGGAGAATGCCATTGATAAATACTTGAAGATTTCCGAGTGTTGCCCATATCATTTGAAGATCATTCAAATGTGTGTGTCACTTATGTTAACACATTGGATATTAACAGTGAAAATTTAAATGGTTTCTCTTACATTAGCTTAGGGCTAGGGTGATGAAATGAGATATAGAACGCAGCCCTGTTGCGTTGTCTGGTAATCAATATATAGATGTCTACATCAACAACAAAATCGTCCTCGTTCTTATATAAATCATCATGCAATAAAGAACTATGTCTCAGATTCTATAATCCTCCCCTCATTTTCCTGAGCTGTTCTTTCACCA
This sequence comes from Rapana venosa, assembly GCA_028751875.1. Classification (NCBI taxonomy): domain Eukaryota; kingdom Metazoa; phylum Mollusca; class Gastropoda; order Neogastropoda; family Muricidae; genus Rapana; species Rapana venosa. The sequence goes on from CM054156.1 coordinate 7,321,788, forward strand.
CCCAGCCTCACTATATCATCCTCAGGGCCTGAAGTTCGCTGGGAGTGTATCAATGTTAGGCCACCTTGAGGCCACCAGCCAGAGTGGGCCCTGCACTGCTATGACTGGGTCACTTTTTAGGTATTGAGTGGTTGCCTGTTCTGAGTCATCTTGTGTAGGACACCAGCTTCTAAGCTTCCCACTGATGACAGTAGTAGTTGTGGTGCTAGACTGAGTGAGATGCCCACCAGGCGTGGCAGCCATCACAGCCGTCCCTCCAGTGACCGTCTCCTGGGAATCTCCAGATTCCAAAGGCTTTGACGCCAACTGACAGTAGGCGCAGAAGTGTGTGGGGAAACCAAAACTGAGGTTGCCATGAGACCAGAGTAACCATGAACCACCGAATCAGACAAGTTTCTGTTATTGCATGATAATTGGTAGTGGGGATGATGAGGAGGGTGTATAATGACGATGCTATGAAGTGCTTGACAGGGCTGTACTGTATGCTAACTCTCAAAATATATGATATTCATAGTCAGAGTTGTCCAGTTGGAGGTCTTATTTCCATGGAATTTTGTTTGTTCTTGGCTAGATTGGTGAGATTGTGCATGTGTGACTGTTTTTAACCCTCCATCAACCTATAGGTCGCTGCATTCGGACTTGGGGGAAATTTCCATGGATGAACTTTGGTTCTTATTTCTGATTCCATTTCCATGCAAGTCCTTTGGACAAGACTCTGTAGTAGAAACCAGGGCCCCATATATATATATATGAACTGTAAAATTAATAGCATATTATATATGTATTATGTATATATGTCAAAAACTTGCCTGCCTTTGGCTGAGGACTAGGCCAGTGATGGCTCAGGCTGAGAGTGTTAATGGCACAAAAATGCCCATCATTCCTGTAGATACAAGTAGGCTGCACCAGTGTGTTGGATGATTTGTCTGGTGAATCATTTGTCAAAGGCCTGATGTGCTGCAGTTTGAATTGAATAACGTATGGATACTATAGCCGAGTGGTTAAGGCTGTGTGACTTAGTCCTGTGGGTCCATGAAGTCATGGGTTTGAATCTTGGCAGCATCATCTGGGGAATTCAGTGTCGGGGATTTTTACAATCTCCCAGGTCGAGTGCAGACCTGCCAGTGCCGTCATTCCTTTTGTGTCCAGACACATGCAGATCCAACATGGGTATTTGCGATTCCATAATTCGCGTCAGCGGGTTACGGAAAGACCAACATGCCCAGCATGCATTCTGTACAACAACGAAAAACAGCTGCTCTGATGTCGGAATGTGTTCACTGAGGCCAGTGGGCAGACCTCCTGCAGAGTTGCATGTGAAGGAAAAGACCAGGCACTACTCGTGTCACCCAGTAAAGGAACTCAGAGAAGAGAAGAGAGGATATTCAGCTGTCTGTCTCATCTAGCCAAAACTGAAGCTGAAACGCTAACACGCAGGTCAGCCAGGAACAGGTCTGTCGATTAACTTAACAGTTAGGTGAGCTGAGGACTAAATGAAATCCAAGGCGGCAATAGTCATCCATCCATTCTCTGCCAATATTTTATTTGAGCCTTTTGGCTTTATCTCTGTGGTGTGAGTGTTGGTTAGCAGGTTGAACTATTGTACTTATACATACTACTGGAGATTTTAAAAGAATAAAATGATCAGTGTAACAGCATGATTTGTTTGAAGTAACATGAATTTTTTTGTCTATAGATACACATTTTGAAGCAGTACCTTTTATTTCTTTAAAGTTAAATGAATTTTTAAATCTGTGAAAATTGAAGTCACTCCATTTCTTCTTGTGGTATAAAGTGAAAAAGTAAGTAAGTCCATTATTTCTTTAAAGTGAAAAAGTATGTAATTCCATTATTGCTTTAAAGGGAATTGAAAATTCTAATATAAAAATCAATTCCATAATACATGAAATATCTACATCTATGAAAGTGAAAGTAATTCTTTGTTTTTTCTGTTATATTTTCACAGGCGAGGAAGAGGAAGGCTATGGCAATGCTGGTTTCATCGGACGAGGAAGACGACGATGATGACAACAGACCGCTGATGGTGTCGGTGAGAAACGCACAGGAGAGTGCCTCTGAATCAGACAAGGATGCTGAAGATGATACGCCAGTGAAAGTGAAGGTAACTGTTTATTAATTATTCTTTTATATCGAGGATAATGGAATAAGCACGCATGTGCTTTTTTACATCCAGTCCCCGCGTGTATGCGGTTTTGTAAATTTTGTCATGTTTCCACCGGCTCACAATGACCTACTCTTCCGAAAAGCGGAACAGGATTTAACATGTGCGCAAGATGTTCTGCATGCGTTCGAACACGGGGCCTCGGTTTATAGTCTCATCCGAATGTGATTTTTTTTGGTAGCCCATTGCGCATGAACAGTTTTATTGAAGAGGTAGTGTGTGTGCGTGTGTGTGTATTTGTGTGTGTATGTGTGTTTGTACATGCATGATTTTTTTTTTCTGTGTATGTGTGTACTGTGTTTTTCATTTTCAATTCTTTTATATCGAGGATAACGAAGAAGCATCTATGTGCTTATTTACATTCAATCCCCCCCTGTGTTTGTGGTTTGGTAAATTATGTCGTCCATTCCCACTGACACTTACTCTTCCGAAAGGCAGAACAGGTTTTTAAGGAACCACGATTTTTTATAGTCTCGTCTGAAGTATTTTCAGGAGAGCGGAGTTGGCACTGACTCTGTGAGTGTGTGTGTATGTGTGCGTGCGTATATGCACCTGTGTATGTGATAGTGTTGCTGTGTGTGTGTGAGTGTGTGTATGTGATAGTGTTGCTGTGTGTGTGTGTGTGTGTGTGTGTGTAGGTTTTCTTTTTTGATTCATCCTCATGATCATCAAGTGTTATTGTAGGCTTTTTTGTGCTCTTTTTCCCCTGTATTGACACTTTTTAGACAATCTATATTACATCATTTCCCAACCAGATTGCTGCTTTCAATTTCAGAAGCCGAAGAAGAAAAAGGTCAAAGTTCAGCTGGAGTCCTCAGATGAAGATGATCGTCCATTGACAGTCAAACTCGATCCCATTGTCGACAATGTTGAAGATGAAGACGACACTGCAGATGACCAGCTTGTTATTGATGAAGATGCTGATGTGGATTCTCCTTTGAACATCAGGGTATGTCTCTTGTAATGTGCGATGGTTGGGGGTATGGTGGGGTATATGTGTTAGTGTGTGTGTATTGGTGTGTGTAGTGTGTGTGCAAGCTTTAACTCTCTCTATCTGTATATAATATATATATATATATATATATATATAAACATATATATGGATAGATCTTATGTAGGTAATTTTATTATTTTTATTTTTTAATGATTTCTGTACAAGCTGTCATCAGGTTACGTTGCGCTCCACCAGAATTTCTCAATATTGAGATAATATTTGTTTGTAACACTTTTTTATGTCCATTTCTTTTTTCTTCTTTTTTTTTAAACTGAAGTATTTCTCCTTCTATCCCCACAGTTGGAATGCGGGTATCTTAATACTGGGCAGTAAATGGCTGCGTACACAAAAATGTTAGAATTGGGTAAACCTTGGATCTTGCTAGCGATGGAACAAAATTTAAATGTTTTTCATTTTTTATTATTGTTCTAACACTGCAGTCACATTACACAATGAAAAAACAACAACGACCAATTGTTTCCCACTTCACTGAAAAATTTAGAAAGGCATTTCACTATTTAAAGGATCTTTTACCATATCTGTTCTTCTGCATGCGTATATACACAAAAAGGAATTAAAGCACTGGCAGGTCTGCACTTGAAGTTGACCTGGGAGATCGTAAAAATCCCCACCAGACTCTTCACTGGTATTATTAATTTGTCAAGGTTTGATCTTTCAGTCGTTCAGGTCATGGTCAGGGATTTAGTCCAATCCTGTTGTTTATAGCCCTACAGACCACAAAGGCCATATCAGGGCTGTGACCTTGTAAAATTTTAAATCTCAGAATAAAACTGTTTAAGCTATATACCAATTAAAACAGGGTATAAGAAAAACCCCAACTCTACCGTTGTTCCTTGTATCAACATCCTGGCCAACCATGTCTAATTAGATGATGCGCTGTTTGACAGAGATCCAAGAAGAGGAAAAGGAAACAAGCGATGAAGTCTGATAGTGACGATGATGATGACGATGACAACGACGATGATCAGCCGTTAAAACCAAAATCTGCGTCGGTGAAGATTGAAGAAGAGGATCCCCAGAACACCCAGGATGTGACAGTGCAGTCTGAAGACGATCTGACGCCTGTGAAAGTTAAGGTCAGTGATGTAGTGTGGAAGTTTGACTCTGACCTCTCGCTCTCAGTCTCTCTCTCTTTCTCTCTCTCTCTCTTTCTCTCTCTCTCTCTCTCTCTCTCTCTCTCTCTCTCTCTCTCTCTTTCTTTCTTTCTCTTTCTCTCTCTCTCTCTTTCTTTCTCTCTCTCTCTCTGTGTCTGTCTGTCTCTCTCAATGTACCACCTGGGGGGAAAAAGACTTTGATATTGGCTTTCACCTCTCTTCCTCTCTGTCTCTCTCTGTCTCTCTCTGTCTCTCTCTCTCTCTCTCTGTCTTTCTGTCTCTCTCTCTCTCTCTTTCTCTGTGTCTCTGTCTCTCTCAATGTACTACCTGGGGTAAAAAGACTTTGATATTGGCTGTCACCTCTCTTCTCATCTAGATCTCTCTCTCTCTCTCTCCAACTCTGTGGAAATACATTTGACTTTGACCTCTGTCTCTTTCTGTCTCTGTCTGTCTGTCTGTCTCTCTCTCTCTCTTTCTCTCTCTCTTTCTCTCTCTCCCTCCCTCCCTTTCTCCCCCCTCTCTCTATCCCTCTGCCCCTTCCCGACCTCTGTCTCTCCTCCCCTTATTCTCTCTCTTTCCTGTGCTCCCTACAGATTAACTGCAACACCTCAGGTGTGTATCTATATATATATATATATATATATATATATATATATATATATATATATATATATATATACACCACACAAAGTGAAAGCATAACAACCAGCATAATAAATGTTCCCCAATATTTCGGATTTCGCCTTCCTCAGGGTTTTTAAAATTATTTTTATTATTATATATATATATTTAATCCTGTCTGCTACATACATACCTGCCTGCCTATTTTGTTTTCTCTACCTTGAAAAAAATAGCAGAAACTAAGAGTACTGCAAGGAAATACGACTTATCCCCTTTTTTTTAATGAAGGGAAGGTGGATAGGGCAAATGCTCCCTTGTTTCATTTTAGGGGGCCCTTGGGCCCCTTTTCATGAAACCCTAGAATCAACACTGATGAAAGTACTGACTGGCAGGTCTGCACTTGAAGGTGACCTGGGAGATCGTAAAAGTCTCCACTGGGCGATAACCGGTATTTATCAGTCCAGTTCCGATCGTTCATATCGTGTAAAGGATTTAGTAAATCACCATGTCTAATAAGCCAGCAATACGCTGTTTGACAGAGATCCAAGAAGAAGAAAAAGAAACAAGCGATGAAGTCTGATAGTGACGGTGATGACGACGATGACGGTGATGATCAGCCGTTAAAACCAAAATCTGCGTTGGTGAAGACTGAAGAAGAGGATCCTCAGAACACCCAGGATGTGACAGTGCAGTCTGAAGACGACGATCTGACGCCTGTGAAAGTTAAGGTCAGTGATTTTGTTGAGATTGGGGGTGGGGGGAGGGAGTGGAGGGAGGAAGGGTGATGAGGGTAGGAGGATCAGTGGTTGGTTTTCTTTGTGTCTTTGTGTGTCTGTGCATGTATGTATATGTGCAACCACCTTCCTGTATATTATATAAGACCTTGGTCCCTTTCACTGCAGTTCATAATCCTACCCAAACCACGTACATTATCACGATTTTGTTGATAATAATAATAATAATAATGTATGGAATTTATATAGCGCTGAATCTTGTAAAAATCAGTTAAAAAGAAAGTTGTAACAAATTTTTTCTCTGCTTTTTTGTTGTTGTTGATTGTGTCACATTTTGCGCCTGTGCAAAAGTTACTTGGGAAAAAAAAAGAATCAACCATCCAAAAGTTACTGCATGTTACTAACACTCTACCATCAAAAAGTTACTGCATGTTACTAACTCATTAACTCTTCTACTACCGCGTTCCGTTTCTCTTACTTACCACTGTATACCAAGTATTTTCTGCAGTGTCTTTCAGTTTCACACCTACTGACTTTAAAAAATCATAAAAAATCGAAATAAAGACAGATCTACATGAAACTTTCTGTACTTGTTAAGTTGTGAATAAAAATTCAATATTTCTTAGTTTGACTCTTGTGTGACTTGTTGTTGTGGAATGCTGATGGCGATGATGTTGCGGTTGTTGTTGGCTACGGTGGTTATGCAATAATTTTTAAAATATGACTATTTCAAGAGGTAAAGAATTGTAAAGATGAAGTGAAATAAAATCAAACATGCAAAATAAGTAATAATGTTCAGATAATATTAGAATAACATGCAATCACACTCACAAACAAGCATACAGGCTGACGAACAAACAGCCATTGAAATCAGGTCACGGTTTGTTCCAATTTTATTTTGCACTTCGTCAGTGAAAAACAGAAGAAAAAAACCCATCATACTACTCACGAGTCACTAGCATCATTTTGCAAGTTTCTGGAGCCACAATTTTCACGAAATTCTTTCATTTTAAGCCAGTCACAGTCATATGCCCCCCTCGGCAGGATCGTTGTTTACACCACTGTCGTAGTCATCTTCATCACTTGAATCACCAATAAACACAGCACATCGATTCCACTCTGCAACTCTTGAATCCTCTGTTCAGCTTCTAAGTCCATTTCAGTCCACATAAGTTCAGATTCTGCCATTATTTTCACAGAAAATCCTCCAAAAAGTTCGTTGAAGCAGTCGCCATATTGATGCAGCTCCCTCCAAAAATTGTTACTCGATGACATCGCCGTAAAATCAAAAAAATCGGCACCAAAATCGATCAACTGAAGCCAAAATTGCAAATGGCGGCAGCTACACTATCTGGGAGCTCACTGCGCATGTCTAAAGCAATAAGGGGTGTGAGACCATGGTATATAAATAGCGCAAAGGGAGACACCGGGTGTCCCCAGGTATTCGGCGGGCACACCCGCCCGCGGCTTCGCGGACCAAGTAGTAAGAGGGCGGGTCAACCCGCCGACGGTAGTAGGAGAGTTAAGGTAGTTGGTGTCAAAGTATTCATAAACTTTTTTTTTACTTTTATAATTTGGGTGGTGGAGATACATAGAAAGTTATCCATCATTTCTTTTATGTGAATGAGATGCGGTGATAATCAGTGTCACAGACATGCGTAACAAACCCGCAGAAATTAAAGAAATGTGTTCTGATTGGCTGCTTTTGAAAAAGGAACAAGCCATCAGAGCTATTTTTAGTTTATGATGTCATCTTGGTGTTGATATATATATATATATATATATATATATATATATATATATATATATATATATATATATATATATATATGTGGATGCCAAAAAAACTAAACATCTCATTCCTGAATCAGAGTATACCTATGAAACTGGTTTGGTGAACATTCCTGCTTTGTTGTTATGTTATATATGTCCCAGAAAACATTTTGGACTGTACAAGATGCATGCTGGGTAAATTCATGTTTCCGTAACCCCCTGAATGCTTTACATGAATTACAGGATCTATTTGATCTTCTGCATATACATGAAGGAAATTAAGGCCCTGGCAGGTCTGCACTTGAAGTTGACCTGGGAGATTGTAAAAATCCCCTGGGGACCCTTTGGTTACCAGACGTTTTTGCCAAGATTTGAACCCACGACTTCATAGACCCATAGGTTTGAAGTCAAACTGCCTTAACCACTTGGCTATAACATCCGTCTTTGAGAATTTAAGGATAGAGAGAGTTTAAAGTGTTGATCTTCCTGAACCAAAATCGACATTGACAATTTCATTTAAATTGCCTTTTTGCAGAAAACGAAGAAGAAAAAGAAACCGGCAGTGGAATCGTCTGACGATGACGGTGATGACAAGGACGATGGTGATGAAGATGACGAGCCTCTCAAACCAAAATCGTCATCATCATCGAAGGAGACGGAAGAATGCCAGGATAACCAGGATAGTCTGCAGGAATCGGAGAATGATGATTCCACACCGCTAAAAGTCAAGGTAGAGCGTGTTTGTGTTTTTATCTATATTTATTTATTTTATTTTTATTTTACTCTTTTATATCGAGGATAATGGAATAAGCACTCATGTGCTTTTTTACATCCAGTCCCTGTGTATGCGGTTTTTGTCAATTCTGACATCCGTTCCCACCGGCGCACAATGGCCACTTACGAAAAGCGGAACTGGATTTAACGTGTGCGCAAGATGTTCTGCGTGCGTTTGCACACGGGGCCTCGGTTTATAGTCTCATCCGAAGGACTTTTGGGGAGAGTGGAGTCTGCACTGATGTTAACTCCCGGGGAAAATATCCCCTTGAACGGGAATCGAACCCGGGTCGTCAGATTGCGAGCGCAATGTTCTGACCACTAGGCTATCCCGTCCTGTCCCTGTGTGTGTGTTGTTGTTGCTGTTGGGATTTTCTTCTGGTGGCATTTTGTGGAGCTCCTTCCATTGATAGCGGTGAGGGTGACAGGTGAACAGGTGAAAATGTTGCTGGGAAGGAGATTGCTTGGGAGTGTGCAGAGAGAGAAATGGGGGATGGTGTGTGTGTGTGCGCGTGTTTGTGTGAGTGTGTTCCTTTCTGCTAGTCTGTTAAAAAAAATTTTAAATCATTATTTTCTTTTTATTTCTTGTTCATGTCTTGTTGAGTTTTTTTTCTGGCCAGTTTGGTATTCATCTTTTCTCTGAAGTCATAATGCAGATACCTTAACCTCTTCCCTGCCCAGTGCAAGTGCACCCTATATGCCGGGGAATAAAATTCTTATGTACCACTGCTATGTTCATATCCCTCTTACTCAGAAACTACTACATGAATATTCCTGATAGTCTACCCTATGACAGTATATATATTGTAGATTACTTCGAGGCAAGCTCAAATTAGTTAGCATGATATTTCACTGCGAAAATACACGATTGTTTTCATCAATGTTAGGTAAATCTAGAGTTTTATTTGCCACTTTTACAGCTGTGTAAAGTTATTTATGCCTTCAACAAGAAGTGTCAGCAATTTTGAACAAGAACTTCCCAAGCAGTCATGCATAAAAACACAAAATACGAGCGAAAAAACGATCGTTTTTGCCACGATTTTTGCAGCTCGATGTTGCCAAGCAACAGGAGAGTGACCTCCATTAATTTTGGAGTTGTTTCCCTTTAACTGTAGTCAAGGAAGCAGGCTTGTTTACTTCGGTTCGACACCCTGGAAATTTTCCGGGTTGTTGGCGTATAGGGTGCAGTTTAGCCCCGGAGAATTTCCGGGGTAAGGCAGTCTAGTGGTTAATGGTGGGCAAAAGCGATCGCGTTCTTAAAATCTCACAATTTGTGAACCTTGGAGGTCTAGCCGAGGAATAGATAAAAAAAAAATCTGTTTTGTCCTCTGAAGTTGGAGTATGGCTGTCTATATGGCAGGGTAGTTGAAAACAGTCACACACGCGCAAACTTCTCATCATCCAGTGTGTACTTACAGTCTCACAGTGATTCCCAGGTGGGATGAGTCTTGAGACAGAACAGTGCATGTTCTGGGTGATAGACCCCCAGGGTGTTAAGCTGGGGAACGCACAACAACAGCAACAACAACAACAGCTTATTTCTTGTTTTCACTGAATATTTTCGCATTTTCAAAACAGAGTGCATCATTTGTTGTTGTTTTCACTGAGTATTTTTGCATTTTCAAATCGGAGTGTACATTTTTGTTGCCATTTGAATTTGAACTGTGTGTATTCAAAGAAAAGTAAAGTAGCAGTTTTGGAAGAATCAAACTGTTAAAATGTGACTGCAGCACCCAAAAAAATCTTTAAATAAATAACAGTTTCCATCGTTACTTGTCATGCATTCACAGACCTCACTCAAGGCACCCAAGCTGATCTTTGTGTCGTCGGATGACGGTTCCTCCCCGATGAAAGTGAGGCTGAAGCCTTCCCAGGAGTCTGAGAGCGACCTTGACACCAGCAGTTTGTCGTCGCTCAGCGGTGACGAGGCTCGACAACAACCGTCGAAATCGGAAGGCCCCAGAATCAAGTTCACCATGAAAAAGGTCCAGCCTTCGGAGACGACTAAATCAGAGGTGAGTTGTGTGGTTTTTGAAAGTGGAAGTGTTGAAAATACTCTGTGGTTGGTCTGTGCCCCTGTCCAATGATTGAGATGCTTCTTTTTAAATGAAAGTGATTATCTCCCACTTCATACACACCCATGCATGCGTTTGTGCGGGCATGTGTGCGCGCACACACACACTTTCACACAGAACATCTTGGGCACAGGTTAAAACATTATTTCTTTTGGAAGAGTAGGCTATTTGTGCTGTTGGGAACAGATGACAAAATTTACACACATGCATGCACAGGGGGACTGGATGTAAAAAGCACATGAGTGCTTATTCTGTTATCCAGGACATTAAAAGAATGAATAAAATGAAAGAGATAACTAAAACACAGGTGTTTGCGCACACACACACACACACTCACACACACACTCACACACACACTGACATACTCACACATAGAGGCATGCAAATTTGCATAGATACAGATAACACTACAAGCCATGGTCTTGTGTAAGAATGTACACATATCATCCTGTCCACACACTAAAAATCCATCCATCCATCCATCCTTCCTTGAAGAGTAGGTCTGCTATGATCAGTGGGAAAGGTGACACAAACATACCCAGCATGCATTCTGGAAAGGGATGGGCTCCGCCAGGTTCAACTTGCCCATGACATACACTGCCTGAAGACTTTAGTGCAGTGCTTCAGTGACTCCTCAAGGAGTTAAATGGGAGAAGTCAAGTCTTAAGTCGGAGCTTGAAGACCTGTTGTTTTCTTCTTCTTCCTTGAACGCTCAGACAGCAACTATCTATTGCTGTCTGTCATATGAGCGAAAATGCGTTGTGCTGCCGTTAAGCGCCTGACAAGTTAGGCCCGGTATATCTGACTTCGGCGTGGGAGAGAATTGTTATCTTTTAAGTCTGTCTGGGAAAAAAGGCAGGAGAATGGACCAAGAAGGCAGAAAATAGACAAGAAGGAAGTGGTGACAGGAAAAGAAAAGGAACGAGGCAGGAACAAAGAGAGTGATAGAAAAGAGGGAATTCCTAGCACAGAATTTCCAGAAGGTGGGGGATGCTGTTTATACTTTGACAGGTCCCCAGCATCCCCAGGAGGGAGACTAGTTGTTTTAAAGTTGTTGATTTTAAATGATATTTATTTTATTTGTTTTACTCTTTTATTTATTTTACTCGTAATTTCGAGGATAATGGAATAAGCACTCATGTGCTTTTTTTTCCATCCAGTCCCTGTGTGTATGCAGTTTTGTAAATGTTGTCATCCGTTCCCGATGGCACACAATGGCCTACTCTTCAGAAAAGCGGAACGGGTTTTAACATGTGCGCAAGATGTTCTGCGTGCGTTTGAACACGGGACCTCGGTTTATAGTCTCATCCTAAAGACTTTTTGGAGTAGTGGAGTCGGCACTGAAGTTAACTCCAGAGGAAAAATCGAACCCTGGTCAGCAGATCACGAATACATCACTGTAACCACCAGGCTGTCCGGTGATATGATCAGGGAGCAGGATAGCCTAGTGGTTAGAGCGTTGTGCTTGTGGTCTGACAGCCTGGGATCAAGCTTCTGTGAAGGAATCTGTTTTAGGGGACTTGTTCCCTACAGTTAACATCAGTACTGACTCCACTCCTCCGAAAGTTCTTTGGATGAGACTGTAAACCGAGATCCTGTGTGTGTGAATGCACACAGAACATCTTGCGCTGACATTAAAACTTGTTTTGCCTTTTGTAAGAGGAGGCCATTCATGCTGGAAAGAATGGATGATAAAAAACCCACCTGCATATACACATATGTGTTGTGTTAAGATCATCTACAAAGTAGGAATGTGACTTCCTTCATCATCATCATCATCAGACCCGTGACCTTGGCGGTCGTGGGGGAGACATGAAAGACGATGCCGTGGTAAGCCTCCTTCATCCATCTCGGTCCTCGGCTCTGCGCAGTAGTGCCGAGTCATTCATCCTGGTCCATTCTCTGATGTTGTCCTTCCTTCATGGTGGGTTAAAATGGTCGCATACGCAAAATCTCACCATTGGTGAACCTCTGAGCTTCTAGCCAAGAAACAGAAAAAGAAACAAAAAAATTGGGAAAAAAGAAAGAAAAAGAGTAAGGGTAGTAGTATGAAAATGGAAGTTGTTGGTTATGTGGCAACAATTGATAACTCTTTCTATGTTTCATTATGTTTTTGCTCTTATTTTCTATTAGCTTCGTAACTATGATTGTTCATGTTGTAGTTTTGATGTGTGCTTTGTGGCAATGTGTTATGTTGTGCCTTTGATGTAGTGGCTACATTTTCAGTTTGCTATTCATTTATTATTTGCCATAAATAAGATGCTAGTTTTGAACAATTTATAGTACCTTTTTATTTTTAGTCATTTTTTCTTTATATTTCTCACTTCATTTAGTTTTTTCCCCCCATAGAAATAAAATAAGAAGAAAGGCTGCAGGATGGTTTAGACATTCACCTGCCTAACAAGTAAACTGTGAGGTTCTGGGTTCCATTCCAAACCTTGCCCTTCCTTCCCAGTGTGACAGGAAAATCAACCTGAACGTCAAGTCTTTCGGAGGAGACTCTAAACCAGTCAGACCCGTGTGCTTACAGACTTGTGCACGTCAAAAGAACCCACGACAGTTGAAGATCAGAAAGAGCAGGGAGGTACCTCCTGACTGTCCTGACAAAATTGGTAGGCTGAATTCCCAACTGTATCCCTGAAGTCGGAATGCGGGTACCTTAATGATGGGGAAACAAAAAAACGGTCGCATGTATATGCAAAAATCTCATCAATGGTGAACCTCAGTTATAGCCAAGGAATCAAAAAAAAAAAAAGAGAGATAGCAGTTATAAATGTAAGAACAATAGTCTTTTTGTTTTGTCATATTATTCTTTTTACATATTTCTTACTTGCTCTTTACTGATCTTTTTTCATATCATCATCATCATTATCGTTGTTGTTGTTGTTGTTGTACCCCTTAAACCCGTGCTTGTGCAGAAGAGGAAGACCAAAGAAAAAGGGTCGAAGAAGCAGAAAGTTAAAGCGGCGGTTTCGGCAGCAGCAGCGGAGACAGATGAAGAAGCCCCTTACCTTAAGCGGTTAAGGCTGATCTGTCGCAAAGTGGGCATCTTTGTGCGCAACGATGTCCATTTTGCCGGCTGCACCTCCGACAGGCAGAAAATAGAACGTTTGAAAGAAGCCCTGAAGAAAGCAGGAATGAAAGGTTAGCAGCGCTTTCTTGAATAAAAACTCTCGTTGCATTTCCATTCTCTGAGACTTAAATTTCTTCCTTTAGTTTTTTCCCCTAGAGTCTCTCTGTTAAGTTTTTGTGAAGGTTTTGGATTTTTTTTTTTCTCTCCGGCAAAATGTTTGGATTTTTGGGGGGAAAGTTTTCCAGATTCTTTTGTACTAAGTTTCAGGATTCTTTGTGCAAAGTTTCCGATTCTTTATGAGTGCTAGTTTGTTGTAATTCTTTGTGCAAAGTTTTTGGATTTTTGTGCAAAAGTTTTCCGATTCTTTGGGCAAAGTCTTTGGATTCTTTGTGCAAACTTTTCTGATCTTTGTGCAAAGTTTTCTTATTCTTTGTGCTGAGTTTTAGGATTTTTCTGTGTGAAAAGTTTTCCAATTCTTTGTGCAGTTTTTGGATTCTTTGTGCAAAGTTTTTGGATTTGCATGCCAAGTTTTCAGGTTCTTTGTGCAAAGTTTTCAGGTTCTTTGTACAAAGTTTTCAGATTCTTTGTGCAAAGATTTTGGATTTTTGTGCAATGTTTTCAGATTCTTTGTGCAAAATTTTCCGATTCTTTGTGCAAGTGCAATGTTTTCAGATTTTTGTGCAAAGTTTTTTGATTCTTTTGTGCAAAGTTTTCAGAATCTTTGTGCAAAGTTTCTGGATTCTGTCTGCTAGTCTAGCCTCTAGATGGGTCAGTGTGACTGGAAGTGGTGCCAGCATCTTAACACAGTGCTGGAAGAGGAAGATTTGGACCATGGTAGGAAAGAAATCTCATACCCACTTTCACAACCTTTACATGCCTGACCATAGCGTCAACACATGATGGAAAAGTACTCCTGTTGGGATCTGTAGCATGTTGTCTGAGTGCTCCAGTTATGAATGCCTGAGGGTGAAAGCGAAGAGTTTTGATGGGTTAGCTTTAAAGCGGTACTTGAGTCTCTCTTTTCTGGTGGTTAAGACTGGTTGGCTTCAGTCCTGTGGGTCCATGAAGATGTGGGTTCGAGAATCTCATTGGCAGTGTCTGGTGAAGTAAGAGTGGGGTGGATTTTTGTTGTTGAGATTTCTTGGGTTAGCTTTAAAGTGCAGACCTGCCAGTGCTTTAACTCCTTTAGTGTGTATGTGCGTTGCAGAAGATCACGTATGTATTTTAAAGATCCTGTAGTTCTTGTCTGCATTTGGTGTGGCTTTCAGTAGACTTATATTCCTTCACACAAGGAAAAAATGAACAGACAAAAAGGAAAGATAGATAGAAAAGAAAATGTAAAAAAAACAGTGTGCACACACACACAAAAAAGAATTTCAGTATTTCCACCCGCTGCCATGGCACAGTGGTTAGCACCTTGGGTTTCAGACTGGAAAGTCGCAGGTTTAAATCCCAGAACAATCACAGGGATTTGTTCAAACTCTGGCTGGCTCCTTTTCAGAGTGAGTGTGTTATGGGCTCAGTGGGAAGACTGGAACCACACAGTCGAGCTTCGTCCACTTTAACGGATGTGAGTTTGAGAGTGTTGCTCAAATCACCTGACCAACACTGCAGGTGTCTGTATCTCTCAGGCCCAGTTGGCGCAGGGAAATGGTATGATAGAGAGAGTAGAATACAGCACTAAAGAAAACAGTCTGTGATTCGGTGGTCCCAGTTGCTCTGGTCTGGTGACCTCAGTTTAGGTTTCCCCATACTTTTCTGTACCTGGGGGAAGTTTGTGTCAGAGTCTTCAAGGTTGGAGGTTCACAGGAGTAGGTCGTTTGGGGGTGGGGTGGGGGGAGAACATTAGGGTTGGCAACTCACTCAGTCTGGCTCTGAGACTGAGCTAATACTGTCGTTAGTAGGGGGCTTAGTAGGTGGTGTCCTTCGTATGTTAGCTCAGAACAGGCACCACTGAACACCACCAAAAGTGACCCAGCAGCAGTGCAGGGCCCCTCTGGCTGGTGGCCCCACAGCGGCCTGATATTGATGGGCTCCCTGTGGACTTCCGACCCTGAGGATGTGACACAGTGAATCAGGGTATGGCTGTGGTGGAGATATTGAGATGAGCGGTGTGGGAACAGTAGGACACTGAAGATGAGGCAGCAAAAACAAAAAATGAAAAAAAATACAAAAAAAAAAAAAAAATCTGATTTCTGCCAAGAGAAAGTGAAAATCTAAAAACTTGTAAAACCTTTTTTTGTTGTTGTTGGACTTATTTTTATTATATGCTTTTGTTTTCATATATCTTATTTTTATCATTTACAGCTTATTATGAACGGAAGTTTATTGTAGGAAAGGGTACCAATGGTGTGTGTGTGTGCATGCGTGCATGTTTTGTGTGTGTGTTGTGTGTGAGTGCGTTTGTGTGTGCATGTGTGTGTGTGTGAAATACATCATCTTAATACTAAAAAAAACCCCGAAAGATTTATGTTAAACTTTAATGTTGATGTGTGTATGTGGGTGTGTGTGCATGTATCTGTGTTTGTGTGTGCTTGCATGTGTGTGCGTTTGTGTGTGCATGCATGTGTGTGCGTTTGTGTGTGCATGCATGTATGTGCACGTCTCTGTGTGTGTGTGAGAGCGTGCATGCGTACATGTGTGCACCTCAATCTTGTATGTATGTGTGTGTGTTTGCACGCACACCTGAATCTACGTGTGTGTGTGTACATATGTGTACCTGTGCGTGCGTGCGTGCGCATGCATGCATGTTGCGTGTGCAGGCCAGCCCAGTCTCAGTAAAGTGGACAGTGTCAACCTGAGGAGAGAGGCGGAGGCACTGGACACAGCCAACATCATCGAGACCTCAGGTACGACGACCACTGCACTGCACTGCACTGCACAGCACACCTCTCCCTTCTTCTCTTGGCCGCTTCTGTCCCCTTTTAGTGGGCGGCAGGGTCTACTGCTGTAGGGATGCTGAGGGGGGTTGGGGGGGGGGGATGGGGGGGAGTGGTATGAATAGCATGCCTTACCTTGGCGATTCTGTAGTAGAAATTTCCCTCTTTTTTCTGTCACTTGTTTGTTTCTTTGTGTTTTCTTACCTTTCTGTCTCCTCTCTCTCTGTGTCTGTCTCTGTCTCTCTCTGTGTCTGTCTCTCTTTCTCACTCTCTCGGTCTCTGTCACTCTCTCTCTGCTTCTCTGTCTGTCTCTGTCTCTCAGTCTCTGTCACTCTCTCTGCTTCTCTTTCTCTGTCTCTCTTTCTCTCTCTGTCTGTCTCTCTCTTAGTTTCTGCTTTTCCAGCCCGTTTTCCTGCCTTTTTGTGTGTTGTTTTAGCAAATCTAACAAATGTTCTTCTTATACATTATATTCATGACATTTTTTTCTCGTTATTGTCTGGTTCTGGCAACCAGGTAGTAATATGATATTGTAAACGCTGGGATGGGCACAGGATGTTTGTTGTGTAGTGTTATTTGCTAGTATGGCATTTTTTCTATGCAGTTTTAAAAAAAATATACATTGAAGTGTCCAGTGTCCTTTTCTTGTCATGCTTTTCTTGTAACCTGGGGATGGTACATTTCTAAAGGGGAATGGCTGGCGTCTTCAGCGTGGCCTGTTTTCAGAGGTGCTGAAATTGATGCAAGGTGACAGTCCTGATAATCGTGGCCTTTAGCGGTTGGTGGGGTGATGAACAACGTGAAATGAAAGACATATTTCAAGGACTAGTTGCCATGAAAACCATACATATTGTGGGGAGATGGTCACATATGCAAAAATCTCACCATTGGTGAACCTCAGAGCTAAAAAAATTATTTATTTATTTATTCTTTTATATCAAGGATAATGGAATAAGCACTTATGTGCTTTTTTTACATCCAGTCCCCGTGTGTATGCGGTTTTGTAAATTCTGTCATCTGTTCCAACCGGCACACTATGACCTACTCTTACAAAAAGCAGGAACAGGATTTAACATGTACGCAAGATGTTCTTCTGAGGAACCAAACCCCCCCCCAAAAAAAGAAAAGTACAGTGTAAATCGATTCTGTTGATGTTTTAAAACTAACGCTCGACGTGTTTTTCTGGTTCAGGGCGTCCCAAGCGAAAGCCGAAGGATGTGTTTGAAGCGACGGCATCCCCAAAGCGATCGCTGTCACCCATCAAGCAGCAGTTCAGCAGGATTCAAGATCTGATCTCCGATTCCGAGAGTGACTGACTCGACTGCGACGCGCATATCTGAGAAGTTGAAGGACGTGAACAATCAGGAGGAGGTGGTTGTTAGAAGTGTGTAGTTTGTGTAGTGTGTGTAGTGTGTATGTGTGTGTGTGTGTGTGCGTTCTCCTGTGTGTGTGTGTGCGTGTGTTTGTGAGAGCGCTTATGGGCGTGTGTCATTTGTAAATACTTGTATCCATGTAAATATTGTGTTCATAAAACCTTTCTGTGTGTTGAAGTAGTGCGTTGATGGACGTGATACCAGCCCTAGGTTTTTTTTTTTTGTTTTATGTTTCTTGAATTTGTTGCTGATTGGATTACTTTCATATTGATAATAAGCTTTAAAACGTGTAATCACAAGCGCGTAACGATTTTGTGTATAACCACCTCCTCACCCTCACCCCAACCTTTTAGTTAATTTTTCTTTCATGTATCGTCATATCCATCATAAGTTAATACTAAACATCCTGTTGAATATGAAAGGGGGGGTATGTGCTCCCAACAACTTAAAGAGTCTGTGTTTATCAAGACAAAGAAACAGACATACTTGTTGATTCTGTGATGTTTTTTTAGTTATGTTCTGTTTTTTGTTTGTGTGAGTTTTTGCTTTTGTTTTTTGTTTTCCCAAATGTTTTGTGAGTGGAATTGAGTGGTTATACCCATCCAACCAAAAGCATTCTCCTACGGAGAATAAAAAGGAATTTATGATCGACTGAACCCAACTTGGCCCGAAGTTGTGAATTTCGCAGAATAGTGATTTCGATCCCATGGCAGTGCATTTATCTGAAAGAGCAAGCAGTTCTGGGTTTTGATTTCTCTCCGAAACGACTTTTGTCCGAAACGACTGTTCACACCCCTTTCACTTGTGGTCTGGGTACTAGTCTTTTGGATGAGGTAATCCAAGGTTCTAAATGCGATAAGAGATTCGATGCATGTTGAAGAACTCTTGGCACCAAGAGAGTTGTTCCTGGGAACATTCTGTACGTCCCCCCAAAAAAAATCTTTTTCGAAAATGATGAACTTGGAAACGTAAAAATAGAAAAAGTGATTTGGTGCTGCACTTGAAGTGATACGCTCACTCCACAGAGAAAGTTAGAGCAATCAAAATTTCATGCCCCCAAAACTTCAGCCATTATAGTGTATATATACAATACAATACAAATTTGAACACAACACAGTACAGTTCAAGACAAGACGGTGTAAGAGAATACACTATGAAGGAACTAGTTTACTTCAGCCAGAAGTAAAATTGTCAAACCCTGGATTAGGCACGGGTTGTCCATTCTGCACTGTTATTGCCCTGTGTTCTTTTCCTTATTCACTGCTTGTTACTTGGTGCATACCTATGTAAATCAAAGCAAAAAACAAAATTATCATTTGTGTGTGTATGTGTGTGTAAACATTAGCAAAATGGTTGCGTTTTCATCCGTTTAAAATCCAAAGTGTGGCTGTGTTTCAGTTGATGTGAAAGATTTTGGGGGTTCTTTTTTTTTTTGGGGGGGGGGGTTATTTTATTAAAATATTATTTTTGATTGTTGTTTCTTTGAGGGGTTCATGCATGGTGTGAAGATCACGAAATTGTCATTTCAAAAATACTTAAGTAGTGGTTATATACTTCCCGCCTCTCTTTCCATACATACCCCTCCAATTTTTGTAAGTTAAAAACCATGCAGGAATATGAGTAAATGCAAGACACTGTTGCTTGTTTTCCTGGCTATTACACCACAAACAAAACTTCAGTCTACACTTTGAAAATTTTTAAAATATTTTTTACCAAGACTGGTTAGTGAGAGCTGGTGTGTGACCTATGACTCTATACCCTTCAGACGCTTTGATATGGAATTTTATGTAAAAGTATACACATTTAGATAAATGTTCAACGTGTTTTTGGAAAATATTATTTTCGTGTTAAATGCACAAGCACACTGCCCTGGTCTGCTGGGTGGAACACGTCACTAAAGTTCCCTTTGGGTGAAAATACCGCGTGCATTTGTTATTTTTGCGTTACGCACTTCATCATGAGGCTGAGAGACCCAAATCGTAGGAATATTCAACGAACATGTAAATAGGAAGTACCGTGAAAGATAAAAAGTGTAGTCGTTTATAGACTTTTTTTTTTATCCCTGAAGCTTCGTATGATTGAAGTAAAGAAATTTCTGCTCCCCACTGTCGGAATGTGGCTACCTAAGTGATGGGCCAGAACTGTGGCAAAAATCTGAACATTTGTTGAATGTCGGAGGTCTAAGACAAGGAATGAAAACAAAAGAAAATCTTTGCAACATGTGTACAGATGTGTATGATTTAAGAAAAGAAATTGGTGGGGTGGGGGGTTAAGAGGAGGAGGAGGGAGGGAGGTGTTGATTTAAATGTTAAAAACTTCATGATGTTGTGGTAAACCTACATAATAATGTATATGAAAACATAATATTGAAAACTTAACTGTGTTGGTCTGATGCAAATCCATACAAAGAGAGAGAGAGAGCAAGGTTGTTTGCTACAGAACAAAAGATGTTGCACAGAAAGTATGACGATTTCGGAATCGATGATTTATTATTATTATTATTTTTTGGGGTAAGAGAAATGTCATTTAGTGAATTGAATTGACCTTGACCTCTTCATCAGTATTAAGATATTCATACCGACCTTTCTGCTCTTCCATAAATTATGTCGATCACTTGTGTGTATATACATGGCTTACACAAGAAGACTGTGGGCCAGTCTCTGAATTTTTTTTGATAATTAAAATTTTTTTAAACTTCATTTTCATCTTTGATAATAGATTATTGTTGACTTTGGAAAAGCGTTGTTTTTGAATGTTGGTAATTTAGGATGTTTTCTTTAAACCCAGGGTGGTTTTTTGGGTTGTTTTAGATAATGATACATTTTAGTTTTTCTCTGAAAAGTTTCTATCTCGGTTTTGTTTCTTGAAAATGATCCTCAGACTGGCATATTTTTGATTTGCGAACTAATGCTGTTCTTCTCCCTTCCCCCCCCTCCCCCCCCCACCCCCCTCCCAAAGCACAAGTGAACTATTTTGGACTACTTTACAAATTGTATGGAATTTGTCTTTGTAAATCTTTATCCAGACCTTAAACAAAGAAAGAAAAGCTTTTTTTCCCCCAGAAATAAAGTACTTACGATTGTAAAGTTACTAGTATCGTTGAATGAAGGAGTGACAGACGACAGTCTACCTGGCTTTGTCGATATTCAGGAATTTTCTGAGTTGCGGGGAATGGATTTTTGTTTATTGTTCCTCTTGTTGTTTTGATGGCGTTTTTGTTTTGTTTTTAGTTAGTGCTTTTCTGATCGACTTATTTTCCGAATTCTGACCAGATTTATGTAAGGAGCTGAATCGTGTGTGTAAACTTTACCCACAATCGTGTCATATGAAGATGTTCAATAAGAAATAATAATAATAAATAATAAATGGAATTTGTATAGCGCTATATCTTGCAAAGACAAATCAGAGCGCTTATGAAGAACAAAGAATTTGTTTCAAGGCCCTTACAGTTGTTCACAAATGTATCAGGTCCTTAACTAACGTAATTATCTGAAAATTTAACAGTGAGCTTTGAAAATTGCTTATTATTCAGGTCTTTGGGGGGTGAGACAGTCGTGTGGTTGGAGAGTTATGTTTGTGATATGATAGCCCGGGATCAAGCCACCACGGATGTACCCTTTATGGGGATATTTTGTGCCCAGGAGTTAGCATCAGTGCTGACTCCACTCCCCCAAAAGTCCTCAGATGAGATTCTAAATGGAGGCCCTATGTGCAAACGCACGCAGAGCATATTTTGAACACTTTAAAAGCCTGTTTGGTCTTTCAGACAAAATTTTAAAAAATGTATGTGCACAGATGTTTTGTTTAGACACCATCCCTGAAGTGGGAATGTGGCTACCTGAATGGTGGGTAAAACATACGTGCCTCACCATTGATGAACCTCAGAGCTCTAGCTGAGGAATGAAAAAATAAAGAAATAATAAAGGTCGTTTCGAAATATAGGAGTTGTCCGCACAGTATTATTGGCACGAACACAGCTGAAATCTGAACGGTTCATAGATAAATCTAAATATTTTGAAGATAGGTCTGAGTATGTGAAAGGAAAAAAAAAACATATTACAAAAGTCGTTTTGAAATATTAGACTGGTTCTTCATTAATAGGCTTGGCATGAATGCAGCTGTGTATGAACTCTGCAGCGTCCTTTTCTTCAAACTTGTCGCGATTGTAAAAGGGAAACATTCATTTTGTAGTGATTGTGAAGGGGAACATTCATTTTGTAGTGATTGTGAAGGGGAACATTCATTTTGTAGTGATTGTGAAGGGGAACATTCATTTTGTCGTAACAGAAGGTTTCGATAAAACTGTCGAACTCTTTGTGATTATAGCTTTTTGATGCCACACCAGTCGAATTATTCTCCCATGTTGTCATAAGTAAGAACTAGAGGCTGTTGTTTTACTACATCAGTTCTGCTGGACAGAACCGAACAATATTGATTGATACATATGCTGAAGAATGTGTACACCCACCTTGGCATAGAATGTTCCTGGTGTCATACAAAGAAGCTTAGATCTGGTGACATTTTGATAAAAAGGAAGGTCATTTGTTGATATAGTTTTTGAGCCAATTATTGCTTTAAGTTTTGTTGAAATTCTTTCGCGGCTTGCGAAATTTTGTTTGTGAGCTAATTGCTGTTATCGTTTGGAAGTTATGAAGCAGTTTTGGATTTCTTTTTTCATTGTAACTTTTTAGGTTTAAATCTCTTTTAAAAATATTTTATATTTATATATTTGTTTTTGAGTTAACTTTTACATCGTGAGCCTTTTTTCCTTTCTTTTGTACAACTTTTTGTTTTGAATTCGATGAGTGTGGGTTAAGATACAGCACAAAGAAAAATAACAACAACCAAGTTATGGACAACACAATACAAGCATGAGTACCAGTGCAGGTTTTGGCGCAATAAATGAAATAAGAATTTTTTTTTTCTTTCTAATTTATGTTCTAATGCCAAACCACTGGGAAAAACAGAAACAACCGCCCCCCCCCACCCACCAAAAAATCCCCTATAAAACAAAACCCCTACCCCAAAAAGCAAACAAACCCCGAAACACTGTAATTTGGTATGAAAAGAAGCGTCTGATGTAGCCATTCAATAATAAAGAATAATAAAAGGCAAAACGTTCAGCCAAGTGATACTGACACCTTATCACATGTGTCGTCTGAGCTAGATGTGTTTGCTTTTTGTTTTTGGTGTTTTAGAATACAAGTTGTTATGATAGTTTAAAGTTTTCATTTTAAAGGAAAACGAGTCTTTATGAAAATGTTAAAAATTTTCATTTGGAAGGAAAAGAAGTTTTGTTTCCAAGTTGTAAAGTATTTTTTTTCATCCTTGGAGTTTGAATGTGGCCACTAAACGTTTGCATATATCCTTTTGTTTGGTTCCTTTTTGTTCCAGTTGAAGAATATGTCAATTTATAAAAAAAAAAGAGGTTTTAGGTTGGAGTTTTATTCAAACCTTCCCCATACCATTCAGGGTTATTGTATCTTCACATTTCTTTCGTTAATTTATCATTTTGAGAAAAAAAGTTTTGTCCACAAATGCTTGTTTGCAAACTTCAGCTGCTGTTTGTTGTGAATTATCAGTAAGTCTCTGAAGATGGAGTGGGGCTATGTTCATGGTGAGGGGGAAAAAACCAACGCTCGCATTTGCAAAAATGTCATCATTGGTGAACCTCGGAGCTCTAGCCAAGCAATGAAATTATAATGATGATAATAATGATAATAATAATGATAGTAATCAGTAAGAAATAGTGTTTCTATGTTTTTTGGTTAAGTTTGTGATTTTTTAAAGTTTTTTTTTCTTTTTATTTATTCATTTTCTTTATTCTTTCATTTTTTGTTGTTGTAGTGAGCAAAGGTTGTGTCTTTCTCATTTTTTGACATATTTATGAGCAAGTGAAAGATTTGTGTTTTATGTCTTTGTCCTGGCTTTGTAAGAAATGGTTTTGTTTTATCGTTTGTTTGTTTGCTTGTTTTGGCATTTTCTAGATGTGGAAAATGAAAAAACCCAAAGAAACTAGCGTATGTGAACTTCCTTAATGCGTGTTCAAAAAAGGAAAATTATTACAAAGTTATGACACATGTAAATGTGAAAATAGTGGAGAAAGGAGGTTACACACATGTATACACACTTTCATGAATCGTTGCGCACACACACGCGCACACACACAAGACAGGCATTGCTCTTTCTCCTAAATTAGAACTATTCTGCATACAAGAATAAAATTACTTTTTGATCATGTTGTGTCTCAATCACTTCAAAGATGGGTTCTCATCAATGAATATACTCCTATATCAGTGGCATGATCCAATTTTGTTGGTTCTACTTTTTACAACATTTAAATCAAAAAAAAAAAAAGACATATGGCATAATAAAACTGTATATGTATGTTGTTGTTGCTGTTGGCGGGCATTACCTAGCTTGGGCAAAGTCTCCCTCTCTGGGAATCTCTGTGAGATCAGTACACACTGATCCCTGAAGTCGGAATGCGGCTACCTTCATGGTGGGCAAAAATGGTTGCATACACAAAATCTCACCATTGGTGAACCTCGGAGCTCTAACTGAGAACCGAAATAAAACCCAGAAGAAAAAAAAAAGAGTTAAAGATAAAAAGTTTGCGTGTACAAGTTTTCAAGTATCTCACTGTCAAACTCTTCATGAATGAAGGCAATCTCATTAGAAAGCATAACAACATGTTAATGTAGGCCTCAGGTGCTTTGCTCGCATCGATAATTGACACAGGTTTTGGCCGTTGCATATGTAAATGGATGACCCAAAAGGTCAGAGTGTAGCGTTTTCTTTCAGACAGTGAGACACAACAGAAAGTGATTTGCTGGATTCAGTATAATTATTTGTGAACAAATTTGAATATTTTGACTGAAAATGGAAGAAAGTGGGTGATAGTTTCACAGTTCCATTTTCACGATGGTGCTGGTATTGGTACAAAGCATTGTTTGTTGACCAGAGAATCAGTCGCTTTAATGGCAGAGATACAGTTTGACATGATTTGCTATCTTCTATGATATTTATTCTTAACTGTGCAATTGAGTAACTGTTTAAAAAAGAAAAGTAAGAATGGGTTGGTTTTTTTCCTTGTTGGTTTTTGCTGCTTTTTTATTTTGGGTTTTCACCCAATTTTTGTAGTTGATGGTGGGTGGGTATGAAGAAGGATATATACCTATATGAATCTTTTAACTTTAAAAAAATCACCCCCATCCCCCCAAACATTATATGGGACCGTCCACCACATAATGAGTCCTATTGTACAGGAGATCAATTTTCGTTGCTATCATGTGTCAAATTGTCAACCTAATGGAGATGAAAAACATCATCAAATCTCTCTTCAGATCACCACTCAAACCAGACCCTTATCACCAGCTTTCACGACATGCACAGGTGGTCATTTTCAGACTACGCACAGGGCACAACAGGCTGAATAAACACCTCCACAGAAAATTGAAAATTACTCCATCTGCTATGTGCCCCTGTGGAGAAGAAGAACAGGATACGGCCCACATCCTACAAGACTGCAGGACTCTCCAGACGCTCAGGCTGGAAGTGTGGCCTGAGCCCACGCCTCTGGAGCAGAAACTGTACGGCACGGTGGATGACCTGCAGGCAAATGCTGAATTCCTCAGAAGACCTGGTCTCACAACATAACCCAGGCAACGCAAAGAAGAAGAAGAATGTGTCAAATCTTCAGTAAAAAGAAAAAGCTTTTCAATGCTAAAAACAGATTGAAAAATGAATGATTTTGTAAAAAGTTATTACAAATAGAAACACTACACTCCAGGTATTGACACTTGAGAAATTGAGGAAGTTTGCATCGCCACATTGGGTCATGAGATGGGATGTTTTCAAATGCATTTTTAAAGCAAAAGGAAGCGAAATTGCACCTTGATATTTCAGTACGAGGTCGAAGAATGGCTATAGTTTTATAATCAATCGAAATCTCAAAATCGACAACCTGACCCCCACTTGCCTAAAATGGCTCCTAGTGGAAAAGTGGGTCAGGTGCTCTGTGACTCATTTTGTGGTGGAGTGTCAGCTTATCCTGTGGGGTATGAAAGAATATGTATGTTTTATCAGAACCCACTGTTTCAGTTTTGACGTGAATGGCATACGCAAACCTGTTCGTGTGTACGCTGCAAAAGTGGCTTTTGCTTTATATACACAAAATCACAAGTTGTGCTTTTATGTATGCGATGATGGCAAGAGATTTTGGGGGGGAACAGTTCGGGATTGTGTTAAGGGTATGTTCATACTCCCACTCACAACCACTGCGCGGACAGGCAACAAAAATTGACACGCCTAAACCCTCTTTATTTTTTTTACTTGCCTAGCCGAAGGTGTTCATACCGTTACAAACACACACGCATGAACCCACCCCACGAAAAATGCAATGTTTTCTTGCTCCTACTTCCAGACATGCGTGCGGTCAGGAAAAAAGTGGAGTGGAAGAGGTCTGCTCCTTTTTCATGACTAGAAGTCTTCCAGGCTGTCATACTGCAAAGCATCTATGCTGAATGTCAAAGCAGCTTTTGTATATCGAAAACCAGCAGGCTGACCAGCCTTCCCTTTCTTTCTAATAGACGGAAAGCGTGCAGATAAGTATGGACTCCTTTTGTAACGTACAAATTTTTCAAGCCTGCTCTACAGTTGTGAGTGGCAGTTTGAACGTAGCCTGAAAGGTGTAGTGACGGTATTTTTGTGAATCATGCAATGACGGCATTCTGAAGAGAGCTGGTAAAATTTGCGCTCCCTTTTTCTTTTCTTTGAGAAGACGAGAGCTTCCACAGGACTGGTGCTAGCTGGCTACAGAGGTGCTTTTTTTCCCCTTTGTCGTTGTCGTTGGATCTTCCCAAAGGATTGCTCCCCCCCTTAAACCCCCCTCTCCCCCTTAAAGCCCCCCCTCCCACCCTAACCTGAAACACCAGCAACCCGGAATTTTCTTTCCTTTGTGTATTGTGTGTGGGGTTTGTTTTTACTTTTTTGTTTGTGTTTTTTTGGTGGTCCCTCCCAGAGATTAGTGAGGACAGTAACATTGGTCAAAGCGAAGCCATTCATTGTCCCAGCAGTTCAGTGTGTCATTGTGGACATGAAAAATAAATCTTGTGTTGAAGCCTCCCCCCCCAAAAAACCCCCAAAACAACAACAACCAAAACCCAAAAAACCCACCCCAAAACAAAACAACCTAAACCCAACAACAAACAAAACAACTCAACAACAGAAAACCCCCAAAACAGTAACAACAATGCACCCACCCAAAAAAACCCCCAACAAACAACAACAACAAAACACACACACACAAACCAACAACAACAAACAAACAAAAAAACAACAACAAAAAAAACACCACCACTGACAAAAACCAAAACAAACTCCATCAAAAGTAAACATAAAAGTTTACAGCTTCCAGAATTGCTTTTTTTTGTCACTGAAGATCGTTGACGGATATTGGGGATCGAACATCAGGTTAACCCCCAAATTGGAACATGGCTGCTTTAATGGTGGGTGGAAAAAAAAGGTCGCGTACGCAAACTCTGCCATCGGTGAACTTGGAGCTGTAGCCCAGGTTCCCTCCCCTGAAATGGGTTATACAAAGCTTCCAGCATTAGCTGTTGTTGCTGTTATTATTGTGTTCTTTGGTGTTCCAAGGAAAGACATTTTATACAAGTTTTGTTATCGTTGCTTCCAAAATCCTTTCTTGCCCTGATCAAGACGAAACATTGGTTACGCAATACGTTCAGCATTTATGGTTTTTGCTTTTGTGTGTTCATGTGGGCATCTGTGATTCTTTTGTCTTCTCACCTCCCCACTCCTTCCAAAAAACAACAACTGAAAAACCCAACAACAAAAACCCAAACCAATAAGAAGACTCCCAAACATACTAAAAAAACACAAAACAAAACAACACACACACACACACACACACACACACACACACACACACAACACACACACACACACACAAAACACACACACACAACACACACACACACACACAACACACACACACACACACACAGAAAATAAAATCAAACAGAAATGTCTTCAAAAGCATACAACAAAACTGTGCATTGTTTAAAAACAGTTTTATTGAAATTGTACAGTCGTTTCATGAAGATGGCATTGCGACAAGCAACATAACCACAGCTGTCAGTTTCCCCCTCTTTCAGCTTCCCTCAGCTGCTATCTAATCCATCCCATCCCAGCTGGTGCTAATTACAGCAGGAACTGACCACACTAGGACTTGGTGAAAGGAAGAGAGGGCGCCAATTATAGCACCTGGCCTTGGACCTTTGAGTTATGCTAGATTTTCGCATTGTCATGACATTAGGCTGCACACCAGTATTAATTTGGGGGTCATGTAGTATCTTCTGTAGAGTGCGAGTGGGAAAAAATGTTGGTGATTTTCACAAATTTTTTAAGCAACGAAAAAATGGACTGTGCACGTGTTTTTTGGATTGAGGACATAGAGCAATACCAGGTAGTCACGAGAAAGTTGGAAATAACTATCAAATGAGGGTTGCCTGTATTCCTACAGCGTTGACCCCGCGCATGCATATTGCAGTAAGGAAGCTAGCAGACAACGAAGGACTGAGGGGGTACAGTGTTTTCTGAAAAATTAAAAAATTTCAAACCTACCAAATTTGTTCAAAATCACATGAGTTTTGAGTCAGAGGCTAGTCTTTCACAAAATGGGTTTTTATTTCTGTGGATGCCTTAGTGCGTGCGCTATGAATATAAGAGTCACATAGAAAAACCGAAGGAAAAGAGTGATTTTTTAAATACTGGTGTGCAGCCTTAGCGACGGAGAAATCAGGGAGATATACAGAGCACAAGACTGTGAAACAGATATGAGACGTATCCTCAGATACATGGACAATTTGAAACGAGTGAAATCAGACAGTTGACCAGACAAATGCATTCAAATTTTGAGGCTCAGTGAAATATCGAATCCAGTTCATCAGAATAACAAGACTGCCGTGTCAATATTGACATAGAAATGTTGCATACAGTTGACATGTGATGTGTTGGTCGTATTTATTTTTTTTTTGTTTCTTTATTTTCAAACATTCTTCAGGACTAAATATCGATGAAGGAAAAAAAAAATTGAGTGTTAAAAATGTTAAAGATTTTATTGAGTGTGTGATACAGAATTGTGTTCAACTTCTTCTCTCAACACAATGAACTAAAAAAGAAAAAATGTAATTGTTGTGTCCACTCCAGACTAGTTTTCACTTTCTTTGTGTGTGTGTGTTCATGCATCAGCATTCATTCATGCTTATCCTGTGTGTATGTACGGCAAGTGCATGCACATGTGTGTGCAATAGGATCCATATAAGTGGAAGAGAGAGAGTTAACCTGGTTTTTGTGGAAGAAAAGACAAAGGGTCCATATGACATGCTTACTTACAAGAACAGATTTTTCTTCTGAGATTTTGGCAGAACCAATATTCTCATTCATGTTAATTAAATAGTTGTTACGAACAATAGCTGTATACAGAACTTCAAGTAAATAAAAAAAATAATAATATATATATATTTTTTCAAAACCCATCAAAAGACAAGCTTCTAGGCATTGACTAGTATGAGTGTTGAGAAAATTGATAGGCAACCCTCCCCCCTGTTTTTGTTTAAAAAAAAATCTTTTTCTTTCCTTTTTTCTTCTTCTCTCTGTCTATGTCTATCTGTCTCAGTCTCTGTCTCTCAATTAATCAATCAATCAATCAAACCAAGGATGTTATTCATATGTTCATGTCTTCCTTTACAGCCCCATTTCCCAGGGAAAGGAATTATTTAACAAAGAAATGAAACAGGTTGGGATGTATCGACTTATAATGTTGTTTCCATGTCTCTGAAGAGATCTTGTGCTTGTTTAGATGGCGGAGTCTGTGGTTTGTTTTAATGAAAATTGCAGTTTTTTTTGGCATTGTGACATTTTTGCAGGATTGTGACATAGTCTTCGCTCCATTTTCAGGATTTTCTCAAGTGATTCCTTCTCTGCCGTTTACATTTTTCACAGCATACAGTGAATCGTGTACCAGCCATTTTTAAAGAAGAAGCCGGAAAATTATTCCTTCCGACTCAAAAGTGATTGTATAATTTTTTTTTTTAAAAACCAAATGGCGGCTTTTCATTGGCTAGGGAGTTTTTCATGACATGTTTTCAATATGGCTTTAGCTGTCGCCCAAATATGGAAGCAATAGCCCAAAAATGAATACTGATTTTGTCACATATATGTGACATTGCCAGTCGGTTTGCTGTTAGCATAAGTTAACCATGTACTTTTAAGTGGCGAAAGGGGTAAGGACCTATACAGAGCGTAATATCTGTTCATATTTGCTGAGTTCAGATTATTGTTTTCACCACACAAACAAAAACTGCATTTGCATTCTTAAATCACCTGTCAAAAGAGTTTGGGATGCTGGTGAGATGAGAATGATAATCTCGACACACAAAGAAAAAACATGATTTCTTTTTTTGGTTAGTTATACTGCCACGGTCAGGTCATATTTGCTTGATTTTCATTTTGGCTGGTGGTGGGATGGATGATACGGATACCCAGCATGCATCCTGTGGCAGGGGTGAAAGAATGGGCTACGCTGGGTTCAACTAGTCCATGACACACGGCCTGAAAAAAATTTTAGTGCATTGTTTTGATGACTGCTTGAGGAGTTTATAAAGAAGTCAGGCCGTAATAAACATGCTTAGATCCCTGAAGTCAGAATGCAGCTACCTAAATGAGGGGAAGAAAAAGGGTCTCGTACGCAAAAATCTCACCTTTGGTAAACCTTGGAGCTCTTGCTGGGAAACAGAGGAAAAAAAAGAAAAAAAAAGAAACATGCTTTGATCTGCAAGCGTATAATCTGCTTGATACAGGTGTCTCTTTGAGATCTTTAGATGCAAAAGCTACTTACGACAGATTGTCATGAAGCCAAACATTTTATTTACCCATCATTTTGTACAGCAACTGTTGAAATGAGTATATTGTCTCCACAGTACAGTGTAGTCTAAGCATTTCCAAAGTTCTTTTGAAAAATGACATCATTATGATACGTCTTGTTTTTTAAAAAAAAAAAGCTACACAATAATGAAGTGTGTTTGATTTTGATGCTGTGGAAGTATTTTGATGTCAAAATGATTTCGATGTTGAAACGATACTCTGTTCTTAGCCAGTGTATCGTTAAGCTTTTCTGTGTGGTAGGTATGTCTTCATGCGAATCATTGCAAATGTTGATGGGATGTGTTCTGAATTTTCTCAATTTCTTTTTGCGAAATTTGAGATGAATTTAATGAACAAGTCTAGTAGTAGTAGCGGTGTTGTGATCATCGTGTTCCGTGCCAGAATTAAAGATGATGATAAAGATGACTGTTGTGTGACTGTTTTTTTTGGTGTGGGTGTGGGAGTGGTTGGTTCTGCTTATGCTGTCCTGAGCTTTTTTGAGTGTGTGGTTATTTTCTGTTCTGTTTTTGCTTGTTGTGTTGTTGTTGTTGTGTGTGTGTTGTTGTTGTATGCTTTAAGTCTGTTCACATTTAGTGACATTATTTTAATTTAATTTTATTTTATATTTTATTCTTATATATCGAGGATAATGGAATAAGCACTTAGTTGCTTTTTTACATCCAGTCCTCGTGTGTATGTGGTTTTGTAAATTTTGTCATCTGTTCCCACCAGCACACAATGGCCTACTCTTACGAAAAGCGGAACAGGATTTATTGTGTGCGCAAGATGTTCTGCATGCGTTCGCACACGAGGCCTCGGTTAATAGTCTCATCCGAAGGACTTGGGGAGAGTGGAGTCTGCACTCATGTTAACTCCAGGGGAAAATATCCCCTTGAACGGGAATTGAACCCAGGTCGCGAGCGCAATGTTCAAACCACTAGGCTGTCCCGTCCCCCCTGAGACTGTGTGTGATGTTGATGTATGATTTATTATTGTAAGGGCTTAGAGTTCGGGTAAGATTGAATATAAAAATGTACATTACCTTTATCATAATCACCATGACCATTCTCCTTCTATTATCATTATTCCCTAGTTCATACCTATCACAGATACACAAGTATACTTTTTTTTTTCTCTCTTAATTAAAAAAAACCCCCAACTTAGTTGTTCAGTCACCTGTTGATGGTAAAGTAGAAGTAATATTTGTGTCATTATTTTTTTTGGTGTAAGTGTGTACTTTTTTTCTTACGCATTAAAAACAGAATTCTGAATGATTCAAAAATAAGATTTAATGTAAATTGCATAAAATGATTGGCTTTCCCTAAATGACTTAGAGAAATACTTTGGTTAAGAAAATATACCCGTTATTTCTTTTTTGTTGTTTTTTTCTCTATTTTTAGGATGGGAAAGACAAGTAATTTTGAGGATTGATATCAACTGTAAGATTAAAAAGGTAAAGTCCCAAAACATAGTGTGGGTGTGTGCGAAGATTCTCTAAGCAGCTATATACTGGTGCCCCTCATCTGCCCTCCCAACTTTGATAAAAGTACCCATTAGCTTGAATTGAAATTACTGAGCCAAAGGAAAGTACCATCAACATAACCCACTGCATTCCATTAGTATTGCTTACTATGTATGTAACAACCATGTGCGCCATACTATATAATACAAAAACATCCAATGCGTTGTGCACACACTCACCACGAATACATGCATATCCACTCACATACAGACAAGGTACATTCTTTGTAACACCCCCCCCCACCTTCCCCATCCCCAAAAGGTGGAGGGTCTTCTCTTTCTATCTTTTCCTATCTTGTTTTAACAGATTTTTTGTTTTGTTTTTGTCTTAACTTTTTCCTTCTCTCCTGTTCTCTCTCCACCTCCCCCCCCCCCCCCCCCCTCTCTCCCGCTCTCCTCCCCTCTTATGTTTCCATTCTTCTTTCATCTCCTTTCATCCTATCTTGACTTTCTTTTTTTTTTCCAGTTGATTTTTTTTCTTTCTGTCTTTCCTCCTGTGTCTTTTTCTTCATGCTATCTTCCTTGGTTCTTTTGTTTTCTGTTCTTCAGGTTTTTTCTGTTGCTTTTGTTCTCTCTTTATTATTATTATTATTATTATTATTATTATTATTATCATCATCATCATCATCATCATCATCATCATCATCATCATCATTATTATTATTATTTTTATTGATCTTTCTTTTCTTTTTAAAATTAAAAAAAAAAGTCTTTGTTGCAGTTTTCTAGATTTTTTCCCTTCTCTATTTCTCATTTCTATACATCTTTTTGTGATTATTAGAATTGCTAAACTTTCTCGTTTGTTTTGTCTTTTTTCTTTCTGTCTCTCTTACACTCTCATTGATCTCTATATTTTTCTGTGAGAGATGCACTAAACACAGCAGAACAAGTTGTTACATTTTTTTAAAAACATTACAAACTAAAATGTTGACAGACAGTGGATGGCTTGCACTTCCTTAAAGATTTAAGAGGAAATGTGATTGGTTCGGCATACTAGCTCTCATTCATTCCTTGGAGTGCACTTAAAGATTCAAATTATATGCACTACAAATCACAAAACCAAAACCAAGATCACGTTTAATGCTTCATTGACGCAGGGATTAGTGATGTCAAGTCAGAGAGAGACAGAGAAAAGATGAGGGATTAGTAAAATCATGAACAAAGTGACTTGTACGTCCGGGTACAATATGAATGCAATTTTATTAATATCATCTTGCGTCATAGTGCGTCATTTTTGTTATTGTTATTTAAGTTTGGGTAAAAAGTCAATTTGCCACACCCCTTCTTTTTGTTTTGTTTTTTGATGTAATAAACCACAAAGAATTTTTTTTAAATTGTGGAGGATATTTTGTTGTATGGTTTAAAGTATTTATGTCATTAAACATATTGTGATGCGCTATATCAGAGAAAATTTTATCCCAAATTTGACGACTAGTTTGGTAGTGATTAGGTAAGCCTTTAATGTCTAAAGACCGGAATATTACGTCAACGGGAAGTAATTCACTCAAGGGACTAGAAT
This sequence comes from Rapana venosa, assembly GCA_028751875.1. NCBI lineage: Eukaryota > Metazoa > Mollusca > Gastropoda > Neogastropoda > Muricidae > Rapana > Rapana venosa. Next base: position 7,355,366 of record CM054156.1, read on the forward strand.
AAACGTCCGCTTTCACAAACAGACATAGCTAGTGGTTTCAGCTAAGTTGGATCAGAATTGTTTGATAAAACAAGAAGAAACTTGTATATTAAGGAGATGTCTCGTTACGGCACCAGTTCTAATCCCTTTGAAGACGATGAAGATAATTTTGAACGAGTCCCATATACAGAAAAAGGGGGAAACCCTTTTCAAGACAAACGACAGCAGCTGTCTCGGATGGTTGATGAATCTGAGGATAGACAACTGGAAAGTACTCAGCGAGCAATTGCTAGCCTCTATGAGTCTGAAGCCATGGGAAATGCCACTGCTGAGGTAAGTGTCAGTGTTCGAAGTTCATCGAAAATTGACCATACTCGTTTTGAGATCTGAACGCAAATTAATTCACTAGCACAGTAGTACCTGCTCCTCCCCAGGTTTTATAAAGTTCTATTCATGAGAACATGATATGTAGCCTTTGTATTTTAGAAGCTTTGGTTAGCCTACATTGATTTGGGGAATACAATAGAACAAGAAGCTGTGTTGTGTGCCCTATGATTGATAGGGTTGATGACAACAGGGCCATTGTTTTGATTGTAGTTGTACCCTTAGCCAGGAGGAAAACAAAACTGTATGTTCAGTGAAGGTTACAACCACAAGCATTGTGAAGGTCTGCTTGGGGTTTGCCCCCTGCTCAGTGTCTTTAGCTTGAATGCTGCATTGTGTCTTTGGGGTGTGTGAGGTCAAGTAAAAAGTTATTTTCTTTATTCAGGGGTAAAAGATTAAGTGTGTGTGTGTGTGTGTGTGTGTGTGTAGATCCTTACCAGCCTCAGTAGCAAGAAAAGACAGCTCATCCAGTTCAGTGAATAATTATGCTCTCTACTACTCTTAGTCTTAACAAAAAAAAGTAATTGAATATGACATACTTTGCAAATTCACACACTACTCGGTGTTTGGGCTGCATTGAAATAATAATAATAATAATAATAATTTTCAACAGCATCTTTCACCTTCTAAGTGTTGTTCCGTGTATGTGTGTGTGTGTGCGCGTGTGTGCGTGTGTACGTGCGCATGGACATTATGTTTAAGGAGAGTTGCATGCCAGTAAATGATTGAGTGCAAACGCTTCGATTTGTTGGTTTTTTTTTACAAGATTCAGCGCTATATAAATTCCATATATTATTATTATTATTATTCATTGAAATAACAGGATTATTAACTATATTAGAAAGAAAATTTGCACTTGCAGATTGTCTCCCTTTGCTATTTTTTTTCACCATGTAAAGCCTGTTTCTGTGTAGACTTTGTAGAGTGCATAATGCTCTCTAAAACTGCCAAAGGGACTCTTGACATGTTGTGAATCAAATTATTCAATTTATTGTTGACAGCTTTGCAACAAAAAGGCCAACTGTGGGATAGGGCTGTATCAGGAGGTCAAGTGTACTACTACTACGTACTAGTGTAGGAATCTTGAACAAGAAGTTAAAAGTAAAACTTGTTTCGCATTATAGTTTATACATATATTCATAATTATTTTCAGTATGGAAGGTGAACTGCTGAAGGCAATTTTACTAGTTTTGGTGCTTAGTATGATAAAATGTTAAATGTCATAGGGGGGCATGACTGAGTTTGAACCAGTCTTTGTGATGGTAGATATTTTTTTTACTGACATAGTCTGAAGTCACATATATGTGACATAGTCATAGTGGTCAACATGGTTATAATTATTTGTACTACAGGTAACTTTTTGATGAAGACTTTCAGGGGGAAAACCCAACAACATTCAAACAGGCTTTCTGAGAGTGCTCACCGTTTCAATTGTTTCAAAGCTCAAGATTTGCACTACACAGTATGTGCCTCTTAATAATAATAATCAGATCTTCACTGCTGGCTATTGCACTGATTTTGCATATAATCTATAATCAATAATGATGATAGCAAATGTTAATACCATCCATTAAAAAAAAGATAGATTTGATAAACTGTGCATCCTTATAATAATTCCACTTTTTATCCTTGATGAAAAAAAAAATCATTGTTGTAGTTTTCAAAGTGCATGCATAAAGTTCTTCTGCGCATATTCAAACCCCACCCATATTTCATAGAAGAGTAGGCCAGCTAATGAGCTAAGACTGATGGTGTGGATGATACAGTCAGCATGCTTTTTGTGACCTGGACTGGCTGAAGAGAGATGAACAGTTGTACTTGTAGCTTCGGGAGGCACCGTGGTCGAGTGGTTTAGGCGGTCAACTCGTGATCCAGAGGTCGCGGGTTCGATCCCCGCTCGGCTCGGTGTTGTATCCTTGGGAAAGACACTTTACTCCTATTTTCCTCACTCCACCCAGGTGTACAAGTGGGTACCAGCTCTGCTGGGGAAGTATCTGGCGACAGACTAGCGTCCTGTCACAGGGGTGGTGAAAAACCATCAGTTCGCTTAACGCTACAGAAACCGGGATAAGCTCCGGCTCTATGGGCCTTCTGGCTCGAAAGAACATACTACTTACTTACTTGTAGCTTGCACACAACACACTGCCTGAAACTAGTGAAAGTTTCACTGTGGCACCCTGAGGACTCCTCAAGGAACTCAGGGAGAAGTCAACAGCTTGATCATTTTAGATATATTTTATTATGTAGGGGCCAGGAACACCATGTGGTCTGAGCATTGTGCTCGCAATTTGTCAGCCCAGGATAGAGCCCGGGATTGAGATGTGCAAGGGGATTTTTTTCTGGTACTGATACCAGTGCTGACTTCATGCCCCTGAAAGTCCTTTGGATGATACTATAAACGGATGTCCTGTGTGTGAAAGCATGTTGAATTTCTTGCCCACATATTTGACCCATTGATTCTGCCTCTTGGAAGAGTAGGCCATTCGTGCTGGGAACGGATGACCCAAACATATTTTTAAAGATGCCATATTCACACTGGGGGACGGGATAGCTCAGTGGTCAGGGCACTCGCTTTCCCCCAGCCAAGTTAAGCAGCATCGAGCGTGGTTACCACTTGGATGGGTGACCGTTTGCGCGCCTTGGCTTCAGTACAGTTCCCCCAGTTCACCCAGCTGTAAATGGGTACCTGCCCTCTTTAGGGTCAGGGAAGGTAAAGCAGCGAGGTAGAGGAGATGGGCGCCGCCCTCAATATGCTGACGCCTCGCTCCCCTACAACCCTATAGGTTATGGGACTCCTTTACCTTTACCTTTCTTACATTCACACTGGTGTGTTACTATTTTAGTTTCGAAAGACATCATCCACAAAGTCAGAACGCCGCTACCTTAATTAATAGTGGGCAAAAAAACGGAGGCGTAACTAATATTTCATCATTGCCTAGCATTGGTGAGCCTAGTTAAGCTCTAGCCGAGGAATGAAAACAAAAATATTACACATAATTGATATTATATAATTCTTCTTCTTCTTCCTTTTTTGTCATGTTTCTCCCAGGGGAGGTTTGACATTGATGAGCCTTCTCCATCTCTCTCTGTTTTGAGCTTCCTCCTTATTTATGCCCCTTTCTCTAAGATCATCTGCAATACAGGTAGCCCAGGTTTTGCTAGGTCTTCCCTTTGGTCTTTTTCCATCCACTACGAAGTTCATTGCTCTTTTATGATGTGGTGGTCTGCTTTCCATTGAACGTGCCCAAACCAGTGCATTCTATTGCTACTAGCAACTACATCAACTTTGCACATTCTTTATAGTTCTTTATTCGTGATCCTGTCTTCCCATTTGATCTTTGTCATGTAGCGTAGCATTTGGTTTTCACAGCTCTTCAACAAACGTTCGACGGTTTTTGTGAAAACCCACATCTCCAAACCATACAGGAGAACTGGTCTGATGCAGGCCTTATATATCAGACAGCGTCTCTCCAGTGGGATTTTCTGATTTCCGAGCAGACTTGCCAATTCTTTCCATTTCTTCCAAGCACTCACAATCCTGGTTCTGACAGCTAACTCAGATTTTGCTTCGCAGCTCATCATCTCGCCTAGGTAGCAGAATTCGTCTACCACTTCTATCTTCCCTTGTTCAAATTCTAGCTCCTTCTTTCCTGCATCGGTATTGCCTTCACCCTTCTTATTCATACAACTGGGGCAGACAAATACTCCGTCCTCCTTCAGACTTTTGAGCTTTGAGCATCTTTTGTGACACCAGTATTGACAGTTAATTATTCTAATTGACCTATAATTATTCTGTCACCTTTCAGGAGCTGTTGCGGCAGAGAGAGGTGATCGACAACATCACCAAGAAGACGGACGAGATCAACACCACCCTGACCACCTCCCAGCGCCACATCAACAACATCAAAAGCGTCTTTGGCGGCATCAAGAACTGGTGGACCAGCAAGAAGGAGGCCCCCTCCTCTAGCTCCTCCCAGGACAGGGCCGGGAGTTCCTTAGACGGCATCGTCAAGAAGAGCCAGGAATCGAACCCCAGTCCCCGGCCCGCTGGCTTGTCAGGGTGGGGCGCCAGTGGCAGCAGTGATGGGGATCTGGACAGTCGCTTCCTGGCGCAGTCACCGACGTCGCGTCACGGAGAATCGCGCGGCGGAGCGTCGTCGCTGCAACACATTGCGCCGGTAACGCACAGCGCGCGGGAGGAGGAGCTGGACCGAAATTTGGGTGAGGAATGTTGTTGGTGTGCGTTGTTGTGTTGTGTGTGTGTGTGTGTGTGTGTGTGTGTGTGTGTGTGTGTGTGTCGTGTGTGTCTGTGTGCTGTGTTGTGCGTGTGTGTGTGTGTGTGTGTGTATGTGTGTGTCTGTGTGCTGTGTTGTGCGTGTGTGTGTGTGTGTGTGTGTGTGTGTGTGTGTGGTGTGTGTTGTGTGTCTGTCTGTGTGCTGTGTTGTGCGTGTGTGTGTGTGTGTGTGTGTGTGTGTGTGTGTTCTGTTGTATTGTCGTGTCTTGTGTTTGTATGTATTGCATTGTAGTTTGTGATGTTGTGTTGCATTGTATTGTATTTTGCATTTTAGTAGTGTCGTGTCTTGTGTTTGTATGTATTGCATTGTAGTTTGTGATATTGTGTTGCATTGTATTGTATTTTGCATTTTAGTATTGTCGTGTCTTGTGTTTGTACGTATTGCATTGTAGTTTGTGATATTGTGTTGCATTGTATTGTATTTTGCATTTTAGTATTGTCGTGTCTTGTGTTTGTATGTATTGCATTGTATTTTGTGATGTTGTGTTGCATTGTACTGTATTTTGCATTTTAGTGTATTGTATACCACTTTCAGTCAAAGTCAGTTTCTGTGTATGAAATTCAGGCTGCTATTCTAAGATGGGGACAGGATAGTTCAGTGGTTTGAGCACTCGCTTTCCCCCAGCCAAGATTAAGCAGCGTCGAGCGTGGTTACCACTTGGATGGGTGACTGTTTGCGCACCTTAGCTTCAGTACAGTCCCCCAGTTCACCCAGCTGTAAATGGGTACCTGCCTTCTTTAGGGTCAGGGAAGGCAAAGCAGCGAGGGAGAGGAAATGGGCGCCACCCTCAACAAACTGGCCCCTAGAGAAGCTGAGGTCTCTGATGCCTCGCTCCCCTACGACCACATAGGTTATGGGACACCTTAACCTTTTTATACCACTTTCAGTCATATTCAATTTGAATGTGTGAATTCAGGCTGCTATCCCCAAGTCACAGCCTGTCATCACAAGGAAAGTTCCACCCATTTTCTTCTTTTCTTAAACAATTTTTCACCCCCTGCATTAGTTTCTGACGTTTCTTTTCTTCATTGCAGGCGTGATGAGCGACGGCCTGGGTCGCCTGAAGGTCCTAGCCAGAGGTCTCGGCGACGAAATCGAACAGCAGAACGAAATGCTGGACAACCTCAACCCTAAGGTCAACAGAGCCAACGACCTTTTGGAGAACCAGAACAAGCAGATGAACCGAATCCTCAAGCGATGACGATGATACTGAGAGAAAGAGAGAGAGAGAGAGAGAGGTTGGGGGTGTGCTCAGCAAAGGTTATGTGTGGATTGTTTCTGATAAACGTGGGGGGTCTGTTTGGGTCGTCTGGGGTGGTTTTTTCTTTTTGTTTTGGAGATGCTCAAGTACAAACATTCTCACAAAAGCATGGGACTAAGATTCTTACTCGTACGGTCATGCACAACTATTTGACAAAAGTGTGTAGGAGTGCTGTTCCCATGCTTGCTCAAGGTGTTCAGGTCATAACAAACACGAGTTGAGGGGAAATCCCCACTCAACATGGCATAGAAACGCTATGCCATCGCACGCCAAGTGGTGGGCCACCTACCAACCACATAGATAAATTTTATGTGAATTCAGCTGCATCGTGTGTAAACACACCATATCTTTTTCATAACATCACCCATACACACTTTTTGCAGGGTGATGACTGGGTGGATCTGCCTAATCCCCAGGGTCTTGAACCAAATCGTTTACAGAGAGGCACTAACAATCACGAGCCAACCCCACTTGAAACCAACAAAGTCCATCCTCGGATGAGATGATACTAAGAAAAAAAATGCTCACAAGTTATACCTGTTTCACGCTTTTGTCGTCTGGTAGGTTTCTTGTTTGGAGTTTATAACCCACAGCAACAAGATTTATGTCGCATGGCAAAATTTGAAAAAAGTCTGATAGGAATCATTACAGCTTGCTCAGAGAAAAAAAAAAAAAAAGTGAAAGGGTAGCGCACGCAAGTGGCGACGCGCACACCACACGAGTTCTTTCGCCTGGTAAACACAGCCACACCGAATACACGCAGAGTGAGCAAATCTGCACCGTTGAACTTTAAAGTGGAGTAAAATCATGCAACCTTTGACTTGTTCTTACAAAGATTCGGATATATAAATCCATCACATGTAAACTTTCTTATTTTAATTAGTTGTGTGCTGGTGGGAACAGATGACAAAATTGACAAAACCGCATACACACGTGACTAGATGTAAAAAAGCACACGGGTGCTTATTCCATTATCCTGGAAATAAAAGAAGAAAGAAAAGAAAGAAAAAGAACACACACACACACAGAAACCATACTTAACCTGAGATCCTGCAAAATCTAGCAGCAGACATGCATCAATCACACTACTTAGTGCACAGGAAAAATGAATATAGTGGCACAGCATGTTTCAGAGCTACAGTGAAAAATCATCACCAACCCTTACAATACCAAATTTCTGTTATACACCAGTTTCAGCTTTTGTATAAGGCCTTTTAGAAGTATCAGCATAACATTTGATCATTTTCAGTGTATATTTTGACATTTTTGAGACCTGCTTAAATAAAAAAAAATCATTAGAAGTATGAAAACTTTCAATTTGATTTTCCACAAAATGGTCACTGGTGAATATTTACGTTAAAATGATGATAAACTGCAAACTAATAAAGATTTTGTTTGCATATTTTTCAGGGATGTTATTAGTATAATATAGCTGCAAAGTCCCAAATTGTGTAAGAAGTCTATTATGTCTGTTTTTCTTATGTACTGGCACATATACATGCATTCATAATTTCTCATGGCATCATCCAGATATAACTATCTATAAGCAGACAGCAGTGTAAGGGTTTAATTTACCCTACACTCTGACCAATTTTTTTCCTAAGTTTTTTTGGTTCACTTAATTGGACAGAAAAATCAATTTTTCATTGTGATATATATATTTTCCACGTCAAGTGTGATAGACAGAGTTGTACATATTTTTTGGATGAAATGTTTGAAGATGAAAAATGTTTTGTTTTTTTGATAAACGAGGATTGTCCACGTCAAATATTTCTTATGGTGGCGATGTGTGTCAGACAGTCAAAGACAGTTGCTGCCCCATCAGTGTGTGGTTTTGAAGTTGCCAGTGACACAAGCATCAAAGACATCTTTTCCAATCGTTTGCGGTGTGTGTCAGTGATACAGTTTATATATTGACAAGCTTGTTGTATGATCAATCTCAGTGAGCGAGAGTAGGATGTTAAAGATTTTTCATGTTAGCATTGATTTTGTTGACACAAATGTTAGCGTCAGTTTTGTTAACAAACCACTCCAGTTGGGTACTGCTGTTGACAGATTAGCTTCTTTTTGTGCTTCAAAAGGATGAATTTGTTAAAGTTATTTGATTTTATTTGTGAGGAAGTGGACGTTTTCAGTCATACTGGACCCAGGGAGATGTGGATTCTACAAAGGCTCATCTTGCCCTAAGAGATTAAAAGAAAAAAAAAATTGTTTTTTAAATGCTCCATCTGAATTTTTTGTCTGACTCCCCATTGACTCCCCAAGAAGGGGTGGGGGAAGTCAGCCAGTCAATTTTTGTAAACATGGTTCACACTTAAAAATTCTGGATCAATTTCCAACTAGTGTTGCGGGCTTGTTTACATAGAAATGTGTGATTTAGAGGCGAATTAGTGAATTTTCTTTGATGAAACCTAGGCTGCCTGTATTGCAGATGATCTTAGAGAAAGGGGCATAAATAAGGAGGAAGCTCAAAACAGATAGAGATGGAGAAGGCTCATCAATGTCATACCTCCCCTGGGAGAAACATGACAAAAAACGAAGAAGAAAAAGGAGAAGAAATGTCTGTTGGATGTAAGTGTTATGTGTGTTTTGATTAAGGATTGGCTGCATGCTTTTACCTTGTTGCTAGAAAGTGGTGTGTGGACTAGACAGTGATGGAATCCAAAATAAGAAGCTTGTAGTATGATGCTTTACATGTTGTTGACATTGCATCCAACTGCTACAAAATTGATTGTGGCTGATGAACTTGTCAAAACACACACACATGCATGCATGCATGCAGGCGTGAAAACTGCATACACACGGGGACTGGATGTAAAAAAAGCACACAAGTGCTTATTCCATTATCCTTGAAACAAAAGAATAGAATAAAATAAAATAAATAAAAAACACACACACATTCACTGTACATACCATAGGGGACGGGACAGCTCAGTGGTCGGAGCACTCACTTCCCTCCAGCCAAGGTTAAGCAGCATTGGGCGTGGTTACCGCTTAGATGGGTGACAGTTTGCATGCCTTGGCTTCAGTACAGTCCCCCAGTTCACCCAGCTGTAAATGGGTACCTGCCCTCTTTAGGGTCAGGGAAGGTAAAGCAGCGAGGGAGAAGAGATGGGCACCGCCCTCAATATGCTGGCCCCTAGAGAAGTGAGGTCTCTGATGCCTCGCCCCCCTACAACGTTTTAGGTTATAGGACACCTTTACCTTTTACATACCTTAGGAAGGTACTTGAAAATCAATACTGCCCGCAGTTCTGTTTGAAGGTGCTGGGTTTAGTAAGTAATGAAAATGCCGTGAGTTGGACAAACATTTTTGTTGGTGTCTTGTATGGTTTGTTTTATAAATGTGATGGTGATTTTTTCCCCTCTCTGGACTGACAGCTAAGTTTTGTCGGTCCTATGATTGGGGGAAAAAGCTGTCGTGAAAAGGTTACAAAAATGCATCGAAAGCTGTTTTGCTTTGGTGTTTTCTTTCTCTTTGTCTCATTCTGTTTCCATGTCTGTCTCTCTTTCTCTCTCCCTCTCTCTCACTCTCTCTCTCTCTCACTCTGTCTGTCATAATTACATGACAGTCATTATTTGCAAAACCTACGTTTCATAGCGGTGTTCAGCATATAGTTTGATTGTCATCTATAAAAGATGTCTTTTTAAAAAAATGTTTTTTGTTGTTTGTTTGTTTGTTCATTTTCTTAAAGAAGTATGGATGGAACATAAGATGCGCTCATACAGTGTAGATAAAAAACCAAAACCCAACGTAAAGTGTTTTGTCTTGTTGTAATGTATCCCAGGTAATGGTTGATGCTTTGTTAACCTTTTCCCTTTGGGTAAGCCGCTATAGGGTAACCAACCATCTACTAACCCTTCCCCTCCGAATCACCCACCACTGGGTTACGGTAGCTTACAAATGTACACATGTACTGGGAAAGAGGAATCTCTCACTTAATTTAGGGAAAGTGTTAACTTTTTTTTTGGGGGGGGGGGGGGGGGGGGGGGGGAGTCAATCTCTGTTTTAAGAAGTTGCCAAGTTTGTTTGATTTTTGTTTTCATTGGAAATTGATGTGAACCTTACTGCTTGGTGTGTGTGGTGAAGAAAATAGCTGAAACAAGGTAAGGTACCAGTAGCACATTTATCCAGGATTCTGAAATGAAAGTTCGATTCGCTGATCTGATTGTGTGACTTATCGTGATTGTGGTTAATGAATGATGGTGTGCATACTTGTATAATCAATGTAAGAACGGAAAGTGTTGTAGAGGAGTCATATATGTTGAGTTGTACGCAAAATTTTGTTTGTTATGTGAGCTGGATGATTCTATATGTAAGTCATATAATACAATGACAATAGATTTATAATCATGAGTGATAGCTAGTCATTTTCCACTGGTTATGTGTTTCTACGAACTAGTTTGGAGAACATGAAGAAACAGTATTTGGTTTTTCTTTCCAAATGTTGGCTTGAGTTCAAAGGAAAATGTTCTGTGGCCTGTTGTCATTTATTTCTGTTTGTTGGCTGTTCAGAACTGTCTGAAAATCTTCACCCACAAAAGATATGTTGAGGTTGGTATTTGGGTTTTTGTTGTTGTTTTTTTTTATTTAAGAAAAGAAGTTTTGAAACGTGTGTTCTTGCTAAGAGAAAGGTACATGCACTCATGCACACACACACACACACACACACACACACACACACACACACACACACACACACACACACACACACACACACACACACACACACACACACACACTATCTCTTCAAAAAGAGCCATAATAGTTACTGTATCCAACTGAGCAATGATATGTCTTCAGTTTAACGTCTGTTCACTCTAAGTGATATTAGACAATGATATTTCTATTCTTAAAGAAGTATGGCATTGTAGACTTGTTAGAGTTTGGAGGTATGGAGGGTACCTGTATGATACTACTGCCCTCTTTCAGTGGTTTTTCTTGTCATGTAGAATAGTAGATGTCGCTCAGAGCCTGAAGAGGACTGAGCTGATAAACGTCCCGTATCACGAAGAATCCATCCCCAAAGTCAGAATGCAGCTACCTTCATGGTGGGTAAAAACGGACGCATACGCAAAATCTCACCATTGGTGAACCTCGGAGCTCTAGCCGAGGAACAGAAAAAAAAAAACCCACAAAAAAAAAGAATGCAGCATGATTCTCTGTCACTAGATACTGACAAACATATCATGGTAATTTCGAATGTCTAGATGTGAATTTTCCTTTAAAATCATGTAGGAAGTCAACACAGGGAAAGTGGTAATGGTCATTTTCAATGGCAAGAGGCTGAGTTTTTTTTTCTCAAAATAACATAGGAAGTAACTCTCAGTAGGTGGTGGCTGTAATTTTGTAAAAGTCAAGATGTGAATTTTCTCTCAAGAATCTGTAGGAAGTGACTATGGAAAAGTGAAAATGTTAATTTTGAACGGCAAGAATTTTGAATTTTGTGTCAAAAACTATGTAGTTCTGCATCAGCTTGGGAAAGTGAAAGGTGTTAATTTTGAGTGGCTAGAGTTTGCATTTTCTCTAAAATATTACGTAATTCTGAAGCAACCCTGGGAAAGTGAACATTTTGAATGCCAAGTTTGACCTAAAAATTGATGCAGGAAGCAAAACTGGGAAAAATGATGATGGTGACTTTGAATACTCAAAGGCTGAATTTTTTCCTCAGAATTATGCAGGGAAACAACAATCCTCTATTCATTTTAGTCAGGTGTTTTTTTCTCCTTTATATTTAATTCATGGAGAACACTCCCAATCTGAAAATTTGTGGAGCATTGAATTAGTGGATGGAAAGGGAAGGGTTTTTGTTTTTGTTTTTGTTTTGGTTTTTTGCTTGTGTAGTGTGTGTGTGTGTGTGTGTGTGTGTGTGTGTGTGTGTGTGTGTGTGTGTGTGATCTGTTAAGTCATTGAAATCCATTGTCACATTTCAATTTCAGTTGTCTGTGAGTGTAAGCTGGTGTTTCAGTATTATCCTAACTATAGTACAATTTGATTTGAACGGATTTTTGATTGTGTGGTTGTCATAATCAGCTTTTACTATATTGCTGCTTTTTTCTCTGCCCTTGTCTCTATCTGTCTCTCTCCTGTCTGTCTGTCTTCTGTTCTGCTGTCTGTCTGTCTCTCTGTGTCTCTCTCTGTGTCTCTCTCTCTCTCTCTCTCTCTCTCTCTCTTCTCTCTCTCTCTCTCTCTCTCTCTCTCTCTCTCTCTCTCTCTCTCTCTCTCTTTATGAAAAACAATTATCAGCTAGTTTGATATTTTGAAACATATTTTCTGATATCTTGTGTCTGAAGTGAATGTATCGTGTCTTCATTTTTGTATGCTTTTAATGCTAGCGTTCATATTTCAATTTGATGTGGCTTCTTTTTGCCAAAAAGAAAGATAAGTAAATATGAATACAGGTAAGAACTAAGTAATCAAAACTGTTTTTTTAATTTGTTAAATTGTTTTTTGGTTTTTTGTGTGTGGCTAAAACCGTTTGTATCATCGGATATCAGGATAACTCACAATAAAAATATATACATGTCAGAACTGTGCTTGGTTTGTTTGTTTATTTAAATTTTTTTTTTTTAAAAGCTTTCATGATAATGTGTGAGAGTATGTCATGAAATGGAAATGTTTGTTTTCTTTTAATCATTATATTTTCATGTCGTGTATTCTGTGACGGATTAAGCCAAATAAATTCCAGTTTTATTTCATGGTATTTCTTGCTTTTATGTGTTCATCTTCTCGTCCTGGTTTTGTCCATGTTTTCACTGTAGTGGGCATGCCAGAGGGCTCTTCCAGTGTAGATAAAATCCCCAACTTCTGGAAATTCTGTGCTACAAAGTTCCCCTTTTCTATCACTCTCTTTGTTGCTGTCTTTTTTCTGCACCTCTCTCTCTCTCAAACTTGTGTGAATTTTTTCATCTTCCACTTTTCATCTTCAAGTTTTTGCCCCTCAATGTGCATTGTGGCAAATGCTGCTGTACATTAAACCATTTCAGAGTTCAGAGCTCTCTCTCTCTCTCTCTCTCTCTCTCTCCTCTCTCTCTCTCTCTCTCTCTCTCTGTGATTATATGTTCAGTTCAGAAGGGGGGGGGAGGCTAAGTGGTTAGACGTTCGGTCTGTTATCCAAGGTTTCGGGATTCAAATCTCGCGTGTGCAGCCCCTAGATTTAAACAGACTTGTCAAGAGCTGCAGAACCAAAACATTTGGGTAGACTCCCATCCACCCCCCTTCAGACGAAACTGCCGAAGATATCCATCCGTGCGTGTTGAGACAGCCTCGCACACACGATATTTTCTGCAAACTTTTCAATAAATCAATATATATCCATTTGTTTTGCCAACCCAACAATCTTAGCCTTCCCCGTGGCGATGTCAGTATAATAACATCCCCACCTACTGGAAATTCTGTGCTAGGAATTCCCTCTTTTCTATCCCTCTCTATGTTTCTGCCTTGTTCCTTTACTTCTTGTCATCTCTTCCTTGTCTATTTTCTGCCTGCTTGGTCCATTCTCCTGCCTTTTTGTCCAAAGAGACTTAAAAGATAACAATTCTCTTCCACGCCGAAGTCGGATGCGCTGGGCCTGACTTGTCAGGCGCTTAACGGCAGCTCTCAAAGCATTTTTGCGCCTAAGACAGACAACAATAGTTGCTGTCTGAGCGTTCGACGACGACGAAGAAGAACAATCCCATAGGCCCTAAGCCTAAGACTGACACAGTCAATGTCAAGTCGACCGTCACGTGTTGCACGAGAAAAAAAATGCACTCGAGTCTGCACGTGTGGAAAAATTCGTGCAGACGACACATTCTTTTCAACCCAGACGAAATTGGCAAGATATCTTGGTTTAGTCTGGATCCCAACTTAAAACCATTCGAGTTTGTTTGGAGTTTTGTGGCCGGTAGGCTTTTTTCAGTGTTTCTCGAGAGTTAGGTTAGTGTTGTGTTATGGTGTTGGAAATTATTTCATGGCAAGTGTACGAAGATTGGATGGCTACGTGGAAGTGTCGGCGTTCGTGTGATGTGCTGGATTTTTTAACGAAAAGGAAAGCGACTGTGTTATTGAGGTTGGTGTAATTTGTGTGTGTGTGTGTGTGTGTGTGTGTGAAGGACGTACGTGTGTGTGTGTGTGTGTGTGTGTGTGTGTGTGTGTGTGTAAGGATAGTGATGTGCTGGATTTTAACAATAAAAAGACTATATATGTAATGTGAATTTTAGAGGTTATGTTTTGCATTAAATATCAGAGGTTCATTCAATTTAGAATGAAATAAATGTTAAAAATAAAAATTTCAGTCTAACAACCACACGCATGCCACAATCGCATCACCTCACCAAAACCTTCGTACTTATTTTCATCTGGTGATAAGATATTGGCGTTTTAAATGTCAGGCACAATTTGAAAACACAGAGGGAAAAATCTTTCGAGAATTTCTATTAGCGTGTGTTTTGAAGGCTGATTTAAAGTGTCGTATAGTAGGTCTTTTTATTTTTTATTATTATTATTTTTTTAGCGAAAAGGAAAGCGACTGTTTGAGGTGGTGTAATGTTGTGTGATGTGTGTGTGTGTGTGAGGGGACGTATATGTGGGTGTGTGCGAGTTTAGATTTGAAATTATTTTGGAATTAAAAAAAAAATCCGTTAGTCTACTACCACATCCGTGCATGTCCTATGCTATTGTCGTGTTATTGTTTCACCTGTCCGTGTTATGCTCTGTAATAACCCTTCGTGGACAATTTTATTTTTCCATCTTAGTCATAAAGATCATTAGAATCGAGTTTTGTAAATTTGTCATCTGTTCCCACAATTTGAAAAACACAGCTGTACTGCAGAAGTGATAACTGCCGTTTCCGCAGAACACCCTTTCCTACTGCTATCGTCGTCGTTGTTTTAAACATTATCGTCAATATCGTTCTCATTATCGAGTCGTCATAATCTTTCCCGTGCGCTTTTCTGGGAACTTGGATGGTTATGGGAGTTAACTGTGTTCTTCTTTGGCTGGTTTTGCTTTTGGCGAGTCGCTTCCCTTAGATCACATCCCGCACTCGGTTTCAGCGGTAGGAATTAAATTAATGTTAACTTTTTTTGGAATATATTGATGATTATCACATATTTTTTTCTTTTTATAATATCTACATTTTCTGGTTTAATCTGAGTACGTGACGCTATTCGTAGGCCGCTCTTCCCAGTGTGGTCTTGTTCACTGCGAAGAGGCTCGACTGAAAAGCCGGCAGTAGGCCACCCGCCAGAGAAAGACCTTCACTGCTGCTGGCTAGGGCTTTAAAAAATAATTTAAAAAAAACAAACCGGCATCGCCTTCAAAGCAGTCTAAGCTATTCCATACAGTTGACGTGACTGGACTTTGTTGTAAACTTCTTAGGGATTTGGGAGTATTGAGGCTTAAGT
>CM054156.1:7375670-7393170 GCA_028751875.1 Rapana venosa
AGGAACTATGTGTTGTATAGATTCTATTCTAGCCCAGAGAGTTTTATTGGCAGTATTTAGCCATAAATGAACTATGAATATCGTGGTCAATTGCTTGCTGTCGCCCAAAACTGTTTCAGTTTATCTCATTATCATTTTTGTCATCTTTCAAAAGAGCATAAGTGTGTGTGTGTGTGTGTGTGTGTGTGTGTGTGTGTGTGTGTGTGTGTGTGTGAGCAGAAACTTTAAAATAATCGATCAACTAAATACTCTATAGCTTTTTAAAGTCGGCGTAGATTGTCTCATAAATAGATAGATAGATAGAGAGAGAGAGAGAGAGAGAGAGAGAGAGAGAGAGAGAGAGAGAGAGAGAGAGAGAGAGAGAGAGAGAGAGAGAGAGGAGGGGGGGGGGCAGGATAGTCTAGTGGTTAAAGCATTGCACTCGTGATCTGACGGCCCGGGTTCGAGCCACCACCGAGACACCCATTCAAGAGGATTTTGCCCCTGGAGTTAACATCAGTGCAGACTCCACTCTCCCCAAAAGTCCTTCGGATGGGACTATAAACCGAGGTCTCGTGTGCGAACGCACGCAGAACATCTTGCGCACACGTTAAATCCTATTCCGCTTTTCGAAAGAGTAGGCCATTGTGTGCCGGTGGGAACAGATGACAAAATTTACAAAACCGCATACACACGGGGACTGGATGTAAAAAAGCACATGAGTGCTTATTCCATTATCCTCGATATAAAAAAAAAGTCAAAAGTCATCTTGCGTACACGTTAAAGCCCGTTCCACTTTTCGCAAGAGTCGGCCATTCGTGCCGGTAAGAACGGATGACCAACCCCCCTACAAAACAAAAAAAAAGAAAAGAAAGAAAAGCACACTGTTGACGTCATCTTCTCCGAAGTTGGATTGCCGCTACCTGAATGGCGGGCAAACACGGTGGCATCATTATGTGTGAAAAATCTCACCATTGGTGAACCTTTAAGCTCGAGCCAAAGAACAAAAGACACAAAAAAAGAAAACTCCCATAGATGAGATTCTTCTCGTTAGAATCTTATGAACCAGATCAGAAAATGCGACTTGACTTCTCTCAACTCCTTGAGAAGTTGTCGAATCGAATTTTTTCCAGCAGGGCATCATCGCAGGCAAGTTAAACATGGCAGAGTCTATCCCTCTCTTGTAGATAACAAAAATAAAATTCTCCGGGTAAAAATATGACGAGGGGGGGCAACACAACTAAACCTTCACCGCCACTGCAGCTGTAGCGGTAGTAGTAAACTTGGGTGATTTATATTGTGGACGGAATGACACTGTTCTTACACAAGGCGAAGATCGAAGCGGCATTAAAAAGCGAGGGGTTAAAAAAAAAAGGTTTTGAAGGGTCTACACACTGTTGCTAGGAGTCGGAAGAGATTATTTCACCCGTTCGGCAAAAATGTACGTAGTTGGATCAAAGAGGCTTAAGATCCGTTTTACTTTGGTTGTCGTTGTTGTGTGTTAGAAAGTTACTGGGTTGCGCATAACACGCGCGAGCGCGCGTGCAAGTGAGCTTGCTTGAATGCGCGCGCGCACGTGCGGACACACGCATACACAGAGGGATGCAAGTTTGCTTGTTGCACGAACGCACGCACGCACGTAAGCAAGCACGCACGCACGCACGCACACACACGCGCGCACGCACGCACGCACGCACGCACGCGCGCACAGCACCACCACGCACACACACACACACACACACACACACACACACACACACACTGACCCGGGTTCGATTCTCGTTCAAGAGGATTTTTCTCCTCTGGAGTTAACATCAGTGCAGACTCCACTCTCCCCAAAAGTCCTTCGGATGAGACTATAAACCGAGGTCCTGTGTACGAACTCACGCAGAACATCTTGCGCCCACGTTAAAACCCGTCCCGCTTTTCGGAAGAGTAGGCCATTGTGTGCCGGTGGGAACAGATGACAAAATTGACAAAACTGCATACACACGGGGACTGGATGTAAAAAAAAGCACATGAGTGCTTATTACATCATCCTCGATATAAAAGAATGAATAAATAACACACACACACACACACACACCACACACACACACACACACCACACACACACACACACCCGCACACACACACACACCCTGTTCCGTTGCGATTTTTTTTTCTCTCTCTCTAGCTTTTCCTGTATTTCGCTTTCATGTGTTGTTTTGTTCAAAGAGAGAGAGAGAACTCAACTCTTTCCGTATTGTCCTTTAAGTCGGAGTATGGCTGCCTATTATGGCGAATACTTGAAAACCAGCCTAAGACGAAGCGCGGCTACCTAAATAATATACTACTTTTAATAATTATATAATAATAATAATATAATAATACCTTAATAAGTAAAGGCAAAGGTGTCCCATAACCTATAAGGTCGTAGGGGAGCGAGGCGTCAGAGACCTCACTTCTCTAGGGCCAGCACATTGAGGGCGGCGCCCATCTCCTCTCCCTCGCTGCTTTACCTTCCCTGACCCTAAAGAGGGCAGGTGCCCATTTACAGCTGGGTGAACTGGGGGACTGTACTGAAGCCAAGGCGTGCATGCAAACGGTCACCCATCCAGTTGGTAACCACGCTCGACGCTGCTTAACCTTGGCTGGGGGAAAGCGAGGGCTCTGACCACTGAGCTATCCCGTCCCCAGAGCTTAAAGCTGAAGGAAACAAAGAAGAAAAACCAGGCATGCAGACGAACTTCCCATCCAGTAGAGTAGATGTAGACGCTTACAGTCAGTCTCCCAGTGATTCCCAGGTGGGATTCAGCGCTATATAAATTCCATACATTATTATTATTATTACTATGAGTGAGACAGAGTGTGTATTCTGGGTGGGTCACCCAGGGTGTTAAGCTGGGGAACGCCCCAAAACGAAGCTATCATGGTTTAAATAGTTTTGGTTTTTAAAAATTCAGAAATGAGTATAAGCATTGAAAACAAACAGCATTTTGGAATCATAGCAACAACAAGCTTGTAGCTTATGGTGTGCTCAATTAACAATGAAGATTAACATGAACATAACGGCTGCTGGGCTGCAAAATGTAAACCAATAAGAACAAACATTTTTATCAATTGCAATCTTTGCTAATGTAAGAAAAAAGGAAAACAACACAAAGAAACATATCAATTTGTAGAGTAAACACACATAAAAACAAACAAAAAATAGTTGCAATAGGAAAACCAGAGAGAGAGAGAGAGAGAGAGAGAGAGAGAGAGAGAGAGAGAGAGAGAGAGAGAGAGAGAGAGAGAGAGAGACTTAGGAAAATAAGATCAACAAGGCCAAGAAAACTCTTAGTTAATATAATACAAGGGTATAATTTACATAAGCAGGACAGTTAGCTATCATGATATTTTTTTCCTGATGATATTGTTTGGTTTGGTTTGGTTTGGTTTGGTTGTGCTGTGTTGTGGTTGTGTTGTGTTTTGTGTGTATGTTTGTTGTGTTGTGTGTGTGTGTGTGTGTGTGTGTGTTGTGTGTGTGTGTGTGTGTGTGTGTGTTCGATTTCCGTCTGTTCACATCAAATTGATATTAGAGGGATATGATATATGTTGGTGTTGTTTGTGTGTGCGTGCTTGCGTTGTTGTTGTATACGTGCGTGCGTGCGTGCGTGTGTAGTTGTGAGGTGTGAAAAGATAGTGTGTGTGTGTGTTCGTGTTGCTAAGTAACGTTAGCATATACCCGACTAACACAAGATGCCATCAGATTGGTAGTCTCCCCTTCTTCACTGCCCCCCCCCCCCTCCCCCCCCCCCCCCCCCCCCACACACACCGATTAGCACACTTGAAGGAGAGGGTGGGGAGGAGGGGGTGGAGAAGCAGAACAGCCTAGTGGTTAGAGCGTTGCGCTCGTGATCTGACGGCCCGGGTTCGAGCCACCACCGAGACACCCGTCCAAGGCAATTTTTCCCCTGGAGTTAACATCAGTGCAGACTCCACTCCCCCGAAAGTCCTTCGGATGAGACTGTATAAACCGAGGCCCCGTGTGCGAACGCAGGCAGAACATCTTGCATACATGTTAAAACCTTTTCTGCCTTTTCGGAAGCGTAGGTTTTTGCGGGCTGTTAGGAGCAGGTAGCACAGTTTAAAAAACCCCAACAAAAACCCAAACACAAACACCCCCCTCCCCTCAAAAGGAAGAAAAACAAAACAAAAAAACCTACCCTTTCCCCTTAACAAAGGGAGGCACCGTGGTCGAGTGGTTTAGGCGGTCAACTCGTGATCCAGAGGTCACGGGTTCGATCCCCGCTCGGCTCGGTGTTGTGTCCTTGGGAAAGACACTTTACTCCTATTTTCCTCACTCCACCCAGGTGTACAAGTGGGTACCAGCTCTGCTGGGGAAGTATCTGGCGACAGACTAGCGTCCTGTCACAGGGGTGGTGAAAAACCATCAGTTCGCTTAACGCTACAGAAACCGGGATAAGCCCCGGCTCTATGGGCCTTCTGGCTCGAAAGAACATACTCCCCTTAACAAACCCGCGTACACACAGGTATCGCGTTTAGACATCATCCCCGAAGTCAGAATGCGGCTACCTTGACGCAAACGGTCGCATACGCGAAATTCACCATTATTGCTGAACCTCAGAGCTCTAGCCGAGGAACGAGAAAAACAACAACAACCCAACAGCCACCCTAACCCCAAAACCAACCAACCCCCCAAAAATAAACAAACAAAAACAACACAGAAATAGCGGGGGGCAATGCATTGAACATTGGCAGGGAGTTTTTAAGGCATACTCGACTGTAGTGTAGTGAGCGTTGGGTTTGTGCAAACAGCATGGCTGTTATACGTTGACGTATCACAGTAGTGACAGCTCTCTTTTATACGTGGACATTCATTATCGATTAGTATTGTTATTATTATTGTTATTTTGTTCTCTGTTTCTCCGGGGGCTGTCTCGTTTGTTTGTTCGTCTACGTGTGTCTCTGTTTGTGTGTGTCTTCGTGTCTCTGTGTCTGTTTGTCTCTCTCTATTTCTCTGTCTGTCTCTCTCTGTCTCTATCTGTCTGTCTGTCTGTGTCTCTCTGTGTCTCTCTGTCTGTTTGTCTGTGTCTCTCTGTCTGTCTCTCTCTGTCCGTCTGTGTCTGTTTATCTCTCTATTTCTCTGTCTGTCTCTCTCTCTCTGTGTCTATGTCTGTCTGTGTCTGTTTGTCTCTCTCTATTTCTCTGTCTGTCTGTCTGTCTCTCTGTCTGTCTGTCTCTGTGTCTGTTTGTCTCTCTCTATTTCTCTCTGTCTCTGTCTGTCTGTCTGTGTCTGTTCTCTCTCTCTATTTCTCTCTCTTTCTCTGTGCAACACACACATACCGCATACACACGGGGACTGGATGTAAAAAAAAGCATTTTAGTGCTTATTCCATTATCCTCGATATAAAAGAATAAAATAAAATAAGATAAAATAAATAAAAATAAACACAAACACACACTCTTTCTCTCTCTCCCCAATCCAATCCTGTTGTTTATAGCCCCGCCGACCACAGAGGCCATATCAGGGCTGTCTTTGTATCGACGACAACAACAACAACAACACCACAAACACTCTTACACACACACACACACACACACACACACACACACACACACACACACACACACACACACACACACATACACACACACACACACACACACACACACACACACACACACACACACACACACACACACACATACACACACACACACACACACACACACACACACACACACACACACACACACACACACACACACACACACACTTGTAATTGCTCTTCATGGGATGATTAAAGTGTTTTTGAATTTGACTTGACTTGACTTGACACACACACACACGCACGCACACACACACACGCACGCACACACGCACACACACACACACACACACACACACACACACACACACACACACACACACACACACACACACACACACAGAGTCCATTCATCGTCAACGAGATGAGAGCACTGAATAGAAAACCATCAAAATTAACAATCCACGTCAATCAGTCCAAATAGAACTATAGCTCTATCCCCCTCTGTGTGTGTGCGTGTGTGTGTGTGTGTGGTGTGTGTGTGTGTGTGTGTGTGTGTGAGAGAGAGAGAGAGAGAGAGAGAGAGAGAGAGAGAGAGAGAGAGAGAGAGAGAGAGATATATTTGTCATTTATTTATTCTTTTACGTTGAGGATAATTGAATAAAGCACTCATGTGCTTTTTTTTTTTTACATCCAGTCCCCATGTGTACACAGTTGTGTAAATTTTGTCATTCGTTCCCACCCGCACACAATGGCCTACTCTTCCGAAAAGCAGAGAGAGAGAGAGCGAGAGAGAGAGAGAGAGAGAGAGAGAGAGAGAGAGAGAGAGATTCTTTGGAAAGAGAGACAAAGACAGAGAGACAGAGACAGAGAGACTGATTGAGACAGGTTTACACACACACACACACACACACACACACACACACACACACACACACACACACACACACACACACACACACACACACACACAGAGATCGATAGATAGATAGACAGGTAGATAGACAGATAGATAGATAGGTAGATAGATAGAGAGATAGATAGAGAGATAGATAGATAGATAGAGATAGATAGATAGATAGATAGAGAGAGAGAGAGAGAGAGAGAGAGAGAGAGAGAGAGAGAGAGAGAGAGAGAGAGAGAGAGAGAGTTTACAGAAGAATACAGACAGACAGAGATAAGAAAAATAGCGCAAGTCACAGCACCGCTCACTCTCGTGACAGCAAATTTGCGACGATAGGAGGCGCTTTTTCACAGAAAGGAAAAGCAGACGACAATTTGAGAGGAAGCCTAGTGTGACTGAAATGTAACCCGCCTTACCAGTAAAATGTGTGTGTCGATTTTTGTCATTTAAAAAACCAGTATTTTGTTGTGCGATTGGAGGTGAGAAAGTCTATCGACTTGTGAAGATATTTTTGCCACATCCTTTAATTTAGTGCGCGCGCGTGTGTGTACAATTCTTCACTAGTTTCGTTTGACTGAGAAAGGTAAGAAAAAAGGTTTTAATGTTTGTGGGTTTTGTTGGTTTGTTTTTAATTTTGTTGTTGATGTTGCTCGTTTTCTAAAATTTATTTTGTTCTACTTTGTTGTTGTTTTTGTGTTTCCACTGAGAGAGAGAGAGAGAGAGAGAGAGAGAGAGAGAGAGAGAGAGAGAATGTGTGTGTGTATGAATGTGTGTGTGTGTGTGAATGTGTGTGATCCACATCTCCCTTATTCTCAAATCGAGCTTGTTTATCTTTATTCTCAGTGTCTTGATATCTTCCTTATATATTTTGATCTTTTTTCCTATTTTCTTTCTTTCTTTGAGTGTTTTCTTTCTTTCTTCCTTCCTTTCTTTCGTCCTTCCTTAGTTTCTTTCCGTTTTCTTTTCTTACCTTCATTCTTCCTTGTTCAATAGTTTATGATTTGTTCAATCGTTTTATTTATTGTTGGGGCTGTTGATAAAGAAATAACATTTTGATCGTTACATTATGCCACGAAACTATGTTACTGTAGGAATTGTGAATTTTTGTATAAAAACTCTGTCAATTTTGTCTGTTGATTTGACTTTGTAGCATCTCATGATTTTGAAGACGATGATTATAGTGAGGGTTATTTACGAGATATCAAATTTCCTTTCGAATATACAGCGCACACGCACGCACGCACACTTATAAAAAAAAATCTGACCTGTCACCTGGGGCGATCAAAATTTAAATCTCGAGTTCATGACCATAAGAATGAAGAAGATAAACGCTGCTACATTTTAAAACTCTTGCTCAGTATAGTAATAGTGTCCAACTCGCCACATGAGGGATAGACTGGTTAGCGTCCTCGGCACTGCTTGGTCTGACTGGTTTTATTGGTCTTTATTTATTTATTCTTTTATATCAAGGATAATGGAATAAGCACTCAAGTGCTTTTTTTTTTACATCTAGTCCCCGTGTGTATGCGGTTTTGTAAATGTTGTCATCTGTTTCCACCGGCACACAATGGCCTACTCCTCCGAAAAGCGGAACAGGATTTAACGGGTGCGCAAGATGTTCTGCATGCGTTCGAACACGGGGCCTCGGTTTGTAGTCTCATCTCAAGGTCTTAAGGAATGAAGCAAGGTACTTTTACCATGTTAACGTTACCCCGCCCTCCAGCTTCACAAATAATTAAGATACTTTTGTCACTTGGTGTATTTTCCCCCGAGGTTGACAGTTTTCCATATTTCAGGCGATTAGAAGGTGTGGATTCTGAACTTGAAGCGAATTTTGGTGTGAGTTTCTGGAATTGAATGAGCTGAGGCTATGGCCTTCGTGGTTGGTAGAGCTATAAACAACATGGAATGAAAGAAACGAATACCTGGCGCGAGAAGTTGTGTGTCTGAAGACATCCTGTGTGTCAGAGGGCTGCAGCAATAACTGCAGAACTATCAGAGTCAAAGAAGAAAACTCACCCAGTCTTCTCCGTCTTCTTCCTCGTAGAACGCTCAGACAAAAACTATTGTTGTCTGTCATATGAGCGAAAATGCGTCACGCTGCCGTTAAGCGCCTGACAAGTCAGGCCCAGCGCATCCGATTTCAGCTTGGGGGAGAATTGTTATCTTTCAAGTCTTTCTGGAGAAAAAAAGGCAGGAGAATGGACCAAGAAGGCAGAAAATAGACAAGAAGGAGGTGACAGGGAGAAAAAGGAGCAAGGCAGAAAATAGAGAGTGATAGAAAAGAGGGAATTCCTAGCACAGAATTTCTAGAAAGTGGGGATGCTATTTTTACTGACAGGCCCCCGGCATCCACACAGGGGAAACTATCAGTCATAATGAGAGAACTAAAGAAGGAAAGGATGGTTTGGGAGAATTGTACATTTCGTGGAAACGATGGTGTACAATAAGCACAAAGAAAAAAAAGTAAAGTTAAAAACAAAAATAGAACTTTCAATCATACTGGAGAAAATAATTTAAATGGAAAAGAGGATAGTATGAATGGCAAAATACAGCAGACACCAAAAAACCCAAGAAAAAACTGAAAGAGAGAAAAAAAAGTGTTTCAATCATACAATAAAACTTTTAAAGGGACACAAAGCGACCACAGGAAAAAAAAATCAGACAAAAAATATTGAAAGGATAAAAGGGCAGCCTGAATAGCAGCCAGAAAGGAACAAGAATTGAAGAGATAAAAAAAAAACCCGAATGCATCAATTCTATTGGAAACCTGCATAGAGAAAAGAGGACAGTTTGAATGGTATTATGCAGCATTCAGAAAGGGAAACATTGAAAGAAGGAAAAAAATGTATGGATCATATTAAAACGAAAACAGAAGGCAGGATAATCTAATGCTTACAGCTTTGAGCTTGCGATCAGAGGATATGGGCGAGATGGGTTTTCCCGGAGTTCATCATCAGTACAGACTCCACTCCCCCGAAAATCCTTCGGATGAGACGATATACTGAAGTCCCGTGTTCGAACGCACGAAGAATATCTTGCGCACACGTTAAAACCCGTTCCACTTTTCGAAAAAGATATCCATTTTTCTTCGAACAAAAAGTGAAAGCATCAAAGAGTAAGTTGAATAGCAGGGGAATACAGGAACCCACAAGGAAAAGAATGAAGAGGAAGAAATTGATTAATCAAACATGATGAAAACCTTTCTAGGAATAAAAGAAATTTTACATAATAGTAGAAGACACCAGGCTGTAGAAAAAAAAAAAAAGCTTTTATATTTGGTAAATGTGTTCAGAAGGGAAGAACGAATAAGCCCTGAAAATAGTTTTGGAATTGATGAAGTCGTGGGTGAAATCTTCAAAGAACCATTGAAAATGAAATCTGAACAAAGAATGTAATTGGGTCTGTGGTTGTCTCGGTCTGTCTGTATGTCTGTCTGTCTCTCTTTCTGTCTCACACCTCATCCCACACACACACACACACACACACACACACACACATACACACACACACACACCACACACACACACACACACACACACACACATCACCACACACACACACACATCCCACAGCGTGTGCGCTTTGGGGTGGTGGGGGGGAGATAGCATAAGGTGACAAAAAGGGGGGGGGGGAGAGAGAGGAGAGAGAGAGAGAGAGAGAGAGAGAGAGAGAGAGAGAGAGAGAGAGAGAGATTGAACAAGCTCATTCAGTGTATCAACGTTTTGATATGCACCACTACAACCATTACACAGAGCGATTTGAAAACTATGACTTAAAAAAAAAAAAGTAGCTCGGAATGTCTCACACTTTGTGTAGTTGTCTACTGAGATTGAAAAAAACAACCACAAACCCACCCTGTTATCTCACGTAGCATTTTAATAGAGCGTGCTTGATGTGCAATTTTCGCGTGGCACAGGTTGGAAGGTAATAAAATCGGTGTGGTGGATTGTTTTGTCCTTGTTCGAAACCAAGGGTTTAGCACGTTCCTCATCTAGCATGGTGGGTGGGTCGATGGTTTAGAGGTAACCACCTGCCTAAAAAGTCCGTGAAATATCGTTACAATGTAGGCCTAGTCCTCTTTTCTCCATACTACTACTACTACTACTACTACTACCACTACTACTAATGTATGGAATTTATATAGCGCTGAATCTTGTAAAGCAACAAATCAAAGCGCTCAGATGACTTTACAAAAAAATTATGCGTGTGTATGCGGTTTTTAAAATTTTGTCATCTGTTCCCACCGGCACATAATGGCCTACTCTTTCGAACAGCGGAACAGGATTTAACGTGTGGGCAGGATGTTCTGCGTGCGTTTGCACACGGGGCCTCGGTTTATAGTCTCATCCGAAGGGCTTTTTGGGAGAGTGGAGTCTGCACTGATGCTAACTCCAGAGGAAAAATCCCCTTGAACGGGAATCGAACCCGGGTCGTCAGATTGCGAGCGCAGTGTTCTAACCACTAGGCTATCCCAGCTCCCATGGACAACAGAACTGATAAGTAAACAGCTCGCAAATCTGCAACAGACAAACAAATGAAGAGTCAGTAAGATTATGTTCAATGGAAGTTTCGGGATTACCAGGTGAAAAGAGTTTAAAATCTTTTCGTTTTTGGACCTTGTCAAAGCCTGAAATTTCACTCCCTAAACAGCAGTTAATGCTTTCAAGATATTTACTGATAAATTATAGCTTTAACTGAAGTCTGAATGGCGAAGACAGCTTTGTGTTTATTGTTAAGTACCCAAAATAATGATTCATGAGTTTTCCTTAGTTACAAAATTATGTGATGCCTGATATATTATGTGCTTACTGTTTATTTGATAACTGTACAGAAAGTCACATCGTACAGTCTGTCTGTCTGTCTCCCTCTCCCCACCTCCCTCTCTCTCCCTCCCTCTCTCCACCCCCCCTCCTCTCTCTCCCCCCCCACTCCTCTCTCATATTGCACTGTAAGACGTGCACAGATACCTAAATATAAACCACCTCATATTCTCTTCTTCCCGACATATATAAGTTTTTGTAGAACCAGAATCAATGAATAAAGTGAAAAAAAACCCTATACGTATAGATCTATATGACATCGACATGCATAGAAAAACACACACACACATACCACACCTACACCTACACACACACACACACACACACAACACCCGACACACACACGCCACACACACACCCGACACACACACACACACACCACACACACACACACACACACACACACACACACACACACACACACACACACACACACACACACACACACCGACACACACACACACACACACACGACATACACACACCGACACACACCGACACACACACACACACACCGACACCGACACACACCACACACACCACACACACACCGACACACACACACCGACACACACACACCGACCACACACCACACACACACACACACACACACACACACACACACACACACACACACACACACACACACACACACCACACACACACACACACAGATAAAGAATTCTCTTTGATGTGTGCGGAGAAAGGAGTAAAAGGTCGGAGTTTTTGTTTGCGATGCTGATTAATTGATTTCTCCACATCTCTATTGCATTTCGTCAAAAAACCAAAACAAACAACAACCCACCAAACAAACAAACCAACCCCACAACAAAAGACAATGGTTTGCCGCGACGATAATCCACAGACAATCCACACATCTAGGGTTCGACATGTCCACTGACTGAATGACTGAATGAACGGGACGGGACAGCCTGGTGGTTAGAGTGATGTATTCGTGATCTGCCGACCCGGGTTCGATTCTCGTTCAAGATGATTTTTTCCCTCTGGAGTTAACATCAGTGCCGACTCCACTCTCTCCCCCAAAGTCTTTCGGATGAGACTATAAACCGAGGTCCCGTGTGTGAACGCACGCAGAACATCTTGCGCACACGTTAAAACCTGTTCCGCTTTTCGGAAGAGTAGGCCATTGTGTGCCGGTGGGAACGGATGACAAAATTAACAAAACTGTATACACACAGGGACTGGATGAAAAAAGCACATGAGTGCTTATTCCATTATCCTGGAAATAAAAGAATAAAGAAATAAAAAAAAATACATGAAAAAAATATCATAAACACACACAACGCCCCCCCTCCCCCCAAAACCCCCCCACAAAACAAAAAAAACAGTGGTCTGCCACGACTATAACACACAGACAATACATGCATCTAGGGTTCGACATGTACACTGATTGACTGACTGAATGAATGAATGGATGGATGGCATGGTTTATAAAGCGCATAAAAGCCTCCACGCCCAAATGTGTCATTCTAGCGCTGATATACATAATAATAATAAATGGAACTTATATAGCGCTATATCTTGTTAAAAAAAAATCAAAGTGCTTGCATCCATTCCACTCCCACACATGCAACCAACAATGATTAACAGTTTAACAAATTCAACTACACACAAGCGCACGCGCGCGCACGCGCGCGCACGCACGCACGCACGCACGCACGCACGCACGCACACACACACACACACACACACACACACACACACACACACACACACAGAGGTTATATGCTTCAGCAGGGAGATAGGAACTTTGGCCATTGAAGGCAAGGACAGATAATTATGAGATGAAACTGTAGGGGGAGGTCTTAGGTTTGAAACAGGTTTGTCTTGAGGCTGGATTTTAAAGTGTCATAAGTAGGCTTTTGGCGAAGGGAGAGAGGGAGGTCATTCCAGATTGATGGACCAGAAATTAATAGAGAAAGAGCGACGGTCAGCGGTGGAGTGGTTGAATCTAGGTATTCGTAAGTACAGGGTATCTGCAGCAGAGCGGAGGGAACGAGGAGTGTACAGGTGAAGACATTCACAGAGGTAGGAGGGAGCTGTTTTGTGGAGGCATTTGTAACAGAGGGTACTGATCGTGTACTTTACTCTCTGTGGCACAGGCAGCCAGTGGAGAGATCGCAAGAGAGGAGTAATATGGTCAGACTTTTTTTCTTACATGACACTTGTCTGGTGTGTAATGGCTTTTATGGGGGGGTGGTGGTGGTGGTGGTTGGTTTTTTGTTTGTTTCTGAGCTAGAGCTACGAGGTTTGTACCGTGACTCCCCCCCCGCCCTCAAAATTTAAGCAGCCGCATTCTGTCTTCGGGGATTGTGTCTAAACACGACACCTCTGTGCGTACGGGTTTAAAAATTATTATTTTTTTATAAACATTTTTAAAAGGAAAGCTTTTGTCACCCGTTCTTACCGGCACAAACTGGCCTACTCTTCCGAAAGGCAGAGCGGGTTTTTAACTTTTGTGCAAGATGTTCTGCATGTAATCGCACACTGAGGTAAAGGTGTCCCATAACCTATGTGGTTGTAGGGGAGCGAGGCGTCAGAGACGTCAACTTCTCCAGGGGCCAGCATATTGAGGGCTGCGCCCATCTCCTCTCCCTCGCTGCTTTACCTTCCTTGACCCTAAAGAGACAGGTATCCATTTACAGCTGGGTGAAACGGAGGACTGTACTGAAGCCAAGGCGCGCAAACGGTCACCCATCCAAGTGGTAACCACGCTCGATGCTGCTTAACCTTGGCTGGGGGAAAAGCGAGTGCTCTGACCACTGAGCTATCCCGT
Organism: Rapana venosa; assembly: GCA_028751875.1. NCBI lineage: Eukaryota > Metazoa > Mollusca > Gastropoda > Neogastropoda > Muricidae > Rapana > Rapana venosa. Next base: position 7,389,711 of record CM054156.1, read on the forward strand.
TCCCAAAACTGGGTCGCGGTTTAAAGTCTCATCCTAAGGAATATGACATTCAGTTCGATTTTCTCGTTAAAACTGGGAAGAAAGGGCGAGGCTGGGAATGGAACCCACAACCTCACGGTTTTACTGGTTAGGCAGGGGAACGTCTTAACCATCCTGCCACCTTCCTTCTTACATAATGTTTTGAAGACAGTACACACAAATTTACGTTTAGATGTTTGAAGGGAATGAATGGTGTTGACTTTGAACTGTTAAATTTTTATTTATTATTATTTTTGTAATTCTTCATGTTTTTTTACACCCCAAGTTATGTATCGTATGCTTAATATGTGCCTACTGTTTAGGTACAGTGTTATACTTGTAATAATAATAATAATAATAATAATGTATGGAATTTATATAGCGCTGAATCTTGTAAAGTAAACAAATCAAAGTACAGAAAGTCACATACTACTCTGTGTGTGTGTGTGTGTGTGTGTGTGTGTGTGTGTGTGTGTGTGTTGTGCCTGCCTGTCTGTCTCTCTGTCTCTCTCTCCTTCCCAATTCCACCCCCTCTACCCCCTCTCCCTCCCTCCCTCCCTCCCCCCCTTCCCTCTCTCTCTCCCCCTCTCCTCCCAACTCCACACCCCTCACTGTCCAAGTTTACTATAAATCATCGAAGTTTTCGCGGTACCCGATAACCCGAAGTGAATTGTGTAGACAGGTGGTCGACTCAAGAAGACTCCAAGTAAAGAGAGCTCGCCAGCGTCGTTATCTCTTTGAGACATTGTGGAGCAGAGAGAGTGCTTACTGCTCTATCAGTGGAGGAGGGGGGGGGGGGGGATAGAGGGGAGGAGGGGGGGGGGGGTGCAGACTGCTAAAATGAGATGGGGGGTCAGGCAGGCTTGTTGTCCTTATCACCTCCACAGAGGGCTGTCCTGTGAAGGGCTTTGGCAAGTTCATCCTCGTATTGAGACGTCTTCATCCCCGCTTTTTGTTGGGCGGCTCATATGTATATAATATATTATATATTTGTGAGTGTGTGTGTGTGTGTGTGTGTGTGTGTGTGTGTGTGTGTGTGTGTGTGTTGTGTGTGTGAGTGTGTGTGAGTGTGTGTGTGTGTGTGTGTGTGTGTGAGTGTGTGTGTGTGAGTGTGTGTGTGTGTGTGTGTGTGTGTGAGTGTGTGTGTGGAGAGAAAAGGTTGTAGTAACGTTTATGAAGAGGAGAAGAGTGGAAGGGGGAGGAGGAGGAGGGAAGGGAGGGGGAGAGAGGGAGGGAGGGAGAGAGGGAGGGAGAGAGAGAGAGAGAGAGAGAGAGAGAGAGAGAGAGAGAGGAGGGAGGGAGAGAGAGAAAGGGAGGGAGAGAGAGAGAGAGAGAGAGAGAGAGAGAGAGAGAGAGAGAGAGAGAGAGGGAGGGAGGGAGAGAGAGAAAGGGAGGGAGAGAGAGAGAGAGGGAGAGAGAGAGAGAGAGGAGAGAGAGAGAGAGAGGAGAGAGAGAGAGAGAGAGAGAGAGGGAGGGAGGGAGGGAGGGAGAGAAAGAGTTCAGACTTTCACTGTACATTAGCTTATCCTTCGGATGAGACTATAAACCGAGGCCCCGTGTTCGAACGCATGCGGAACATCTTGCGCACACGTTAAATCCTGTTCCGCTTTTCGAAAGAGTAGGCCATTGTGTGCCGGTGGAAAGAAGATGACAAACTTGACAACACCGCATACACACGGGGACTGGATGTGAAAAAGCACATGAGTGCTTATTCCATTATCCTCGATATACAAGAATAAATAAAATAAATAAATAAAATAACTACGCCACATTACGAATGCACATTGGGCGTAAGGTATGGGTATGTGACATGCTAAGACAGAGAAAGACAGAGACAGAGAATGAATGAATGAAGGATTTTTAATACGCAAAGATGAAGATTTTAGGTCAAGCCTGATCTTACAAGCTGTCCTTGTCATCAGACATACATTACAACAATCGATGAAATACTTGAAAAAAACCCAAACCACCACCCCACAAAATACTATACAATACACAAAGAAATCTTGAACTATAAAATACAACTACTATCACAGAGGAGAGAGAGAGAGAGAGAGAGAGAGAGAGAGAGAGAGGAGAGAGAGAGAGAGAGAGAGTAAATGGATAAGCTCAGGGCTTTTTTACACCATGCTCTCAAAAAAAAACAACAAAAAAACCCAAAAACAAAAAAACAAACAAACAAAAAAAACAAAACCACCACCAAAACCACCACCAACAACAATCAAAAACCACCAAAAAACAAAAACAAAAACCCAAACAAACAAAAACCCAACAACAACCCCCCCCCCCCCCCCCCACCCCCCCCCCATCCCCAAACAAACCCGCAAACAATCATTATCAACAGTTTTAAAGACACCAAAATGAAAATTCAAAATTGATTATTTTAATCAAACACTATAAATGAGAACTAGATACAATGACGATGAATTTCATACAAGGGAGACAATGGAGAAGGAAAGAAAAGCAAACAAACAAACACAGACAAACAAGTATATATATAAAAAAACAACAAAAAAACAACAACAAAAAAACCACCCACCACCACACACACACAACCACCGACTCAGAAACCACATTACAGAGAGAGAGACAGAAAGAGACAAAGAGACAGACAGGCAGACGGACATACAGGCAGCGGCAAAACAGCAAAGGATATAGAGAGTGAGGAGGGAGGGGGGGGGGGGGGGGGGAGTGGCTTACAGAGTTATGGACAGTGTGAGGACAGAAATAGATCAACAGGGAAAGGACAAAAAACAAAACAAAACAACAACAGCAAAGAGACGTGAAGAATGAAATCGCATTAAACATGAATTGTGTGCTAATGACTACTACAGATAATTAAACATGAATTGTGTGCTAATGACTACTAGAGATAAGGATTTCGAACACAAAAATGAAATTCCAATCATAACATTTCAAAAAGATGTCTGTGATATAAGAGTGAGAGAGAGAGAGAGAGAGAGAGAGAGAGAGAGAGAGAGAGAGAGAGAGAGAGAGAGAGAGAGATCGAGCAAATAAAGTAAAATAAGAAACAGACAAGAAAGAAAAGACGGGTAAACAAGAAAATCCTGTTTCATACCAGAACTGTCCCACCTTCACTAAGCCATATCCTATCACCCTGCTAAAGCATATGACCCGTGTGTGTGTGTATGTGTGCTTTTGAAAATCATTTGACTTATGGAAATTTTATTTCATAGATTTTGGTCTGCAGTGCACCATGTTTGTAATATCTGTTTGTTTAAACTATGGATTATTTGTCATTGATTGCATGACTGTGTAAGATTGGGTTGAATGCACGCGCTTTGATTTGTCTTTGCAAGATATAGCGCTATATAAGTTCCATTTATTATTATTATTATTATTATTATTATTATTATTATTATTATTATTATTATTATTATTATTATTATTATCTGTTTGTTTAAACTGTTGATTGTTCGTC
>CM054156.1:7398170-7405670 GCA_028751875.1 Rapana venosa
TCTCTCTCTAGTATTCAGTCTCCTATTTCAGGGTCGTCTGGAATCACTTAAAGTGGAAAGACGTTAAACTGAACACACACACACACACACACACACACACACACACACACACACACACACACACACACTATAACCTTCCTTGCATCCCTTTAAGAGGACCCCCAAACATGAAACACAAAGATTCACTAATATATATTTTCTTCTATAGTTTTTTTCCCCGTTTGGTTGGGCTGTTGTTGTTTTTTTTAACAACAATTATCTTAAATATATTTTGGTCTTCTGTCGATGTTCATCTTTTGACGGCAGCTTTGGTAGGCCTCAGGACCGTCAATTTATTGTTGTGAATGCGATAGACACCTCTAAATCATGAAAGCATGTGTCACTATAAGTTAACAGGAACAACCCAGATTCGCTGCCGAACCTGAAAGTTTTAATGAGAGTTTATACAGGTCAGGATATAATCAATGTGGGTATGGGGCGTATCTGTAATTCTGATTAAGCTCCCTTGGTGATGGGGTATTCCACGATAGATCAGTATTATACTTACGAAAAAGTCGCGGCATCTAACTTGCACTTTTCTCCCGTGAAGTGTATCGACTTAGTCAGATCTTTCTGCGCTAGTCCTACTTGCTATAATTATATATATTTATGTATGGGATCTACATGAACACACGTACATGGATGGATGTATATGGGTGTAGTTTGCTCTTTACAGATGTGTAACAATATTTATGTACACAATAAACCGCAATAGTCGCTGCAACAGACAGGCACCAAGGCTTTATAGGGATTGATATCGTAAGGTTGTCTTGTATCACAGGACATTGTCTGATGTGGAGTGTTTCACCAGTCCTGTCACTGTGGAAGTCTGCACCAGATGCTCTTTGCGCGGGACACAGGGTAGTCAGCTGCTCTGGAAGCATCCAGGGGACTGTTCCCTCCTTAGTTTCAGGTGGAGGAGGCATGCAGCACGGTGGGCATGTACAGGTGTATCAAGGACAGAGGATTTCTCTGACCTGTATGATCGGAGGCAGTACCTTTTTCCATGTGGCTGTCATTGTCTATGCTGTTTACCTCTGAGCCAGGTGTGGAGAGGAGGACTGGCGGTAGTGGGGTGGTGAGGGATTGGAGGACGGGAGGAGGAGAGTTGATGTTACTGTAGAGATTCACAATTCAGTCTGAGGGAAGAGTCTGTCTGGTACATTGTGTGGCAGAAGTGAAACTGTAATTTTATTCCTTTTTTTTCGTTTCTCGGCTAGAGCTTCGAAGTTCACAAAATAGTCCGGTTTCGCGTATGCTATTGTTTCCCCCACCATTTAAGGTAGTGGCGTTGCAGCTTTCCGGGATGATGACTTTCGATGATGCATAAACACGACACCAGTGTGTGTGTGTGTGTGTGTGTGTGTGTGTGTGTGTGTGTGTGTGTGTGTGTGTGCACGTGTGTTGTTCAAATGTTGTCATCCGTTCCTGCCAGCACGCTCTTCTAAACGGCAGAACGGGTTTTAACATGTATCCAAGATGTTCTGCGTGCGTTCATACACGGGGCCTCGATTTATAGTCTCATCTGAAGGACTTTTCAGGGGAGTGGAGTCGGTACTGATGTTAACTCCAGGGGAAAAATTCCCTTGAACGGGTGCCTCAGTGGAGGCTCGAACCCGGGCCGGCAGGTCACGAGCTCAATGCTCTAACCACTAGGTTATCACGAGCCCCCTCGACCCATTTCCAGTGAGACTATGTGATGTATATTCTGTCATTTCCAGTGAGACTATGTGATGTATATTCTGTCATTTCCAGTGAGACTATGTAATGTCTATTCTGCCATTTCCAGGGAGACTATGTAATATCTATTCTGCCATTTCCAGGGAGACTCTGTAATGTCTATTCTGCCATTTCCAGTAAGACTATGTAATATTTATTCTGCCATTTCCAATGAGACTATGTAATGTATATTCTGCCATTTCCAGTGAGACTGTGTAATGTCTATTCTGCCATTTCCAGTGAGACTATGTCATGTCTATTCTGCCATTTCCAGGGAGACTATGTCATGTCTATTCTGCCATTTCCAATGAGACTATGTAATGTATATTCTGCCATTTCCAGTGAGACTGTGTAATGTCTATTCTGCCATTTCCAGTGAGACTATGTAATATATATTCTGCCATTTCCAGTGAGACTATGTGATGTCTATTCTGCCACTTCCAGTGAGACTCTGTGATGTCTATTCTGCCATTTCCAGTGAGTCTATGTGATGTCTATTCTGTCATTTCCAGTGAGACTCTGTGATGTCTATTCTGCCATTTCCATTGAGTCTATGTGATGTCTATTCTGCCATTTCCAGTGAGACTCTGTGATGTCTATTCTGCCATTTCCAGTGAGACTCTGTAATGTCTTATCTGCCATTTCCAGTGAGACTATGTAATGCCTATTCTGCCATTTCCAGTGAGACTATGTAATGTGTATTCTGCCATTTCCAGTGAGACTATTCTGCCATTTCCAGTCTCTTGTAATGTCTATTCTGCCATTTCCAGCGAGACTATGTAATGTCTATTCTACCATTTCGAGCAAGACTATGTAATGATTATTCCGTCTTTAATCTGAAGGTACCCACTTCACCCTGTTGTCCTTGTAAATCAGAATATTATATCTACTTTTGTCTGACCGTTTGTCCTACATGTGGGAACTAAGTGAACAGAAATAAAATGTCTTTGGCCCAACAAAACGTATTTCATTCGTTTCTCTGTCTTCTGCCTGTCAGTCTGTCTGTCTATCTATCTGTCTGTCTGTCTGTCTATCTATCTATCTGTCTGTCTGTCTGTATGTTTGTCTATCTATCTATCTATCATCTATCTATCTATCTGTCTATCTGTCTATCTATCTATCTATCTGTCTGTCTGTCTGTCTGTCTGTCTATCTGTCTATCTATCTATCTATCTATCTAATCTATCTATCTATCTATCTATCTAATCTATCTGTCTATCTGTCTGTCTATCTATCTATCTATCTATCTATCTTATCTATCTATCTATCTATCTATCTATCTGTCTGTCTGCTGTCTCCCCCTTCTCTGTCCCCTCTCACCCCCCATCCCTCTCCCTCTCTGTGATCTGACAACATACAATTAAGTGACAGTAGTTAGCACACACACACAACACACAAACATACACACACAAGACACAGACACAGACACACACACATACATACACACACATACACAGACACACACACATACATACACACACACACACACACACACATACACAGACACACACACACACATACACACACATACACAGACACACACACACACACACACACCACACACACACACACACACACACACACACACCACCCAACACACACACACACACACACACACACACACACACACTCCTTTCCTTCTTCTTTGTTCTTCATCTTTCTTTTCTTTATTTACCCCCCTCAGACCTCCTTCATCGAGGTCCATTTTGACATTGATCTCCAGATCTCTCAAGGGTTTCCTGGTCACGGAGGGAAAATACAACCTGTCTCAGCCCCTTTCTGTGTCTCGGGTCCTCTCTCTGTCTCTCTCTTCTCTCTCTGTCTCTTCTCTCTGTCTCTCTCTCTCTGTCTGTCTTTCTCTCTCTCTTCTCTTCTCCTCTTGTCTCTCTGTGTCTCTCTCTGTGTCCCCCTCTCTCCTCTCTGTCTCTCTCTGTCTCTCACTCTCTCTTTCTCTCTTTCTCCTGTCCCCTTCCCAATTTGAAATATATTTTCTTGTGTGCTTGAAGATAATTATAGGTATCAGTGTGCCTGTCAGTATCGTCTTCCCTTCTTTGCGATGATAAAGTTTTTTTTGATGACTTGACTTGGCTTGGCTCCTCTCTCTCTTTCTCTCTTTCTCCTTCTCTGTCTGTCTCTCTCCTCCTCCCCCCTTTGCCTTATTCTCTCTCATCTCCTCTTCTCTCTTTCTCTCTCCTCTCCCTCCCCTCCCTCCCCCCTCTCTCCCTCTCCCCCTTTCTCTCCCCCCCTCTCTCTCCTCTCCTCTTCTCCTCTTGGGGCTGGAGTAAAAAAAACATGTAATGCTTAATCTACTACCCCCTTAAAAAATAAAAATTGTTTAAAAAAAGGTTCAAATTGTTCCTCCCTCATTTCCACCCCTTCTCTCCCATTTCCCCCCTCTCCCTCCCTCCCCCCTCTCCCCCCCCTCCCCTCTTCCTCCCTCTCCTCCCTCCTCTTCTCCCCCCCTCCCTCCCCCTCCCTTTCCCTTCTCTCTCACTCTCCTTTCATCTCCTCTCTCTCCCTCCCCCTCTCTCTCCCTCCCCCTTATCTCTCTCCCTCCTCTCCCCCCTTCTCTTCTCTCTCCCCCCCTCTCTCTCCATCTTCTCTCTCCCTCTCCCCCCCCCTTTCCCCCTCTCTTTTTCATCTCCTCTCTCTCTTTCTCTCTCCCCTCCCCTCCCCCTCTCTCTCCCCTCTTCTCCCCCTCTCTCCCCCCTCCCCCCCTCTCTCTCCCCCTCTCTCCCCCCTCTCCCCCCTCCCCCCCTCTCCTCCCTCCCCCCTCCCCTCCCCCCCTCTCTCTCTCTGTGTCTGGCTTGGCTGGCTGTTCTAACCACTTCAGACATTACCACACAGCCTGGACTCTTAGAAGCAAGGGGAAAGGGAAGGGGGGAATGGGTGGGGGGGGGGAGGAGGAGGGGAGAGAAAAAACCAGCTGACTCATTTACAGCATACACTACAGCGTGGTCAGGCAATGGTTATCACAGGACAGTGGGGGGTGGGAGGAGAAAGTATAATTTTATTATGGTTGGGGGTGGGGGAGGGGGTGTGGCTGTTGTTTTGCTGCTTGATGTTCTAGTCTTTACTGCAGTGACTAATCTCTCTCTCTGTGCCGTCAGCGCCTGGGCTTTATCACAGTTCTTGATTGAACCATTGACGCTGGGGGCAACAACAGCAAAGTGAGAGGCTGTATGACCAGTGGCTTTCTTTCCCACTCACGGAATTCCACTTTACAGCTTAGTATTTAGTGATCGACTAGGACTCTGTGACTAGGAGGCTTGACTCGCACAGTCCTTATGTGCTGCAGCCCTGGGGGCTGGTTGGCCTTTGGAGAACATCTCCAACGCTGACTGTCCTTATGCCCACTTGGCCGAGAGAGTGGGGATGTACTGTGGGCAAGGCATCTCCACTATCATCAAATTTCTGCCCAGTTTCCAAAACAGCAGCTGCCTCCTCTACTGTTTTGGAGGTCATCGTCGGACACGACGAACAAACATACAATATCTCTCTGTCTCTCTGTCTCTCTCTGTCTGTCTGTCTGTCTCTGTGTCTCTGTCTGTCTGTCTGTCTGTCTGTATCTCTCTCTCTCTCTCTCTCGATGTAAAAAGCACATGAGTGCTTATTCATTATCCTCGAAATAAAATAATTTGTCATTGTCATTGTCTCTCTCCTTCTCTCTCACTCTCTCTCTGTCTCTCCAGCTTGGTGCTACCAGGACACTATGTAGTGCTGTAATGATTAAGCACCTCCAGAAACTTTTGGAAAACTCTTGAAGACAACACACACACACACCCACACACACACAAACACACACTTACACACACACTTACACGCACACACACACACACGCACGCATACACACAGACACAGAAACATACACATACACACACACACACACACAGACACAGAAACATACACATACACACACACTGTCTTTCCTGTTCACTATGCAGTGCCATAATGATTAAAAGCTTTTGAGAGAGAGAGAGAGAGAGAGAGAGAGAGAGAGAGAGAGAGAGGAGACAGACACGCAGACAGAGAGATATAGATAGAGAGAAAAAGAGAGACAGACAGAGAGACAGACAGAGAGAGACAGAGAGAGAGAGAGAGGAGAGAGAGAGAGAGAGAGAGAGAGAGAGAGAGAGAAAGAGGGAGAGACAGACAGAGAGAGACAGAGATAGAGAGACAGAGATAAAGAGAGACAGAGAGAGAGACAGAGACAGAGAGAGAGACAGACAGACAGAGACAGAGAGAGAGAGAGATAGATAGAGAGAGAGATAGATAGAGAGAGACTGAGAGACAGAGAGAGACAGAGAGAGAGAGAGAGGCTCTAAGGTTGCGGGGGAAATGACTAGGGAGGTGGGCGGGGGATTGTCCTCAAGAGTTGTCCACAAGTTTCTTGGGGGTGGAGGGTGGTGATGGAGGGGGGGGTGGGGGTGGGGGATGGTGGTGGTTGGTAAAAATCGTCATGATAGCACTGTAAGCAGCATCGACGGCACTCGAGGCATATCTAGGGCTGTCTTGTATTTTATTCTCTCAGCTTTAGTGAAGGGACTGCCAAAAAAACCAGAAGGAACATTGTAGGAACATGAATCGTACCAAGCCTCCAAATGTTCTACAATCTGTATACTTCCTTGAGACTGAACGGGTCTGACATTGTTCTGATATGTATCCCGGGGTTCATGGGCATTAGGGGAATTTTATCTCATTTTATGCCATTTATGTATTTTTCTCCCACAACGCGGTGCCCGTCCTGGGTTGACCCTTATGGTTGACCAGGGCGTTGATACAAGGAACGACAGTAGAGTTGGTTTTATGCCCTGTTTTAATCTGTATATAGTTCTACACTTTTATTCCAAGATTTAAAAATTGTTCGAGGTGACAGCTCCACGATATGGCCTCTGTGGTCGGCGGGGGCTATCAACAAACAGGACTGAATTGGATTGAAAACAAGGGGGTCGGGGGTAGTCTTCATGAATATTTATTCCCCTCAGTGAAGTCTGTGGGAAAAATTCAATGTTTAAAGCACACTACACGGGTGTTCAGATACCACCAAGCGTTAGGTTGGGGGTGGAGGGGTTTTAAAGCCGTTTTTAGTTTCTTCCACTTCACTATAGTGAGTCGGGGGGTGGGGGGGGGGGGGGAGGGGGGGGGGATAGTTGGGGGTGGGGGGTGGGTGGGATGGGGGGATGGGGGGTAGGGGGGTGGGGTTAGGGGGAGATTTCAAGAGTTTCCCTGACATTTCTGGCGGAGTGAATCATGAATATCACTGCACGAGATCTGGGTACCACGTACCAAGCGCTAGAACACACACACACACACACACACACACACACACACACACACACACACACACACACACACACACACACACACACACACACACACAAGGAAAAAAAATCCCCCCCACCTAAAAAAAAATGAAAAAGAAAAACAAACAAAAAATCCCAAGCCTGAGGACAGTCTAGGGCTGTCTATAGTAGACTTGTCCTTTTTCTTCACTTTAAAGTAAGTGACTGACTTGATGTGGGTTTTTCTTTTGTATTTTTTTGTTTGATGGGGTTGGGGGTGAGGTAGGTGTGTGTGTTGTGTGTGTGTGTGTGCGTGCGCGCGCACGTGCGTGCGTGCGTATGTGTGAGTGATTCTTCAGGAGTTTTCCCAGACATTATTTTCTGGCAAGAATAAATCAACGAAGATCACAGCAAAAATACAGGATCGAGGCGTCGTGTATCAAGTATGGGCTTAAGTCCT
>CM054156.1:7408170-7415670 GCA_028751875.1 Rapana venosa
CATCTGTTCCCACAGGTACACAATGGCCTACTCTTTCGAAAAGCGGAACAGGATTTAACGTGTGCGCAAGATGTTCTGCGTGCGTTCGCTCACGGGGCCTCGGTTTATAGTCTCATCCGAAGGACTTTTGGGGAGAGTGGAGTCAGCACTGATGTTAAGTGCAGGGGAAAAATCCCTTTGAACGGGAATCGAACCTGGGGTCGTCAGATTGCGAGAGCAATGTTCTAACAACTAGGCTCTTCCGTCGATAGAGAGAGAGAGAGAGAGAGAGAGAGAGAGGATGGAGAGAGAGAAGAGAGGAGAGAGAGAGAGAGAGAGGAGAGAGAGAGAGAGAAGAAGAGAGGCAGAGGCAGAGGCAGAGGCAGAGACAGAGAGCCATGATATACTTTGTTGAAAACAATAGAATCTAAATGATGAGAATTTTTAAATACATTAACTCGCGCGCTCGCGGACACACACACACACACACACACACACACACACACACACACACACAACACACACACACACACACACACACACAAAAGAAAAGTGGCGCTGCTCTTGTGGCGACGTGCTCTCCCCGGGGAGAGCAGCCCGAATTTCACGCAGAGAAATCTCGTGACTTAAAGTGGTATAAATAAATAAATAAGTAAATAAACACACACACACACACACACAAACACAGAGTCTCTCTCTCTCTCTCTCTCTCTCTCTCTCTCTCTCTCTCTCTCTCTCTCTCTCTCTCTCTCTCTCACACACACACAGAGTGACAGAGAGAGAGAGAGAGAGGGATGAGAGAGAGAGAGAGAGAGAGGAGAGGTGGATGAGAGAGAGAGTAGACGAGAGAGAGAGAGAGAGAGAGAGACAGACAGACAGGACGAAGACAGACAGACAGACAGACAGACAGAAAGACACCGACCCACACTCCCAGACAGATATATCCACCTTGGCACACATTTTAATCAGTGCGAAACGAAAGGTGATAAACAGAAAGTCTCTAAAACATTGACAACATTATGTAAACTGACACACACACGTATACAACACACACAAACAACACACAACACAAACACACACACACAACACACACAACACACACAACACGTACACACACAAACGTACACCACACACACACACACGTACGCATCCACACGCACACACGTACACTCACACGACACACACACACGCACGCACGCACGCAGCACGCGCGCGCGGAAGCACACACACGTACACACACAACACACTACGCACACACACGACAACACACACGACACACACACGTACACACACACACACAGTACACACACACAACGTACAACACACACAGTACACAACACACACGTACACACACACGTACACACACACACCACCACACACACCACCACACACACACGTACACATACACACACACACACACTCACACCCACACCCACACACACACACACTACACCACACACCCACACACACTCACGTACACACACACGTACACACACACACGTACACACACACGTACACACACACACAACACACACAACACACACACGTACACATACACACACAACACACACCCACACCCACACACACACACACCCACCACACACACACAACACACCACACGACACCACAAAAACACAACCCACACCCACACACCACTACACAACCACCACACCACACCCACACACCCACACCCACATCACACACCCACCACACCCACACCACCCCACACACCCACACCCACACACAACACACACCACACCACACACACACACACACACCACACACACCACACACCCACACCCCACACACCACACACCACACCCACACCCACACCCACACCACACAACCACACACCCACAACCCCACCCACACACACACCCACACCCCCCCACAAACACTCCACTCACACACACACACACGTACACACACACACACACACACACACACACACACACACACACACACACACACACACACACACACACACACACACACACACACACACACACTGTGTGTATGCATAACCAGCCACCTGTAACAACAGGAACAGAAATAAAATACAATTTTCTGTTCGCTACCCCCTGGATTGTCAGAAACGTTTTGTCCTCACATTAATGAAGTGGAACTTGGCGTTTTGGTACTCCAGCGAATTTATTTATTTTTATTTCTTTATACCACTTTAAGTCACGAGATTTCTCCTTGCATGAAATTCGGGCTGCTCTCCTCCGGGGAGAGCGCGTCGCCACAAGAGCAGCGCCACCACTTTTTTGTTGTTGTCTGGAACTGTATTTCTTTCCCTATCAGAGTGGTGTTTTTTTTTCTAAGAATTTTGTCACGGACAACTCTCTTGTTGCCGTGGGTTCTTTTACGTGCGCTGAATAATTATGTGTAACACACGGGACCTCGGTTTATCGTTTCATCGGAAAGATAGTGCCCAGACCACCACTCATGGTCTAATGGATGGGGGAAAAGTTTCGGGCCCAAACGGGATTCGAACCACCGCACATTTCCGACCCGGACTTTTCGTTTTCTAGGCAGGTGCATTACCTCTAGACTACCGATCCTGGAAAATGAATATTTATTTATTTATTTATTTTATTTTATTTATTATTTTATTCCTGCTCCTGCTCCTCCTCCTCCTCCTCCTCCGCGCCTCCTCCTCCTCCTCCTCCTCCTCCTCCTTCTCCTCCTCCTCCTCCTCCTCTGTGTGTATATGTTAAAAAGTGGTTTTGTGTGCAAAGAGCGACATAGTGTATTCTTTTACAGGCATTCATGCGGGCACTGAATCATAATGCGTTGTTGTATTTCTTTCGATTTAACGTCTTTTCACTATTAGTGATATTTATTAGACGAAGGGAGACAGATAGGGAGAAATGTAGGAAAAGAGCATATGTTAATGCGTGACTGAAAGTTTGTTTTGTCTCTTGTAGTGTATGTGTGTGTGTGTGTGTGTGTGTGTGTGTGTGTGTGTGTGTGTGTGTGTGTGTGTGTGCGCGTGAGTGCGTGCGTGCGTGCGTGCGTGCGTGTGTGTGTGTGTGTGTGTGTGTGTGTGTGTGTGTGTGTGTGTGTGTGTGTGTTCAAATTCATTTAACGTCTTTTCACAGTTGTGATATTAGACGGGGTGGGGATGGGGGGTGGGGGGTGGGGGGGTGGGGCAGCGGGGGAGGGAGGGTGTATGAGTGTCAAGGGAGGAGGGTGTAGTTGGTACTGTAGAGGAGAAGGAATTTCAGGGCATCAATACATGCGAAATGATAAACAAAATTTTAAAATAAAAAATATAGAAAAACAACAACCAAAATTATAGAAAAAAACACCGTTACATTACTAACCTATTGAACTACAATAAACAACAGGAAAATGCAATTCTAACAATTTCTAACAAAATCAGTAATTCCAATGAAAAATGTAACTAAATTTCAGCAATTGAATTTCACGTGAAAAAACCCAAACCTATCTTAATGTGTGTAACCCCCTCCCCTGCCCTCAAAAGAAACCCAAGAAGCAACACCCCCTCCCACCCCTGGAAGAAAAAAGCTCAACCCTTAAAACAAGAGCCAGAAACACCCAACAACAGCCAAAAACCCAATTACAAACATAATATCTCTAGCCCCCTCCTATGAAACAAACAAGATAAACAATAGGAATGCAACAACTGTGAGATTGTATGTGTGTTTGTGTGCGTGTGTGTGTATCAGTGACAGAGAGAGAGAGAGAGAGGAGAGAGAGAGAGAGAGAGAGGAGAGAGAGAGAGAGAGAGAGAGAGAGAGAGAGTGTATAATAATAATAATAATAATAAATGGAACTTATATAGCGTTATATCTTGCAAAGACAAATCAAAGCGCATGCATTCAACCTAATCTTACACAGTCATGCAACCAATGACAAACAATCAATAGTTTAAACAAACAGATATTACAAACATGGTACGCTGCAGACCAAATCTATGAAATAAAATTGCAATAGTCAAATGTTTATCAAAAGCACACACACACACACACACACACAGGTCATATACTTTGGCAGGGTGACAGGACATGGGTTAGTGAAGGTGGGATAGTTATGATATGAAACAGGAGGGGAAAATCTTAGGTTTGAAATAAATATGTCTTGAGGCTGGATTTAAAAGTGTCATAGCTAGGCTTCTGGCGAAGAGAGAGAGAGGGAGCTCATTCCAGGTCGATGGACCCGAAATAGAGAAAGAGCGGCGGCCAACGATGGATTGTATGTATGTGTGTAAGTAAGTAAGTCTTCAATTTTAACGCTTTTCCACTTTAAATGATACCAGACGGCCCTAAAATAGGAGACTGAATGAAAGAGATGGATTGATGGATAGATAGATAGATATATAAATAGATAGATCTACTCTGTGTGGTGCGTGCATGCGCGCGCGCGCGCGCGTGTGTGTGTGTGTAATAAAGAGTGATAACAAGGGAAATACACAAATAGTATTCTTAACATAAACAGATCAGGAACATTAAAAAAAAAAAGAAATTCGAAGAGAACTACAACTACAAGTGCCCTATAGGACTTAACAATAAACCTTTAGCAATGTCAAACGTTAGCTTTACATTGTTCAAAACTTCGTCAATGGTATTCTCAGAAAAGGCAGGGAGATAAGGTTTTAAATTCTCACATTCAAGTATGACATGGGTATTTAAAATATATTCACCACATAAGCATTTAACATCCTTGCTGAATTTTGTTGTGAATGCATTTAATCTTATCCTGAAAAATAATGCCTTGAGTTGTCTTTCTTTGACAGCATTTGTATGAATCTCTAAGTGATCAATGTATTCAATTCAATTCTATAACTTATAAGCAATCAAATAAACTTATACTAAATATCGAACACTTCATAAATCTTCTGTGTTTAAGAGGAATTCATGATTCCTTTTGCTGGATTCCTTCACATATAGGATTATTTTCTAATGAGTGGGCTGATCGGGCTGCGAAGAAAGGTGCACGTAATATAAAGGGGTCTATAGTACTGCATAGGAGGCACCGTGGTCGAGTGGTTTAGGCGGTCAACTCGTGATCCAGAGGTCGCGGGTTCGATCCCCGCTCGGCTCGGTGTTGTGTCCTTGGGAAAGACACTTACTCATATTTTCTTCACTCCACCCAGGTGTACAAGTGGGTACCAGCTCTGCTGGGGAAGTATCTGGCGACAGACTAGCGTCCTGTCACAGGGGTGGTGAAAAACCATCAGTTCGCTTAACGCTACAGAAACCGGGATAAGCTCCGGCTCTATGGGCCTTCTGGCTCGAAAGAACATACTTTTTTTTACTTATAGTACTGCATGTCCCTCTATCCATTGCAGAGGGTTATCAGTTGTTAGAAGAAGCTTTCTTAAACAAATTCATAGAAAAGCATCGGCAAATCAAGCGGCTTTCACATTCAACTCAGAGTGGGAAGAACGTAATTGAATGTATGTGTGTGTGTGTGTGTGTGTCCGTGCGCGCTGTGCGCGCGCATGAGTGCGTCGTGTGTGTGTGTGTGTGTGTGTGTGTTTGAGAGAGAGAGTGAGTGAGTGAGTGTGTGTGTTTCATGTGTGTTGTATGTGTTCGTGTGTGTGTGTGTGTGTGTGTGTGTGTGTGTGTGTTGTGTGTGTGTGTGTGTGTGTGTGTGTGTGAGTGAGTGTATGTGAGTGTGTACGCGCGCGTGTGTGTATGTATTTGTATGTATGTATGTATGTATTTTATGTACAGGAGTGGAGAACATTTGTTGCTGCCCTACGTGCCAAAGGCATCCAGCAAAAGGAAACATGAATTCCTCTTAGACAAAGGCATTGATGATGATAATGTATGTATGTGTGAGTATGTGTGTTTGTGTGTGTGTGTGTGTGTGTTGTGGTGTGTGTGTGTGTGTGTGTGTGTGTGTGTGTGTTTGTATGTATATATGTGTCTGTGAGGTGTGTGTGTATGTGTTTGTATGTATATATGTGTGTGTGTGAGTGTGTATGTGTTTGTATGTATGTATGTGTGTGTGAGGTGTGTGTGTGAATCAGAATCAGAATCAGAAATTTTTCTATTGCCATAAAAGTCACATGGACTTAATTGACACAACGAAATAAACTTTTCATAATTCAATACAACGTATAGTTATTATTCATTGGTCGGCGTGTCTGAAATGATGTGCACGAAAACATCATGTTGCATTCTATCCCATTCAAATATGCGTGTGTGTATGTGTTTGTATGTATGTATGTGTGTGTGACTGTGAGTGTGTGTGTGTGTTGTGGTGTGTGTGTGTTGTGTGTGTGTGTGTGTGTGTGTGTGTGTGTGTGTTTGCCGAACAGTTTCAAAAGAATATACCCCGAAATATTCCTTAACTGTCCCTGAGCAGTGAAGCGGTATTTGTAAGGTAAATAAAATGTTGAACTAAAGCCATTGAAACAGTCTGTGTTCATGTGTCACTTGTGTTATAGGGTTTGGATTTTTTTTTTTTTGGGGGGGGGGGGGGGGGGTATAATTTTTGCAGTGTCACTTATGTCATCGTCATTAGTATCGTCATGATTATCATTATCACCCTCTTCTTCTTTTTCTTCTTCTTCTTCTTCTTCTTCTTCTTCTTCTTCTTCTTCTTCTTCTTCTTCTTCTTTTCTTCTTCGTCGAAATTTCTTCTTCTTCTTCTTCTTCTTTTCTTCTTCTTCTTCTTCTTTTCTTCTTCTTCTTCTTCTTCTTCTTTTTTCTTCTTCTTCTTCTTCTTCTTCGTCGTCGTCGCAATTCTTCTTCTTCTTCTTCTTCTTCTTCTTTTTCTTCTTCTTCTTCTTCTTTTCTTCTTCTTCTTCTTCTTTTCTTCTTCTTCGCAATTCTTCTTCTTCGCAATTCTTCTTCTTCTTCGCAATTCTTCTTCTTTTTTCGCAATTCTTCTTCTTCTCCTCCTCCTCCTCCTTCTCCTCCTCCTCCTCCTCCTTCTTCTTCTTCTTCTCTTCTTCTTCTTCTTCTTCTTCTTCTTCTTCGCAATTCGTCGTCGAATGCTCAGGCAGCAACTACTGTTGTCTGTCATATGCGCGAAAAGGCGTTGCGCTGCCGTTAAGCGCCTGACAAGTCAGGCCCAGCGCATCTGACCGGTGTGGGAGAGAATTGTTATCTTTTAAGCCTTTCTGGAAAAAAAAAGGTACGAGAATGGACCAAGAAGGCAGAAAATAAACAAGAAGGAGGTGAGAGGAAGAAAAGGAACAAGGCAGAAACAAACAGAAAATAGAAAAGAGGGAATTCCTAGCACGTAATTTCCTGAAGGTGGGGATGCTATTTTTAGTGACAGGGATAGCCTAGTGGTTAGAACATTGCGCTCGCAATCTGACGACCCGGGTTCGATTCCCGTTCAAGGGGATTTTTCCCCTGGAGTTAACATCAGTGCAGACTCCACTCTCCCTATAAGTCCTTCGGATGAGACTATAAACCGAAGCCCCGTGTGCGAACGCACGCAGAACATCTTGCGCACACGTTAAATCCTGTTCCGCTTTTCGGAAGAGTAGGCCATTCTGTGCCGGTGGGAGCAGATGACAGATTTGACAAAACG
>CM054156.1:7420670-7428170 GCA_028751875.1 Rapana venosa
ACACACACACTTACCCCCTCTTCTCTACCTTCACTCTATCTCCCCCCACCCCCCACCCTCTCCTCCACTTTGACCCCCTCCCTCCTACTCACTCACATTGCATGAGACAAACAGAGAGAGAGAGAGAGAGGAATGAGAAATCGAAGAAGGAAAGTAAGGGGACAGACAAACAGAAAGGAGGGAGGGTGGGGGAATATTGGAGAATGCAAAACGAGATTGATATATCCTTGGCCTATGTTCGCTCTTTTTTGAAGTCGGTTGAGGTTTTGACGTCAGAAAGGAAAACGGGGAGGGAGTGTGGGGAAATATTGGAGAATGCAAAACGAGATTGATATATCCTTGGCCTATGTTCGCTCCTTCCCAAGTCGATTTCAGGTTTGACGTCAGAAGGGAAACGGGAGGGAGGGTGGGGAAATATTGGAGAATGCAAAAGTGAGATTGATATATCCTTGGCGTAGCTATGTTCGCTCCATCCGAAGTCGATTTGAAGTTTTGACGTCAGAAAGGAAACGGGAGAGAGAGAGAGAGAGAGGGAGAGGGAGAGAGAGAGAGAGAGAGAGAGAGGGGGGGAGAGAGAGAGAGAGGGAGAGAGAGAGAGAGAGAGAGAGAGAGAGAGAGAGAGAGAGAGAGAGAGTGAGTGGGGAAATATTGGAGAATGCAAAAGTGAGATTGATATATCTTTGGCGTATGTTCACTCCTTGTAAAGTCGGTTGAGGTTTGACGCCAAAGTCTATTCCATATTGTTGTAGGCCTACGGACCACAAATCCAAGTCAAAGTAAACAAGTCTTTAGTCATCCCATTAAGGACAAATACAGCACTGACAGGCACATAAATTTTATCTTCGAAATAAAAGAATGAAATAAGATAAAGAAGAATGATAATGCCGGGCGGGAAAATCACGAAGAAAAGTTAAGGTTGATATTTGTTTAAACCTTCCAAGATAGCTTCAAAGCGAAGTCATACATGCACACGTGCGTGCGTGCATGACCGCACGCACGCACGAATGCACACACACACACACACACGCACGCACGCACGCACGCACTTATCTATCTATCTATCTATCTATTTATCTATCTATCTATCTATCTATCTATCTATCTATCTATCTATCTATCTATCTATCTATCTATCTAAATCTCTCTCTCTCATGTCTGTCTTCTGTCTGTCTGCTTATCTACCTGTATATCTACCTACCTACCTGCTTATTTATCTACCTCCCTACCTATCTACCTTTCTCTCTGTCTAGTCTCTCTACCTATCCATCTATATACCTCTCTCTCTCTCTCTCTCTCTCTCTCTCTCTCTCTCTCTCTCTCTCTCCTCCCCCCCCCCCCCCCCTCTCTCTCTCTCTCTCCCGTTCCACGCAAAAAGCTAACCCCAAATCAGGTAAAACTGTAGAGCTCATACATGTAAGCTTTTTCAGTAGATAGGGACAACTGTATGTATTTTACCCCGGTTTTTGTTTTAACCAAAAACAAAGGTATCACGCCTTCACGTCACATCTAGCTCCACTTCAGAGAGACTGAACATAGACCCTCTATCATCCATCGACAGCAGACAACACGAGAAATAGTAGCCTCCCCCTTCCCCACCCACCCACCTCCCCCCCCCCCCCCCCCCAACCACCCAACAGCCTCTTGTAGTTCCTTGTTAAACACAACAACCCCCCCTTCCCACCCACCCACCCACCCCACCACCACCACTACCACCACCCCCACAACCACCACCACCATTACCCACCTTTTTCATTCTATCCTTCAAAGTACTATCACTATTACCGCTGTTTTTGGGTGAAGTAAACCCAGTCTTGGTAGAAGGTAAAGGAGGACTAATGGAGGAAGTCCATAGTCGCTTTTATTAGTGTGGTTTTATCATGCGAGTTGATCAGTAAAAAGGTCGTTTGTTGCTTTGTTATTTTGATGCTGGAGAATTCGGGTGTTGTGATATTTTGTGTGTAGTGTAGTGTAGTGTAGTGGTTGGTTTGTTATTGGTTGAGGAGGTTTGAGTTTTGCGGTATCTGGAAGATTGTGTCAAAGTGAATGTGGAATATGTTTTTTTTGGTGGTTGCCGAAGGAAAGTTTGAGTGTTGTTGTACCAAGCTGTTTAGGAATTCTGTGCGCTTCGGTGGTGAGTTTTGGTTTTTGTTTTGATGTTAGTTATCAGTTTGATTATCTCGCTGATATAACGGCGCATGTAAATCATTTAACAACAACAACAACAAAAATACGATGACACTGGTGATGATGATGATGAGGAGGATGCTGTTACTACTACCACCATCACCATTACCACCATTACTATTGCTGCTTCTGTTGTGGCTACTACTTCTGCTGCTGCTGCTGCTCCTCCTCCTGCTGCTGCTGCTGCTGCTGCTGCTGCTGCTGCTGCTGCTGCTGCTGCTGCTGCTGCTGCTACTACTACTACTACTACTACTACTACTACTACTGCTGCTGCTGCTGCCACTGCTGTTGCTGCTGCTGCTGCTGCTGCTGCTGCTGCTACTACTACTGCTTCTACTACTACTACTACTTCTACTACTACTACTACTGCTGCTGCTGGTGCTGCTGCTGCTGGTGCTGCTGCTTCTGCAACTGCTGCTGCTGCTGCTGCTGTTCCTCCTCCTCCTCTTTATACTACTACTACTTCTACTACTGCAGCTACTACTCCTTCTACTACTCTACTACTGCTAGTACTTCTTCTGCTGCTAGTTTATCTAAGCCATACAAGAAGCACCACAAACATGCGAGAATACTTCAGCAAGGAGTTGATTGGAAGTCAGAAGCAATGAAGGTCAAAAGTTGAACTAAGTTGTCAACGTTCACCACACAGGACACACAGCTTGGACTCCTCGACAGCGACAGGGACACAGGTACAGACGTGGGTGTGTTGCTGACACTCATGGATCGGTGCTCTAGTGGTATCGAGACGGGATAGCCTGGTGGTTACGGTGATGTCTTCGTGATCTGCTGACCCGGGTTCGAAAATCGTTCAAGACGATTTTTCCTCTAGAGTTAACACCAGTGCCGACTCCACTCTCCCCAAAAGTCCTTCGGATGAGACTATAAACCGAGGTCCCCGTGTGCGAACGCAGGAAGAACAACTTGCGCACACGTTTAAACCCGTTCCGGCTTTTGGAAGAGTAGGCCATTGTGTGCTGGTGAGAACGGATGACAAAATTGACGAAACTGCAAACACACGAGGACTGGATAGGAAAAAAAGCACCTGAGAGCTTATTCCATTATCCTGGAAATAAAAGAATAAATAAATAAATAAATAAATACCCGTACCTGTCTGAAGAGTGATATGTCACTGGTTTGATTCCTGTCCGGAGTTGGACCCCTCCTCCCCTCTCCAGTGGACCACGAGTGGGTGGTCTGGGTGCTAGTCTTTCGGAGGAGAATCAGAATCAGAAATTATTTTGCCATAAAAGTCACATAATGTCACATAAATGTCCTATAATGCCGGACAACTGAAAGATCTGGAGAAGGCACTGCACAGCCTTAACGCCTTACGCATAGAGCTCCAGTGGATCCCCTCCCACTGCGGCATTAAAGGAAATGAACAAGCAGACAAGATGGCCAAAATAGGAGCAAGAGAACAATCCTGTCAACTTAATGGAGATGAAAACCATCATCAAATCTCTCTTCAGATCACCACTCAAACCAGGCCCTTATCACCAGCTTTCACGACAAGCACAGGTGGTCATTTTCAGACTACGCACAGGGCACAACAGGCTGAACAAACACCTCCACTGAAAATTGAAAATTACACCATCTGCTATGTGCCCCTGTGGAGAAGAAGAACGGGATACAGCCCACATCCTACAAGACTGCAGGACCCTCCAGACGCTAAGGCTGGAAGTGTGGCCTGAGCCCACGCCTCTGGAGCAGAAACTGTACAGCACGGTGGATGACCTGCAGGCAACTGCTGAATTCCTCAGAAGATCTGGTCTCACAACATAACCCAGGCAACGCAAAGAAGAAGAAGAAGAAAAGTCACATAGATGATAAACCGAGATCCTTTGTACTACATACATTTAGTACACGTGAAAGGAAAGCACGATTACAAGAGAAAAATCCCTGCCAGTTTTTTTGGACAAAAGACGGCCGCTTTCATTTATGGAAAGAGATATATATACACACAAAGACGTATAAAGGGTGGCGCTGCTTTGTGGCGACGCGCTGTCCCCGAAAATAGTCCGAATTGTACCATTTGCTGTGGTTCAACTGGTATACTCTGCCATAGCTTTCTGATTCCTCTTCATCATTGTATACCACACCTAATGCGTAACACAACACAGTACAACACGAAACTACACAATACAACATGATGTACCTGACTTAGATCAGTTAGTAGCGCTTTCTGTAAAAGAGAGAGAGAGAGAGAGAGGATGAGAGAGAGAGAGAGAGAGAGAGAGAGAGAGAGAGAGAGAGAGAGAGAGTGCGTGTGAGAGACAGACAGACAGCCTCTGTGTGTGTGTGTGTGTGTGAGAGAGAGAGAGACAGAGAGAGAGACACACAGAGAGAGAGACAGACAGAGAGAGAGAGACAGAGAGAGAGAAGAGAGAGAGAGAGAGAGAGAGAGAGAGAGAGAGAGAGAGAGACAGACAGACAGACAGACAGACAGAGAGAGAGACAGAGAGAGAGAGACAGAGAGAGAGAGACAGAGAGAGAGACAGAGAGAGAGAGACAGAGAGAGAGAGACAGAGAGAGAGAGACAGACACAGAGAGAGAGACAGAGGGAGAGAGACAGAGAGAGAGAGAGAGAAAGAGAGACAGAGAGAGAGAGAGAGACAGACAGAGAGACAGAGAGAGACACAGAGAGAGAGACAGACAGAGAGAGAGAGACAGAAAGAGAGAGAGAGACAGAGAGAGAGACAGACAGAGAGAGAGACAGAGAGACAGAGAGAGAGAGAGAGAGACAATGACAATAACAATGACAATGACAATGACAAATTCTTTTATTTCGAGGATAATGAATAAGCACACATGTGCTTTTTTACATCCAGTCCCCGCCCGTTAGGGATACATCTTAATAATAATAACCCAATACTTATACAGTCTCTCAATAAAAACAAGGGGAAATAACCCTTTTCAAAACAGCTCCCCTCCCCAACAACCCCCATCCCCCCCAAAGCAAGCAAATAAAAGAAAATCCTAAAAATACCCCCCACCCCACCTCCCAAAAAAAACCCTAACCAAAACAAACAAAAGAGAAAGAAAAACCAAACCAACAAAAGAAGATAAAAAAGAGAAAAACAGACAAACAACAACAACAAGAACAAACAAAGGCCAAGAAAAATAACACAACCAAACTTAATAAGTCATAAAGATAAACATCTACACATTGTCAAATGGTACATATACTTGTTACGCATAATTATAAGATATTGAAATAGGGCACTCATTAAAACTTAAGTACAGAGGCAAGTCCAATAAAGTATTGAAAATATAAAATATGAATCCTTCATCAGGATACACTATAACTATAAGCAAGACGATAAAAGGTGAGAGAGAGACAGAGACAGAGTGTGTGTGTGTGTGTATTTCAAAGATAATATCCAATATATAATTCCCAAAACAGTATGCGATCCCATCAACGCTCATTTTAGATTATATTCGTTTCAAATTATATGTCATGATAATGAAATAAATTTAATACCCATACATCCACACAATAAAAACAAGAAATAAAACAAAGAAGAAATTTAAACCTATACAGTCATTGAGGGAGAGAATATGAGTGAGTGAGTGAGTGTGTGTGTGTATGTGTGTGTGTGTGTGTGTGGGTGGGTGAGTGTGTGTGTGTGGGGTGGAAGGGGGGGGGGGGGGTGGGGGGTGTTTCAGGGATAATACTAAATATGTAATACTCACATAGCACACGATCAACACAAACACTTTTTAATTATACTCATACAAATTGAATGTCATGATAATAAAATAAGTGCAATACCCATACACTCACATAATAAAGAGGGGGGGAAAAGCCAATAAAGTCATAAAAAGAACATCTACACATTGTAAGTAATAGAAACAAATTCTTCTTTTTTTCAGGATAATGAATAAGTACTCATGTGCTTTTTTACATCCAGTCCCCGCCCGTGGGGTCACATTTGAAAATGCACTCAGTACTTATATTTCAAACAATAGAAGCAAAGGGAAAAAGCTTTTTTTGTTTAAAAAGAAAAAGAGAGAAAAAGAAAAAACAAACAAACAACCCCGGACGAGCAAAAGACAAAATAAACCCCAGAAAACCCCCCAAAAAACAAAAACAAAAAACAAAAACAAAAACAAAACAAAACAGAGAGAGGAGAGAGAGAGAGATGAGAGAGAGAGAGAGGCAGACAGACAGACAGAGAGAGAGAGGAGAGAGATGAGAGAGAGAGAGGATGAGAGAGAGAGAGAGAGAGAGAGAGAGAAGTGGTAACCCGCTAACGGATTTATGCATAAATCGGCCTGGGAAAGTATTATTATCTTTAAACTGTAGAACTTTGTTACATAGACTGGAATCTCTCTCTCTCTCTCTCTCTCTCTCTCTCTCAACTGCAGAGAGCGAGAGAGAGAGAGAGAGAGAGAGAGGGAAGAGAGAGAGAGAGGAGAGAGCGAGAGCGGAGCGAGAGAGAGAGAGAGTTAATTGAATCACTTGGAAATTCGGGGGGGAAGGGGGGGGGGGGGGGGGGGAGGGGTTGTAAAGAAACGAGAATATCAGAAAAAAAAGTAAACGAACGAATAAAGAGTGGGAAATTAACTCATAATTGAGAATAAAGATGGTATAGACGCCAAAGACGAAGAAAAGCGTTTCTCAATTTTGTGAAAAGAAAGCAAAAGTCTTGTCGCTCCATTTTAGTCACACGTGTCATTTTGAAAGGGGGAGCATGCGGGATTTGAACTGCAGACAAGTGGCCTGTGTGTGTGTGTGGTAAGAATGGGGCCGGCTGTAACTTTTCCATTCTCTCACTTGTCATTTCACGGGCAAGGAATGTGAAAAGTGTGAGAGAAATCCAAGTGTATTGGACCATACAGTAACTAGGGGTGGGACGGTGTTCAGCTTGGTGTATGTGTTCAGCCTATCAGTTTGCTGTTCAAGTTTTGTCTTCTTCTTCGTTGTTGAACGCTCAGGCAGCAAGTCTTTGCTGTCTGTCGTATGCGTTGCGCTGCCGTTGAGCGCCTGACAAGTCAGGCCCAGCGCATCAGACTTCAGTGTGAGAGAGAATTGTTGTTAAAGTCTTTCTTGGAAAAAGGGCAGGAGAATGGATCAATGGATCATGATTTTGTGTGTGTGTGTTGTGTGTGTGTGTGTGTGGGGGGGGGGGGGGGATCAAAAGTGGGGTTGTCTGGTTTCTGTGTTGTCTTGTATTGCATTGTATTGTGTTGCATTGTATTGCGTTGTATTAGATTACATTCTTTTTTATTGAGTACTTTCAATCACGGCACATTTCTCTACGTGAAATTCCGGCTGCCCTCCCCGGGAAAGCGTGTTGCCACAAGAGCAGCGCC
>CM054156.1:7433170-7435670 GCA_028751875.1 Rapana venosa
GGTTTGTAATTTTTTGGTTAGTTTTGTTGTTCTTTTGTTGTTGGTGTGTTTTTGTGTTGTTGGTATTGTGTTGTAGTGTGCAGTTGTTCTGTTTTGGGGGGGTTTTTATTGTGTTGTTGTTTTTTTTGTGTGTGTTGTTTTGTTTGTTTTTGTTTGTGTTTTTTTTTGGGAGTATAGTGTGTTGTTCTGTTTTTTGGGTTTGTTGCTTTTTTTTTTTTTTTTGTTTTTTTTTGTTTTGTTTGTAGGTTTTTGGTTTTGTTTTTTTTTGTGTTGGTTTTTGGGGGTTATTGTTTTGTAGTATAGTGGTTGTTCGGTGTTTTTTTTTATTGTTGTGTTTGTTTGTATTGGGGTTGTAGTATAGTGTGTTGTTTGTGTTGTGTTGTGTTGTTGTGTATTGTGTTGTAGTATAGTGTGTTGTTCGGTGTTGTATTGTGTATTGTTTTGTAATTGTGTGTTGTTCTGTGTTTGTATTGTGTTGTTTGTGTTTTTTTGTTGTTAGTATAGTGTGTTGTTCTGTGTTGGGGTTTTTTGTTGTTGCTTTGTGTTGTTGTGTATTGTGTTTTTGTGGTTAGTGTGTTGTAGGTTTTAGTGTGTGTTCTGTGTTGTGAGTAGTGTAGTGTGTTGTTCTTGTGTTGTGGCGTGTTGCATTGTGTTGTTGTGTATTGTGTTGTAGTATAGTGTGTTGTTCTGTGTTGTTTTGTTTTGTTGTGTATTGTGTTGTAGTATAGTGTGTTGTTCTGTTGTGGCGTTTTGTATTGTATTGTGTATTGTGTTGTAGTATAGTGTGTTGTTTCTGTGTTGTGGTGTGTTGTATTGTGTTGTTGTGTATTGCGTTGTAGTATAGTGTGTTGTTCCTTGTTGTATTGCGTTGTAGTATAGTGTGTTGTAGTATAGTGTGTTGTTCTGTGTTGTTGTGTAGTGTGTGTTGTTCTGTGTTGTATTGCTTTGTGTTGTTTGTGTATTGTGTTGTGTGTTGTTCTGTGTTGTGGTGTGTTGTATTGCGTTGTTGTGCATTTGTGTTGTAGTATAGTGTGTTGTTCTGTGTTGTATTGCTTTGTGGTGTGTGTGTATTGTGCTGTTGTGTATTTGTGTTGTAGTATAGTGTGTTGTTCTGTGTTTGTGGTGTGTTGCATTGTGTTTTTTGTGTATTGTGTTGTAGTGTAGTGTGTTGTTTTGTGTTGGTGTGTTGTATTGTGTTGTTGTGTATTGTGTTGTAGTGTAGTGTGTTGTTCTGTGTTGCTCTGTGTTGCTCTGTGTTGTGTGTTGTATTGTGTTGTTGTGTATTGTGTTGTAGTATAGTGTGTTGTTCTGTGTTGTGGTGTTGTTGTATTGCGTTGTTGTGCATTGTGTTGTAGTGTAGTGTGTTGTGGTGTGTTGTGTGGTGTGTTGTTTTGTATTGTGTTGTAGTATAGTGTGTTGTTCTGTGTTGTGGTGTGTTGCATTGTGTTGTTGTGTATTGTGTTGTTCTGTGTTGTATTGCTTTGTGGCGTGTTTGCATTGTGTTGTTGTGTATTGTGTTGTTCTGTGTTGTATTGCTTTGTGACGTGTTGCATTGTGCTGTTGTGTATTGTAGTGTATTACCTCGTATGGTATGGTTTTGTATTGTGTTACATTGTGTTAGGATTGTGTTGTGTTGTACTGTGTTGTGTTGTAATGTCTTGTATGTGTATTGTATTACATTGTGTTAGATTGCATTGTATCGTCTTGAAAGGGGACGGGATAGCTGCTCAGTGGTCGGAGCACTCCCTTTCCCCCAGCCAAGGTTAAGCAGTGATGAGCGTGGTTACCACTTGGATGGGTGACCCGTTTGCGCACCTTCAGTATAGTCCCCCGTTCACCCAGCTGTAAATGGGTACCTGCCCTCTTTAGGGTCAGGGAAGGTAAAGCAGCGAGGGAGAGGAGATGGGCGCCGCCCTCAATATGCTGGCCCCTGGAGAAGCTGAGATCTCTGACGCCTCGCTCCCCAACGACCACATAGGTTATGGGACACCTTTCCCTTTTTTAATGTCTTGAAGTGTATAGCATTGTAATGCGTTGCATTGCGTTTGTATTATATCGCATTGTATTGTTATGTATTCTCTTGTATTGCGTACTAGTATCAGTTCAGCAAATTTCATCAACCCCCCCTCCCCCCAAACGTGTATTTTTTCTGTGTGGCTTTGTATGGTCTTTTGTTGCTATTGTCTTCTTCCTGAGTTTCAGTCTGCCTATCGCGTCAACCACAGCACTGAAACCACCCTAGTACACACTTTACACACGCTTCTACTCGCTTCTGATTCAGGGAAAGTCTCCCTTCTCACTCTACTCGACTTATCAGCAGCCTTCGATACTATAGACCACTTAATTCTTCTCTCCCGTCTTCAAAAAACGTTCGATGTTACTGGCACAGCCCTCACCTGGTTTAATTCATACCTTACTGACCGATTCCAGACAGTTGCAGTAAACAAGATTCAATCAATACCTGCCAAACTGGAATGCGAAGTCCCACAGGGATCAGTTC
>CM054156.1:7443170-7459690 GCA_028751875.1 Rapana venosa
AGGTTGTTGTAATGCTAAGAGCTTGTCACGGCTGAAGACAATCTCAACACAACATTTTACAACATACCATGTTAATGCAGGCCTTGGTACTTAGCTGACATCAGTAACTGACACAGCTTTTGGTCTGAGTGACGTCAAGCAGTAGGAGTAGTGTGTTCTTGTAAACTCTACATGAGTCTGCTGATAGGGACCACGGTTTCAGTGCAGCAAAAGTCTCATTTCTGTCAGAAAACAATACATTTTTAGTAACTCTCTCTCTCTCTCTCTCTCTCTCTCTCTCTCTCTCTCTCTCTCTCTCTCTCTCTCTCTCTCGTGTGTGTGTGTGAACTTTTCAGCTGGTTTTTTTTGGGTAGTTATTTGTTGTTGTTGGTTTTTTGGGTGTTTTTTTTAAAGCTAAGTGGTATTTTTCACCACAACGAAGTTATAAACTGACGAGATTCAAAACCAATAGCCATGATGATTATTATGACACCACCACCACCACCACCACTACCACCATCATCATCACAATCAACATTACCACCACCATCATCATTATCATTATTGATACTACTACTACTACTACTATTACTACT
Organism: Rapana venosa; assembly: GCA_028751875.1. Classification (NCBI taxonomy): domain Eukaryota; kingdom Metazoa; phylum Mollusca; class Gastropoda; order Neogastropoda; family Muricidae; genus Rapana; species Rapana venosa. The sequence continues at coordinate 7,443,746 of CM054156.1, forward strand.
ACTACTACTACTACTACTACTACTACTACCTCTACTACTACTACTATTACTGCAACTGTTGCTGCTACTGCTCACCCTGCTACTACTACTACCACTACAACTTCTGCTGTTTCTGCTGCTTCTGCTATTACTACTACTTCTTATTCTTCTACTACTACCACTGCTACTACTACTACTACTACTACTACTGCTACTACATCATTTATACTACGTGTGGCAGATGTGACAAGTTCTGCTGTTTTCTCGATGGATAAGAAGAATCATTATACTCTACTCTCTCCCTCTTGTGAACTGTTCTGGCCACAAGGGATTAGTATATATCAATCTGCCATAACTGCCCACCACCTTGCAACAATGGAACGAACAATACAAACACCGCAGCCCCAATACAGACCCCGCGTCTTATCCCCGAAATCAGTCGTAACGCGACAGGGGAGAGAACTAACCGGATATCCTTATTTCCTCCGGCCGGCTCATAGCAAAGCAGCTTAGCCATTGTTTGCCTGCCCGCAGTTATGCCCCTTTGAGGCTGAGCGGTAGTGGCGCCACCGTGATTGATTCTTAGGGGGTTTAGCCAAAGTGCTGTAGTACTTTGGTATGGATGGTTTCACAGAGAGATGTTGCACTGCTTTGGTATCGATGTTCCCATTTTTCAAACAGACCTATTCTCCTGTGGAGATGCCAGGGAAGCCCACCTTCTGGAAAATCTGTGCAAGGCATTCCCTCTTTTCTATCCCTCTCTTTGTTTCTGCCTTGGTTTCTTTTCGTCCTGGCAGTTCATTCTTGTCTCTTATCTACCTTCTTGGTCCATTCTCCTGCCTTATTTTTCCCCCAGAACGACTCAAAAGATTATAACACTCTCCTACGTTTGAAGTTGGATGGGCTAGGCCTGATTTGTCGGGAGCTTTACGGCAGCCCAACGCATTTTCGCTCATATGACAGACAGTAGTTGCTGTCTGAGCGTTCGAAGATGAAGAAGAAACAGAATCACTGCATGGCTTTGGCTTTATGGTCCACTTGTCATTACTTTTTGCTAACGTTAAAAAATGTTGTAGTCCAAACTTTGCCGACATTCAACTTCTGAAAAAATGTCTCAACCGTGAAATGATCAGACTGATCTTTCAAGTTGAACGAAGTGATATCCACGTTTACTTGTTTATCGAATCTTTCCTGATTTGTTCCCGCGGGAGGCTCAGCTACAACACTTGATTTTGTCATTTAATCAGTTGGAGTATGTAGTTCTTGCATACTATTTATTTTCCCACGCAAACTGTGATCAGAAGAGCAAAGCAATCGGCTAGTGTGCCATGGATTTTATTGCTGGTGTTTTTTTTTGGGGGGCTACAGTTAGAGGACCTGATAAAAGTACTGAATGAACTAAAATATAAATATGAAATGAAAAAAACTGGAGCATAGCAAACAAATGCAGTTTACTTATTTCAGAAACAAAATGGTTCCAGTACATAAACTTCGTAGAAAGTTGAGCACCATTTCAAAATATTAGTAAAATTATGTATGTAATCTATAAATCTTGTCTTGACAACGAAAATGATGATTGATTCTTTGTGTACTTTGTGTAGCTAGTAGTCTTGTACGCCTGTAAAATGGAAATGATGTAATGTTGTCTGGATGAAAAGTTGATTTGTTTGTTTTGAACTGTATATATGTGCCAATCAAAAAGAATTAATAAAAAAAAGTACTGGGGTAGTAAATACCAGTTGGGCTGTAAGTTTAACGATATTGCACAGACTTTTACGGATCTTAGTCAGCAGTGTGCAAATTTCAAGGGTTGTAAAGATGTAAACGCGGAGGTGGGGGTTGTTAAAAAAAGAGAGAAAAGAAATAAAGAAAACAACCTCTGAAATTATGGCTGGCGGCTGGAAATATAAATGACTTTAAATAGAGGCCCAATCTGGTTTTTTGGGGGTATAACCAAAGATAAAAGCAGAAGCATGTGAAGAATAGAAGAGAGGAATGCAGGACCGGATTAAATTAGAGATTGCTTAAAAGAAATCTTGCCTCACAAAGTCCTTTGATTATTGAGTAACAAACTAGATTCTTCTCCGATAACATGGTGTTCTCTCTCTCTCTCTCTCTCTCTCTCTCTCTCTCTCTCTCTCTCTGTCTCTCTCTTTCTATCTCTCTGTCTTTCCCTCTGTGTCTCTGTCTCTCTCGGTCTCTCTCTCTCTCTCGGTCTCTCTCTCTCTGTCTCTGTGTCTCTGCCTCTCTCTCTCGGTCTCTGTCTCTGCCTCTCTCGGTCTCTCTCTCTCGGTCTCTCTGTCTGTCTCTCTGTCTGTCTCTGCCTCTCTCGGTCTCTCTTTTTCTCTCGGTCTCTCTCCCGGTCCCTGTGTGTCTGTCTGTCTCTCTGTCTTTGTCTTTGTCTGTCTGTCTGTCTGTCTGTCTGTCTGTCTCTCTCTCTCTCTCTCTCCTCTTCTCTCTCTCTCTCTCTCTCTCTCTCTCTCCGAAGGTGCATGCGTATGTGTCTCCTCCCCCTCCCCCCACTCTTAAGAAAAAGATTGCATGGTGGCTCGAACCCGGGCCGTCAGATCACCAGCACAACGCTCTAACCACTAGGCTGTCCCCGCCCCATAACAGCCTAAATCACCTAATAGTGAATAGAACAACATCCAGTACCACATTTTTTGTTATATCGAAGATTAAAGAAAAAGCTTAATTTCCATACGTTAGTTTATGATGAAACACGAAATGAAATGAAATAAATAAAAGGTAGAGACAGATTTGGTCGGACAATACATAAAATTTGCCTGTGTCAGATTGCAAAGACGAAACACAACAAAACTACTTATCAAATTATTCTTTTATTTCGAGGACAATGGAATAAGCACTCACGTGCTTTTCTTTTACATCCATCCTGTGTCTACGCAGTTTTGTAAATTTCGTCACCCGTTCCCCGCCAGCAAACAGTAGCCTTCTCTCTCGACAAAAAAGGAATAAATTCTAACGTGCGCGCAAGATGTTCTGCGTGCGTTCGCACACGGAACCTCGGTTTGTAGTCTCATCCGAAGGACTTGGGTACTGGTGGGAAATAAAGTTGTAGGCTACGGCTCGTGTCACACAGGCCAGTCACCCAACAAGCAACCCTTCACAGCTTCAGGCGAGGCTAGGCAAAGCTTTCACTACTATTGCACGCGCAACAACTGTCCTTCAACCCGAACTCTTACCACCCATCCGTACGACCTTGAGTTGTGTGGCCTGTGTGAGATTTTTGTCGGGGAGGGACAAGAATCTGAGATCCTGGTGTGCAACACACGTTTAATGCATGTAAAATTTAAATAAAAAGAAGTCGCAGTATTGAGAGTTGTCCCCCGTAAAATTCTGTGGGGGGGGGGGGGGGAGGCTTTTTGTAGAGACACACGAACATGATTGTGTAGCCAAGGAAGAAAAAAGAAGAAGAAAGAAAAAGAATGGATGGTGTTGCTTCTGTGGGGGAAGGCAGCCTGAATTTGATGGAGAGGAAATAGGTTGTGATTGAAAGTAGTGTATAATACAGGATAGTACAATACAATACAACGCAATACAATACAGTGCAGGGCAATGCAGTGCAAAAAGAGTGCGTGTTTGTGTTTGTTTGGTCTGGGAACAATTGATTATACGTGGCAGTTGTGATTTAAAAAGAAAGTGAATGATTATCTTTAGAAAGTGGAGTAGTTAACATGTATGAAGCTTTTGGTTTTACCCGTGGTGATTATTTCAACGCCATCCATACACTTTTTCCTGTCTGCCGTAAATCTCTCTCTCTCTCTCTCTCTCTCTCTCTCTCTCTCTCTCTCTCTCTCTCTCTCTCTCTCTCTCTCTCTCTCTCTCGTTGTTTTGTTGATAGTCCCTAATCAGGGCAAGGGCCGATTGAAAAAAAAGTATGTGTATGCTTATTCTGTTACCCTTGAAAAATAAAGATTCATTCATTCATTCTATCCCTCTCTCTCTCCCCCTCTCTCTTCCCTCAATCCCTTCCCTGTGTGTGTGTGTGTGTGTGTGTGAGAGAGAGAGAGAGAGAGAGAGAGGAGAGAGAGAGAGAGAGAGAGAGAGAGAGAGAGAGAGAGAGAGACGCACACACACACTCACACACACACACACACACACACACACACACACACACACACACACACACACACACAGTCACACAGACAGAGACACATAGACAGAGAATCTGATTCATGTTATTTTCTCTGTTACAGCACCGTACTCCAGATTTTGTATGACATCCCAGTCCTTGTGATGTGACCACAACACGGCACCAGACCGCACCACCTGCATCTTTCTGACTGACTCTGTGAGAACAGCAGACATTGAGTGAACCAGCTATATACACAACACTGTCTGCCCTGGCGATGTGTGACTGCAGGCTAGTCTTACCACTACTATAGACTACAGTGGACGGAGTCACTGACTAGAGCAGAAGACAGCTTCCCGGTCTACATCTACCAGCTGGTGACAGAGTGAGACACAGATATATCTCCTGGCTTCAAGTTCCGCTTTTCGGAAGAGTAGGCCATTGTGTGCCGGTGGGAACGGATGACAACATTTACAAAACTGCACACACACGGGGACTGGATGAAAAATAAGCACATGAGTGCTTATTCCATTATCTTCGAAATAAAAGACTAAAATAAACCCAAAGTTTCAGTCTTCAGTCGCACAACTCCGCTTGGACTTTAGTACAATCATCCTGCCAGCCGTCATGTGACTTACATTCATTACTTACCATCAACTCGTCTGACGTCGTTGTCTTGGCCGCCGCTGTACTCCTCGACAACGCTGCCCTGCCCCTCCCTCCCTCCACATGCTTGAGTCTGCATTGTTGCGGACAACTTTTGCATGATCAGCAAAGCGAAAAACAACACTACCGAGAAGTTATTTGGTCTGATACATTCAAACTTTGGATGAAGCAGTTAAAAAAACCCAACCCAAAATTAGCTAGTTATTATTATATGACTACAGTAACAACAAAGCAGTAAACAGTCAAGTGTGGAAGATTATTGGTGGTAAAAAAATTCGGAAACTGAAAACACAGTTAGCGTGGCGATGAGGTCACAGCGCCATCAACGAAGCAATAAGAAAACTTAAGCTGCTGAGATTTACTGTAAGAAATTTAGATAAAGTGCACAAGAATCAGTGATAGTAATGTGATCATAACACTTAGAATCAACTAAAAACAACAACAACAAGAAATCAACCAAACAACAACAAAATACCGTCCTCCATAAAACCATCTCTGACTTGCAGGAAGTTACTGACTGAGAAATCCATGCTCTTTTGCTCGATTTTAAAATTCACAAAAAAGGACATTTTCAAAACCCATAGCTTCTTTTCAAACTAATCCGGCTTTTTCCGTTTGATGATCTTCTCATAATAGACCAGTATTCAGAGACCAGTACTAATTTGTCCCACAGCAACATCTTTAACACACTGAACAGCTTAATTCCTTACCTAAACCTTCCAATTCTCAAGCAAGATTTCCCCAAGAAATGTGCTGAAGAGCTAGGCCAGTAAAAGTATAAAAAAACCAACCCTGTCAGAGTAAAGGAATTTCACTCTTGACAGCCTCAAATATGGTGACATCCTCCAGAAATTCATGCTTCAGACCCTAGAAGAAAGACTTAAGAGTCCTGGAAGATACATTTCGAACACAAAAGCTACAACAATAACAACCAACCAAAAATAAACCAAAACACGAACGAAAACCCCCCCAAAAAATCCTCACAAAAAACCACACCATGGCTCTCGTCGCAGACCCTTCCTCCTCCGCCACCCCTGCCCCTACCCCTACCCCTACCCCTACCCTCTCCTCCGACCCTCCCCCTCCACCCGTCTCACCGGCGCCTGTACAGCCACCCGCGCTCCGCGCCCCCCACCCCCCACCCGGCCATCGACCCCCACCCTCCCCTGATGCTGCTGCCCAGAGCCCGCGTCCACTTCGACGACAACAACCACAACCACCACGTCGACCTCCTTCAGCGTCGACCGCACAGCGTAGTCCCCGACACAGGCTTGCAGCACATCCACCTCGCCGCGATCAGCGCCACCTCCGGGTGGCTGGGGGAGGGAGGGGGCAGGGGGAGGGGGAGGATGCTGGGGAGGAGACCCATGACGGCGTTCGATTGGCAAGGACGTCGGCGGAGGAGGGAGAGGAGAGGGAGGGCGTCCTCATCCGAGGGATCTGTTCGAGAAGAGGATGATTTTTTTGAAGGTGAGGGTTTACTGTCTTCTTGTTGTTGTTGTTGTTGTTTGTTCTTGTTCTTCTTCTTGTTCTTCTTGTTCTTCTTCTTGTTCTCTTGTTCTTGTTCTTCTTCTCTTCTTGTTGTTCTTCTTGTTGTTGTTGTTGTTCTTCTCCTTCTTCTTCTTGTTCTTCATCTTCTTTTCTTTCTTCTCTTCTTCTTCTTCTTCTTCATCATCATCATCATCATCATCATCATCATCATCATCTTCTTCTTCTTCTTTCTTCTTCTTCTCGTTCTTCTCGTTCTTGTTGTTGTTGTTGTTGTTGTTCTTCTTCTTCTTCTATTCCTCCTCCTCTCTGCTTTCTTTCTTCCCTTTTCCTCCTCCTACTACTACTTCTTCTTGTTCTTGTTCTTCTGGTTCTTCTTGTTGTTCTTTGTTGTTCTTGTTGTTCTTGTTGTTGTTTTGTTCTTCTTCTTCTATTCCTCCTCCTCCTGCTTCTTCTTCTCCTCCTCCTCCTCCTCCTACTTCTTGTTCTTCTTGTTTTTTCTTGTTCTTGTTCTTCTTGTTCTTCTTGTTCTTCTCGTTCTTCTTGTTCTTCTTTTTCTTCTTCTTGTTGTTCTTGTTGTTCTTCTTCTTCTATCCCTCCTCCTCCTGCTTCTTGTTCTTCTTCTTGTTGTTCTTGTTGTTCTTCTTCTTCTATCCCTCCTCCTCCTGCTTCTTGTTCTTGTTTTTTGTTCTTGTTCTTTTCTTCTTCTTCTTCTTCTTTCTCCTCCTCCTCCTCCTCCTCCTCCTCCTGCTACTTCTTGTTCTTCTTGTTCTTCTTGTTCTTGTTCTTGTTGTTGTTGTTGTTCTTCTTCTTCTTCTTCTTCTTCTGATGTTATAATAATGGCGGATGTTATAATAATGTTGCATTCAGTTTAATGGGCTTTCCCCCCAAGTCTTTCTGAATTTGTTAATTTGTTAATTTGTTCAAGGTAGAGTTTCCACCATTTTTGTCTGTTGTTTACGTTTTCTTTTGGTTTTTGCTTTCTTTTGTTTTTAATTACTTCAAGTTTGTTTTTCTTTTTGGGCAGAATTGTAAAAAGGCCTTTATTGTGCCTAATTCTTTACCCATTAAAGATTCAATCAATCAATCAATCTTCTTCTTCTTCTTCTTCTTCTTCTTCTTCTTCTTCTTCTTCTTCTTCTTTTTCTTCTTCTTCTTCTTTCCTCCCCCCCTCCTCCTCCTCCTGCTTCTTCTTCTTCTTCTTCTTCTTCTTCTTTTTTCTCTTCTTCTTCTTCTTCTTCTTCTTCTTCTTTCCTCCTCCTCCTCCTCCTGCTTCTCTTCTTCTTCTTCTTTCTTCTTCTTCTTCTTCTTCTTCTTCTTCTTCTTCTTCTTCTTCTTCTTCTTCTTCTTCCTTGTTGTTGTTGTTGTTGTTGTTGTTGTTGTTTTGTTCTTCTTCTTCTTCTTCTTCTTCTTCTTCTTCTTCTTCTTCTTCTTCTTCTTCTTCTTCTTCTTCTTCTTCTTCTCCTGCTTCCTCCTCTTCTTCTTCTTCCCCTCCTCCTATTTCTTGTTCTTCTTGTTCTTCTTCTTTCTGTGGCTGGTAACTCTCTTAGTTTGAGGTCTCCAGTTAGTTTGTTTACCATGCCTCTAGAATCGGTCAGGAGGGACCAGTCAGTATACATTAGAGAAACACTGTGCGATCCATAAAAGGTAAAGGTGTCCCATAACCTATAAGGTCGTAGGGGAGCGAGGCGTCAGAGACCTCACTTCTCCGGGGGCCAGGGCGGTGTCCATCTCCTCTCCCTCGCTGCTTTACCTTCCCTGACCCTAAAGAGGGCAATTATCCATTCACAGCTGGGTGAGCTGGGGGACTGTACTGAAGCCAAGGCGTTCAAACTGTCAACCATCCAGTTGGTAACCATGCTCAATGCTGCTTCACCATGGCTTCAGCACAGTACCCCCAGTTCACCCAGCTGTAAATGGGTACCTGCCTCTTTAGGGTCAGGGAAGGTAAAGCAGCGAGGGAGAGGAGATGGGCGCCGCCCTCAATATGCTGGCCCCTTGAGAAGTGAGGTCTCTGACGCCTTGCTCCCCTAGGAACACATAGGCTATGGGACACCTTTACCTTTTTCTAAAACAGATGTTTCGGGGTTCGAAACCACCTTACTAAACTCTTCATTGCAAGAGTCAAGTTATATTCTTCCGAAACAGAAATCTGTACAGGCGTATATTTGATCAAATGAACTATCACACTAAAAAAAAGTCTGATCATAAAACTGTCAACAGATAATTTGCAGTGTTTTGCGGAAACCAAATTCTGGAAAAACAAACAAACAAACTCAACTAAAAACACACAAAAAAAATTCATAATATAAATGAAAAAAAAAAAAATACTCAAAAGAAAAAAATTTGCAGATAAAACCTACTTCTGAAAGACCACATACACTCAATAAAAACACCAAAAGAACCCAAGGTATATGGTGAAAAGTACAAAACCAAACAAACAAAATTGCTGAGAAACTAACTTCTAAAGACCCCATTATCTTCCAAAATATCCCGGACGCCATGATTTCCCACCAGAAGCTGGCTAGTGGTCCCCGCAGCTTATCAAACAACACAAAGGGCAAGCTCATGCGGGAACCGTTTGTACACAAGGTGGCTTTCTGGCATATCGGCCCTTTCAGGCCAGAAGTTTGGTGGCCAGAGGTTCATAACATTGGGAGCAGTATCGGTAATTGTAGTTTTGGATTTAATTTGACGGGGAAAGGTATGTGTTGGTTTGTTTGTTGTTTGTTTTTTTTGTTGTCGTTTGGTTTCCTTCTTAAGAGTGAAAAGTTATTGATTTTGATTTTCCCTTTGTTTATTGTTTTTTTGTTTTGTCTCTTCTCTTTGGTTAACTTTCTTTTCATTGATCATTTGCTTTTTTTTCTTTTGTTTTATTTCTTTTGTTTTTTCTTTCTTCTTTTTTTTTTTTTTTTTTTTTTTTTCTTTTCTTTCTTTTTTCTTTCTATCTTTCTTTCTTTCTTTTCTTTCTTTCTTTCTTTCTTTTTTTCTTTCCTTTTTTCTTTCTTTCTTTTCTTTCTTTCTTTTCTTTCTTTCTTTTTTTCTTCCTTCCTTTTCGTTCCTTCTCCCAGTTACTTTTTCGTGTAAGGATGCCAACAACCATTTTCAGCAAAGACAAAGTCCTGACATCTGGGATATTTTTGGCTCGAAATTCCCCCTTTTTAACTCCTTGGTTCCGAAGTTTCTCATTTTTAAAAAATCTAATCTTTGTGGTTCATTTTTGGTCTCATTAGTTTATTCACTTGTCCTTGGTCAAGATATTCTTCTTCCAGAAAAACAGTGATGGCGAAACATTTTAACGGTCAGGATATTGTTGGTGTTACTGGTTTTGTTGTTGTTTTTAATCATTGTGGCTGTTATAGCTTTTTGACTTATGACGATGCTTTTAAAAAACAAATTCTTTTATTTCGAGGATAATGGAATAAGCACTCATGTGCTTTCATCTAGTCCCCGTGTGCATGCAGTTTTGTAAATGTTGTCATCCGTTCCCACCGGCACACAGTGACCTACTCTTCCGAAAAGCGGAACGGGTTTTAACGTGTGCGCAAGATGTTCTGCGTGCGTTCGCACACGGGATCTCGGTTTATAGTCTCCTCCGAAGGACTTTTGGGGAGAGTGGAGTCGGCACTGAGGTTAACTCCAGAGGAAAAATCCTCTTGAACAAGAATGGAACCCGGGTCAGCAGATCACGAGTACATCACTCTAACCACCAGGCTATCCCGTCCCCCATTCATTTGCTTAGTTTTCGTTGTCATAAATCTCTTACTTATTATGTATTATTGTTACGTTTACTTTACTGTTTTTCTCTTACCGATTATGATTTTTCATTGCTGTCGTTTATTACTATTCTTTGTTTTTTGGGTTGTTTTTTTAAAGGTATCTTTTCTTTCGGTGATATGTCATTGTTATTTCTCTTGACCTTGTTGTGTTGTGTTTTACTGACTGTGTTGTCTTGCCAGTCCATTTGTTTGTCCCTTGTCAAGGACGTTCTCTTGCATACCTTGGATCAGTGTTTAGTCGGTTCTTTTATTGTTACTTTATATTTTTTTAGAAAAGAAGAAAGAAAAGATATTGCATTCGTTGTATGAACTTTGGCGTAACCCCTCCACCGTCTCCCTATTCCGTTTATGCATCCCTCCCCCCCCCCCTCTCTCTCTCTCTCTCTTTCTCTCTGTCTGTCTCTCTGTCTGTCTCTGTCTGTCTGTCTGTCTCTGTCTGTCTGTGTCTCTGTCTGTCTGTCTGTCTCTGTGTCTGTCTGTCTGTCTCTGTCTGTCTGTCTGTCTCTCTGTCTGTCTGTCTCTCTCTGACTCTCTGTCTCCCTCTCTCTCTGCCTGTCTCTGTCTGTCTGTCTGTCTCTCTCTCTCTGTGTCTGTCTCCGTCTGTCTGTCTCTCTGTCTGTCTGTCTCTGTCTGTCTGTCTGTCTCTGTCTGTCTGTCTCTCTCTGTCTGTCTTTCTCTCTGTCTGTCTGTCTGCCTGTCTCGGTCTGTCTTTCTCTCTGTCTGTCTGTCTCTCTCTGTCTCTGTCTCTGTCTGTCTCTCTGTCTCTCTGTCTGTCTGTATCTCTGTCTCTCTCTGTCTGTCTTTGTCTGTCTGTCTGTCTGTCTCTCTCTGTCTGTCGGTCTCTCTGTCAGTCTCCATCTCTCTCTCTCTCTGTCTGTCAGTCTGTCTCTCTGTGCAGTGCAGTGCAGCGCAGCGGAGTGTAGCATACTATACTGTAGTGTAACTGTACAACTACGTTATAGGCCAGAAGAGACCACCACCACCACCACCACCACCACCACTACCAACCAACAACAACAACAGCAACAAAAGATCGTGATAGAGAAGCGGTACAGGACATTCTATACATGGTTGGATGGAGGGGGGGGGGGGGGGGGGGGGGGTTGTTCCTCGGCTAGAGCTCCGAGGTTCACCAGTGCTGAGATTTAAAAAAAACAAAAACTTTTTTAATGCAAACATTTTACATATATATATATATATAATATATATATAATATATATATATATTTTATAATATATATATATATATATATTATATATATATATATATATATATATAATGCGCACACAATATGGGAACATGAAAGCCATACATGTTAGAGAATATGTATAAGAAGAACACACTTCCATACATACGTTTTGACCACCAACACCAAAAAAAAGGCAAAACATTTTTAACCCTTTACTTTCTCCTTTCAGACTCCAGAACACCGCACCCGCTCAAAACCCGCAGCGGCAAGATGGCGTTCTTACGGGAACGCCACCAGCGCCCCCTCACCCTCAGCGACCGGAGCGCCTCTGCCGACAGCGGGCTGGGCTCCTCCCCGACCCTGGACCGAACCCACCCTGACGTCAGCACCTCTGACGTCTTCGACGACGTCACGCGGACCCACCCCTCCGAACACCTCGCTCCCACAAACAGCAGTGGCGGGGGATTTTTCGGGGCGTACGTGACTAGGCACAGCTTGAGCCTCAACGACCCCGGAGCGAAGCTACCAGCTCGCGTGGGTGACGTCAGCTCGGCGGCGGTGACGTCGCATGACGCGCTTCCGGAACACTTGGACGCTTTCGATGACGTGGCTGGGGCCTTGGTGGCCAGCTTGAGGCGGAGTAAGAGGAGAGGAGGATCCAGGGAGGAGGAGGAGAGGGAGGAGTTTGATAAGTGGCATGCTGGGCATGCTGCGGAGGAGGTGGAGGATGAGGATTGCGCCTACTGCAGGGAGATGGCTGGGGTCACCAGGCAACGCGTGGACCGCTACTTTGGCGGCACCCAGTCCTTCCTCAGCTGGATCTTCTCCAAGTGGGGCAAGGTGGGTAGCGGGTGGTTTTGTGTGTGTGTGTTTGTGTGTGTTGGTGGTGATGGTGGTGTGTGGGGTGGGGGGTTGGGTGTGGTGAGGTGGGTGTGTGTGGTGTGGTGGGGTGGTGGTGTGGTGGGGTGGTGGTGGGGTTGTGGTGGTGTGGGGTGGTGTGTGGGGTGGGGTGGTGGGTGGGATGGGGGAGGAGGGTGGTGGTGGTGGTGGGTGAGGGTGGGGGTGGTGTGGTGGTGAGGGTGGGTGGGTGGTTGTGGTGGTGGTGGGTTGTGGTGGTGTGGGGTGGGTGGGGGTTGCTTTGTGTGTGGGGTGGGATGGGGGAGGGTGTGGTGGTGGTGGTGGTGGTGGTGGTGGTGGTAGGTGAGGGAGGGGAAGAGGTGGTGGTGGTGGTGTGTGTGTGTGTGTGGGGGGGGGTTGTGTATGTGGTGGGGGGTTGTGGTGGTGGTGGGGTGTAGGTGTGTGTGTGTGTGTGTGTGTGTGTGTGTGTGTGTTATGGTGGTGGTGTGGATGAGAGATAGAGAGAGTGTGTGTGTTGTGTTGTGGTGTGTGTGAGGTGGGGTGGGGGTGTGGGGAGATGTGTGTGTGTGTGTGTGTGTGTGTGTGTGTGTGTGTGTGTGTGTGTGTGTTGTGTGTGCGTGTGTGTTGTGTATGAAGGGGGTGGGATGCAGGTGTGTGTGTGTTGTTGTTGAGGTGGTGGTGGTAGTGGTGGTTTTCTCTCTCTCTTGTGTGTGTGTGTGTGTGTGTGTGTGTGTGTGTGTGTGTGTGTGTGTGTGTGTGTGTGTGGTGTGGTGTGTTTGTATGTTTCGTGAATATCCTTTTCAATCAGTGTTGCTTTTGAAAAGTGAAATATCTTTTTTTATTGTCCTCATACTGCCGCGTTCAAGTTTGTTTTGTTACTGTTTTGTTACTTTAACCTTTCTTTCCCTCTGTTTTTGTTGTTGTTGCTGTTGATGCTTTATGTCAGCATTTTCGTGTCAGATACCTACCTCTCCACATCAGATCTCATTATTTTGAAGTGTCTTTTGTCATAGTACTTTATTTCATGCTACTTTTGTGTCTCAGAACCATCACAGCACTTGCAGTGTCACTGCAACTGTCGTCATTGATGTCACAATTGTTCCAACCCTTGTGGCATCATTGAAACTAACGTCATCACCGTTGTCATAAATCCATCAAAATCTTTACTCTCATTAGCCTCGGTCTTGCAGCATTATGATCATTTCCTTTTTGTCACCATAGTCTTCGTTATCGTTTACAATGTGTCATTATCATCGTGACTGTCATGGTTTCCCTCCTCTTTTTGCGCATTTCTTAGTGTCATTATATCATCACCATTATTGTTGTGATCATCATCATCGTCATCGTCGTCATCATCATCATCATCATCATCATCGTCATCACCGCCGCCACCACATTCATCATCATCACCATCACCACCACCACCACCATCATCACCATCATTACCATCATCATCATATTCATCATCATCAATATCACCATCAGAAGAAAAAGCATCATTAGCAGCAGCAGCAGCAGCAGTGTCTTTTGAATCGTAAAGAAGCCAGCCCCTATGACCCCTTCCCCCTAAAGATGAAATAAACCTCTCTAGATGACTGACGAGCCTCCCCGGACCATACTGCTGGGAAGATCAGGGTGAAACAGATCTCAAAGGGATCGTTTGACATCGTATTTAATAAAAAGTTGATTGTGTACGGTGCTGTAAGCTGTAAGCTCTCCGATGACATACCTGATTCATTCTTTCATCTTTTACATGTGTAATCCTTTGCTCGTAACCTAACTGAAAGTCTCTGTTTAAGGTAATACACTATTTAGAATTGGAAATGACTTTTCAGTATGCTCAAAGTATTGGGCTTAACCTAACCGTTTGGAATACATCGTGATTTTTAACTGCTGGTTTGATTCGTCTAACCAAACAACGGTCATCATTTACGTCATCATTCATCATTGCCCACTATTCGCCCTTATGCCATTTACATGTGATTGAAACCGCGTAACTTGCAGCGATCTTTTCCTCTTGTAAGCCCGAGATGGCCTTAGAGAAGTGAGGTCTCTGACGCCTCGCTCCCCTACGACCTTATAGGTTATGGGACTCCTTTACCTTTTTTTTTTTTTTAAACCCGAGATGGGGCTTAGCAGTGAAGGCATGGGGACTACTCAACAGGGGCTGCAGCGCTGTGGACTCCATTCATCTTTCAGGCCAGAAGCAACGGCTGCCCAAAGCCGGGCTGCTTTTCTGCTGGCGTCACGTCTACCCGCTGCTCCCAGAGCCACTCTCAACTGTAGAGGACAAAGTCTCACAACTAAACACACAAAGAATCGAACGCGCGACCTCATGAGTTACTGTCAGACCAGAAACATGGACACTCCACCGCCCCACACTTCTCTTCTCAAGTGGCCGCAAAGAAGGAAGGTGGCAGAACTGTTAAGACGTTCAACTGCCTAACAAGTAAACCGTGAGGTTCTGGGTTCGATTCTCCCCCCAGCCTTGCCCTTTCTTCCCAGTGTGACAGGAAAATCGAAAACTGAATGTCAAGTCTTGCTGAGGAGACTCTAAACCAGTCAGACCCATGTGCTTACAGACTTGTTGCACGTCAAAAGAACCCACGACAGTTAGAAAATCGGAAAGAGCAGGGAGGTACTTCTCAACTGTCCTGGCAACACTGGAAAGTTCAATTCCCAACTGTATCCCGACATCGGAATGTGGATACCTTAATTGTGGGTAAAAAGAAGAAAAAAAACCCTAAGCAAAAAACGGTCACATACACAAAAATGGATAAACCTCAGAACTCCAGCCAAGAAACGACCCCCCAAAAAACAACAACCCCAAAACAAAAAAACCCACCCCAATACAAAACAAAAAACCCAGCAACCCCCCCCCCCCCACCCCCCAACCAAAAAACCCTGGCACAAATCTCCATTCCTCTAAAAGTTGTTTCTGTGTAACGCACTCACGGACAGACACAACCGATGTAGCCCATGTATTATCTTTTGATAAGATAAAATATCGTAATTTACATGAATATAGACATGTTGTATCTCTTATATACAGGTTTAAGCTCAATGCTTTTAGAACAAAATTTAAAAAAAAGCAACATGTATCTGTGGTGAAAATCTTACCAATGATCATATTCTATTACGATGCAGAGATCTGAAAAACATTTTACCTGCCTTCCCAGTACGTAGCTTGCAGCAAGTTCTTAAAGACATTCCATTAATGAAAGAAATTGTAATGTCATTAAGCCATACTCCCATTTTCAGACTCCTCTGATATAACGATAGCTTCAAGTTATATGAATTGGAAAGTTAGTATTTTTGCTGTTTGATGTTTTTGGGGTTGGCTGTTTTTTGTTGTTGTTGTTGGGTGTTTTTTTTTAATTTTTAATTTTTTTTATTTGTATTTTTTAAAATTCTTGTTTACCCTTTTTTCATAATAGTTGTTTATTGCGATTGATTAGTTATGTGCATACCCCTCCCCCCTACTCACACACAAGCACGTGCGCGCGCGCACACACACACGCACGCACGCACACACACATACACACACTTTCCCGTCTGATATCACTGTTTAGTGGAAGGACGTTAAACTGAAGAACTACTACTAGACACAACCGCTGTTCCAACACAGGTGTCCGTCGCCCAATTCTGGCAGGAGCAGTTTAGCCCCCCTTGACAAGGTCTAAACTAACACTTGGCCTAAACGGTGACTAACCCACGTACGTAGGCTAGTTAGTAGTGGTAGTAGCAGAGGAGGAGGAGGAGGAGGAGGAGGAGGAAGAGGAGGACGGGTTTGTCATCAGGGAGTTTGTGGGTATAGTGAATACGGTACCGCTCGAGTGTCGGCCAGTTTAGTAGTCTGTTGTGTGTGTGTGTGTGTGTGTGTGAGTTGAGAA
>CM054156.1:7475190-7492690 GCA_028751875.1 Rapana venosa
GTCCCATAACCTATTCGGTCGTTGTGGAGCGAGGCGTCAGAGACCTCAGCTATTCCAAGGGAGCCAGCATATTGAAGGCGGCGCCCATCTCCTCTCCCTCGCTGCTTTACCTTCCCTGACCCTAAAGAGGCAGGTACCCATTTACAGCTGGGTGAACTGGGGGACTGTACTGAAGCCAAGGCGAGCAAAGGGTCACCCATCCACTCGGTAACCACGCTCGATGCTGCTTAACATTGGCTTGGGGTAAAGCGAGTGCTATGACCACTGAGCTATCCCTTTACGAGGTTTAGAGCAGCATGTAAAAGTCGTTGAGATAACGATAATTGGCAAGTGTGCTTATTTTATTATTATTATTTTTTAGGCTGAATGCCAAACGAGACATAATGAATGGCAACAATCCCAGTGTAAGAGAACATGACACTAAATAATTCCTGCAAGTGAAGAGGAATAATAGAGTATAATAGTGTTAGCGTGCAAGGGAAACAACTCGCCTGCAAACACGCTTCTACACGCCTCTCCTTCTCTCCCCTGTGTGGCTGTACTCCAGCGTTAGCTCGGCGGTTCATGTGGCTACACATCAGGGTTAGCCAAAGCCAGTTTTCCTTCTATATTTTCATATTTAACTCTTGCATTTAGATTTGCCAAACAACATACACACACAAACACCAACACCAACACACACACCACACACATACACCAAACACCACACACACACACACAACACATACACACTACAACCACACACATACACACTACACCTCACACACACATACACACACTACACCACACACACACATACACACACTACACCACAGACAACACAACACACTACACCACACACACACTACACCACACACAACACACACTACACCACACACATACACACACTACACCACACACATACACACACTACACCACACACACAACACACATACACCACACACACACACACTACACCACACACATACACCACTACACCACACACACACATACACACAATACACCACACACACACACATACACACACTACAGCCCCCCCCCTCCCCCCACACACACACACACTACACCACACACACACACCTCCCACTCGCGCGAGCGCGCACGCACGCGCGCGCGCACACACACACACACACACCATACACTTTCTACATCCCATAAACATGTTTTAGGTGTGATTTACTGTTGACTCGTAATATTACACTGTTACATGCTCTGAGCGCACGCGCGCGCGTGTGTGTAAAGGGTGGAGGGAGAGAAAAAGGCATGATGTTTTTAGCTACAGTTTATGTTAATGAAAGGCTATGAATAACTGATACAAGCATGTGTAAAACTGAAGCGGAACAAGGGAAGGAGGAAAGCAAAAGGTTGATGTGCTGACTAGGTACTGTGACTTGATTTTATTTCCCAATGCCATCTCTCCTGTCCAGTTCCATAGATTTTGGTATGGATGTTGTTCTTGTTATTCTTAGTTATGGGATTGTTAGTACTGTTATAATTTGTATTTGTATGGTTTGACAGTCTAGTTAGTTGTGGGCCTTGGTTTGTCTTTTGGTTTTTTTCATTATGTAGGGATTCATAGATGTACGTACACTAGTGTGTATATTTTTTCTTTTCATTTTTCTGTATGTTGGCTTGTTGTTGTTTTAT
Source organism: Rapana venosa (assembly GCA_028751875.1). Lineage (NCBI taxonomy): Eukaryota > Metazoa > Mollusca > Gastropoda > Neogastropoda > Muricidae > Rapana > Rapana venosa. Next base: position 7,476,838 of record CM054156.1, read on the forward strand.
TACGTTCTTACCCGATACCTCCCCCCTGTCTTTTTCCCATTACTTTTTTGTTATTACTGTATTATTATTATTTTTAGTGGTGATGGGTGATTATCATTATTATTGTATCAGCTTATTGTAATCATTATTTTCGAGTTATTTGTCTGATCTTTTATGTTTGATTGGTATTGAATGTATGTTTTAAACGTTGAAAAGTACTACTTTAAGAACATGAGCGCATATGAATAAATGTTCGTGCATGTTGAGAGGAGAGGAGGGATATAGTTGCTGACAGTATTGTCGATGCAATCAGGTATGGATGCCTAGTATTTTCTTCTTTTTGTTTGTTTGTTTGGGGATTTTTGTTTGTTGTTGTTGTTGTTGATGTTTTTGTTTATTGTTCTTTTTTTTTGGGGGGGGGATGCTTTGTTCTGTTCATTTCTTTCCTTGTTTGATTCTTTTTCTTTCTTTTTCGGGGAGGGGGGGGGGGGGGGGGGTTCATGGCTTTTTGTGTGTTGGTTGTCTTTAATTATAAAGTATGACAATGAAACGGATAATATTGTAACCTGATATACTTTGTTTGATATTTCCCTTTTTTCTCTTTCTCATTTTCTTGTAATCCAAATCTAAGTGAATACAAATGTACGCGTGTATGTAGGTGAGTATGTGTAGGAATGTGCGTGTGTGTGTGTGTGTGTGTGTGTGTGTGTGTGTGTGTGTGTTGTGTGTGTGTGTTGTGTTGTGTTGGGTTGGTTTGGTTGTGTAGTGTTGTGTTCTGCGCGCGCGCGCACGTGTGTGTAGTGTGTGTGTGTGGTGTGTGTGTGTGTGTGTGTGTGTGTGTATGTGTGTGTGTGTGTTGTGTGCGTGCGTGTATGTGTGTACGAGTTATGCAATGTATTTTTCTTGTTGGGGGGAGGGGGGAGAGGGGGGTCTCCATTTTGTGTTGCTGATGATTTGTGTGTGTGTGTATGGTTTTGGTCGCCTGTGTGTGTGTGTGTGTGTGTGTGTGTGTGTGTGTGTGTGTGTGTGTGTGTGTGTGTGTGTGTGTGTGAGTGAGTGTGTGTGTGTTTTTTTTTTCTTTCTCTGTTTCTATTTTTCTTTTGGAGTTAGTTTTATTATTATTGGTTACGGTAATAACGTAGTTAGATAATATTGATCAAGTTTTTTTCTTTTCTGTTCCTAGATAGATGGCTTGATGCAAAAAAAAAAAGCAAATGCATTGTTTATTCAGTGTACCATCTGGAACTAAAAATTTGACTTGACTTGACTTGACCCCCCACACCCACCCTCCACACCCCCCTCCCACACACTACATCACGCCACACCACAACCCACAGGGGGGTTCAAAATAACTAGGGGGAGGCATTCACGCCCTCACACACCGACCACAGGAAGAGAGGATTTTCCAAGTCGCACGCGCATTCACAGCACACACAACCAATAGAAAAACAACAACAGTGCCCTGCTTTGTGTGCTTACGTTCGTTCGTGCGTGCGTGCGCGCGCGCGCCCAGGCTTGCTTTTGGGTGTGTGTGTGTGTGTGCGCGCGCGCGCGAGCGGGAGGTGGCTGGAGCACCCAGTAATTGGTAGACAAATGCCATTTTCAACAGGGTTTGGTGGTGCCTTAGTTTTGCTATGCAACTGGAAATGTGAAAGAACCATTCAGGTTATTAGACGTCGTTTAGGAAAAAGGTCAGTTTTGTAAAGAGAGATTGTTGATGGCGATTCTCTCTCTCTCTCTCTCTCTCTCTCTCTCTCTCTCTCTCTCTCTCTCTCTCTCTCTCTCTCTCTCTCTCTCTCTCTCATATCCAGGAGACGTGGACAAAACTATTCAGGTTATTAGACGTCATTTTGGAAAAAAAAGGCCAGTTTTGTAAAGAGAGAGATTGATGGTGATATTCTCTCTCCCCCCCCCCCCCCCCTCCTCTCTCTCTCTCTCTCTCTCTCTCTCTCTCTCTCTCTCTCTCTCAGACATATGCAGAAGACATGGACAGAGTGGGGACAGATCGGCAGAGAAGAACTTGAAGGTAGGAGGACGAGGGGCAATGAAAGATGATGTAGTAACATACTGTTTCCTACTCCTGCTTAGACCCTTTAATTACGACTTTGTTGGAATTATTGTTAAACCATTCTCGAACATGTTTTGTACAATTAAAGTGTGAACATAAGGGTGTGAGTGTGGTGTTGTGTGTGTGTGTGTGTGTGTGTGTGTGTGTGTGTGTGGTGTGTGTGTGTGAGTGTGTGTGTGTATGAGGGGTTATAATTTTACTTGTAACCTTGTTTGAGAGTGTTCTGTCTTTTTCTTCATATTTTTTTTTCGTGTTCTCATTGATAATTGGGGCTTGTGTGTGTGGTGTGTGTGGGTGTGGGGTGTGTGTGTGTGTGTGGGGTGTGTGTGTGTGTGTGTGTGTGTGTGTGTTCATGCATTCTTCTTCAAATTCGTTTGGTTTGGATGAGACTTTGGTCCTAGGGAACATTTGTAAAGAAAGGGATGGATGGGCGGGCAAAGCAGAGATTCAGTGAGGGATAGTAGGGAACATAAAAGGAAAGATTTTTGGTGTGTTTGACTTTTTCTTACATTTCATTGCTTGGGTCATACTTATATTGACTAGTTTTTTTTGCTGTAAGCTTGCTTGCTTTGTCGTTGGTTGTATTCTATAATATTTTCCTTAGGAAAATGGGGAGGGGAGTAGGGCATGTGCAAAGAAACTTTGTGCTTATTCATTTCCCTACACCATAGTGTTAAATACATTTGTATGTTCTCTGTATATCTGTCTGTCTCTGTCTCTGCCATCTGTCTTTATCTCAGTCTCTCTCTTTGATCTTCATCTAATTATTATTAGTAGTAGTATTTCATTATGATGGTCATTTGAATCTTCCTGTGAATGTACCTAAAGATGCTGATTATTACTGTTTGCATACGTTTGTTTATTTGGAGGGTTTTTTGCACTGGTGTGTGTTTATCTGTTTTGTTGCTGTTGGGTTTGGTTTCGTTCTTTTGTTTTGATTAGTGTGTGTGTGTGTGTGTGTGTGTGTGTGTGTGTGTGTGTGCGTGCGTGCGCGTGCGTGCGTGCGTGCGTGTGTGTGTATGCAGGTGTACATGTGTGTTCGCGCATGCGCAGATGCATAAGAAAATGTTTTTATGTCTAGTATATAAGTGCGTGCGTGCGTGCGTGCGTGCGTGCGTGCGTGTGTGGTGTGTGTGTGTGTGTGTGGTTTTTCTTGACTTTTTTCTTCTTTTCTTTTCTTCCTTTTTTTTGGTGTGAGAGCATGGTGTAAAGAAGCCCTGTGCTTATCCATTTACTCTCAATAAACATTTCGAGTTCGAGTTCTCTCTCTGTCTCTCCGTCTCTCTGTCTCTGTCTCTCTCTCTGTGACAGCATGAATGTTCATAAATTCAGATACAGAGAACACGATGTTGATGATATCAGGCTGCTATGCCCATTATGTAAGCAAGCACCGGAGGATGAAGTACATTTTGTGTTGTGCTGTCCAGTATTAGAGGATGTTAGGCAGAACTACATCCCTGTTAAATATAGTAGACAGCCTAATTTATTTAGACTCTGTTTACTCCTGGCATCAAGTCATCCTGAGGTTGTGCACAGCCTCACTTTATATTTGTGTCAAGCTTTCAGAATAAGAGAGATAGTGTTATCTTAAGTCGTATTTTTGTAACTGAGATTTGTTTGTTATACAATAACATTTTGTTGTTGTTGCTGTTGCTATTTCCCCCCTCCCAAATACTAAGCAGTTCAGGAACCATCTTCATGTATGGGACAATGGCCTTTTTGTGAATAAATCTTTCAGAGTTCGAGTTCTCTGTCTTCCTCTTCGTCTCCCTTCTTGTACTGTTCCCTGTAGGACAGTCTTGGCCAGTCCAGATGTTCGTGTGACGTGCCTGTACCACTTCAGTTTGCGTGTGTTTTTTCTCCCTGAATTTAGGACATCTTCACGGTGTTTTCAATTCTGACTTCCTCGTTAGTTATGTGATCTCTGTATGAGAAAACCAAGAAGTTTGCGAAAGCGTCTCATGTCGATTGCCTGTATCCTTCTTTCAAGTCTGCTGTTATGGTCCACGTTTTACTTATTATATACACACAAATATGGACATGAACCAAGGAATGCATCAGTCTGATCTTGAAGCTGATGGCGATGTTGTCGTGATTCCAGAGGACTTTCAGTTCGGTCATTGCGGACAGCTGTGGTCTGGGCTATCCTGGAGAGAAGTTCAGGTTTTTGGCGCTGAATAAAACGCACACACAATCTGGTTAGGTTCTGTGAAGAAGAAGGAACAATCTGTTGCAGGCAGGCAGCATGGCTAACCCCACAGCACCCCACACACCAATGGCGACGCCCGGCCGTGTTCGTCTGAACGTGGGCGGGAAGCTGTTCATGACCACCCTGGACACTCTGCAGTCCCTGCCCAACACCCGCCTGGGGAAACTGGCCAGAGACCACTCCGCCGCCTCTCAGCCGGAAGTGGAACTCTTCTTCGACCGAAACCCCAAAATCGTCAACAGCCTGTTGGACCTCTACCGCACAGGAGAGCTCCACGTTCCCGGGAACCTGTGCTCCAGAACCGTGCAGCGGGAACTGGAGTTCTGGGGGGTTCCCCGGGAACTGATGCGGGAATGCTGCTTCCGGGGGTTCCAGAAGCGTCTGGAGGACGTGGAGGTCACCGCCGAGATCGACCGGTTTTTGAGGTTCCCCTGCGACACCGTGGAGGATTACCGGCAGCTGCCCGTGCTCAGCAAGGTCTGGCTGACAATGGACCGACCCAACTTCTGCCTGGCTTCCAAGGTCAGTGTGGAAAACACACACACCTACACACGCGCGCGCACACAACCAGGAAGGAAGGTGGTAGGATGGTTCAGACGTTCGCCTGCCAACAAGTAAACCGGGAGGTTCTGGGTTCGATTCCCAGCCTCGCCCTTTCTTTCCAATTTTGACCCCCAAAAAATCGAACTGAATGTCAAAGTCCTTCGGATGAGACTATAAACCGAGGCCCCGTGTTCGAACGCATGCAGAACGTCTTGCGCACACGTTAAATCCTGTTCAGCTTTTCGGAAGAGTAGGCCATTGTGTGCCGGTTGAAGCAGATGACAAAATGTACAAAACTGCATACACAAGGGGACAGGATGTAAAAATAAGCACAAAAAGGCTTATTCCATTATCCTTAATATAAAAGAATACATAAATAAATAAATAAAATAAAACCACGCACGCGCGCGCGCGCGCACACACACACACACACGCACACACACATACATGGTGGGACGGGATAGCTTGGTGGTCAGAGTGACGCGCATTGTGTTCGTGATCGGGTTCGAATCTCGTTCAAGAGGATTTCTTCCTCTGGAGTTGACATCAGTGCCGACTCCACTCTCCCCCCCCCCCCCCCCCCAAAAGTCCTTCGGATGAGACTATAAACCGAGGTTCCGTGTGCAAACGCACAACGCAGAACATCTCTGCGCACACGTTAAAACCCGTTCCGCTTTTCGGAAGAGTAGGCCATTGTGTGCCGGGGAGAACGGGGGTGACAAAATGTACAAAACTGCATACACAAGGGGACTGGATGTAAAAACAAGCACAAGAAGGCTTATTCCATTATCCTCCAAATAAAAGAATAGATAGATAAATAAAACTCTATCTCTCTATCTCTCTATCTCTCTATCTGTCTATCTGTCTGTCTATCTCTCTCTCTATCTGTCTGTCTGTCTGTCTATCTCTCTCTCTCTATCTATCTATCCATCTATCTATATATATATCTCTATCCATCTCTCTATCTCTCTATCTATCTATCTATCTATCTATCTATCTATCTATCTATCTGTTTTGATGGAAGTGGAAGGAGACTGAACACATACAGAGACAGATGAAGCATAACTACTGTACACGTATGGGGGGATCGCCAGTGTAAAGCCTGTGATGCAGTGTCGATGTAATCCTAGCTTATCGTCGTTGCTTCTGATCAATACTTTGCAGGAGAGAGACACAGAGAGAGAGAGAAGAGAGAGAGAGAGAGAGAGAGAGAGAGAGAGAGAGAGAGAGAGAGAGAGAGAGAGAGAGAGAGAGAGAGAGAGAAGAGGAAAGAGAAAGAAGAGAGAGAGAAAAGATAAGAATGAGAAAGAGAAAGAGAGATGAAGAAAGACTGAGAGAAGAGTGACAGAGAAAGAGTGACAGAGACAGAGAGAGAGAGAGAGAGAGAGAGAGAGAGAGAGAGAGAGAGAGAGAAGAGAGAGAGAGGAGAGAAGAGAAGAGAACAGAGAGAGAGACACTGACACAGTTTTCTTGTCCATTCATCATTACAGCCCTGTAGACAAGGGGAAATAACAATATCAGATTTATGTGTAGCATAATACTGTCTTCATTCTCTCACTTTGCACAAGTTACGTGTACAACTGATAAAGTCTATTTGCCACGCACAATCCCCCCTCCCCTCCCCTCCGTCTCTCTCTCTCTTACACACACACACTTCTATGATGGACCATTGTGTTTGACTGTTAAACTTGAAGAGAAAGAGCGAGAGAGCGAGAGAGCGAGGGAGCGAGAGAGCGAGAGAGAGAGATACAGACAAACAGACAGACAGAGAAAGAGAGAGACAGTGACAGAATGACAGACATCCCCCCACACCTACCCCCCCCCCACCCCCCACACACCCAGCCACCCACCCCTCCCCTCCCTCCCCACCCCTACACCTACCTCTGGACACCCCCCCCCAGCTCCCTAACCCACACTTCTTCCCCTCCTCCACCCACCCCAACTACCCCCAACCACCACCACCCTACCACCACCCACCCACCCTCCCCCGTCTCAACAATCCTCACAACCAACCAACCAACAACAATCCTCACAACCAACCAACCAACAACAATCCTCACAACCAATCATCCAACCAACAACAATCCTCACAACCAACCAACCAACCAACCAACAACAATCCTCACAACCAATCATCCAACCAACAACAATCCTCACAACCAACCAACCAACCATTCACAATCCTCACAACCAACCAACCAACCTAACCAACCAACCAACCAACAACAATCCTCACAACCAGCCAACCAACAACAAACCAACCAACCCAACCAACCAACAATCCTCAAAACCAATCAACAACAACCCTCACAACCAACCAACCACCCCACCCACCCACTCACACCACCAAGCTTCCTACCACCACCCAACCCAATCACCCACCCATCCCCGTCTCAACCAACCAAATCAACCACCCAACCCACCCACCCACACTGACGTACACACCCACCCCCCACACTCCCCCCCACCCACCCATACCCACCCACACACACACCCACACGCAGGTGTGGAGCGTGGTCTTTCTGGTCATGGTAGCCGTTTCCCTCATCACCTACTGCCTGGAGTCCCTGCTCAGCCTCAAACCCGTCAACCCCGCCCTCCTCCAAGAGGTCGCCCAGAAGAACCTCTCCCTGGACCAGGTCCTGGCCGGCATGCCCCCCTTAGAACGGCAGGCGGTCACCGTCCGAAACCCTCACGTCGCCGTCGCCAGTGACCTCGTCTTCCTCTTCTTCCTTCTGGACTTCGTGGTCCGAGCCCTGGCTTGTCCCGAGAAGCGCTTCTTCTTCAGGCAGGGCCGCAACGGCCTGGAGGTCTTCCTGCTGGCGCACAACGTCGTGGCGATCTTGGTGGACAGGGTGTACATGGCCGGCAGGGTGTCTTACCCGGAGCCCGTCTGGAACGCGCTGATGGTCTTCTTCTCGCTGGACGTCATGAAGACCTTGAGGATTCTGTACTTCGTCAAGGACCTGGATACCGTGAAGGTGAGAGCGGTGGGTTGTGTGTTGGGTTGGGTTGGGTTGGGTTGGTGGTGGGTGGTGTGGGTTGGGGTGGTGGGTGGGTGGGGCCGGTGGTGGGAGGGTTGGTGGTGGTGGAGGTGGAGGTGGTGTGGGGTGGGGTGGTGAGGGCAGGGAGGGTGGTGTGGGGGTGGGGTGGTGGAGGGTGGGGGTGAGGGAGGAGGGGGGGGGGAATGGGAGAGAGAGAGAGAGAGAGAGAGAGAGAGAGAGAGAGAGAGGAGAGAGAGAGAGAGAGAGAGAGGCAAATGTGTGGGATTTTGTGTGTATCTATTTGTGTGGAAACTATTATTAGTAATGGTCGACTTTGGTCTCGACGAAATCATGTTAGGGGATGAATGCTCAAACCACACCCTCCTCTTCCGCCCCCCCCCCCCCCCCAGTCTCTTGTCCTGTCCTGAAAGTTGTAGCTCTCCTCCCCCCCACCCCCGCGCGCTCTAAAATCAACTTGTTGCAACAGTTAACCATTTCTTAATAGACTCAGCTGAACATTTTTTGGGGGCCTTTTTTCGGACTCCAAAATATTGACATTTTTTAAGGCTTATTTAAAAACTCTGGGTTTTTTCTTTAAATATTAGAGACAGTTAAACATTTCTTAATGGACACAGGTGACCTTTTTGGGGACACAACATGACATTTTTAAAGGATTTAATTTTTTTTTAAATATAAGTGATGGTTTTTGTGATGAGAGAGGCACACATTTTATATGGTTGATTTTTCTTGGGAAAAAATGAACGCTTTTCGTTTTTGTTACGGTTCTTGTAAGAGATAAAATAAAACTTCAATTCTTGTTAATTCACAACGTTTCCATCAAGAACTAAGTGGGTTTTCTGGACTCTAAGTTCTTGACGGGGACTGAGAAACACTTTCGGTTTTTCTGGCGGTACGATTTTGTGAGGGTAAAGATGAAAATATCTTTTTCTCCTCTTGGGTTCGTTTAGGGTAAAAAAAAAAGTTAAGGTGTCCCATAATCTATGTGGTCGTAGGGTAGTAGAGAGGAGTCAGAGACCTCAACTTCTCTAGGGCCAGCATATTGAGGGCGGCGCCCATCTCCTCTCCCTCGCTGCTTTACCTTACCTGACCCTAAAGAGGGCAGGTACCCATTTACAGCAGGGTGAACTTGGGGACTGTACTGAAACCAAGGAGCGCAAATGATCACCCATCCAAGTGGTAACTACGCTCGACGCTGCTTAACCTTGGCTGGGGCAAAGCTGGTGCTCCGACCACTGAGCTATCCTCCTCACTCGTTGAAAAAAAAGAGTATTTTTTCCTGTTTCCGTTTCGGTCATTATGGAGAATGACTGGTTTTACACCACACAGATGTCCGCACTGAAAGGATGACAGAGGCGGCAGCGACATTGACTGTCCATCAGCTCTTATTCAAAGTCAAGACTTTCACAGTCTAGTGTAGTGTAGTGTAGTGTAGTGATGTCTATCAACAGACCAGGACATCCTTCTCCCCAGCCCTAGTCACCAAAGAGTGTCTGCCACTAAGGCGCTCATTCCAGACAGCTGGCTGCAGTCTGGGTCTGAATCGCAGTCTCCAAGTCAAGTCTCTCTCAGGCTGTCATTAAGCCTGTCTTTAGACCTGTCTCTAAGCCTGTCTCTAAACCTGTCTCTAAGCCTGTCTCTAAACCTGTCTCTAAGCCTGTCTCTAAGCCTGTCTCTAAACCTGTCTCTAAGCCTGTCTCTAAGCCTGTCTCCAGACCTGTCTCCAGACCTGTCTCTAAGCCTGTCTCTAAGCCTGTCTCTAAACCTGTCTCTAAGCCTTCTCTAAACCTGTCTCTAAACCTGTCTCTAAACCTGCCTCTAAACCTGTCTCCAGACCTGTCTCTAAGCCTGTCTCTAAGCCTGTCTGCCTGAGCATCTCCAGTCCTTTATGACGACCCAGGTATGCCTGGAATGCAACAAACGTCACGTCACCCTTGCCCACGTGGGGAAGAGCGTCATTGTGTCTGCTACACAATTCCCTCATTAGCGTTACTTGATCTTGTTCAACAACCTTAGGGCGTTCCTGCCATACAGTCGCCTGGAGGCTCCATTAACTGGCGACATATGCATACAGGCTGGAAACGATAGCTATTTATTCCACTGGGAATGGTGAACTGTACCTGGAGCACAAACACCTTTGTCTACCACTCGGCCCTCGAGGCGCTAAGCACCTTACATACACAAGAAGGAAGGTGGCAGGATGGTTGGGACGTTCGCCAGCCAACAAGTTAACCGTGAGGTTCTGGGTTCGATTCCCAGCCTCGCCCTTTCTTCCCAGTTTGACCCCCCCAAAAAAGTCGAACTGAATGTCAAGTCCTTCGGATGAGACTATAAACCGAGGCCCCGTGTGCGAACGCACGCAGAACATCTTGCGCACACGTTAAATCCTGTTCCGCTTTTCGGAAGAGTAGGCCATTGTGTGCAAGTGGAAACAGATGACAAAATTTACAAAACAGTATACACACGGGGACTGGATGTAATAAAGCACATGAGTGCTTATTCCATTATCCTCGATATAAAAGAATTAAAAAAATCACTGTGTAACGATGGAGAGTCACTGGTTCTGTCTTCAATGTTGTCGGTGGGGCTGGATTGAAAGTTCTTAGGGGGGGGGGGGGGAGGAGATATCCTTGAGGTGAGAGCATTACCCTCGTGACCTGACGGTCCGATTTAGAGCTACCACTGAGGAAACGAGGAAATGTTGCCTCTGGAGTTAGCGTCAGTACTGACTTAAACTCCCCGCGGAACGTCCTTTGGATGAGGCTATAAACTTAGGTCCCGTGTGCGAACGTATGCAGAACATCTTCTTGCTTGAGCGTTAAAACCCATTACTCTTTCGAAAGAGTAGCTATTTCGTTGCCGGGTAGAAACGGATGAGAAAATTACAGAAAAACGCATGCACACATGTTGTGTTTAGACCCCACGGAATGCGGCTACCTAAATGGCGTGTGTGTGTGGGGGGGGGGGGGGGGGGGTTAATAAAAGAACCGGTGGCTTACGCAAAAAATGTCGTCATTGGTGAACCTGGGAGGTCAAACCGAGGAACGAAAAAAGAGGAAAGAAGTGTCTGGGAAAAGCAACAGCAAGTCCTTTCCAGCTGCTGTCGTGGGCTGTACAGCTTGGTTTGCAGGGTTATCTCTGTAGTCAGCCACACACAGTATTCCTCAGGTCGCTGCTGTATAGCGTGTGTGCACCTCTGAAGGATGTGCTGGCCAGTCTGGTTTTCTTTGCCACAGGCACACAGGGGAGAAGGAACGAGTTTCAGCTTTGTGGACATGTGGTGATTTAGCCTGTTGTGTGTGCCCAGTGAGGAGTCTTAGAATGATGACCTGTTCTTCTCTTTTGAGATGGTGGTAGTCGTCCTTCTCTACAATGGTTGATTTGATGACTGATTTGATAATTGATTTTCTAATTGCTTTGATGATTGAGTTGATGACTGGTTTGATGATTGAGTTGATGACTGATTTGATGATTGATTCGATGACTGATTTGACAATTGATTCAATAACTGAGTTGATGAGTGATTTGATGACCGAGTTGATGATTGAATTGATGACTGGTTATTAATCCTTTATGACTGAGTTGATAATTGATTTTCTGATTGATTTGGTGACTGATTTGATGACCAATTCGACGACAGATTTTCAGACTTGATTTGACGGTTGATTCGCTTAACTGTACTGACGACTGCATCAATGATGATGCTGATGCTGATGACGACAGCGGCGGCGATGATGGCTGTGTGTGCAGATCCTGGTGCTGTCGGTGCGGGCCAGCCTGAAGGTTCTGGCGCTGGTGGCGCTGTGCATGCTGGCGCTGGCGCTGCTGCTGGGCACCCTGCTCTTCGTCCTCGACCTGGTCACCGCCCAGCCCTTCATCACCACCGTCCCGGAAGGCATGTGGCTCGCCATCGTCACCATGACCACGGTGGGCTACGGGGACCTGGTGCCCAGTAGCGTGCCCGGGCGGGTGCTGGGCGGTCTGTGCGCCTTCTGCGGCATCGTCACCCTCGCCCTGTCCTTCGCCGTCCTGGCCTCCAAGTTCGCCAAGTTCCACGACAACCTGGCCTGCCGCACCCAGCTGAGGGCCCGCCTGAACTTCGCGCAGAGGCGGCCTGAGGTGAGGGTAGGAGCGGCGCTCGGGGAGGCGAAGCTGCGTGGCGGGGTCCCTCTCCGCCAGATGCAGGTCCAGACCTCGGAGAAGAGCCCGGGTCCGGAGGGGGCCGAGAGGAAATCTTGCGAGGCTGACCCTCTGGTGTAGGTAGCGGTTGCCGTCTCAGGTGGTGTGTGTGTTTTGTTTGGAAGGAAAGTGGCTTGTGGAGCGCACAGAGCAGTGGCATCTTGCAATTCTGGCAGGCAGGCAGTGTTGTGGGTGCTGCAGTCCTGCTCGCTACGTGAGGCGCTAGGAGAGAGGGTGTGGCCTGAGCCCAGTGGCCAAGCAGCTCTGTGGAGACTTGGAGGACCTTCAGCTTCTTCTTCAGCTTCTTCTTCTTCTTCTACTTCTTCTTCTTCTTCTTCTTCTTCAGCTTCTTCTCGTTCGCTTTTTAACACAGTCAGATGTGTCTGGGAAAAATAATGGCAAGTCCTCTCCAGCTCCTCTCGTGGGCCGTACAGCTTGGTCATCCACATAATCTTTCTCAGGTCGCTGAATAGAGTACTGCTGTCTTCATCGGAGAGAGACTGCTATCTGACGGAACGGGGAAAGAAAGCAAGAACTTGTGGAACAGCTTTGGTTTGGATGTTTGTTGGTTCTTACACAATCAGTATTTTACTTTCGGGGGGTTGCATTGTGTCTCCTGTCTGTGTTGTCACAACGATTACAGGTTAAGAAACAAACATTCCTTTTTGTTTTGTTAGGTGTTTTGAGTTGGTCAGACATTGACATTGACGCGGATTGACATTGTACCGTCATAGTTCTGTTTAGACAGTGATAGTCTTATGTTAGATTTAGTTAAGTAAGCATCGCAGACTTTTTCAGCCTGTTCAGCATCTCAGGCTTGTGATCACCGACACTCTCATACCAAAAGACTCATTCTCCATGTGGCTTCCACGCTGAATTCTGCACCAGAGTCTCCAAATCCATAACACAGCATCAGTTTTTTTAAAATATTTATTTCGTTCCTTGTCTAGAGCTCTAAGGTTCACTCATGGTGAGATTCTTGCGTATGCGATCATTTACCCACCATTAAGGTAGCCGCATTTCGATTTCAGGGATGATATCTAAACACGACACCAAATGTGCATGGTTAAAAAAAAAGTCATCCGTACCTACCGATTGCACCATGGCCTTCTCTTTCAAAAGGTGGAACAGGTTTTTTTTAACATGCGCGCAAGATGGTCTGCATGCGTTTTCCAAACAGGAGCTCGGTTTATAGTCTCATCCGAAGGACTTTTGTTAAGAGTGGAGTCGGCATTGATCTTAACTCCAAACGAAAAATGGTATTTATATAGCGCTGAATCTTGTAAAGCAAACAAATCAAAATGATGAAAATGTTGCCCACTATCATGATTTTGGGAATCGTGAGTATGCGAATCGTGAGTATGGGAAAGGTGATTATGGGAAAGGTGATTATGAAAATCGTGATTATGTGAAACGTAATGATGGGAATCATGATTATGGGGAAACGTAGTACTATACTATACTATACTATACTATACTATTGTAGTGTAGCGTGGCGTAGCCTAGCCTAGCCTAGCATAACACAGCATAGCATAGACTAACACAGCGATACATAGCATAGCATGGTAGGAGTAAAGTACACTGCCGAAGCATACAGTTCAGTTTAGTAGAACACACTGTGACGCGCTGTACTATATTGTAACGTATTGTATTGTGTTGTATTATATCATAATATTGTATTGTACACCACTCCTCTACAGTCCCAGCAGGTTTTTTTAAATTTCGGCATGGGCATCAGGCCAACCCCCTCACGAAGAGTGGTGTCGCCAAAGTTCAGTGCCACCCATTAAAAGCTTGTTGCCGGAATTGTGTAACCGTAATTGTGTGACATTCTCCCATGGCAGTAGCCCCCGCTTCCCCAACACAACACACACACACACACGCTCGCGCGCGCACACACACACACACACACACACACACACACGCCGCGCGCGCGCGCGCTCATGCACGCACGCACACACACAAGCGAGAAAAAAAACACACACTCACACATACATACATACACACACTTACACACACATACATACATACACTTACACATACCTATTACACTTACACTTATGCGCTCACAAAACAACACACACACACATCACAACACACACACACAACACACACACACTCATCTCACTCTCACTCCTCTCTCTCTCACACAACACACACCTCTCTCTCTCCTCTCCACACAACACCCAACCACCACCACCCACCCACCTATCACAACACCACCCACCCACACTCACACCACACACACACACACACACACACACACACACACACACACACACACACACACACACTATCATTACCTTTTGTTTTTGCTATAATTATGCCTCCTGTTTCACAGTTGTTGCATTCCTATTGTTTATCTTGTTTGTTTCATAGAAGGGGGCTCGGATATTGTGTTTGTAATTGGTTTTGGCTGTTGTTGGGTGTTTCTCGCTCTTGTTTTAAGGGTTGAGCTTCTTTCTTCCAGGGGTGGGGATGGGTGGGGGTGGGGGGGGGGGAGGAGTTGCTTCTTGGGTTCCTTTTGAGGGCAGGGGAGGGGGTTACCCACATTAAGATAGGTTTGGGTTTTTTCACGTGAAATTCAGTAGTTGAAATTTTATTTACATTTTTCATTGGAATTACTGATTTTGTTAGAAATTGTTAGAATTGCATTTTCCTGTTGTTTATTGTAGTTCAATAGGTTAGTAATGTAACGGTGGTTTTTTTTCTATAATTTTGGTTGTTGTTTTTCTATATTTTGTATTTTTAAATTTTGTTTATCATTTCGCATGCATTGATCCCCTGAAATTCCTTCTCCTGTACAGTACCAACTACACCCTCCTCCCTTGACACTCGTACACCCTCCTTCTCCCCCTGCTGCCCACCCCCCCCACCACCCCACCCCCCCCACCCCGTCCAATATCACAACTGTGAAAAGACGTTAAATGAATTTGAACACACCACACACACACACACACACACACACACCACACACACACACACACACACACCACACACACAGAGGACGATCCCTAACCTTTCGTGGAAGCACATTGTTGGTGGTGCAAGTCTTTCCCTCTTCTCTGCTTCATATTATCTTCTTCTCTCATCCATTATCATTAAACCTGACAGCATAGCGCTCTTGTCCAACGTGTGTGTGTGTGTGTGTTGTGTGTGTGTGTGTGTGTGTGTGTGTGTGTGTGTGTGTGTGTGTGTATAAGTGTGTGTATGTGTGTGTGTGTGTAAGTGTGCGTGTGTGTGTGTGTGTGTGTGTGTGGTGTGTGTGAGAGAGAGTGTGTGTGTGAGTGAGAGAGAGAGAGATAGAGAGTGAGGAAAGAAAGAGAGAGAGAGAGGAGAGAGAGAGAGAGATGGGAGATAGAGAGAGAGAGAGTGTGTGTTGTGTGTGTGTGTGTGAGAGAGAGAGAAGGAGAGGGAGGGAGAGGGAGAGAGAGAGGAGAGAGAGAGGAGAGAGAGAGAGAGAGAGAGAGGAAGAGAGGAGAGAAGAGAAGAGAAAGAGAGAGGAAGAGAGAGAGAGAGAGAGAAGAAAGAGATGAGATTGAGAGAGAGAGAGAGAGAGAGAGAATGGAGAGGAGAGCAGAGGAGAACTCGAAGTGATTTATTCATCAAAGGCAATTGGCAAACTGAATGGGCTTGACCAACTGCTAATTACTTTAAGTGGTAGGAAAAAATAAGGAAGCAGCCCCTCCTCCCCCCCCCCCCAATGTTATTGTATAACCACAACTACCACCACAAAAAGTCAGTTACAAAAATGACTTAAGAAACCAAGACATCTCTTATTCTAAAGGCTTTACACAAATATACAGCAAGGCTGCGCACAATCTCAGGGTGACTAGATGCCATGAGTACAGAATCTAAATAAATTAGGCTTTC
>CM054156.1:7497690-7525190 GCA_028751875.1 Rapana venosa
TCTCTGTCTCCTCTCCCTCCTCTCTCTCTGTCTGTCTCTGTCTCCTCTCCCCCCTCTCTCTGTCTGTCTGTCTCTCTCTTTGTCTCTGTCTCCTGCCCCCCCCCCCCCTCTCTCTCACTTTATCTCTCCCCACTCTCTCACTCACACGGAAACAAAATCGTGTCCAAAAAGCAGTATGTATGTTGATAACAGAATAACAACACAGCACGTATGTTGCTGTTATTATATGTTGCTGGGCGTTCCCCAGCTTAACACCCTGGGGGTCTATGCACTCTGTCTCACACTATCCCTCCTGGGAATCACTGTGAGATTGAAAAGTACACACTGGATGAAATTTTGCGTCCATGTGTATTTTCAAGTACCTCGCCAATTAAGCAACCATACTCCGACTTCAGAGGATTTTTTTTCACCTTAAAGGACAGTGCTGCAGGTTTGTTATGTTAAGAGCTAGTCGTGGCTGAAGACAACATCAACAACATAACGTTGCCAAAGCATAACAACATAGTAATGTAGGACTTGACACTTAGCTGACATCACTAACTGACACAGCTTTTGGCCTGGGCCATTTTGATTTATTCTTTTATATCGAGCATAATGGAAAAAGCACTTATGTGCTTTTTTACATCCACTCCCCGCGTGTATGCGGTTTTTATAAATTTCGTCATCTGTTCCCACCGGCACACAATGGCCTACTCTTTTGAAAAGCGGAACAGGATTTAACATGTGCGCAAGATGTTCTGCGTGCGTTCGCACACGGGGCCTCGGTTTATAGTCTCATCCGAAGGCCATGAATGAATAAGCAACAAGCAAGTGCAAAGCAGCAAATGAATGAAGATCTACCTAGCTTTTCTTAAAGGGAATTTTTTTTATTCACGCTTCCAAGTCGTTTAATTGTCCCATTCTTCTTGTTCTTCTTCATGACCTTCTTCTTCTTCATGACCTTCTTCTTCTTCTTCTTCTTCTTGTTCTCTTCTTCTTCTTTCTCCTTCTTCTTGTTCTTGTTTCTTCTTAATTCTTCTTCTTCTTTCTCCTTTTCTTCTTCTTCCTTCTTCTTCGTTTCTTCTTCTTCTTCTTCTTCTTCTGTCGAGGATTTGAAGGGTGATAGATTTGAAGGGTGATAATATAGAAAGTGGTTGTGACTGCGGTTGCTTCCCTTAGTCTGTTAACCAACGCATCTCTCTTTGTGTCTGTGTCTGTCTCTCCGTCTCTGTTTCTGTCTCTCTCTCTCTGACTCTCTGCCTGTTTGTCTGTTTCTGTCTCTCTGTTTCTGTCTCTGTTTCTTTGTCTCTCTCTCTCTCTCTTCTTTCTCTCCCTCCCTCTCTTCTCTCCCTCCTTTCTCTCCCCTTCCCTCCCTCCCTCTCTCTCTCTCCCCCTCTCTCTTTTCTCTCTCTCTCCCTCCCTCTCTCTCCCTCTCTTTCTCTCCCTCCCTCCCTCTCTCCCCCTCTCTCTCTTTCTCTCTTTTTTTCCCTTTGCTTCTTCTGCTTGAAAGTATGAGTACTGAGTGCATTTTTAAATGTGACCCCACGGGCGGGGACTGGATGTAAAAAAAACCATGAGTACTTATGCATTATCCTGGAAAAAAAGAATTTGTTTCTATTACTTACAATGTGTAGATGTTCTTTTTATGACTTTATTGGCTCCCCCCCCCCCCCTTTATTATATGAGTGTATGGGTATTGCAGTTTTTTATTTATCATCATGACATTCAATTTGCATGAGTATAATTAAAAAGTGTTTGTGTTGATCGTGTGCTATGTGAGTATTACATATTTAGTATTATCCCTGAAACACCCCCCCCCCCCACACACACAACTCACACACACACCACACACACACACACACACACACACACACACACACACACACACACACACACACACACACACACACACACTCACTCACTCACTCACCCATATTCTCTCCCTCAATGACTGTATAGGTTTAGATTTCTTCTTGTTTTGTTTCTTGTTTTTATTGTGTGGATGTATGGGTATTGAACATCATGAAGGATCAGTCAGCATTGGTGGCAGAACGATCACAAACCTCCGCTTCGCAGATGACATTGATGGAATAGCAGGATCAGAAAAAGAGCTTGCCAGCCTAACAGAACACTTGAATAAGGCCTCCAAAACATACGGCATGGAAATCAGTGCAGGGAAGACCAAACTGATGACTAATAACACCAACGGCATTAGCACTGATATCAGGGTTAATGACCAGAAGCTGGAAACAGTTCAAAGCTTCAAGTACCTGGGAGTCATTGTATCAGACCAGGGATCCAAGCCAGAAGTAGTATGCAGGACTGCACAGACAATAACAGCTTTGTCAAAACTAAACACCATCTGGAGAGATAAAAATATCTCACTTATCTCCAAGATCAGACTAATGCGCTCCCTTGTCATATCCATATTTCTGTATGCCTGTGAATCATGGACCCTGACTGCAGATTTGGAGAGAAGAGTACAGGCGGTGGAGATGAGATGCTTTCGGAGACTCCTTGGCATCTCCTACAAAGACCACATAAGCAACGAAAGCGTGCATAACAGAATCCAGCAAACCATTGGACCTATGAGAACCTTCTAACGATCGTGAAAAAACGTAAACTTAAATGGTATGGGCATGTCACAAGATCCAAAGGACTTGCAAAGACAGTTCTACAAGGCACTGTCCAGGGAGGAAGAAGAAGAGGCAGACCAAGGAAGAGCTGGGAGGATAACATCAGCGAATGGACAGGCCTAGAACTCAACAAAACCCTGAGAAAGGCAGAACAGAGAGAGGAATGGAGGGAACTGGTTGTTGAGTCTTTGAGGGTGCCCCCACGGTCGTCAGACTACGGGACAGATAGATAGATGGGTATAAAATTTATTTCATTATCATGACATATAATTTGAAACGAGTATAATCTAAAATGAGTGTTGATGGGATCGCATACTGTTTTGGGAATTATATATTGGATATTATCTCTGAAATACACACACACACACACTCTCTGTCTCTCTGTTTCATCTTTTATCGTCTTGCTTATAGTTATAGTATATCCTGATGAAGGATTCATATTTTTATATTTTGAATACTTTATTGGACTTGCCTCTGTACTTAAGTTTTAATGAGTGCCCTATTTCAATATCTTATAATTATGTGTAACAAGTATGTGTACCATTTGACAATATGTAGATGTTTATCTTTATGACTTATTAAGTTTGGTTGTGTTATTTTTCTTGGCTCTGTTGTTGTTCTTGTTGTTGTTGTCTGTTTTTCTCTTTTTATCATCTTTTGTTGGTTTGGTTTTACCTTTTCTTTTGTTTATTTGTTTGTTTTGGTTAGGGTTTTTTGGGGGGTGGGGGTGGGGTATTTTTAGGGTTTTCTTTTATTTGCTTGCTTTGGGAGGGGGGGGGGGTGGGTGTGTGGGGGGGGGGGAGCTGTTTTGAAAAGGGTTATTTACCCTTGTTTTTATTGTGAGACTGTATAAGTATTGGGTTATTATTATTAAGATGTATCCCTAACGGGCGGGGACTGGATGTAAAAAAGCACATGTGTGCTTATTCATTATCCTCGAAATAAAAGAATTTGTCATTGTCATTGTCTCTCCCTCCCTCCCCCTCTCTCTCTTTCTCTCCCTCCCCCCTCTTTCTCTCCCTCTCTCTGTGCCTGTCTCTCTCTTTCTCCTGATTCTCTAAGAGCATACATGTTGGTGCCACTTCAGAAACATGACTCCATTTTTACTTACACATCTGTGTGTGTGTGTGTGTGTGTGTGTGTGTGTGTGTGTGTGTGTGTGTGTGTGTGTGTATTGTGTTGTGTTTTGGTTTGTGTTGTGTTTCGTGGTGGTGGTGGTGGTGGTGGTGGGTGGTGGTGGTGGTGGTGTGTGGTGGTGGTGGTGGTGTGTGTGTGTGTGTGTGTGTGTTGTGTGTGTGTGTGTGTGTGTTGTGTGTGTGTGTGTGTGTGTGTGTGTGTGTGTGTGTTGTTATTGTGTTGTGTTTTGGTGTGTTGTGTTTCGTGGCGGCGGTTGGTGGTGGTGTGTGGTGGTGGTGGTGGTGAAGGTGTGTGTGTGTGTGTGTGTGTGTGTGTGTGTTGTGTGTGCGCGTGTGTGTGCGTGTGTGTGTTGTTGTTGTTGTCTTCAATTTAACGTCTGTTCACTCTAAGTGATATTAGACGAGGGAAGTAGAAAGTGTAAAGGAGTTTAAAGAAGGGAGAAGAAGGAGTGGAAGGAGAAAGGATTAAGAAATAGCATCCGTATTGGGTGTTTGTTTGTTTGTTTGGTTGGTTTTTAGAAAAAAGAAATAATAATAATAACAACAACAACAAAACCCAACAACACACCTAGAAAGGTAATGATAATACTCTTAAACAGGAGCAAAACTTAAAAGTCAACAACGTAGAAAAATGAAATAACAATAATGTAACTACAATAAATAATCGAGTGGACTATGCAATAAACATCTAGCAATGGCAAGGGCTAACTTTGAATTTTCAAATATATTTTCCAGAGACTGTTCAGAAAATGTAGGTAAAAATGGTTTTACAATAGGGCACTCAAATATGATATGAGTATTGGAAATATGATCTCCACATAGACATCTGACATGTTTACAAAATTTTGTAAGGAATGCATTTAACTTCAATCTAAAATATAGTGAATGAACCCTTCTCACAGTTATAAAACGCGAATCTATTTGAGAAGGAGTCATATAACCAAAAATATGGGAAGTGGTCCGGCAATTTTTTAAATATCGTTCCTTGAATTGACCAGATTCTTTAAACTTACCCCATGAAATTTGTTCTAATATACGGTATCCCTCCTGTATAGATAAGGGAACATCCAGTTCTATCGATTCCATGTCATGTCTTGACCCCTTTTTTGCAGCTCTGTCAGCCCACTCATTTGAAAAAATTCCAACGTGAGAAGGCACCCAACAAAAAGAAACAGGAATGCCTCTTAAACTTAGGAGGTTTATGACATACTTAATTTCAAAAATAATTCTAGAAAATTTCTTGAAGTTTGGGGATTTTATAGCATACAATGCTGATTTGGAGTCAACACAAAGCAAGATATGAAAGAAAGAAAATGGAAAATTAAGAATATAATTAAGAGCCATAAGAATTGCAATAAGTTCTGCTGTAAATATTGAACGATGTTTACCAAGATAGTACGATTTCTCAATTTTAAGTGCTGGTATGACAAATGCAGAGCCTGTGTCATGATTTTCTAAAACAGCGTGTGTGTGTGTGTGTGTGTGTGTGTGTGTGTGTGTGTGTGTGTGTGTGTGTGTGTGTGTGTGTGTGTGCGTGCGTGTGTTGTGTGCGTGTTGTGTGTGTGTGTGTGTGTGTGTGTGTGTGTGTGTGTGTGTGTGGTGTGTGTGTGTGTGTGTGTGTGTGTGTGTGTGTGATGTGTGTGTGTGTGTGTGTGTGTGTTTGATGCAGAGTTCAACCAGACAGAGAGAGAAAAAAAAATCTCTTTAAAAAAGTAAAAATAAGATACGGTTAGCGCATTTACAGACGAATATTCATCAACCAGGATTTAATAAGACTGGTGATACTGATAGGAAGCTTGGGGATGTTGATAAAGACAAGTAGTGACGGTCACACTACTTAAGAGAGGAGGAGGAGGAGGAGGCAGAGGAGGAGGAGGAAGAGGAGGTGCAGCAGCAGCAGCAGCAGCAGCAGCAGCAGCAGCAGAATTTTCGTCACGAAGTTCCTGCTATGTATTCACAATCCTTGTGATTTTGTCCCAAACTCACCACTAAATCTACACCGTTTTTTTACCGTGATGATATAACTTTTTTTTTGAGAACAACGCCACCATACTGTATAGTATAGTATAGTATAGTATAGTATAGTATAGTATAGTATAGTATAGTATAGTACAGTATAGTACAGTACAGTATAGTATAGTGTTGTAT
Source organism: Rapana venosa (assembly GCA_028751875.1). Lineage (NCBI taxonomy): Eukaryota > Metazoa > Mollusca > Gastropoda > Neogastropoda > Muricidae > Rapana > Rapana venosa. Next base: position 7,503,590 of record CM054156.1, read on the forward strand.
TGTATTGTATTGTATATATACAACTTTCAGTCACTGCAGATTTCTCTGCGGGAAATTCGGGCTGCTCTCCCTGGGGAGAGAGCGCGTCGCCACAAGCGTAGCGCCACCCATTTCTTCGGCCTCTTTTCCAGTCTGCACGTGTCTTTGCTTCCCTATCAGGGGGCTTTTCTTTCTACAGAATTGTGTAAGGGATAACTCTCTTGTTGCCGTGGGGTTCTTTTACGTGCGCTGAATGTTGCTCCAAGTGTCGTCCAAATTTAGATCTGGGTGTAAAGAAACGTTGCGAAGTAAGTCTTCAATTTTAACGTCTTTCCACTTTAAGTGATACCAGACGGCCCTAAAATAGGAGACTGAATGAAAGAGATGGATGGATGGATGGATAGATAGATAGATAGATAGATAGATAGATAGATAGATCTACGCTGTGTGGTGCGTGCATGCGTTTGAGTGTGTGTGTGTGTGTGTGTGTGTGTGTGTGTGTGTGCGCGCGTGTAATAAAGAGGGAAATACACAAATAGTATTCTTAACATAAACAGATCAAGAACAACATTTAAAATGAAAAAAGAAATGCGAAGAGAACTACAACTACAATAAGTGCCCTATAGGACTTAACAATAAACCTTTAGCAATGTCAAACGTTAGCTTTACACTGTTCAAAACTTCGTCAATGGTATTCTCAGAAAAGGCAGGGAGATAAGGTTTTAAATTCTCATATTCCAGTATGATATGGGTATTTGAAATATATTCACCACATAAGCAGTTAACATCCCTGTTGAATTTGGTTGTGAATGCATTTGATCTAAATGGTGTGTGTGTGTTTGTGTGTGATGGGGGGCTGTTGGGAGAGGGGTGGGGGCACGGTTGATAGAACTAGATGATGAGCCAACTCTGTAGTGACAGATCATTTACCCCCCCCCCCCCCCACCAAAAAAAAGGCCAAAAAGGTTTTATCTCCGAAACACACTCTCTGGCTCTGCTGTTTCACGACGTCACCATGACGTATTTCGATATGACGTCAACATCTCTGGAAGAAAAAACAGCAACAAACTAATACACATGTAGGCCAGCTTAAGAGACCATCCTTTTTTTTCCTTCTTCTTCTTCCCATTTTAACTCAGGCTGCAAGATGGGATGACAGCGTGGTCGTCATCACCTCATGTCTGTCTCAACTCTGTGCACATCCCTCAAGCAGTTGTGGACTACCTAAGCTGTGCTGTTGAATCCTGGAACCTTCGTTTTTCTTCTTCTCAGGGCTTGGGGGAAAGATGTTGTAGTAAAGGCCAAGCGCTACCGGATACGAGTTGAAAGTCGTCGTGCTGTGTCTGTATCCAAATGTTGTGTAGGGGGGGCATCAGGATGAACATGTTCACAGTAGTTTAGTGTTTGGTGTTTCATACAACAGCAACAATCCCGCTAGCTCTTCTCTCGCAGTATTTCTTTGTTCGATTTCTTTTTCGGAGTAGATTCATGATATTTTATAATCAACAATGCTATCACAGCTAGAACTAACTTTGTTTCACGACAGAGCTATTTTCGAAATAATCTAGAGAAAAAGTTGTCCCAAAACATCGAAATTCTTCCAAATCTGGGCAAGATCTTGAGAATTCGTTAATAATCAGTGCAGATACTGATCTCGACTGGGAAACGGAATCATACTCATTTGCATCGATGCGAAAACAACCACAAACGAAATTCTACTGCAAGATGGCGTCACTCAGAGATAGATCTATCTTGTGACTGTGTGAGGCGAGGGACCTGTCTCCAGCAGTGTTGGTTCACGTGCTAGTGTTAGAAGTTCACTAAGTCTGGCCCTGAATCCTCCTCCCCATCCTTGTCATGTCCATCCACACAGAAGATGGCTCAAGGCTTGGATGACGCCCAGGGTATTGCAAAAGGACACGCTTGTCGCAGTTGTCGCCCTGCTGTTATTCTTTTACCTGGTGTCTTCGACTTTGTAGGTCTCTCCGAATCAGCTTGATTTCTGTGATTTTTTTGGGGGGTTCCGGCATCTTTGTGGTATTTTCTATACACACTTATTTCTGCCGCTGTTTTGATCGTTTCTTTGACTTGCGTGGTTATGTGCAATATTAATACCCCGTGTGTTGGGGATGCGGTTTAGTGGAGAAATATCGTGTAGTAGTCAAGGCTGAATGAGCCTTGCCTGTCACACACACACACACACACACACACACACACACACACACAACACACACACACACACACACACATACACACACAGAGAAACCCCCCCCCCCCCCACCACACACACACACAGAGCAAAGGCTACGATCATACGTCTTGATAGCTGGCTTTTCTTTGGTTTGGCCCTGTCACATATTTCTCCAACAACCACTTTATTCGCTTTTTCCTGCACTGTTAGTTTGTCCCAGTTTCTTGAAACTTATTTCTGCTTCCTACTCCTTTCTCCCTGACGAAGATTACACAGAGAAGCTTTACAACAGACCAACTGCAAGAACGAGTAAGAGGAATACATAGGTGGTAAATGGAGCGTAATATTTGTTCGATACTTTAACGTAAAAAAAAACCTGTCTACAAATCAGCAAGTCTTCACATCTAAAATACATGGATTTCACATCTACGTATACAGTATGTACACACCCGGAACCAGGGAAAAAGTGCCGCAGAGATGCTAAAAACAAAGCACAACAACACCGAAACAAAAGCAAGAACATCCTGACCTATAAACGATCTTGTTCCTACTAACTTTGAGACACATGAAAGGAGCCAGAAAGACACAGACTGTCCGTTTGCAAAACCGTCAAGTCTCTGAGTTCAAGAAACTGCTGTTTCAGAATTTCAAGCCAGTACCCTTATCGTAACTCTTCTTCGCTTCCTTTGTTTCGCTTAGTAAAGCAGCAGCTTTTGCGGTTAAGGGAAGACTGTACACATCTACTCAGTGTTGTGACAAACATCTCACACTCTTTTTTCCCCCCTCAACTTTCAAAAGATTTCAAACTGCTGATACAAACTGTGCCAAGAGAGAGGACAGAAATTAAACTGAACTCAAACATAACTGCAGAAATAAAAAAAATAAAAAAAATCAATGAGCAAACCCCTGAAACCTCACAAACAAGAAACCATTTCCGGTTTCCCGCCATCACGTGCTTCCGGTACCCCTTGACCTACTTTTTACCGAACTTCATCCAGCTCATATCTGCTAGCAAGGAACTTCAAAATATTCTCAACAGAATTCCAAGCCTGTTCCATATTTTGGGAGTCTTCTTCGCCCCCTAACTTCCGAGCTACTTTGTGAATTTGACACTGTCCTCCATATTCTGCCATCCCTAGCCAAGAATCAAATGAACGTGATAGGCCCTATACTCCTCCTGAAATATTCCAGATAACCAGGTGTACTCATCCTAGCTACCTAGTCACACCCTTACCGCTGTATATCCGACTCCTGCGGCCCTGGCTTTCAGTTCTTCATGTGCCTGGGGAGAAGAAGGAGCGGAGTTGATAACTGTACACTGTGGAGTGTCGGCGGACTGAGGGTAAAATCACTGCTATGAATCGGTGCGGAAGCTGCGCCCCTTGTTGCCACAGAAACCCTGTCGTGAGGAAAGGCGTGGGGGGCGGGAGGTGGCCGGGTGGGTCATCATGTGGTCTTACAGGCTGTACCGCTACCCTTCCCCTGCTGCTGGTCTGTGAGTTCCAACCCTCCCTCCCCCCACCCTATGTTGTATTATTATATATAATAATGATAATAATAATAACAATGTATGGAATTTATATAGCGCTGAATCTTGTAAAGCAACAAATCATATATATATCATATTATATTATACCACTTTTAAGTCACGGCAGATTTCTCCGCGTGCAATTCGGGCTGCCCTCCCCGGGGAGAGAGCGCGTCGCCACAAGAACAGCGCCACCCCCATTATTTGTTTTTCTTTTCCTGTCTTCAACTGCATTTGTTTCCTTATCAGAGTGAGCTTTTTTCTCAACAGAATTTTTGCCAGGAACTCTCTAGTTGCCGTGGGTTCTTTTACGTGCGCAAAATAAGTTTGTGTAACTGACTGGACCTCGGTTTCTTGTCTCATCCGAAAGACTAGCACCCACCCCACCACTCATGGTCTAATGGATGGGGGAAAGTTTTGGGCCCAAACGGGGATCGAACCACCGCACACTTCCGACCCGGACTTTTGGCTTTGTAGGCAGGCGCGTTACCTGTAGACCCCCGTGTCTCATGCCTTGTCTGTTTTGCCCCCACGTTTCAAGGTTGTTGGGGGTCTTTTGGTGGTTTTATTTTGTGTGTCTCTTTTTAAGGCATCCCCCCCCCCCCCCCATATTATTTCTTTGCATAGCCGACCACATTATACACGTAAAAGAATATATATATTTTTTAGTTGTTATTCTTATAAACGCAACTTAGTAACTCTGTAATATTTTAAGTACAGCCTTTAAGATATATATTTTGCCGAAAAATACCATGTTTTCCAGTTATCAACACCCCCCCCCCCCCCCACCTCCAAGAAAAAGATTATCATGTCTCTTGTATGGAAAGACATTGGCATATATTGTTACAGGGGAGAGAGATTTATGGAGAGAGAGAGGGAGGGGGGAAGGGGAGAGAGAGAGGGGGGGCGGAGGAAGGAGAGAGAGAGAGAGAGAGAGAGAGAGAGAGAGAGAGAGAGAGAGAGAGAGAGAGAGAGATTGATTGATTCTAGAACGACAATCATCATCATAGGAAGACAACCTATAAACTACAGTCACACCACATGTACCATGATTTCCTATTATCAAATCTTGTGTGTGTGTGCGCGTGCGTGCGGTGTGTGTACATGTGTATATGCAATCTTGTGTGTGTGTGTGTGTGTGTGTGTGTGTGTGTGTGTGTGTGTGTGCGTGTGTGCTGTGTGTGTGTGTGTGTTGTGTGTGCGTGCGCGTGCGTGCGTGTGTGTTGTGCACTTTCAGAGTGCATGGCGTCAGCGAAAGCTTGACTGACAGCAGCAGCATGGTGTCGGAAAGCAGCTGCCCGCAGGCAGTAGCGCAGGCGGTGTACCGCGCCCTGCTCAGCGGCACCAAGCTGCCCGCCCTCAACGACTCGGGAGAACTGCGGGCCGCGCTGCTGACCTTCCAGCCCTACCTGGCCGCCAGCGAAAGCCAGGAGGCCGACCTGGCCAACAAGAACAGGCCGGACGGCAGGAGCGTGGACCACGCGCCCGTCAGCTCGCTTCTGGCCCCCAAAGCCAGCCCCAAGCCCAGGACCGCGGACAAGTCCAAGAAGAAGTCCTCCTCGCCTTCCTCCTCCTCCTCGGTGCTGATGATCGAGGCTCTGTCCCGGCGGAGGATGGACGCTGTGCGGCAGCTGCACGAGGTGTGTCCGCAGCTGCTGGCCTCCATCCCCCTGTTTGACCAGCGGTCAGCCCTGCCGGCCACCAGCCCCGACACGCGCCCTTCCACCTCCGGCTTCTGCCACCACCCCGGCGTCCCCTTCAAGTGCAGCCCTTCCAGCCAGATCCCCCCGCACTCCGCCTCGGCCTCCTCCTCCTTCTCCCTGACGCCCAACGTCTGCCAGCTGAACCGGTCGTCCCAGCTCCTGGACCTGGCTGCCGAGAACCAGACCCTGCTGGTCTTCGTCCTGCAGAACCACCCCGAGATGGGCAGGCAGCCCTGGAGGAAGGACGGCCCTCCCAGCTCACCGCCCTCCGCTCGAGCTCAAGCCTCCAGGAAGAGCGACGCTTATGACGGCGTCGGTTCGGCGCGCGACTCCCGTCAGTATCGCGGGGACACCCCCCACGCGCAGACCCTTCCTCCCGCCAAGGATGTCGGCGCGCAGAGAGGCCAGGTCACGAGACGCGATGAAGTTCGGGGTCATCCTGTTGGGCCTGGAGGTCTTGCCAGCGACGATGAAGAAAGAAACGGTGTTGAAGAAGAGCTGCTGGCCGATTTGGACCCCAACAACCCCGTGACCATCTGCATTCGCAAAAATAACCCTGATGTGCTCCAGTACCTGCTGTTCAAACACGTGTGGCAGCACTTCCTCCTGGATGAGGTTTTCCACCAGCCGCACACCAGCTACAACTGCGAGATGCTCCTGGAGGAGCTGCTGGGCGGCTGCCCAGACTGCCTGTGGTTTGTGCACTGCGCTGCTCTCATGGGGTGCCCCCAGCTCCTGCAGCTGGTTCTGTCCGGGCAGTTCTGCCAGCATCCGCTGAAGGGGATCTCCATCCCCAGCGTCATGCCTCAGGACTCGGGCACTTCTTCCCCGCTCAAAGAGGACGGCGGCAAGAGCGCCCACGCCAAACTGCAGGCCCTCTCCGCGCAGCTAGAGGCGGGGGAAAACCACCGGGGCAAGAAATCGGCCAGAATCGCCGACGGTTCGAAGATCGTCATACTGCAGGAGCACCTGGAAGACTCAGTTGCCGTGGAAGGTGACCCGGACACGGACAACAAATCTCCGCACGAGAGAAGCGGAGTCCACACCTCAAAGCAGGCCGCGTCCCCTAACCCCCCCAGGAGCATCCCCTCGTCCTCAGCCACCTACAGCAAGTCCGCCCAGGGCGGCGCCTGGCCAGAAGGCCAAACCCACGAGTCCAAGACGGCGTCCCTCTCCGCCAGACCCAGGAACACATCTCTGGACATCCCGGAGAAGCTCCTGGCCTCCAGTTCCCTGAGCCGGTCCTTCTCCCACACGCCCCTGCCCGACCCCAACAAGGCCTTCCCCGTCTCGCTGCCCATCATGGACCGCTGGATCTCGCGCTGCATGCACGTCAGGCTGGCGCCTCTCCACCTGGCCTGCTGGCGCTGCGACCCCGACACCATCAAGGTCCTGCTCCGCCACGGCGCCGACGTGCGCGCCCTGGCTGAAGAACTGGCCGCCCCGGACTCGCACCGCGGCGACACGTCCAGCAGCCAGCCCACCGACCTGCCCAGCGCCGAGTCCTCCTCCCTGGAGATGAGCCTCAACTTCGTGTCCGTCACCGTCAACTCCAGCAGCCTGGAGCTGGACACGCGCCACAGCAGCCTGGAGGAGGTGCTGAAGAAGAAGGGCGGCCTGGACAAGCCCAGCGGCCTGTCGGCTCTGGCCATGCTGGCCCTGGGCATCAGGTCTCCTCCGGACTTCTCCCTGTCCATCGGCAAGTCCCTGGGCCTGGTGCTGCCCACCCTGCCCGAGCTGTGGGGAGGTCAGGTGGACCGCACCAGCTGGCGGGCCAAGCAGAGCTTGCTGGAGGCCCTCAACCTCCTGCTGGACGCCGGCTGCGACGTCAACGTCTCCTCCAGGGTCTTCGGCAAGACCTACAGGTCAGTTTCTAGCGCTGGCCGTGTCAGCGTTCCCGTTTTTTGTTTTCCATTCCCCGGGCATCATCATCACCGCCGCCAGCCTCCACCACGCGTGTGCTGAACGCGGGGTATTGGTTTCACCACACTTGTTACGAAATCCGCTGTGTAGATGACTGATCAGCTGCGTACGTACAGCGAGGCGGGAGTTCAGTTTTTGGGTGCATGCTGGGTAGTTTCAAGTTTCCACAACATTGATATGTTTGTCGGGCGTTCCCCAGCTTAACACCCTCGGGGTTACCCAGTCTGTGGTCTCTGTCTCATTGATCACAACTTGGAATCACTGCGGTACCGTGAATATAGACTTATACAGTGGCTGGGAAGTTTGCGTGTATGGCTGTTTTCAAGTGTCTCGCCCTAAAGGCAGCCACATTCCACTTTCAGAGGAAATGATGATATGAGTTATGTGATCTTTCATGCTTACAACTGGGTCCCCTGTGTACGGGAAGGACAGCTAGCTCGGCAATGGCGGACCAGAGGATCTGCACACGAGGTCACCTGGCAGATCCTAACTTGCCCCACTCTTCATCCACACTGTGAGGGCAAAATGTACACCCTACCTTTACCAATGGGGCCATTTTCGCGCATACGACAGTACCCCCACCTCCCCCCTCACCAGTTACTTGACTTATGCCTCTTGGTTCCTTGGGGAACATAGGGCTGCAACAACACCCCTCTAACGAACTCGGTTTTGGGAGATCCTCTTCAGCTCGGCCCATGTCATTCCGGCTGCCTTCGTTTCTTCTTCGTCAACACTTCTGCGCCAGGTCTGTTTTAGTCGACCAACTTTCCGCTTCCCTTGTGGATTCCAGTCAAGGGCCTGCCTGGTGACATTTGACGCAGGCTTGCGGAGTGTATGGCCGATCCATCCCCACTTCCTTTGTTTAATAATGGACTCGATTGGGGTTTGTCTGGTCCGGTCCCACAGTTGTTGGATATGACTTCCGGCCACCTGATGTTGAGGATGTTCCTGAGGCATTTGTTGGTAAAAGACTGGAGTTTGTGGGTGTCCCCCACCAATAAGGTATCCACATTTCGACTTCCGGGATACAGTTGTGAATTGAACCTACCAATTTTGCCAGGGCAGTCAGGAGCTACCTCCCTGCTCTTTCCGATTTTCAACTGTTACTGTGGGTTCTTTTGACGTGCACAAGTCTGTAAGCACACAGGTCTGACTGGTTTAGAGTCTCCTCCGAAAGATTTGATATTCAGTTCGATTTTCCTGTCAAACCGGGAAGAAAGGGCAAGGCTTGGAATCGAACCCAGAACCTCACGGTTTACTTGTGAGGCAGGTGAGCGCCTTAACCGTCCTGCCACCTTCCTTCTATTTTTGGGATAGGAAGTCTGTTGCCTTAAGTATTGTATTGTATTGTATTGTTTTTATATTGTAGTGTGTTGTGTTGTGGTGTATTGTGTTGTGATGTATTGTGTTGCATTGTGTTGTAGTGTATTGTATTGAATTTGTTGCATTGAATTATATTGCATTGTATCACTTTCAGTCATGGCATATTTCTCTGCATGAATTTCGGGCTGTTCTCCCCTTGGAGAAAGCACGTCGCCACAAGAGCAGCGCCACTCACTTCATTTTTTCTCTCATTTGTATGTCTATTTGTTTCCCAATAATTGCGGCTTTTTCGTGTGTGTGTATGTGTGTGTGTGTGTGTGTGTGTGTGTGTGTGTGTGTTGTGTGTGTGTGTGTGTGTGTGCGCGTGCGTACATGCGCGTGCGTGCGTGAGAGAGAGGTTTATTCATATTTATGCCTAAGCCCCTTTCCGAAAGAGGAGGGAGGGAGGAAGGGAAGGGGGGAGAGAGACAGAGACAGACACATAATTTACAATTCACTTCCCCACAACAAGTTCCAAACATAAGCCAACCCATCCCTCTCTAACATATCCAACAACCACTTCACCCAAAACTATGTGCCACACAAAAAAGTTGAAACATTTTCTTTGAGAATAAATGTGTGTGTGTGCGTGCGTGCGTGTGTGCGTTTGCGTGTGTGTGTATATATGTGTGTGCATGTGTGTGTAAGTGTGTGTGTGTTTTGTGTGTGTGTGTGTGTGTGTGTGTGTGTGTGTTTTCGAGTTCGATTCATTTTACGTCTCTTCACAAATTGCGATATTAGACGTGTGAGTGTGTGCGTGTGTGAGCGCGTGCGTGCGTATGCGTGCGTTTGTTCGAGCTCGATTCATTTTACAAATTGTGATAGTAGACGTGTGTGTGTGTGCGCGCGTGCGTGTGCGTGCGTGCGCGTGCGTGCGGGCGTGTGCGTGCGTTTGTTCGAGTTCGATACATTTGACAAATTGTGATATTAGATGTGTGTGTGTGTGTATGCGCGCGCGCGAGCGTGCGTGCGTGCGCGTGCGTGCGTGCGTGTGCCTGCGTTTGTTCGATTAATTTAACAAATTGTGATATTAGACGTGTGTGTGAGTGTGTGCGCGCGCGCGAGCGAGCGTGTGCGTGTGCGCGCGTGCGTGCGTGTGCCTGTGTTTGTTAGAGTTCGATTCATTTGACAAATTGTGATATTAGACGTGTGTGCGTATGTGTGCGTGCGTGTGTGCGTGCGTGCGTATGCGTGCGTTTGTTTGAGCTCGATTCATTTGACAAATTGTGATATTAGACGTGTGTGCGTGTGTGTGCGTGCGTGTGTGCGTGCGTATGCGTGCGTTTGTTCGAGTTCGATTCATTTTACAAATTGTGATATTAGACGCGCGCGCGCGTGTGTGTGTGTGTGTATGTGTGTGTGTGTGTGTGTGTGTGTGTGCGCATGTGTATGCATACGTGTGTGTGTGTGTGTGCATGTGCACGCGCGAGCGTGCGTGTGCATGCGTGCATGTGCATGTGTGTGTGTATATACCAGAGCCATGGAGCTGTTCCTGGAGCCCTCCGTGGACCTCTACTACGCGCCCCTCATGCCCCGCGGCGGACGCGACTCTGCCGTGCTGCGCTGCATGGACCTGGAGCACGTGGCCGACACGGTGCTGCACGCCTGCTGGGAGCTGTGCGCGCGCGGCGGCAAGCTGGGCCCGGCCTTCGCCGCCTCCATGGAGTGGAGCCTCTTCCGCATGGACTGGACCTTCCTCAAGACTGAGGCCTTGCAGAACCGCTTCATGCACCTGGCCATCTTCCTGGGCCTCTTCCCGCCTCTGGACCCGGACCTCTACATGGGGGCAGCTGCTGGTGCTGGAGGAGCTCGGAGGAGGAGGGCGTCCGGTTCTTGCCCTTCCAGCGACGAGTCTCAGAGCTCGGTGGGTCTGTCTCCTGGCGGGGTGGACCTGCAGGACAGTCACCTGCCGCCCTACTCCTCCCCGCCCAGGCCGTCCTGCGTGCCCTGGGTTCACGCCGCCTCTGCCGGCTCCACGTCCTCCCAGTCTCCCGCCGACAGCGACGTGGGCATCGTGACCGAGGCGCCCCAGGTGGCCCTGACCTTGGAAGCGGGCGCCCCCGTGGTGGTGTCCTACTACGCCAACGCCGCGACCCAGTCCTCGTTGGACGGACATCACCACGGATCCTTCCCCGTGCCCCCGGCGCACCAACAACCTCAGCGAGACGGCCACCCTGGAAACCAGTCCTCCTCCACCCCGTGTCTCCCAGCTTCCTCCACCAGGACCAAGCAGAGCGAGCCCCTCAGCACCAGCAGCCCCGGTCCTGCCCTGAAGGCTCAGATCGCCAGGTGGAGTCTGGAGGAGCGGCAGCGGAGGTGCCTGAAGAAGTTCGTCAACGAGGTGGAGCGCCTGTCGCTGCCCCAGTCCTGCCTGGCCCTCATCCTGCGCTTCCTGTGCCAGGCCGACCTCAACATGCTGGCCAGCATCACCCAGCACAGGCTGCAGACCTCCTCCTCGGCCACCGAGACCCCGCTGCAGCGGCTGCACGACGCCCTGCGGCAGGCGCAGCTCAGGACGCTGCAGCACCGCTGCAAGCTGGCCGTGCTCACCACAGTCGGCCTCAGGACCCGGGCCGTGCACAGCCTCCCCCTGCCCGACTGCCTCAAGCGTTACCTGCTGGACCCGTCCTGACTGAGAGGCACCCGCATACCTGCTGCAGACGTACAGGGATTTTTTTTTTGCCCAGGAGGTTTCCTCAGGTTGGTTTTAGACCATGGATGAACAGGAGTTTTCCAGGAGGGAGGTATCATCAGGAGGGGTGATCTTCTATCGAGGTGCTGGATCACCTCCACACACTGTTTATCTGCAACGAGTGTGCTCCTGTTCGCTATCTCAGCTGAAACCATCCCGTGATATCGCGAAACTGTGACACCTTTCTGTTTGCCGTGTGCGCAATATCACCCGTTACATAATTCTCATAATCAGAAACCCCAAGGCTTGTTGTGTTGGACATGGACGCAGGGCCAGTGTGTGTTAGTTTTTTTGTTTTTTCTTCTTCCCCTGCTTACAAAAGCTGAGCTATTTTCCCAGTTCCAGGAATTTGCTTACCTGAAGTATCTGAGAGATTTCATTTCACCAGGTAGGCAGTCCCAGGCCATTACGTGATGTTTTCAGTGTGTTATTTGTGATTTCGTCAAAAGGATTCACCATTTTCTTCAATTTTCCGAAGCAAAGCGGGAATCAGGTATGTGTTAGATTTGAGGTCGGCACACTCCCATAGTGATTATTCCCAGGTGGGATGAGGGAGACAGACGTGCATGTTCTGGGTGACCCCCAGAGTGTTAAGCTGGAGAATGCGCGACAACATTTCACACCACACTGGCATTTTTTTAAAAAGAGCTGTTCCAGCCTGGAATACTGTGGTTGATATACATTAAAACGTTGTTATGTTGTAAAACGTTGTGTTGAGATTGAATTCAGCCGTGACAAGCTCTTAATGTAACAACTTGCACTCTTCTTTTTAAGGAGAGAAAAAAAATCCTCTGAAGTCGGAGTGTGGCTGCCTATATGGCGAGGTACTTGAAAAGAGTCATACACAGTCATGTCTATCTATCTATCTATCTATCTATCTATCTATCTATCTATCTATCTATCTCTCTCTCTCTCTCTATATATATCTCTATATCTATCTATCTATCTCTATCTATGTATCTATATATATCTATATCTATCTATATCTATCTATCTCTGTCTGTCTGTCTGTGTATGTATGTATGTATGTATGTATGTATGTATGTATGTATGTATGTATGTATGTATGTATGTATGTATGTATGTATTTTTTTTTTAAAGAGGCTGTTCCAGCCTGGAATACTGTGGTTGATACACATTAAAACGTTGTTATGTTGTAAAACTTTGTGTTGCATGTATTCATGCTCATACATGTTTTATATTCTATATCCAACACGTTAACCATCTTTTACCTCCCAGGACGAAATCATGTCATTAATCCAGTGGTAGCTAGACGACGACTCAAAGGTTGATATACTTCTTCTCCCCGAAGTCGGAATGCGGCTACCTTAATAGCCGGTAAAAAAACAACAACCACCGATTGCAAACGCAAAAAATCTCACCAGCAGTGGTGGACCTCGAAGCTGTAACTGAGGAATGAAAACAATATACATACGTTGTTGTTGTCGTTGTTGTTGTCGTTGTTGTTGCCGGGCGTTCCCCAGCTTTACACCCTGGGGGGTCACCCAGAACATGCACTCTGACTCACTCATCATCCCACCTGGGAACCTCTGTGAGATAGGAAGTACACACTGGATGAGAAGTTTGCCTGTATGACTCTTTTCAAGTAACCTCGCCATAGGACAGCCATACTCCGACTTCAGAGGATTTTTGTCTCTCCTTTAACAAAGGAGAGTGCGGGTTGTTATGTTAAGAGCTTGGCATGGCTGAAGGCAGCAATCTCAACACAACATTTTACAACATTTTAGTGTAGGCCTTGGCAAATTCGCTGACATCAATAACTGACACAGCTTTTTTTGGCCTGGGACAGAATATACATATCATCTATGCTTCTTGCCTGTGATATTTTTTTGGCGTGCTTATTCACCCCCCCCATCCCCATGCCCCCCATCCTCCCCCCACCCTCGGCCCTTTTTTACCAGTTTACCAGTGCCAATGCGATTATTTGTCTTGCAATGACTCAAAGTGTGGATTTCGAAATATCTTAACGAGATGTCATCGGATTAAATTTGTTTTTAGTCATCTTCTGTGTGTGTGTGTGTGTGTGTGTGTGTGTGTGTGTGTGTGTGTGTGTGTGTGTGTGTGTGTGTGTGTGTGCTCTGCGTGTTGTATGCTCTGTGTCTTGTGTGCTGTGTGTTTGTGTGTATCTGTGTGCGTGTGCGTGTGTATTATACATTAAGCCAATTAAGTTAGGCATTATACATTCACCCCATTAAGTTAGGCATTATACATTAAGCCAATTAAGTTAGGCATTATACATTAACCCCATTAAGTGAGGCATTATACATTCACCCCATTAAGTTAGGCATTATACATTAACCCTATGAAGTTAGGCATTATACATGAACCCTGTTAAGTTAGGCATTATCTTTTTTTCTCCACACCAATTAAGAACTCATCAACTGTCTACTTCACAAAAAAATCAGATGTAAGTTCGTAGTTCGAAACCATGGTCTCTCTTCAGTACGACCTGTCACAGAAGCGCTACAGAGTACTCAAGCCGAGAACTCTGCCCTATAAAATCAGTTTTCTTCCCACCTCAATTCTGCTCCATGTTGTTGTGTATGGCTCGTCACCCACCGGAATTTCTCTCTGAGATAATAAAGGTTTTGAATTGAATCTTATCTTTTTCTCCCCCCTCGAAGCCCTCCCCCCTCTCCACTTCCCAAGCCCCCTCTCCCCCCCCCCCCCCCCCCCCCCCCCCCCCCCCCCCCCACATTTTTTTCCAAGCGTTTCAAAACCTGTGTCTCACAAGCCAGAGAAAGTGGCCAATATTCTTCAAGGTTCACTGCCACCCCTCTCATTTTCATTTTTCATTTCATTCTTTTATATCGAGGATAATGGAATAAGCACTGATGTGCTTCTTTTTTCCCCCATCCAATCCCCGTGTGTTTGCGGTTTTGTCAATTCTGTCATCTGTTCCCACCGGCACACAATGGCCTACTCTTACGAAAAGCGGAACAGGATTTAACGTGTGCGCACGATGTTCTGCGTGCGTTCGCACACGGGGCCTCGGGTTTTAGTCTCATCCGAAGGACTTTTGGGGGAGAGTGGAGTCTGCACTGATGTTAACTCCAGAGGGAAAAAATCCCCTTGAACGGGAATCGAACCCGGATCGTCAGATTGCGGGCGCAATGTTCTAACCACTAGGCTATCCCGTCCCCCCCCTCTATGCTACGTAGCCTACTTGTTGCAATATATCGCAAGGTGACAAGAATGTTTCGACACTGTGGAGGTTTTGAGTCAACCAACTTGAAGAAAATAAACTTTAAATAAAGAAAAAGAAAATACCCCCCCCCCCCCCCAGCCTCCCTCCCCGTTGTTAGCGGACTAGACAAAATTGCTATTTTCCCTGTGACTCCTATCTAGGCTTGGAAGGGGGTGGGGGGATGGAGGGGGGTGCAGGAAAGGGGTACGGGGAATGGGAGTGGGGGGGGGTGGGTTGCACCTTCTGTTGAATCAGCTGAGTGTACTCTTTGGCTCTGTTACGGGGTAGGGTGTGAGTGTGTGTATGTGTGTGTGAAAGAGAGAGAGAGAGAGAGAGAGAGAGAGAGAGAGAGAGAGAGTGATTGTGTGTGAGTGTGAGAGAGGCACAGAGAGAGAGAGAGACAGAGTGAGAGCGTGTATGTGTGACAGAGAGACACACACACACACAGAGTGTGAGTGTGTATGTGAGAGAGAGTAAGAGAGAGAGAGACAGAGAGAGACAGTGTGTGTTTGTGACACAGAGAGAGAAAGAGAGAGAGAGAGAGAGGGGGGGAGGGAGGGGGAGAGAGAAGAGAGAGAGAGAATATGTGTTGTGAGAAAAAAAAGAGAGTGTGTGTGTGCGTACGTGCGTGTGTGTGTGTGTGTGTGTGTGTGTGTGTGTGTGTGGTGTGTGAGAGAGAGAGAGAGAGAGAGAGAGAGAGACAGACAGAGACAGACAGAGACAGAGAGAGAGACACACACACACAGAGAAAGAGAACCAGAGAGAGAGAGAGAGAGGTGTGTATGTATGTGTGTGTGGTGAGTGTGTGTGTGAGTAAGTGCAGGCCCCTTGGAATGGTAGCAAACTTGCATTATGTACGGCACGAGTGAGTAAACACGTGCTGTTTTGAAACCCCCCCCCCCCCCCCCACCCCACCCCCCTATCTCCCCCCCCCCCTTCACTTTCTCTATCAAAGAACATTTCTATTACAAGAAAATCCCATTGATGTCTTTTACACATAAATCTGTAATAAATGATCGTCTCAAGGCCTTAAAGAAAAAGGCTAGACAAAAAAAACCCCAACCCTCCTCAAGTTTAAGCAAGATTGGAATTCTAACCTCTGGTTTTCTAGAAATGCGAGTAGTATTTACCACTTGGTTCTCAAATCTTAAAGTGAGCACAATGGAGCATAGAGCAGTGAGCAGATATTGATTTTCACGGTTTTTGTTGTTGTTGCAATATTGATGATATAAAAGAGGCTACAATCATAAATGTGCAATGTATTTTATCAATAACTGTCTACAAACAGAATTTTTAATTCACGTAGATGATTTGGGGATTAAAGGAATGTAAGGTCCCCCCCCCCCCCCCCCCGGAAAAAAGAAAGCAACAACAACAACACACACACTAACAATCTACAAGAACACACACACCCACACTAACAATCTACAAAAAAGTATTGTTAAACTACATAAATGACAAACATTAATGTTAAACCGCGTGACAGATTGCTAAGATGACATAGAATTAAAGAAATGTAAGATCCAACACCCCCCCCCCCCCCCCCCACCACCACCTCATTTGCATTTTCTTTACGTCTGTTTAACCATCTTTCTTCCTCCCAATCCTTTTTTTTCTCCTCACCGTCAACTTGTCTGTTTTTTCACACTTTCCCGTTTTTCACAAAATTTCTTTCTTCCCTCCATCCCTCTTTCCACATCTTCTGTCAATTTTTCTGTCTTTCATTCCACCCCTTTCTTTTCCACACTCTTTCTTCTGAGCTTTCTTTCTTTCTCGCCCCAGCTTCTTTTGTTTGAAAATTCCGATAATTAAATATATACGAATGGTCCCAGAAGGGAGGCTTGAGGAACACCTTGTGAAAGTAAAAAAAAACACCCAGGAGAGGTGTGAAAAGCCCCGGCGCGCGGAGATATGGGGTAGGTGTGTACGGGTATGTGTATACAGGGGCTGACGGAGTCTGCCCATCTCGGCAAACACGGCACAGGTATGGACAAATATTACCCCAGCCTCCAAGCCAAGGTGGTCATTGTGAGCGAAACAGATTGCATTGTAGTCTTCCTCTCTTCCTTCTTAACTCCCAGAGGGTGGGGGTGTCAATGGACGTCGGTGGAGTAAGAGTTTGTTCACTAAAATCCATTTTCTGTCGGTGTGTGTGTGTGTGTGTGTGTGTGTGTGTGTGTACCTCAGTGAGAGTCTTGGCTGAATGCTTTTTCCATCTCTTTTGTATTCTGCTTTATTGAGTCGCTTTGCAATCACGGTAGCTTTCTCTGTGTGTGTGTGACGTTTAAACAGCTATTTTGGGTATAACGCCATGCTTAAGTATTGCGACACTGCATTTGTACAGCAATTTTATTAACCACAGATTTCTCTGCATGAATTTCTGGTTGCCCTCCCTGGGGAAAGCCTGTTGCCACAAGCCAAGCATTATCTTGCCCCCCCCCCCCCCCCCCCTCCAAAACGAACAAACAAAAAAACCCCCATACACACACACAGGCAGAAGGACTGTGTTTTTCCCCTGGCCCAGTCCAAAAGACTAATACAACAGCACCCAGATTACCACAGCTGTTTTAATACACTGCCAGAATATGTTTGCCATTGAACAGCTGCCTATCTTTAAGAAAAAAAAGTAAAGGTGTCCCTTAACTTATGCAGTCCTTGGGAAGCGAGATGCCAGAGACCTCAACTTCTCCAGGGCCAGCATATCGAGGGCGGCGCCCATCTCCTCTCCCTCGCTGCTTTTTACCTTCCCTGACCCTAAAAGAGGGCAGGTACCCACTTACAGATGGGTGAACTGGGGGACTGTACTGAAACCAAGTCGCGCAAACGGTCGCCCATCCAGTTAGTAACCACGCTCGATGCTGCTTAACCTTGGCGTGAGGAGAGCGAGTGCTCGGACCACTGAGCTATCCCTTCCCCTAAGCCTATCTTACAGTGTTACAAACCATAAGACACAAACTAAGAC
The DNA here is from genome assembly GCA_028751875.1 of Rapana venosa. Taxonomy (NCBI): domain Eukaryota; kingdom Metazoa; phylum Mollusca; class Gastropoda; order Neogastropoda; family Muricidae; genus Rapana; species Rapana venosa. The sequence continues at coordinate 7,521,138 of CM054156.1, forward strand.
AAAACTGAATGCATTCTTTGAAATGTATCTTCAAGAGCACGAGCACGCACGCATGAATGCATGCATACATGCACACACACGCACACTTGCACGCTCGCGCACATTCACTTACTCACGCACACACACACACACTCACACACAGACTCCTACACACACACACACACACACACACACACACACACACACACACACACACACACACACAACACACTTATAAATTATAGTTGATGTTTTTGTTGTGTCAAATAAGTCTACATGACTTAAATAGCAATAACATATTCTGAATCTGAATCACACACACACACACTCATATAACACACATAGACATACGCAACCACTTTCCTACATAACGACAATAAAGTTTCCTGATTCACACACACACACGCACACACACACACAAACACACACACACACACACACACACACACACACACACAACACACACACACACACACACACACACACCACCACACAACCACTTTACGACCTAACGACAATAAAGTTTCCTGATTCAAACACACACACACACACACACACCACACACACACACACACACACACAACACACACACACCATTTCATTTTCATTCCCCACGATTTTGCCCGTGACAACATTCCTGATGGGAACCACCCCCAGCAGCAAGAAATCTAGTCCATCCTGTCTACCAACTGCCTAGTCCATTTTTTTGCTCTGTGTGTGATTGTGTGTGAGAATGTGTGAGTGGTGCCGAGCGTGCAGAGATGTTGAGTGTTTGTGTGGAAAGAGTCAGTGTGAGTATGAGGGGTGTGTGTGTTGTGTGTGTGTGTGTGTGTGTGAGTGTGTGTGTGTGTGTGATGTGTGTGTGGGAAAGAGAGTGTGTGGTGTGTGTGTGAGTGTGTGTATATGTGTTGAGTGAGTGAGGAGTGTGGTAGGAGAGATGTGTGTGTGTGTGAGAGAGTAGAGAGGAGAGAGTGAGTAGGTGTGTGGGGTGAGAGAGTAGAGAGAGAGAGAGGAGAGAGAGAGAGTGAGTGTGATGTGTGTGTGTGTGTGTGTGTGTAGTGAGTGTGTGTGTGTGAGTAGTGTGTGTGTGTGTTGTGAGATGAGAGGAGAGAGAGGAGAGAGAGTGAATGTGTGAGTGAGTGAGTGTGTGTGGTGTGGAGTGAGTGTGTGTGTGTGTGTGTGTGAGTGATGTGTGTGTGTGTGGTGAGAGTGTGTGGTGAGTGAGTGTGTGGTGAGTGGTTTTGTGTGGAGTGAGTGAGTGTGTGTGTGTGTGTGTGTGGTGGAGGAGAGTGTGTGGGAGTGGTGTGTGTGTGAGTGTGTGTGTGAGAGTGAGTGTGGTGTGTGTGAGGATGGATGAGTGTGTGTGTGTGTGTGTGGGTGGTGTGTGATGTGGTGTGTGTGTGTGTGTGTGTGTGTGAGTGTAGTGGTGTGTGTGTGAGTGGTGGTGTGAGTGATGTGTGTGTGCTTCCATTTTACGTCTGTTCACTTTAAGTGATATTAGACGAATGTGTATGTGTGCGTGCGCGCGCACGCGCGTGCGCGTAAGTGTATGTTTATTTTAATTTTACTCTTTTATTTATTTTATTCTTTTATATCGAGGATAATGGAATAAGCACTTATGTGTATGTTTATTTTAATTTTATTCTGTTATTCATTTTATTCTTTTATATCGAGGATAATGGAATAAGCACTTATGTGCTTTTTTTTAATTTTTTTTTTACATCAAGTCCCCCGTGTGTATGCGGTTTTGTAAATTCTGTCACCTGTTCCCACTGGCAAACAATGACCTACTCTTACGAAATGCGGAACAGGATTTAACATGTGCGCAAGATGTTCTGCTGGTGTGTGTGCGTGAGTGTGTGTGTGTGTGTGTGTGTGTGTGTGTGTGTGTGTGTGTGTGCGAGAGAGAGAGAGAGAGAGAGAGAGAGAGAGAGAGAGGAGACTTTGTGTCTGTGTAACATACACGCACGCACGCACGCACGCACGCACAGACAGACAGACAGACAGACAGACACACACACACGAACACACACACACAACACACACACACACACACACACACACACACACACACACTTGCTCCGTTATACACACACACGAACACACACAATTTCTCTGATATATTTACACACACGCATGCATGCACGCACGCACACAAGCACGCCTACACACACACTCACTCACACACTCACAAACGCCCACAATTTAACTCATACTCACACTCATTCACTCATTCACACACACACACACACACACACACGCGCGCGCGCGCGCACGCACGCACGCACGCATAGACACATACTCATTCACTCATACATACACACATACACGCACGCACGTATACACACACACACACACTCACACATACACACACTCACACACACTCACAGACACACACACACTCACACACACACACACACACACACTCACACACACTCACACACACTACACTCACACACACACACACACACACACCCCACACACACACAAAACACACACACACACACACACACACAACACACAACACACACACACACCCACACTTGCTCCGTATCATTCTCTTCTCTTTTCGCTCCTTCTTCGGACGAGCTCCTAGATTCACTGATGATCAGATTTGGGTTTTTTTTGTGTTGGTATGCGGCTGTTTGCTCACCATTAAGGTAACCGCATTCCGACTTCAGGGATCATGACGTAATGACACGCAATGGCCTACCCTTCCGAAAGGCGGGACAGGTTTTTAACGTGTGCGCAAGATATTCTGTGTGCGTTCGTGTACGGGTCCTCGGTTCATAGTCTCATCCGAAGGACTTTCGGGGAGAGTGGAGTCTGCACTGATGTTAACTCCAGGGGAAAAATTCCCCTGGGAACAGGTGTCTGGTGGTGATAAAATCCGTGCCGTCCGATCGCGAGCTGAACAATAGTGTTAAGTTTTCCCGCCGGTTCACACATGAGAACAACGGGAAGGGGACTGGACACAAGGTACATAGTCAACAACAGTATCAGTTCTAACAGCCAAACGATCTACACGGTATGGATTTATTCTCATTTTTCTTCTATTCGCTTATTTCGAGGATAATGAAACAAGCACTCATCCCCCCCCCCCCCCTAACAACCAGCCCCCGTATGCATTTAATTATTGTAATTCCCCCCTCCCCCCATCCCTTTCCACCGGCACAAATGGCCTACTCTTCTGAAAGGCGAAACGGCTTTAACGTGTGCGCAATATGTTTGGCGTGTGTTTGCACACGGGGCCTCGGTTTTATAATCTCATCTGGAGAAATTTTGGGGGAGAAAAATTCTGTACGAGAGAGAGAGAGAGAGAGGGGGGAGAGAGAGAGGGAGAGAGAGGGAGGGGAGAGAGAGAGAGAGAGAGAGAGAGAGAGAGGGAGGGGAGAGAGAGAGAGAGGGAGAGGGAGAGAGAAAGAGAGAGGGAGAGAGAGAGGGAGAGAGAGAGAGAGAGGGAGAGAGAGAGAGAGATCCGATAAAATGAAGCGCCTTTTTGTAAAATCATTTTATCGTTATATTATTCCCTGTTGAATCTTGAAGTTGAAAGCAAACACATAGGCACACAAAACAGTCACGAAACACACACATGCACACACACAGGTACACATACAGGCACACACGCACGCATGCTCACACACACACATGCGCGCGCGCGCACACACACACACACATACACACACTCACAGCACACACACACACATACAAACACACGTGCGCGCGTACATACACACAAACACACACGTACGCCACACACACACACTCACACCTACCCACTCCCTCTTCACACACACACACATACTACCTCCCCCCCCCCCCCCCCACACACCTGCATACATACACACACTCTCCTCTTTCCCCTCATCCGCCCCCCCCCCCACTCCCCCATTACCCCTCCCTCCACACACACCAACCAACACACACACACACACACACACACACACACACACACACACACACACACACACACACACACACACACACACACACACCAACACACACAAAAACTCACGCACGTTCCGGCTTTCATCTGCCATCATCTTCAATCAATCACAAACATAATGCACACGC
>CM054156.1:7530190-7537690 GCA_028751875.1 Rapana venosa
AAGACGTTACGGAGTGCTAGAAAAAGGTGGACCATTGTTCATGCTTGCTTTTTTTAACAAAAGAAAAAACACGGAGAAATAAATGTACTGAAATATTGTAAGTTTAAAGTACATGTTATGAAATCACAAAAAGAAGAGAGAGAGAGAGAGTGAGAGAGAGAGAGAGAGAGAGAGAGAGAGAGAGAGAGAGAAGAGAGAGAGCGAGAGAAGAGAGTCACGCACACACTACACACACAACACGCACACACCACACGACACACAACACACACAAACACAACACCACACACACAAACACACACATTGTCTCTCTCTCTCTCACACATACACACACACACACACACTCTCTCTCTTTCTCTGTGTCACGCACGCGCGCACACACACACACACACACACACGCACGCACACACACTCTCTCTGTCTGTCACATACACACACACAAACACACTCTATTTCTCTCTGTGTCACACACACAAACACACTTACATACACACACACACACACACACACACACACACCGCACAACACACTCTCTCTGTCTATCACATACACACACACACTCTATTTCTATCTGTGTCACACACACAAACACACTTACATACACACAAACACACACACACACGCACGCACGCACACCTCTCTCTCTGTCACACACACACATACACACACACACACACATACGCACACTCTCTATCTCTCTCTGTGTCACACACACAAACACACTTACACCACACACACACACACACACACACACACCACACACACACCACACACACACACAACACACACACACACACAACCACACCTCTTCTCTCTCTCTCCACACAAACACTTATCCCTCACCCCACCACCCCCCCCCCCCCCCTGCACACACACACACTTCCCCCTCCCCCTCTCCCCCACCACAACACACACCACACCACTACCCCCCCCCCCCCCCTACCCCCGCCCTCCCCCCACCTCCCACCCACCCACACACAGAACAAAGACTGAGGCAGGCAGAGGGTAAAGAGCAGTACTCCTGTACTGTATTATCAAGATCACACGTTCAGCAATGGGTGTCTCCACAATCCCACCATCCCCAAACACCGCCCCTGGGGGCTGAGGACAAAGCTGGGACTGACAAAACCTCTATTGGAGGAGGGGCAGACAAACAAAGGGGGGTGGTGGGAGGGGGCAGAAAGGGAGAGGAGGAGGGATGGCTGAGAGAAGGGGGGGGGGGGGATAAGGGAACAATTAGAACTGACCTTCCAAATCCAATCTCGTTAAAAAAAATTTTTTTAATAGCCCCTACAGCGGACCACAGAGGCCATATCAGGGCTGTCGTCTTGTAAAAAATTTAAATTTCAGAATTAAAACTGTGCAGCTATATATACAGATTAAAACTAGGGTATGAAACCAAATTTACTGTCCTTCCTTGTAGAAACGCCCTGGCCAACCATAAGGGTCAACCCAGGACGGGCACCGCGTTGTGGGCAAAAACCACATCAACCACATATAACATGAGATAAAACCAAAAACCAGATTCCTTAAACTAACCTTGTTCTTAGTGACCAAATGTAACACTCTCTCTCATTTCAGATGGAAAAAGGCCGATTCTCTCAGGAAGTTGTAAATGTTGTCCGGTGAAACATTACGAAATAATGATCTTTAGGGAGCTGACCTTACCCTGAAGGTATTCAAGAACTGGAAGAAAAAAGAACCACCAACCCCAGAAGAGCTCGAAAAGAAGAGAGCTGGGTTAGAATAATAGACACGCTGTCTCACTCATCCCACCTGGGAATCACTGTGAGATTGAAAGTACACACGCTGGAAGTAAAGTTTTGCGTGTATGACTGATTTTGGATAATTATATTGCCACGTAGGCAGCCATACTCTGACTTCAGATGATTTATTTTTTCTCCTTTGAAGGATTGTCAAGATTGTTAGGTAAAAGCTGGCTGAAGACAATCTCAACATAATATTTTACAACATAACAAATTTCTAAAATAAACCTTGGCATTTTCTTCACCATCACCTATCCTGTAGTCTTGTAGACTGTTGGGGCAACACTTAAGATGTTGCAGCCAGCTTCCTCCAGATCCTTGCAGGTTCTAAGCTTTCCGTAGCAAAATCGTTCCACTCAAGGCCAGCCAGTCCTCTCTCTAATGTTGTCTTCCCATCGTTTTCTCTGTCTGCCTCCTTCCTCTCCCTCTCCCTACTGTTCCCTGTAGGTCAGTCTCCTGGCACTTAGCTCACACCAATAACTGACACAGCTTTTGGCCTGGTATGTAGTTATAGTTATGGCCGGGTATGTAGCTATAGTTATGGCCGGGTATGTAGCTATAGTTATGGCCGGGTATGCAGTTATAGAGGCACCGTGGTCGAGTGGTTTAGGCGGTCAACTCGTGATCCAGAGGTCGCGGGTTCGATCCCCGCTCGGCTCGGTGTTGTGTCCTTGGGAAAGACACTTTACTCCTATTTTCCTCACTCCACCCAGGTGTACAAGTGGGTACCAGCTCTGCTGGGGAAGTATCTGGCGACAGACTAGCGTCCTGTCACAGGGGTGGTGAAAAACCATCAGTTCGCTTAACGCTACAGAAACCGGGATAAGCTCCGGCTCTATGGGCCTTCTGGCTCGAAAGAACATACTTTTTTTTATGCAGTTATAGTTATGGCCGGGTATGCAGTTATAGTTATGGCCGGGTATGTAGTTATAGTTATGGCCGGGTATGTAGTTAGAGTTATGGGCCGGGTATGTAGTTATAGTTATGGCCAGTATGTAGTTATAGTTATAAAGTGGTACGGGCACGTCACACGAACATCTGGACTGGCCAAGACTTGTCCTACAGGGAACAAACAGTACAAGGAGGAAGACGAAGAGGCAGACAGAAAACGATGGGAAGAAGACAACATCAGAGAGAGGACTGCAGGCCTTGAGTAGAACGATTTGCTACGGAAAGCAGAGGACCGCGGGGAATGGAGGAAGCTGGTTGCAACATCTTCAGTGGTGCCTCCCCACACGGTAAACAAGGACTATGGGATAGGTGAAGGGTGAAGGAGCAGGTTGAAAATGGGGCCTGGAAGGGTGGAGGGTTACTAGTAGCGATGGTCTCATTGAGTTTTCAGCCTGTGTGGGTGCAGGGCAAACTTCTCTTCTAAAGATGCTGCCCGACCACCCAGAGAAACCGTTAATTACCTCAGCGCGTGGCGTTGGTGGTACTGATTGAGATCCTTCTGGGAGGAATGGTGTAACACACACACACAGTTGTAACACACACACACACACACACACACACACACACACACACACACACACACACACACACACACACACACACACACACACACTCACACTTATCCTGTATATATAGGTAGAATTAAATGCTGGGATCTTCGTTAGACGCTGCTGCTGTGTACGTTACTCTCTGTCTCTTCCGTTTTCGTCTTTCTCTTCATCCTGTCTCTGTCTCTTTTTGTTAGTTGTACTTTTATCGCTTTCTTTTGTGTTCAATCTTCTTGTATGTGTCATCATTTATCCAATATGCTCAGCAAGTGAATTGTATGCGCATTCCGCCCAGTTATAAGGAACCATGATCTTTATGGAATGCATCAGTCAAATCATTTGAATCTGTTTCTCTGTCTGACGTCCACCCTCTCTCTCTCTCTCTCCAAACACACACCACACACACACCACACACACACACACAAACACACAACACACACACACACACACACACACACACACACACACACACACACCACACACGCACGAAAGTTTCAAATTGTCAAACTAACTCCCATCCCTTCTCTCCGATTTCTTCTCCTACAACAGCGAGTGACTATGTCAGAAATTGGTTCCAACCCCCCCCCCCCCTCCCCCTGTCCCACCTCAACAGTGTCGAAGACAAACGGTGCAGCGAATCAAAACCGACACAGTCTTTGTCCTTTAAGATAACAATCTAAAGGGCAGCTTACTAGATTTCTCTATTTGAAACCAACTGTGGGGTTAGTATTATTTGTGACAGAATTTTGTGAAACATTTTTACTGTCCGGTTTCGGACCAATCCAATCCTGTTGTTTATAGCCCCGCCGACCACAGAGGCCATATCGAGGCTGTCACCTCGTCCATTTTCCTACATCTCAGATTACAACTGTGCAACTATATACAGATTAAAACTAGAGTATAAAACCAACGCTACTGTCCTTCCTTGTATCAACACCCTGGCCAACCATAAGGGTCAACCCAGGACGGGCACTGAATTGTGGGAGAAACCACATCAACCACACATGAGATAAAACCAAAACCAGATTCTTTAATCTCAGCCTTGTTCTTAGTGATTTCAGTCGAAATCTTATTTCAAACTGTCGCAGCTAAATTGCAGTAGGATAATTTATTTAAGTAAGTCGTAAAACTGAAATCAAATACTACAACCACAAAACTTTCCACCCCCCCCCCCAACCCAAATCAAAACACCAAAATAATTTCACAAAGGCAAATAGCCCTATAGGGTAAGCTATCCTAGGTAGTTATAGAGCGCAAAAAACCGTCAAAATAGGGAGAAATGTCCCCATAGCAATCTTGAAAGAAACCACAGAAAAAACTGCTGAACCATTTTTTCCCCTTTCCAGAATACCCGGAAGAGTCACGAAAGGCGAGTCATGTCTCCACTGCCTTCAGTCCAAACCGCCATGATGTGAACTTGAGTTACTGGCCCTTACAATGTCAACAGTTCATTCTATACTTTTCTTTATTCTTTCCCATGGGCGGATCGTAAACCTTCAGATCCGTTTACAAAGCGTGTCAGATAGTAAGGAGACGCTACGAACGTGTTAGGTAGGCTTTGAACTACGTTTTTGAAAAAAAATACTTTTCAATTTTTTTTTCGTTGGGGGGTGGGGTGGGGGTGAAGGATGGTAATATGAAAACCAGGATGTCAAAAGAAACCGAGTGGCTGACGTTCTCAGTACAGGCATGCATTAAACGCCTTAAACCTACAGCATCCGATCTTTGAGATCGGGGTCTGGGAGGCAAAGAGCTGGCGTGGGTTATCTGAGTGACAGAAAGGGAGGCTATGTCCCTAGTGCTGCTGCTTGTCAGTGATGTGATGCCGGCTGGGCCTCTGCTCTATCCAGTTCAAATTTTCTACTTTCTTCATAAATACTGACATGCATATTTTTTATGTAAAAGGTTAAAACAGAGTGAAAACAATGTTTGTGCTTTTACTCTGTGAGAAGTTTGAACCTTGTACGTTTTCTTTCAGTAACAGAAACCTGTGATTATTTCACAGGGCTGCCTACTCCACCGTTGCAGTTTGAAAAGCAAGAGGCGTGTGCGCATGCAGCAGGGCGATCTTCTGCCTTGATATACCCTTGCTGTCCCTTTAACTGCACACACACGGGTACTGGATGTAAAAAAAATGCACATGAGTGCTTATTCCATTATCCTCGGAAAAAAAGTTTGATTTTTAAGACAATGCAGTGATCTGCTTCCTAGGGTCTTTTGTGTTCTGGGTACAGGGCAAGGTCATGTAATAGTCCACAGTGATATAATTATTTTTAATCTTAAGATTTTTTGTTTATAGAACAGAATATATCTTCACTTTCTCACCATTCTGAGCAGGAGAGTTTCTTTTCTCTCTCTCTGTCTATCCTTCCTTGTGAATGTCTTTCTCCATGTTTCTAGCATCTCTTTCCGACGTCTTTTTCTCATTTGATTTTCTGCCTTCCTGGTCTGTCTTTGCCTTACCCCCCTGTTGTTTCTGGGCAAGCTGTAAAGTCTGAGGTAAAGTTCTTGATGAGTTCTTCGCTCTGTCTTGGTCTGGCAACCAGGTAGTGAACTTCTGGACACTGCACTGGGATCACTCACTCACTCACTCAGTCCCATGTCCCAAAGGACGTAGGAGGGACATGAGAGAAGACGCAACAGAGATCTTTTTCCATGCTTCACGATCCTGTGTGGCTAGTAAAAGGTGTTGCAGGGGTTGGGCGGTCCAGTCTTTGATATTGTCAACCCAAGATTTCTTTTGGCGGCCTCTTCTTCTCTTGCCTTCGACTGTTCCTTGCAAGATGGTTTTTGCTAAGGTGTTGTGTCTTGTGGTGTGACCAAACGACATAAGTTTTCTCCTCTTTATGGTGGAGAGCAAAGGTTCTTGGGGGCCCACACGCTTTTTGATTTCTTCTTTCACATAGTTGTTGGTCTTGTGTTCTTTGTATGATATTTGAGGAGTCCTCCGTGGCACTTGTTCTCGAATGCTTGGATTCTCCTCTCTAGCTCTGCTGACAGAGTCCATGATTCACAGCCATATAGGAGGATAGATATCACGAGGGATTTGTAGAGGTGGTATTTGGTGCAGAAGCTGATGTTGTTGCTTCTGATGATCCTCTCGAGTCTGGCTAGAGCACTGGGATCACAGCACACAAATCCAGCACAACCCAGTCAAGGGTCCAAGCCCAGTGCTAGCATTACTTGATCAGCACACCCCTTCCTCTTTACCAAGTCCAAGTGTGGTCAGTTTCTGCTATAATCAGCACCAGCTGGGATGGGATGGATAGCAGCTGAGAGGAGATGAGAGTGAGGGGAGAAACTGACAGCTATGGTGTGGGTGCAGGATGTCCATTCCTTCAGATGAGACCCTAAACCGAGGTCCCGCACGCACAACATCACACGTTATAATCCCGTTCCGCCTTTTGAAAGAGTAGGCCAATATGTGACCGTGGGAACATTTGACGTTTACAAAACCGTATGCAAATGGAACTGGGTGTAAGAGAGCACGCGAGTGCTTACTCCATTATCCTCGAAATGTAAGAACTGAAGAAAAAACAAAGTGTGGTGGTGGTGTTTTTTTTTTCGTTCCCTGGCTAGAGCTCCGAGGTTCACCAATAGCGAGATTTTGCGTGTGCCACCATTCTTGCCCAACATGAAGGCAGCCGCATTCCCTCTTCGGGGATGTAAGTTGGTTAGGTTCGTGTTTCCGTAACCCACAGAACTTTGACATGAACGACGGGATCTTTAACGCGCATATTCAATCATTTTTTTTATATTATATGTTTTAAATATTTATTCTTTTATATCGAGGATAATGGAATAAGCACTCGTGTGCTTTTTAACATCCAGTCCCTGTGTGTATGCGGTTTTGTAAATCGTGTCATCTGTTCCCACAGGCACACAATGGCCTACTCTTTCGAAAAGCGGAACAGGATGTGTGTATGCTCGAAGGAAATTTTGACACTGGCAGGTCTGCACTTGAAGTTGACCTGGGAGATCGTAAAAAAAAAATCCCCACCCTTAATTCCACAGGCACCACCGAGATTCGAACCCACGGGACCCACGGGATTGAAGTGGCATGGTCTTAACCACTCGGCTATAGCGTCCGTCACTAAAGCATTTAAAAACGGCCACACGCGCACTCATCTCAGCCAATGGTCTCACAGTGATTCCTAGGTGGGATGAGTGAGTCAGAGTGCATGTTCTGGGTGACCCTCCAAAGTGTTAAGCTGAGGAACGCTCAACAACAACCTTTG
>CM054156.1:7540190-7555190 GCA_028751875.1 Rapana venosa
CCTCGGTTTATCGTCTTATCCGAAAGACTAGCGCCCAGACCACCACTCATGGTCTACCGGATGGGGAAAAAGTTTCGGGCCCAAACGGGATATCATATATCAAATGTCAACCAGTCCCGAGGATACAGACACCTGCAGTGTTTGTCAGGCAATTTAAACAAGACTCGAAATCACATCCGACAAGTGCACGTGTGGTCCCAGTCTTCCCGCTAAGCCCGTAGCAAACTCCGTCTGGGCAAGAGCCAGCAAGTGCCCGTAAAAAAACCCCACAACCCACAACCCCCAAAACAAACGAGCAAAAGGTATTCGAACCCGCGACTGCCAACCAGGATTCCGCAGCATTAACCGCTGCGCTACGGTGGCTGGTGACATGGAGTTGTGTTTGCTTTTATGGGAAGAGATGGTGGTGTGAGCATTAAAAAAAATCAACCGACAAATCAGCCAGCCAACCAAAAAACCAAACCAAGAGACGGATTGTACATGCAAAAAAATCTGCTCCGCAAGTTAGGGAGGTCGATCTGCTGTGAATTCCTGGGGACACCATATATGAATTACCTGGACACCAAAACCACCATAGTGAATTCTGGACATGCCATATGTGAATTCCTGGGGCCACCATATGTGAATTCCTGGGGACACCATATGTGAATTCCTGGGGACACCATATGTGAATTACTGGGGACACCATATGTGAATTCCTGGGGGACATCATATGTGAATTCCTGGGGGACACCGTATGTGAATTGCTGGGGGACTTCATATGTGAATTACTGGGGACACCGTATGTGAATTGCTGGGGATACCATATGTGAATTACTGGGGACACCGTATGTGAATTGCTGGGGACACCATATGTAAATTGCTGGGGACACCATATGTGAATTCCTGGGGACACCATATGTGAATTACTGGGGACACCATACGTGAATTACTGGGGGACACCGTATGTGAATTACTGGGGATGCCATATGTGAATTACTGGGGACACCATATGGGGCTGAAAGCATACGTAAGAAGAAGCCGAATGAGGATCTAGGAAAAGGAGAAGAAGAAGAAGGAGAGAGAAGAGAGGAGAAAGAAAAGGAGGAGAGGAAAAGGAGAGAAGAAGAGAAGAAGAAGAAGAATGAGAAGAAAAAGAAGAAGAAAGGGAAAAGAAAAAAAGCAGAAGAAGAAGAATTGCGAAGAAGAAAAGATTGCGAAGAAGAAGAAGATTGCGAAGAAGAAGAAGAATGCAAGAAGAAAAGAATGCGAAGAAAAAAAGAAGCGAAGAAGAAAAGAAGCGAAGAATGAGAGAGAAGAAGAAGAAGAAGAAGAAGAGAGAGAGGAGGAGGAGGAATAGGAGCAGGAGAGGAGAGAGAAGGAGAAGAAGGAGAGGAAAGGAGAAGAAGAAGAGAAGAAGGAAAAGAAGAAGAAGAAGAAGAAGAAGAGAAAGAAGAATGCGAAGAAAAATGCGAAGAAGAAGAAGAATGCAAAGAAGAAGAAAAAGAATGCGAAGAAGGATGCGAATAAGAAAAAGAAGAATGCGAAGGAGGAGGAGGAGGAGAATGCAAAGAATGCGAAGAAGAATGCGAGGAAGAGGAGAAGAAGGAAGAAGACAGAGGAGGATGAGACGAAGAAGAAGAAACAGGAGGAGGAGGGAGGTGGGAGGGAAGAAGAGGAGGAGGAGGAAAAGAAGAATCCAGTCTAATCATACTGGTTATAGCCCTGACAAAAAAACCAACTTAATTATCAACGCCCAAGCCTACCACAAGGGTGAACCCAGGGACCGTCACCACATTGCGAGAGAACCACATAAACCCCACGTACACACACCCACACACACACACACACCCACCCCCACATACACACACACACAACATACTCACACACACACTCACACACTCTCTCTCTCACACACACACTCACAATACAAGTCGACCTACCCCCCTTCTCCAACCCCCCATCTCCAAATAAAATATTTCTCCAAAAACAACAACGCCCCCCCCCCCCCCTCTAATCCCCCATAAAAGCAAAAAAACCCAAACAGCTACAATAAAAAACCACGATATAATATTCCCTCACATCAAACGGTAAATGCACGAATCTTTCGAAGAACGCACGCACGCACACACACAGACACACAACACACACACACACAACACACACACACACACCCACGCACACACGATAATTATCTCAACAATGCCTAACTATCTGTCCTTTTGTTTACCGTTCATTCCTCCCTCCCTCCCTCTCCTCTCTCTCCCTCTGTCTCTCTATGTCTGTGTGTGTGTCTCTCTGTCTGTCTGTGTGTGTGTGTGTGTGTGTGTGTGTGTGTGTATTTGTCTGTGTCTCGCTCTCTTTGTCTGTGTCCTAATCTGTGTGTGTGTGTGTGTCTCTTTGTCTGTGTGTCTCTATCTGTGTGTGTGTGTCTCTTTGTCTGTGTGTCTCTATCTGTGTGCGTGTGTGTATGTGTGTGTGTGTGTCTGTCTCCCTCTCTGTCTCTCTCTCTGTGTCCCTCTGTCTGTCTGTCTGTCTCTCTCCCCCCTCTCTCTTTCTCTGTCTCTGTTGTTTTGTTTATTTATGTCCACTTTGAAGGAAGGGGGGGGGGGGGAGGGGTGCCTTTCTTCTCGTGACGTTTCCAGTCTTTCTTGCCAGTGTGTGTGTGTATGTGCACGCACGCACGCACGTATATGTGTGTATGCTTGCATACTCCCACGGCACTCATCCCGACCTCACAACACACACACACACACACACACACACACCAAACACACACACACACACACACACACACACACACACACCACACACACACACACGCACACACACACACACACAGAGCCAGCCTCTTACACATGGAGAATGTCATGTACATCGAAGTGATGCTGCCATACACCCCCAAGTAAGAGGAGGCCCCGCCCCGCTGGTGTTCGATTCCTGCGGTTGTGTTCAGGGGTGTCTCCGTGTCTATATGAAGAAGGTACACTGTGTAAACATGACCAAAAAAATACAACAAAGAATATCATACATGCTGGGGGAGGGGTGGTGATATTGTAATGGTTATAGTGTTGAGTTTTCCCAGTGGGAATGCCGGGGGGGGGGGGGGGGGGGGGGGGGGGTGTGTCGTATAAAGTAGCACCATCACCCTCTGGAAAATTCTGCGCTAGGAATTCTTTCTTTTCTCTCTCTCTCTCTCTCTCTCTCTCTCTCTCTCTCTCTCTCTCTCTCTCTCTCTCTCTCTCTCTCTCTCTCTCTCTTTCGGTTTTCATTATTTCCTTGTTGCAAAAAAAAAAATCAAACAACAAAACCATATTGCTTAAATTGTGTTCACACTGTGCTCCTTGCCAAAAAAAGATTGTATTTGTTAATGGAAATTAATTACTTTCAGTGTTCAGTGTTCTCTCTCTTTCTCTGTCTGTCTGTCTGTCTCTGTCTCTCTCTCCTTCTCTCTCTGCGCCTTGATCCTTTGCTTTCTGTCATCTCCTTCTTGTCTCTTTTCTGCCTTCTTGGTCCATTCTGCTGCCTTTCCCCCCCCCCCAGAAAGACTTAAAAGATAACAATTCTCTCCCACGTCGATTAGTCTGATTTTAGTTCAGAGTAAATTGTTATCCCCTTCCCTACACGTGAAGTATAAGCTACCTTCTAGACCTGGTCATCTTCTCCTGGATACCTCCCTCTTCCCCCCCCCTCCACACCCCATCCATACACACACACGCACGCACGCGCGCGCGCGCGCACACACACACACACACACACCCGATGTTCAGAAAGATCAAGATGCTTTGAAATTTGAGGCTGCGTGACATGCGACAGGATTGCGTATTATGCTTTCTCTCAACATCTGGTGTGTGTGTGTGTGTGTGTGTGTGTGTGTGTGTGTGTGGTGTGTGTGTGTGTGTGTGTGTGTGTGTGTTGTCAAACAGGCTCGAGAAATACAGGCACCTGCATCAGTCTCAAAGTCATCAGTTTCTAAATCATCAGTTTTAAAGTCAAAGTCACCAGTGTCAAAGTCGCCAGTGTCAAAGTCATCAGTCTCAAAGTCAAAGTCATCTGTTTCAAATCAAAGTAACCAGTCTTAAAGTCAAATTATCAGTTTCAAAGCCATCAGTCTTAAACTCAAATTACCAATCTGAAAGTCACCAGTCTCATAGTCACCAGTCTCAAAGTCAAAGTCATCAGTCTCAAAGTCATCAATCTCAAAGTCAGCCATCCGTCTCAAAGTCAAAGTCATCAGTCTCAAAGTCATCAGTCTCAAAGTCAAATATCTCAGAGATAACAGTCTCAAAATCAAAGCCCTCACTCTGAAGATCAAAGCTACCACTCTCAAATCAAAGTTAGTAGTTTTTAAGTCAAATCATCAGTCTCAAAGTCATCAGTCTCAGAGTAAAAGCCACCTGACTCAAAGTCACCAGTCTTGAAGTCAAAGTCATCAGTCTTAAAGTCAAAGTTATCAGTCTTAAAGTCAAAACAACACGTCTCATGGTCATCAGTCTTGCAGTCAAAACCACACGCCTCAAAGTCATCAGTCTTAAAGTCAAAGCCATAAGTCTCAAAGTCATCAGTCTTAAAGTCAAAGCCATAAGTCTCAAAGTCATCAATCTTAAAATCAAAGCCATAAGTGTCAAAGTCGTCAGTCTTAAAGTCAAAGCCATAAGTCTCAAAGTCATCAGTCTTAAAATCAAAATCATCAGTCTCAAAGTCAAAGTCATCAGACTTTAAGTCAGGGTCGTCAGTCTCAAAGTCAATTCCATCAGTCTGAAATCAAACTCATCCGTCTTAAAGTCAAAGTAATCAGTCTGAAAGTCACCAATATCAAAGCTATCAGTCTCAAAGTCATCAGTCTTAAAATCAAAGCCATCACTCTCAAATCAAAGTCATCAGCCTTAAAAGTCAAAGTCATCATTCTCAAAGTCATCAGTTTTAACGTCAAAAGTCATCAAACTCAAAAGTCCCACACACGACACCACACAGACTGAACCATCACTCGCACGCATTTACCTTCAACCAACCCCCCCCACACCCACCCACTCCTACACACACACACACAACACATTCACCTTTCTGAGCATGCTACCAGAGACAGTTTGGCACCTGCACAAAATACCCCTTACAAACGAACCCCAAAGGTATGCGGTTAATGGATCGAACCAGCAACCGACGCTTCATGCCGACCTCACTAGGGCTCTACCACTTGCGCCAAGGCACTGCCGTTTTTTCTTGTGCCCGTCTGCCTATCTGCCACGTGTATTGTCCATCATTGTCGGGGATGTTGCGCGAGTTTTCCTCCCTTCCCGTTGCTAACGTATGGCCTGGCTTTCTGTTTAAACCTTTGTCATAGCTCGGGTTGTTTTTTGTGTGTGGAAAGAGGATGATTTCTGTGATTTTTCTTTCTTTGTCTGTCTGTGTGTTTTTTTAAACACGGTTTTTTGTTTTTTGGGGGGTTGCTGCTTCGACTTTCATGATTGTCGTAATCATTCCATTGCCTTCTCTCTTTCTCTCGCTCTCACCACCGCCACCGTCACTACCAGTATTACTGACATCATCTTCGTCATCATCGCTACGATGGTAATAAAGATCATTATATGATCATGATGATAATTATAAAGATGACGATGACGGTGATTTCTATCGTCATCACCATCGTGGCTGTTGTTGTTCATTCTCCTGTCATTTCTACGCATACTACTTCTACCACCACCACTTCTACTACTGTTGCTGCTATTACTACTGTTGCTGCTGCTACTACTGTTGCTGCTACTGCTATTACTGCTGTTGCTGCTATTACTACTGTTGCTGTTGCTGCTATTACTGCTGTTGCTGCTGCTACTACTGTTGCTGCTACTGCTATTACTGTTGTTGCTGCTGCTGCTATTATTGCTGTTGCTGCTATTACTACTGTTGCTGCTGCTATTACTGCTGTTGCTGCTGCTGCTATTACTGCTGTTGCTGCTGCTATTACTACTGTTGCTGCTGCTACTATGCTGTTGCTGCTGCTACTAAATGTTGCTGACTGCTGTTACTGCTGTTGCTGCTGCTATTACTACTGTTGCTGCTGCTACTACTGTTGCTGCTGCTACTTCTGCTGCTGCTGCTACTACTGTTGCTGATGCTGCTATTACTGCTGTTGCTTCTATTTCTACTGTTGCTGCTGCTACTGCTATTACTACTGTTGCTACTGCTATTACTACTGTTGCTACTGCTATTACTACTGTTGCTGCTGCTATTACTACTGTTGCTTCTGCTATTACTACTGTTGCTTCTGCTATTACTACTGTTGCTGCTGCTATTACTATTGTTGCTACTGCTATTACTACTGTTGCTGCTGCTACTGCTATTACTACTGTTGCTGCTGCTATTACTATTGTTGCTACTGCTATTACTACTGTTGCTGCTGCTATTACTATTGTTGCTACTGCTATTACTACTGTTGCTGCTGCTACTGCTATTAGTAATGTTGCTGCTGCTACTACTGCTGTTGCTGCTGCTACTGCTATTACTACTGTTGCTGCTTCTACTACTGTTCCTTCTGCTACTGCTATTACTACTGTTGCTGCTTCTACTACTGTTCCTGCTGCTACTGCTATTACTACTGTTGCTGCTTCTACTACTGTTGCTGCTGCTACTTCTATTACTACTGTTGCTGCTGCTACTACTGTTGCTGCTGCTACTGCTATTACTACTGTTCTTACTGCTACTGCTATACTACTGTTGCTCTCTACTGTTCTGCTGCCGCGCACCCACCGCACACCACTACACTTCTACCACTATTACTACTTTACTACTACTACTTATACTGCTACTACTACTACTACTACTACTTACTTACTACTACTGCTACTACTATGCTACTACTTCCTACCACTCGCCCAACTACTGTACTACTATACACACTACCAACTACTATACTACTATACTCTTCTACTATACTATACTACTACTACTACTACTACACACTACTACTACCACTCCCACACCACTATACTACTACTACTACTTACTACTACTTAACACTCTACTACATCTACTCCTACTACTACTCTACTATCTACTACTACTACACTATACTCACCACCACCACCTACTACCTACTCACCACCACCACCCCACCACCACCACCACCACCACTACTACACTACTTACTACTACTACTACTACCACCACCACCACCACCACACCACCACTACTACTACCCTACTACTACCACTACTACTCACCACCACCACCACCACACTACTACTACACTACTACTACCACTACTACACCACCACCACCACCACCACACCACCACTACTACTACCACTACTACTACTACCACCACCACCACCACCACTACTACACCACACCACCACCACCACACCACCCACCACCACCACCACCACCACCACCACCAACCACACCACTCCACCACCACCACCACTACTCCCTACATACTTTGTCAGAGTACTGTTTCTACTGCAACCATCTCGACAGGTTGTTGTAGGTCACAGTCAGTCATGGCAGACTTCTCTGTGTGGCATGACATTCCAGCTGCTCTCTTCGTCGGAGACAGTGCGTCGCCACAGGAACAGCGCCACCCTGGTGTCTTTTTTCAATTTCTTTCTTTCTTTCTTCTTCTTTTCTTCCTCCTCCTCCTCGCTCCTTTCCTTCTTCTTGTTCTTCTTCTTTTCCTTTCGTTTTTCTTTTTTTCTCTTCTTCTTTTCCTTCTTCTTTTCTTTCTTGTTCTTCTTTTCCTTCTTCTTTTCCTCCTCCTCCTTCCTTTTTTCTTTTAATTCTCTTCTTTTCTTCCTTTTCTTCTTTTCCTCCTCCTCCTCTCCTCCTTCTTCTTCTTCTTCTTCTTCTTCTTCTTTTCTTCTTTCTTCTTCTTCTTCTTCTCTTCTTCTTCTTCTTCTTCGTCTTTAAACCAGCGTGTGTATTTGTACATTGTTGCTGCTATTGTTTATTGTTGGTCGGCTTCTTTGTTTGGGATTTTTTTTCTTTTTTGGAGGGGGGGGGGGGGGATCAGGGAGATTGTTTTCCGTAACACTGTCCCTCTCCCCCTCTACCTCCCCATCCCGCCCTTCTCCATCTCTCCCCCTCTCTCCTTTTTTTTCTTCTCAAAATTATATAATCGCAGTTGTTCTTTCTTTGCAACCCTCTCTCTTTCTCCTCCCCCCCCCTCCCCATCCTTTTTATTTCTTCTTTGCTTTTGTTGTTGTTGTAAAAAGGTCTTTCTGTTTAATGTTTTTTTTTTCTCTCTCCTCTTTTTTTTTTATCTTCAACATTTTTGTGATCGCATTTCTTCTTCTTTCTTTTCTTTCTTTCTTTTTTTCTTCCTTTTTTTTTTCAGTTCTCCCTTGTTTTCTAACCCTCCTCCCCCCCCCCCCCCCCTTACCGCCTAGCCATCACCATCCTCTACTTTTTCTATCTTCTTTTTTTTCCTTTCTTTCTCACATCCTTTATTCTCCTCCTCCTCCCACCTTTTCATCTCTCTCTCTCTCTCTCTCTCTTCTCTCTCTCTCTTTTGTCTCTCTCACTCTCTTCTCTCTGTGTCTCTGTCTCTCTCTCTCTTCTCTCTGTGTCTCTGTCTCTCTTCACTCTCTCTTCTCTCTCTCTCTGTCTGTCTCCGTCTGTCTCCCTTTCTCTCTCTGTGTGTCTGTCTCCGTCTGTCTCCCTTTCTCTCTCTCCCCCTCTCTCTGTCTCTCTGTGCCTATGTGTGTATGTCTCTCTCTCTCTCTCTGTATCATTCCGTCTGTGTCTCTCTGTGTCTCTGTTTGTCTGTCTCTCTCTCTGTGTGTCTCTCTGTATGTCTGTCACTCTGTGCCTGTGTGTATCTGTCTGTCTCCCCCTCTCTCTCCCTCCCTCACCCTCTCTCTCCCCTTCCTTCCCTACCCCCATCTCTTTCCCCACTCTCTCTCTCTCTCCCTCTCTTCCCCACTCTCTCTTTCTCTCTCTCGCACTCTCTCTCTCTCCCTCTCTCCCTACCCCCATCTCTTCTCCCCCCCTCTCTCTCCCTTCCTCCTACCCCTATCTCTCTCTCTCTCTCTCTCTCTCTCTCTCTCTCTCTCTCTCTCTTCTCTCTCTCATCAAGCATCAAGCTTCTAAACAGTTTGCGGGGCGCGGAATGGAGTGGAGTGGAGTGGAGTGGAGCGGAGTTTCTCCGTTTCTCTTTACACAGCATTATCCGTCCGGCCCGCGTCGTTTTTGTTCCCGCCAGTTTATTCACTATACTCTCCCCGCCCCCCCCCCCAGGCCCGCCCTCTGCACACACACACACACACGCGTGCATACGCGCGCGCGCGCACGCATACGCCACGTTCACGCATGTGGATGCATGCGCAGGCGCACAGGTACTCATGCATGCATGAGTCCCCGCGCGGAGACATCACACACACATTCTCGCGCGAGTTCGCATGCACGCACTCGCATACACACATGCAGGCGCGCGCGCGCGCGCACACACACACACATATACATATATATATATATATATATGCCAGCATGCATGCACGCATACGCACACAGACACACACGCTCGCACACGCGCGCACACACACACTGTACACACACACACACATACTCTCTCTCTCACACACATACACACACTCACTCGCTCTCCCTCCCTCTCTCTCTCTCTCACACACACACTCACACACACACACACACACACACACACACACACACACACACACACACACTGTACACACACACGGACAGACTAAGTGACGTGTCCATTATTTAGGGGTCTTTCTTTCTCTCTTCAGCTGTTTTCATACATGCACGTTCCCCCAACAATCTGATACACACAGGCGCCTGACCCTTATGTCTCTTCGGACTTCAGTACAGTCTCCTAGTCCACCCAGCTGTAAATGGATACCTGCCCCTCTTTAGGGTCAGGGAAGGTAAAGCAGCGAGGGAGAGGAGATGGGCGCCGCCCTCGATATGCTGGCCCCTGGGGAAGCTGAGGTCTCTGATGCCTCGCTCTCCTACGACCGCATAGGTTATGGGACACCTTTACCTTGTCTATCTGTGGGTTCACGATGTCATGGGTTCGATTCTCGGCGATGGCGTCTGGTGAATTGAGTAGGGATTTTTTACGATCTCCCAGGTCAACTTCCAGTGCAGACCTGCCAGTGCCTTCATCCCTTCGTGTATATATACACACGCAGAAGATTGAAAAAAATGCACGTTTAATAATCCCGATTCATTCATCAATGATTACATAGCGCTTCGGTGGGTGTATGAAAACACGAACATACCCAGCATGCAACATGTGGAATGAAATGAGCTGAACTGAAGTAGGAATGTGTCGGCTGAGGCCTGCAGGCAGACCTCCTGCAGAGTGTCAAGCACAGGAGAAGACCTGGCACTGTGCACTCCTCCTGGATATTCCAGAGCAGACAGACAGACAGACAGACAGAAGAGAGACAGAGAGAGAGAGAGAGAGAGACAGAGAGAGAGAGAGAGAGAGAGAGAGAGAGAGAGAGAGAGAGAGAGAGAGAGAGAGAGAGAGAGAGGAGAGAGAGAATTGCACACAACTTTTCATCACCACAGATTTCTCTACGTGAAATTCGGGCTGCTCTCCCCGGGGAGAGCAAACCGCCACAAGAGCAGCGCCATATACTATAATTACATTAAAAATAGTGTAGATCTTCCTGTGCCTGAATTCCCTTCGTGTCACAGAAAAGATCAAAGATGCACGTTAGAGATCCCGTAATTCATGCCAGCGTTCAGTGAGCTAACAGACCAGGTAAGTATGGAAGGTAAAGGTAAGGTAAAGGTGTCCCATAACCTATAAGGTCGTAGGGGAGCGAGGCATCAGAGACCTCAGCTTCTCTAGGGCCAGCATATTGAAGGCGGCGCCCATCTCCTCTCCCTCGCTGCTTTTCCTTCCCTGACCCTAAAGAGGGAAGGGACCCATTTACAGCTGGGTGAACTGGGGGACTGTACTGAAGCCAAGGCGCGCAAACGGTCACCCATCCAAGTTGTAACCACGCTCGACGCTGCTTAACTTGACTGGGGGAAAGCGAGTGCTCCGACCACTGAGCTATCCCGTCCTCGGTAAGTGAGTATGACAGCCATGAAAAAACCACAGCACCACACCACTCAACAACAACAACAACAACAACAACAATATTAACGACACATCCCTGATTCGGGCCAAAAGCTGGGTCAGTTATTGATGTCAGCTAAGTGTCTAGGCCAACATTAACATGTTATGTTTGTAAAACGTTATGTTGAGATTGTCTTCAGCCATGACAAGCTCTTAACATAACAACCTGCAATCTCCTCTAAAAGGAGAGAAAAAAAATCCTCTTAAGTCGGAGTATGGCTGTCTCTATCGCGAGGTACTTCAAAAGAGTCATACACGAAAGCTTTTCATCCAATGTGTACTTACAATCTCACAGAGATTCCCAAGTGGGATGAGTGAGACAGAGTGCATACTCTGGGTGACCCCCAGAGTGTAAAGCTGGGGAACAGTCAACAACAACAGCAGTAGCAGCAGCAACAGCAGCAGCAGAAGCAGCAACAACAACAGCAGCAGCAGCAGCAGCAGAAGCAGCAGCAGAAGCAGCAGCAGCAGCAGCAGTAGCAACAACAACAGCAGCAACAACAAAGATAGCGTAAAAGACAAATCTAAATCAAAGACTGAGTCTGAAAATTTGGAGAAAAAGTTGCGAGAAAAAAACATTGGGCAGGTCATACAGAATAATTTAAAACATACCAGTTGACCCAAAGTATTCAGACGCTCTAGGCGTGCGTGCGGCTATCTATTACAGTTATTACTAAGAAATATTAATATGGATCGAACACACATGCGCGTGCGCGCGCACACACACACACACACACACACACATATGCGCGCGTGCACACACACGCACACCTACCCACCTACACACGCGGGTAAAGCTATTATGAAAAAAAAGCCTTACTGATTTTCTGGGCTATAAAGAAACAAAATGACGAGAGGAATTAAAGGAAAAAAAAAGAGAATAAAAAACCCCACCAAACAAACCCGAGAGAAGCCAGATGTCTGAAAAGAAACCAAGCTAATCCCATTGTTTATAGCTCCGCCGACCACAGAGACCAAATCTGGATTGTCACCTCGCCAAAGCGAAAACCTCTGGTTCAAACTGCGCAACTATATGAATACAGATTAACACCAGATTTAAAACCCAGCTCTGCTGTCCTTCCTTGCATCAACGCCCTGGCCAACCATAAGGGTCAACAACCCCAGGACGGGCACCGCGTTGTGGGAGAAACCACATCAACCACATATGAAATGAGATAACACCAAAACAAGATTCCTTAAAACGACCTTGATCTTAGTGACCAACTATAACACTTTCACTCATATCACACGGGGGGAAAAGTCCCATTCTTTCAGGAAGTTCAAAATGGTGTCTGGTGGAACATCACGAAAAAAGGATCTTTAGGGAGTGTGCAGTAAAATACTTGTGTCTAATATTCTGGACAGCTCGACAATCGCGAAGCATATGTTTGATGGAGGAGGAGGAGGAGGATGAGGAGGAAGAGGAGGAGATGTGTGAAGTAAATTACACATAGATGTAGTTAGCAGACTGACATAAATAAACAAATAAGCAACCAATCCAAACAAAAATTCCCTCATCCACTAGGCCGTAAGTGGAAGTCTGGGTGCTAGTCTTTCGAATGAGACGATAAACTGAGGTCCCGTGTACATCACGCTTTCAGCGCACGTAAAAGAATCCACGGCAACAAGAAACCTGTCCCTGGGCAAAATTCTGGAGTAAAAATAGCCACTCTGATAGGAAACCGAATACATTAGACAGGAAAACAAAAAAATGGTGGCGCTGCTCTTGTGGCGACGAGCTCTCCTCAGGAACAACAGCCCGGATTTCATGCAGAGAAAATCTGCCACGATTGAAAAGTCGTTTACAAATACACATATACAAAATAATCAAAACAACAAACCCCAAATAAAAAAAACACCCAACAACAAAAAAACCCTGAACAAACGCACAAACAAAATTTCAACATTCAACCAACAACAAACAAAAAGTACCTACACCTCACACACACACACACACACACACACACACACACACACACACACACCACACACCACACACAGAGTCCTTCGATGAGACTATAAACCGAGCCCCCGTGTGCAAACGCACGCAGAACATTTTGCGCACACGTTAAATCCTGTTCCGCTTTTCGTAAGAGTAGGCCATTGTGTGCCGGTGGGAACAGATGACAGAATTCACAAAACCGCATAAGCACGGGGACTGCATGTAAACAAAGAACATAAGTGCTTATTCCATTATCCTCGATATAAAAGAATAAAATAAATAAATAAAAACCCAAAACCACACTCCACATGCAAGCGCCGCTTGTAACCCCCAAGACCAGAAATCACCATCACCATCATCATCACCACCTCCATCACACCTTTCCTTTCTTATCCTAACCTCCTCCCTCCCACCACCCCACTCACCTCTCCACCCATCCTCTCCCCCCCTCCCCACAAACCTTTCTTTTTCTTTTCTGTCTTTTTTTTTCTTTCCAAAAAACACAACAGTTGCTGTTACAGCTGCGCCCGTAATCCTAAGATAAAAAGGCCGGCTTGCCCCGAGTTTAAAGCCAGTGTTCGTCGCAGCCACTGCTACAACAGCGGCAGTAACAGTTACGAAGCTACGCTTTAGACCAACAAAGCTTCGATTTTTTTCCACCCACCCCCCACCCACCCTATACTGTTACCCCCCCCCCACGCCGCTCGTTGTTGACCACTGTCCCTTTGGAGTGGACACTAGGAGCTGGGGCAGGTCAGCCAGTGAGTGAGTGAGAGTGTCCGAGCGGTCAAGAAGTTCCAAGGCCAAGAGGAAGAGTCAGGGTACACGTGGGCATTGTTCAGAATGGTTCGCATCTTTCTTGCAGTGGCTGTGGTGGTGGCGGCAGGTGAGTGGTCGTTGTACTGAAGATAGTCTGTTTGTGGTGACTTGTGGAAAGTTGTTAGGATGGGAAGATGTAGAGAAATTGTCTTGGAGAGGATGCAGGTTTTAATTTTTGTTAAAAATCTGTGGAAAGTTGTTAGGATGGGAAGATGTAGAGAAATTGTCTTGAAAAGGATGCAGGTTTTAATTAAAAAAAAAATCTGTGGAAAGTTGTTAGGATGGGAAGATGTAGAGAAATTGTCTTAAAAAGGATGCAGGTTTTAATTTTTAAAAAAAATCTGTGGAAAGTTGTTAGGATGGGAAGATGTAGAGAAATTGTCTTGAAAAAGATGCAGGTTTTAATTTTTTTTTTAAAAATCTGTGGAAAGTTGTTAGGATGGGAAGATGTAGAGAAATTGTCTTGAAAAAGATGCAGGTTTTAATTTTTTTAAAAAAATCTGTGGAAAGTTGTTAGGATGGGAAGATGTAGAGAAATTGTCTTGAAAAGGATGCAGGTTTTATTAATTTTAAATCTGAAGTATCTTCACTGTAAGTGGTCTATGCAAACTTTCAGTACGTGAATAGGTAAAAGATATCTAAAAAGAAAAAAAAGGAAAAGAATTAATGCAGAAAGAGTAGTGGAGGAAAACAGATGCAGGTAACCAATTACAACTTCTCAACCATTTTGTAAACGATTTATCAAAGATTCAATTTTAAAAAAGTATATATTTGTCATCCATCCATCCCTCCCTCCCTCCCTCTCTCTTTCTCTATCTATCTACGATCTATCTACGATCTATCTATCTATCTATCTATCTATCTATCTATCTACGATCTATCTATCTATCTATCTATCTAAGATCTATCTATCTATCTATCTATCTACTATCCACTATCTATCTATCTGTCTGTCTGTCTGTCTGTCTGTCTGTCTGTCTGTCTGTCTGTCTGTCTGTCTGTCTGTCTATCTATCTATCTATCTAAACACTCCAGAAGGAGAGGACTTATGAGATTTTGACCAACACTGCAGGTGTTTGTATCTTTCAGGCCTGGTTGACGCTGGGTTATA
Source organism: Rapana venosa (assembly GCA_028751875.1). Lineage (NCBI taxonomy): Eukaryota > Metazoa > Mollusca > Gastropoda > Neogastropoda > Muricidae > Rapana > Rapana venosa. Next base: position 7,555,134 of record CM054156.1, read on the forward strand.
AAAATTATGAAAAATACAGGATTCAACCCTGTACAAAGATTTTTAAAATTTATATTT
>CM054156.1:7565190-7575190 GCA_028751875.1 Rapana venosa
TCCCCCTCTCTCCCTTCCTCCCTCCCTCTCCCCATCCCCCTCTCTCTCATAAATTCTAACAATGGAGGGGACTGGATGTAAAAAAAAGTACACGAGTTCTTACCTGTATCCTCAAAATAAAGAATATTGCCTCGCCACTCTCTGTCTGTCTGTCTGTCTCTCTCTCTCTTCGAGGGGGTGGGTGGAGGGTTGTATGTTTATTTTCTGTTGTTCTTTTTGTGTTTGTTTTATTTTGTTTTTGTTTGTTTGTTGTTGTTGTTTTGTGTTTTTCTGTCATCTCTCTATCTCCCATTCTCCGCCCCCCTCTCATTTTCTCTCTCTCCCCTCTCCCCCACTCTCTCTCTCTCACCCCCCCCCCCCCTCTCTCTCTCTGTGCCCAATTTACCAAATATACAGTAAAAGTTTGAAGTCTGAACCCTCTCTCTCTCTCACCCCCCCCTCTTTCTCTCTGTGTGTCCAATTTACCAAATGTACAATAACAGTTTGAAGTCTGAACCCTCTCCTCTCTCTCTCTCTCATTCCCCCCTCTTTCTCTCTGTGTGTCCAATTTACCAAATATACAGTAAAAGTTTGAAATCTGGACCCTCTCTCTCTATCTCTGCCCAATTTACCAAATGTACAATAAAAGTTTGAAATCTAAACTCTCTCTCTCTTCCCCTTCCCCCCTCTCCCCCTCCCTCCCTCTCCTTCCCCCCCCCCCACCCCCACACCCCCAACACTCTCTCTCATCCTGACCATCCCCCCCTCTGCCCACAGCGCTGACCGCCAAGGCCTCAGGAGCTCAGCTCTCCTCGTGTCCGGCGGACATTTACGCGCACGCGGCCTGCGACAAGTTCTACAAGTGCGCGCACGGGCAGGAGACCGAGCACAGCTGCCCCAGCAATCTGCAGTTCAACCCCGAGATCAAGATCTGCGACTACGCCTGGAGAGTGAAGTGCACCGGGAAAGGTAGGAGGCACCCTTGGGAACCGTTTTTTTCCCCCTTTTGTTTTGTGTTTTTCTTGTCATTAAAAAAAAAATTATAAAAAAAATTTGGTGGACAGGGGCGGGTAATTGGATGACCTCCCATGCGATGAGATTTACCTCCCATGCGATGAGATTTACCTCCCATGCGATCAGATTTACCTCCCATACGATCAGATTTACCGATCAGATTTACCTCCCATGCGATCAGATTGACCTCCCATGCCATCAGATTTACCTCCCATGTGATCAGATTTACCGATCAGATTTACCTCCCATGCGATCAGATTTACCTCCCATGCGATCAGATTTACCTCCCATGTGATCAGATTTACCTCCCATGTGATCAGATTGACCTCCCATGCGATCAGATTGACCTCCCATGCGATCAGATTTACCTCCTATGTGATCAGATTTACCTCCCATGCGATGAGATTTACCTCCCATGTGATGAGATTTACCTTCCATGCCATCAGATTTACACATGCAGAACATCTTGCGCACACGTTAAATCCTGTTCCGCTTTTCGTAAGAGTAGGCCATTGTGTGCCGGTGGGAACAGATGACAAAATTTACAAAACCTGCATACACACGGGGACTGGATGTAAAAAAAAAGCACATAAGTATTATTCCATTATCTTCGATATAAAAGAATAAAAATAAATAAATAAATAAATAAAAAGGCCTTAGCACTAGGTTACATCAGTAACTAACAGATTTTGGCCTGGGTTAAGCCTAAATCTTCAGGATGAGACGGATCAATGCAAGAGTCATCTTTGCAAACACACACACACAACACAACACAACACACACAACACAACACAACACAACACACACACACACACACACAACATCACACACACACACACACACACACACACAACACACTCTTCCAAAGCCTACAAAGGTTCACAACCAAACAGGCCACAAGGTTTCTCTCCCCCCCCTCCCCCCCCCCCCCCCACACACTTCCCCCAGCAGAAAAAATCCACAGTGGCTTCAAGTCCGCCAAATGTTAACAGCAATTAAGCAGGCAACTGGCTCCACTAACTCAGCCAGTCAAAACACCCCGTCCTGTCACCGTGTTAAAGGCACACCAACCGGCGTGCTACTTTATTTAAGCCCTGCAATAAAACCAGGTAGTGCTGGACACACCAGCCATTTCGATTATTAAGGTAAAGGAGTCCCATAACCTATGTGGTCGTTGGGGAGCGAGGCGTCAGAGACCTCAGCTTCTCAAGGGTCAGCGTATTGAGGGCGGCGCCCATCTCCTCTCCCTCGCTGCTTTACCTTCCCTGACCCTAAAGAGAGGCAGGAAAACATTTACAGTTGGGGGAACTGGGGGACTGTACTGAAGCCAAGGCGCGCAAACGGCGCATGGTATATCATACTGCACTGTACTGTACTGTACAGATTTGAATTGTACAGTATTGTGTTGTATCAAAGTATACTGCATTGTATAGTTCAGTATTGTATCATATTGCATTGTACTGTTCAGTATTGTATTGTATCATACTGCATTGTACTGTTCAGCATTGTATTGTATTATACTGCATTGCACTGTATTGTGTTGTATTATACTGCATTGTGCTGTTCAGTATTGTATTATATTGCATTGTACTGTTCAGTATTGTATTATATTGCATTGCACTGTATTGTGTTGTATTGTATTATATTGCATTGTACTGTGCAGTATTGTGTTGTATTGCACTGCACTGTATTGTGTTGTATTGTACTATATTGCATTGTACTGTGCAGTATTGTATTGCATTGCACTGTAATGTGTTGTATTGTATTTCATTGCATTGTACAGTATTGTGTTGTATTGTGTTGTATTTCATTGTATTGTACAGTATTGTGTTGGACTGCATTGTACTGTACAGTAGTATATTGCATTGTATTGTATTGTACAGTATAACGTTGTATTGTATTGTATTGTATTGTATTGTACAGTATTGCGTTGTATTGTATAGTACTGTACTGAAAACCGCTTTCAGAGTCACAGCAGATTTCTCTGCGCAAAACCCGGGCTTCTCTCTTCTTGGAAGAGCGCATCACCCCAAAGACTATCACCACCCATTAAACAAAAAATCCTGTCTGCATGTGTATTTTATTTCATCACTTACGTAAGCAAATACTCCGTCACGTCATGTCGGGGGATCTTTAACGTGAAACTGCAACAGAATGTCTGTCCAACGGTTTGCTGCCGCAGATTCCGGCTCCGCCTGTCTGAGCACCCCCTGCCAAAACGGAGGTGTCTGTACCGCCCTGTCCTCAGGGTCTTACTCCTGTGACTGTGCCTTCGGCTTCTCTGGCCAAAATTGTCAATGTGAGTATAGACGTGTCAGACACACAGTCTCTGGCCAAAATTGTCAATGTGAGTATAGACGTGTCAGACACACAGTCTCTGGCCAAAATTGTCAATGTGAGTATAGACGTGTCAGACACACAGTCTCTGGCCAAAATTGTCAATGTGAGTATAGACGTGTCAGACACACAGTCTCTGGCCAAAATTGTCAATGTGACTACAGACCTTTCACACACACAGTCTCTGGCCAAAATTGTCAATGTGACTACAGACCTTTCACACGCATTCTCTGGCCAAAATTGGCAATGTGAGTATAGACCTTTCACACACACATTCTCTGGCCAAAACTGTCAATGTGAGTATAGACCTTTCACAGTCTCTGGCCAAAATTGTCAATGTGAGTATGGACGTTTCACACATTCTCTGGCCAAAATTGTCAATGTGAGTATAGACCTTTCACACACACATTCTCTGGCCAAAATTGTCAATGTGAGTATAGACCTTTCACAGTCTCTGGCCAAAATTGTCAATGTGAGTATGGACGTTTCACACAGTCTCTGGCCAAAATTGTCAATGTGAGTATAGACCTTTCACACACACAGTCTCTGGCCAAAACTGCCAATGTGAGTATAGACCTTTCACACATTATCTAGCCAAAATTGTCGATGTGAGTATAGACCTTTCACACACACAGTCTCTGGCTAAAATTGTCAATGCGAGTATAGACCTTTTACACAAACAGTCTCTGGCCAAAATTGTCAATGTGAGTATAGACATTTAACACACACATTATCTGGCCAAAATTGTCAATGTGAGTATAGACCTTTCACACACACAATCTCTGGCCAAAATTTTGTCCAAATGTGAGTATAGACTTTCACACCACACTATTCTCTGGAAAAGATTTGTAAATTTTGTGAGTATAGACCTTTCACCCCAACACAGTCTCTGGCCAAAATTTTTTAATGTGAGTATAGACCTTTCACAACACATCTTGGCCTAGTGTTATTGCGCTGTATTTATTGAAACAGTATTGCGTTGTACTGTATTATTGTTGTATTGAAAACCCGCTTTCGAATCACGCAGATTTCTCTGGCAAAACCCGGGCTTCTCCTTCTAGGGAAGCGCATCACCCAAAGACTATCACCACCCATAAAACCCAAACAAACAAAATTCCTTCCGCATGTGTATTTTATTCATCACTTACGTAAGCAATATTCCGTCATGTCATGTCGGGGTTCTTTACGTGAAACTGCAACAACATATCTCCAACGGTTTCTTCCGCAGATTCGGCTCCAAAACGCCTGTCTGAGAAACCCCCTGCCAAAACGAGGTGCCCTGTACCGCCCTGTCCTCAGGACTTACTCCTGTGACTGTGCCTTTTCGTCTTCTGGGGCCAAAATTTGTCAATGTGAGTATAGACCTTTCACAGTTCGTCTCTGGCCAAAATTGTCAATGTGAGTATAGACCTTTCCCCACAGCCCTCGGGCCAAGATTGTCAATGTGAGTATAGACCTTTCACACACACATTCTCTGGCCAAGATTGTCAATGTGAGTATAGACCTTTCACACACAGTCTCTGGCCAAAATTGTCAATGTGAGTATAGACCTTTAACACACATTCTCTGGCCAAGATTGTCAATGTGAGTATAGACCTTTCACACACAGTCTCTGGCCAAAATTGTCAATGTGAGTATAGACATTTAACACACATTATCTGGCCAAAATTGTCAATGTGAGTATAGACATTTAACACATTCTCTGGCCAAAATTGTCAATGTAAGTATAGACCTTCCACACAACAGTCATGGCCAAAAATTGTCAATGTGGTATAGCCCTTTTAAACCCAAAAAGTCTTGTCCAAAATTGTCAATGTGAGTATAGACCTTTCACACACAGTCTCTGGCCAAAATTGTCAATGTGAGTATGACCTTTCACACACAGATTTTCTAGGCCAAAATTGTCAATATTGTATAGACATTTAACACATTCTCTGGCCAAAATTGTAAATGTGATATAGCCCTTTCACACACACAGTCTCTGGCCAAAACTGTCCAATGTGAGAAATAGAACCTTTCACACACACAGTCTCTGGCCAAAATTGTCATTGCCGAGAAATAGACGTGTCAGAACACGTTCTCTGGCCAAAATTGTCAAGTGAGTATAGACCTTTTCACACACAGTCTCGGCAAAAATTGTCAATGTGAGTAAGCCCCTTTCCACACACACAGCCCTCTGGCCAAAACTGTCAATGTGAGTTAAGACCTTCACAGTCTCTGGCCAAAACTGTCAATGTGAGTACAGCCCTTTTCAAAACACACATTCTCTGGCCAAAATTGTCAATGTGAGTATAGACCTTTCACACCCCACATTCTCGGCCAAAACTGTCAATGTGGGGTATAGACCTTTCACAGTCTCTGGCCAAAATTGTCAATGTGAGTATGGACGTTTCACACATTCTCTGGCCAAAATTGTCAATGTGAGTATAGACCTTTCACACACACATTCTCTGGCCAAAATTGTCAATGTGAGTATAGACGTTTAACACACAGTCTCTGGCCAAAATTGTCAATGTGAGTATAGACCTTTCACACACACAGTCTCTGGCCAAAATTGTCAATGTGAGTATAGACATTTAACACATTCTCTGGCCAAGATTGTCAATGTGAGTATAGACCTTTCACACTCACAGTCTCTGGCCAAAATTGTTAATGTGAGTATAGGCCTTTCACACACAGTCTCTGGCCAGTAGTGTATTGCGCTGTATTGTATTGTACAGTATTGCGTTGTACTGTATTATATTGTATTGTATTGAAAACCGCTTTCAGAATCACAGCAGATTTCTCTGCGCAAAACCCGGGCTTCTCTCTTCTAGGGAGAGCGCATCACTCCAAAGACTATCACCACCCATCAAACAAACAAACAAAATTCCTGTCTGCATGTGTATTTTATTTCATTACTTACGTAAGCAAATATTCGGTCATGTCATGTCGGGGGATCTTTAACGTGAAACTGCAACAGAATGTCTGTCCAACGCTTTGCTTCCGCAGATTCCGGCTCCAACGCCTGTCTGAGCACCCCCTGCCAAAACGGAGGTGTCTGTACCGCCCTGTCCTCAGGGACTTACTCCTGTGACTGTGCCTTCGGCTTCTCTGGCCAAAATTGTCAATGTGAGTATAGACCTTTCACACACACATTATCTGGCCAAAACTGTCAATGTGAGTATAGACCTTTCACACACAGTCTCTGGCCAAAATTGTCAATGTGAGTATAGACCTTTCACACACAGAGTCTCAGGCCAAAATTGTCAATGAGTGTATAGACATTTAACACATTCTCTGGCCAAAATTGTCAATGTGAGTATAGACCTTTCACACACACAGTCTCTGGCCAAAACTGTCAATGTGAGTATAGACATTTAACACAGTCTCTGGCCAAAATTGTCAATGTGAGTATAGACCTTTCACACACACAGTCTCTGGCCAAAAATGTCAATGTGAGTATAGACGTTTCACGCACATTCTCTGGCCAAAATTGTCAATGCGAGTATAGATATTTAACACATTCAGTACACCTGAAGAGGCCATAGTTAGCCATAAGAACAAAGCTGTTTTAAGCAATGTGATTTTGGTTTTAATCTTCATTTTTTTTTTATATTGTGTAGTTGATGTGGTTTCTCCCACAACAGGGTTGACCCTTACGGTTGGCCAGGGCGTTGATACAAGGAAGGACAGCAGAGTTGGTGTTATACCCTGTTTTAATCTGTAGATATAGCTGCACAGTTTTAATATGAGATTTAATATATACAAGGGGACAGCCCCGATGTGGCCTCTGTGGTCGGTGGGGCTATAAACAACCTTGGATCTGATTGAAGTACTCTCTCTTTCTCTGTCTTTCTCTCTCTCTCTCTCTCATTGTGTATTATAGCACTTGCAGAAAATGGCAGTGGGAGGAGGAGAGCAGAACGAAAAGACTCCAAATACTGAAAGACAGAAGAAGAAACTGCAGGAAGGAAAAGACAGCCAAAAAAAACCAGGCCATCAACACAGTGTCCAATTTCGCCTGCAACAACGGTGGTACAGACTGCCATGCAGGGATGGGTCTGCTGAGAGAGCCACGCCTGACTGCTCCAAACAAGACTGATGTGGCCAGAGAAGGCGAGCCACTGTCTCTCTAGACAAAAGGAGTATCCAATCCAATCCTGTCGTTTATTGTAGCTGAATGAAAATAAACAGCAAAAAGAGTCCATAGTTTAAAATCTTTGGTCTCCTCTTTTGGATGGATGGATGGATTAGGTATCGTCCCAAGAATGGGGATTGACGTGTCATGGATCTCCAAGTCAGTCAGTCTGTCTAGGGCCAGCAGTCCCGTGTGATGCACTAACTCAGCCAGCCTACTGCCTGCTGTCCAGTCTGTGACATCATCCTCTGTCCACTGACGTCTGGGTCTTCCTCTGTCCACCTCTCTCTCCTTATCAGCGCAGTTTTGGGCAGACAATCATATTTCGTTGTATGGTCCAAATACGACAGTTTCAGAACTTTGGCTGTCTTCAAAAGTTCCTGTTAGACTCCTCGTAACAATGAGGACTTGAATGCATTTCTAATTTTTTCCTTCACCTTTGCATGGATTCACAATGTGAATGTTTCTATATTCCTTCTGGTTTTTTTCGTAAAATGTCCATGTTCCAGCTCCGTAAAGAACAATCGAAACCTATGAAGCATTTCACATCCACAACTTGTCGTTTGGTTAAATTTCATGTACCACTTGGGAGGGTTTCTTGAAATGAAATGTGAATCTTGACTAACCTGATTCTTTAGAGTAACTGATATCTGTCCTGATGCCAAGATGGTCTTCATCTGTATAAAGGCGGATTTAGCTTGGGCTATTCTTCTTTCTGTGGTTTCTTGGTCGCCTCTAGGTCTGCCTGTCTTCATGGACTAGTTGTCCAAGAGACTGGCAATGCTGGACTTGCTCCACTGTTTTGCCCTCTGCTTGCAGTTTTCGCTCTTTTATCGGTAGCCTAGTGGTTAGAGTGCTGGACCCAGGATCGAACACAAGTTAAAGACCGTACTGCTTTTCAAAAGAGTAGGCCATTCATGCCGGTAAGAATAAATGACCACAAAAACAAAATGTCAAAAAACAAAACCGCTTGTACATTGGTGTCGTGTTTAAACAGCATCCCCGAAATCGGAAAGCAACTACCTTTAATGGTCAGTAAAAAAAAAAAAGGTAGTATACGAACACACACACACACACACACACACACACACACACACACACACACACACACACACACACACACACACACACACACACTACACACACACACACACTACACACACACACACCCCTACACACACACATACACCCCCCCTCCCCACACACACACATTACACACACACTACACACAAATCTCACCATTTGGGGAACTTCGGAACTCTACCCCAAGAACGAGAAAAGACACCCCCCCAAAAAAAAAAAAATCAAAGAAAATGGCGAGCATACAGCACCCTAGAAAACACTACCGCAACCTTCCCACTCCTGTCCTTTCCTTCGGTTCAGATCTCCTTTCTGGCGTTTTCGTCCTTTTCTAAGCATACCTTTAACTTCTCTCCTTTCTCCTGTGTGTAGATGGGGGCAGCAGCAACACGGGGTGTTTCCCAGTGAACCCCTGTCAGAATGCGGGCCAGTGCACTGCTACAGCCGATGGCAGCTACACATGCCAGTGTGTGGGCGGGTACCACGGCTACAGGTGTGAAGGTGGGTGACAACAATATAGCGCTGCTCTGCTCTGCAGACTTTAGAGTTACATTCTTCTTTCTTTGTTGTTTGTTTGTGTGTGTTTGTGTGTGTTGTGTTTGTGTAGCTCCTTCTTTGGCAGTGTCAGTGGTTTATGTTAGATTACCGTGGCATACTTAAGAGTTGTCAGTGACTACTACGGTGTGTAGGCTCGAGTTGTTAATGACTATAGCAATTTTAGAACAGGGCTTTAGTTATTTTTGAAAATAGCATTGTAGGCTTTTGAAAATGGCCTTTAGGTTTAAAAAAAAAAAGGAATTGTAGGATTTTAAAAAAGGCCTTATTTTTATTCTTCAAAATTTACAAAACCGCATACACACGGGAACTGGATGTAAAAAAGCACATGAGTGCTTATTCCATTATCCTCGATATAAAATAATAAATAAATAAAATAAATAAATAAATAATGGCACTGCAGCCTTTAGTTATTTTTGATAATGGCACTGCAGCCTTTAGTAATTCTTGATAATGGCACTGCAGCCTTTAGTTATTCTTGATAATGGCACTGCAGCCTTTAGTTATTCTTGATAATGGCACTGCAGCCTTTAGTAATTCTTGACAATGACACTGCAGCCTTTAGTAACTCTTGATAATGGAACTGCAGCCTTTAGTTATTCTTGATAATGGCACTGCAGCCTTTAGTAATTCTTGACAATGACACTGCAGCCTTTAGTAACTCTTGATAATGGAACTGCAGCCTTTAGTTATTCTTGATAATGGCACTGCAGCCTTTAGTAATTCTTGACAATGACACTGCAGCCTTTAGTTATTTTTGACAATGACACAGCAGCCTTTAGTTATTTTTGATAATGGCACTGCAGCCTTTAGTTATTTTTGATAATGGCACTGCAGCCTTTAGTAATTCCTGAATGTGGCATCGTAGGCTTCACATGTCTGTAAGGGAACCGTGGCAGTGTAGGTTCTAGTTGT
>CM054156.1:7585190-7592690 GCA_028751875.1 Rapana venosa
CTATATCTACTTGTACATTTGAAAAAAAACACCTTAGTCTTATCAGATATTTCAAATTTAAACAGTCTTTTTTCCCGTTCTTTCATCACTCGCACATTGGACTACTCTAATATTAAGTGATGTTTAATAGACTACATAGTTTTTTCTTCCGATTTTTTTCTAGTTTCTTTCAGAAATTTCAACTGATATTGCAGAAAAAGATAGTTATTGCTATGTATGATTATTTTTAAAGAGCGAATTACAAAAGGTGCATGTGTCCCTTACCACCAGTAGAGTTTCCTTTGGAAACGACTGCAGACAAGAACTGTGCATCAACATTTCATTAGTAATCACTGATGTGGTTTTTGTATTACTTACCAATAAATGATCACTTGCCTATCCGCTATACAATTTTTCTTTTCCAAATTACAACACACACAAAAATATCAAGGATGTCTCTTTTCATTTCTGTATTTCTACGCGCTAAGGCAAAAAACATCACTGTAGAATTGCAAACCTTTGGAATAATGATGACTGAACAGGTGGGATTCACCGAAATCCACTCTATTCTGTTAATCATTGTTGCTTGCATGTGTAAGAGCGGATTGAATGAAGCGTTCTGGTTTGTAATTGCAAAATATAGCGCTCTATAAATTCCATTTTATTATCATTATTATTATTATTATTATCATTATTCTCCAGTGTCCGGTTTGTATCAAGAAGTCTGCTCCTGATAGTGGTACCTAGATAACTTTTCTGTGATTTCCACTCGTACCATTCTCCTTGTCTGCAATCAATCATACGCTTTTCTGGCTCACTGGCAGTCAGGTTTTCTATTCCACAAATGCATGCATGGACTGTACTGTACTGCACTTTGTCTGATGCTGACGATTCTTCTCTTTCTGGTTTGCTTTACTGACTTACTTACTTACCCCCTGCACTCGAAAGAGAATCTCAAAATCGATGGCTGATAATTGGATAATCGATTTTTTCCTTGATGCCAACGTGGAACGGAACGTAAAGACGTTTTAAGAAATGTGCATCTATTGTCCACTTTATTTATGATTTCAGAATCGTTCTTTGTCATTCTTCTTTTTGTCAGCACTGCACTGGAGAGAACAAAAATCTACATGGGTTAAGTAGCAACAGTTGAGGAGGGGAGGGAAGAGGAAAAGAATTTGAATATAGACAAATCTTCCCTTACCATTCTAGAAAATTTTCCCTCACCATTGCCAGACACTTGCATATACGTCTTTCACTGACACTGCAATGTTTATTTCTAAGTTTTTTTCTATATTCAAAGGTACACAAAGTTCTTGAAACCTCACAAAAATCTTCTCTCTCTTAAGGTTCTACCTAACCATCACACACACACACACACACACACACACACGCACGCACGCACGCACGCACGCACGCACGCACGCACGCACGCACACACACACACACACAGAGTTTACAGAGTGTTCATTCGCGTCTCAAGCATGGCGATTCGCACACGGTCATTTTCTTCTGGTTTGGAGGAGCACGCTAGAGGTACAGTACGTCCGTCTCTTTCGGGGGGTGAGCCATGCCAAGGTCTGTCTCTTTTCTTTTCTCTTTTGACAGTAGACACTCGCTGCTTGCTCTCGGGACAAGCTCCACAACCTTGCTACTATTGCTATTACTACTGCTGCTGATGCTACTAGTGCTGCTAGCACCCACTGCTGCTACAACTTTATGGAACTTATATTGTGTTATCATAGAGTGATGTGACGTACTATAAGTGAAAAATTTGATCGTTTTATCTGATTGTATCCCAAAGCGGTGACAAGTAGGAAGTGAATAACGATGATGTAAAAACAACACAACGTAATTATCAACAATGAAAAGAAAGGTAACAGAAACAAGAGGGACCACAGCCACAGAAATATTAAGAAAGGAGTGATTGGCCATCGCAAACTTTATACGAACAGGTAACCAATAGGCTATTACTCAAATACAGGCACTTAGGCACGTTAGCGAACCCATGCATGGGTCTAAATATGTGTGTGCGCGCGCGCACATACACACACACACACGCACACACACACACGCACACACACGCATACACAGAGAAAGAGAGAGAGATAGAGAGATAGAGATAGAGAGAGAGAGAGAGACAGACAGAGACAGACAGACAGATAGACAGACAGACATCATCATCATCACCATCACCATCATCACCACCATCATCACCGTTATCATCACTCTAGTTACACAGCTGCTGTTGCAGCGGCATGTATACCCCTTATCCCTTCCACCCGCTAAGATGGCCAGTGACCTGTCACGTTGTGCAGTGCCCCCCTCCACCCCCTGCTACCCCAACCCCTGTCAGAACGGAGGCGTCTGCTCCCCAGCCAACGGAGGCTACGCCTGCCAATGCTACAATGGCTACACCGGCACACAGTGCCAAGGTCAGTCTCCCTGTCTGTCTGTCTCTCTGTCTGTCTCTCTTTCTGTCCGTCTTTCTGTCTGTCTTTCTGTCTGTTTTTATGTCTGTCTGTCTATCCGTCTTTCTGTCTGTCTGTCTATCCTTTCTGTTCGTCTTTCTGTCTATCTTTCTGTCTGCCTGTCTGTCTATCATGTCTGTCTGTCTGTCTTTCTGTCTGTCCGTCCGTCTTTCTGTCTGTCTGTTTTTCTGTCTGTCTGTCTCTCTGTGTGTTTAACTAACGGAAGCACAGCAAAGAAGTTGCTGTACAAAGCCTTTCTGTGCAAGTCTGAATCTTCATCCTCGTCGTCTATTTCAGTATGCGCGCTGTGTGTTTTTTTTCTCTCTTTTCTTATTCATATTATTTAATGCTACCATTATTACCACTACCATTATTACTTTCATTATAGTTATCATTCTTCTTCTTAACAACAACAAAACCACCACCACCATCATCACCAATACTACTACTACGACTACGACTACTACTACTACTACTAGTCTAAGGAGTAGAAGCAGCAGAAACAGCAGCAGCAGCCAGTAGTAGTAGCAGTAGTAGTAGTAGTAGCAGGAGCAGCAGCAGCAGCAGCAGCAGCAGCAGCAGCCAGTAGTAGTAGTAGAAGTAGTAGTAGGAGCAGTAGGAGGAGGAGGAGGAGGAGGAGGAGGAGGAGGAGGAGGAGGAGCAGCAGCAGTAGTAGTAGTAGTAGCAGCAGCAGTAGCAGTAGTAGTAGTAGCAGCAGCAGCAGCAGCAGCAGCAGCAGCAGCAGTAGTAGCAGCAGGAGCAGCAGCAACAGCAGCAGCAGCAGCAACAGCAGCAGCAGCAGCAGCAGCAGCAGCAGCAGCAGCAGCAGCAGTAGCAGTAGTAGTCGTAGCAGTAGTACTAGTAGTCTTAGTAGTAGCAGCAGCAGTAGTGGTATTGTTACCATCCCCATTCATGACGGTCAGTGTGACAAAAGCAATGACGTCAGAGTTACTGATTTTTATTTATTTTATTTTATTCTTTTATATCGAGGATAATGGAATAAGCACTTCTGTGCTTTTTTTTTTACATCCAGTCCCCGTGTGTATGCGGTTGTGTAAAGTCTGTCATCTGTTCCCACCGGCACACAATGGCCTACTCTTATGAAAAGCCAAACATGTCCCATTCCGCAGTGGCATTGTTGCCACCATTATTCATGACAGTCATCTTAACAGCCTGCAACCCAAAGACTGCTAGACTGCAAGTCAGAATACTCAGCTGCATTAGATGCAGAAGAGAAGGTAGCGAGTAGGTGTACTCACGAAAAAATTCAGATCAACAGGAATTAAGCTGACATAATAAAGTAAAGGTGTCCCAAAATCTATAAGGTCGTAGTGGAGCGAGGCGTCAGAGACCTCACTTCTCTAGGGCCAGCATATTGAGGGCGGCGCCCATCTCCTCTCCCTGGCTGCTTTACCTTCCCTGACCCTGAAGAGGGTAGGTACCCATTTACAGCTGGGTGAACTGGGGGACTGTATTGAAGCCAAGGCGCGCAAACGGTCACCCATCCAAGTGGTAACCACGCTCGACGCTGCTTAACTTGGCTGGGGAAAGCGGGTGCTCTGACCACTGAGCTATCCCGTCCCCTAAAGCTGACTTATACATTTGAAAAGTAGAAACAAAGAGTTATGATCTGTTTTGCTTGCTATGGGAAATTAGTAGGAAGGGGGTGGGTGGGGGTGGGGTGGGGGGTGGGAGGGATGTAAGACAAGATCACATTTCGAAATGTAGGTTTAATGAAAGGCATTTTCCCGAACTTTCCGCAGCAAATCAAAAAGGACAGGATAGCCCAGTGGACAGAGCACTCACTTCCCCCAGCCAAGGTTAAGCACCATCGAGCGTGGTTACCACTTGGATGAGTGACCGTTTGCGCGACTTGGCTTCAGTACAGTCCCCCAGTTCACCCAGCTGTTAATGGCTACCTGCCCTCTTCAGGGTCAGGGAAGGTAAAGCAGCGAGGGAGAGGAGATGGGCGCCGCCCTCAAAATATACTGGCCTGTAAGAAGCTGAGGTCTTTGAAGCCTCGCTTCCGTACGACCACATAGGTTATGGGACACCTAACCAAAGCACTTGCAATCAAATTATCACGTTTAAAGCCAGTATTAATATCATGATAATTTTATGACCATCATCATCATCATCACCATCATCATTACCATCATCACCGTTATCATCACTCTAGTTACACAGCTGCTGTTGCAGCGGCATGTATACCCCTTATCCCTTCCACCCGCTAAGATGGCCAGTGACCTGTCACGTTGTGCAGTGCCCCCCTCCACCCCCTGCTACCCCAACCCCTGTCAGAACGGAGGCGTCTGCTCCCCAGCCAACGGAGGCTACGCCTGCCAATGCTACAATGGCTACACCGGCACACAGTGCCAAGGTCAGTCTCTCTGTCTGTCTGTCTTTCTGTCTGTCCGTCTTTCTGTCTTTCTGTCTGTCTTTCTGTCTGTCTTTCTGTTTTGATGTCTATCTTTCTGTCTGTCTTTCTGTCTGTGTGTCTTTCTGTGTGTCTTTCTGTGTGTCTTTCTGTCTGTGTGTCTTTCTGTCTGTGTCTGTCGGTCTTTCTTTCTGTGTGTCTGTCTGTCCGTCCGTCTTTCTGTCTGTCTGTCCGTCTTTCTGTCTGTCTGTCTTTCTGTCTGTCTGTCTTTCTTTCTGTCTGTCTGTCTTTCTGTCTGTCTGTCTGTCTCTCTGTGTGTAAAACTAACAGAAGCCCAGCAAAGAAGTTATTGTACACCCCCTTTCTGTGCATGTCTGAATCTTCATCCTCGTCGTCTATTTTAGTATGCGCGCTGGGTTTTTTTCTCTTTGTTTTTATTCATATTATTTAATGCTACCATTATTACTACTACCATTATCACTTTCATTATCGTTATCATTCTTCTTCTTAACAACAACAAAACCACCACCATCACCAATACTACTACTACTACTACTACTACTACTACTACTACTACTACTACTACTACTACTACTACTATTACTACTAGTCTTAGTAGTTAAAGCAGCAGCAGCAGCAGCAGCAGCAGCAGGAGTACTAGTGGTGGTAGTGGTGGTGGTAGTGGTAGTAGTAGTAGTAGTAGTAGTAGTAGTAGTAGTAGTAGTAGAAGCAGTAGTAGTAGTAGTAGTAGTAGTAGTAGTAGTAGTGGTAGTAGTAGTAATAATAGTAGTAGCAGTAACAGCAGTGGCAGTAGCAGCAGCAGCAGCAGCAGCAGCAGCAGCAACAACAACAGTAGCAGTAGTAGTAGTAGTAGTCGTAGCAGTAGTACTAGATGACTCTCAGATTCTAAGCAGCGACACTCCTGAAAATCTGCCTTCTCTCTTTACAAATATGGCCCATTGCTTTCAAGATATCCAAAATTGGATGATACAGAACAAATTACAGCTAAATGCAGATAAAACAGAAACCATGCTTGTAGGGACCAAACACAAACTCTCTTCTATCACAACAGCTTCAATACAACTTGGCAATGCATCAGTCCCTTTATCCACTGCTGTGAAGTATCTAGGGGTCATTATTGACAACACACTCTCTATGCAAAAATTCATCACTCAGACCTGCCAGTCCTGCTACTATCAATTACGGCGTATTAGTGCAATTCGAAAGTACCTGTCCACAGATGCAACATCCAAACTTGTTGCGTCTCTCATTCTTTCACGTCTGGACTATTGCAACTCTCTGTTGGCTGGTCTGCCAGCATCATCAATCCAATCCCTTCAACGTATACAAAACTCTGCAGCTCGTCTAATCCTAAGAAAGAAAAAATCTGAGCATATTACCCCTCTCTTGCAATCTCTCCACTGGCTGCCTGTGCCACAGAGAGTAAACTATAAGATCAGTACTCTCTGTTACAAATGTCTCCACAAAACAGCACCCGCCTACCTCTGTGAATGTCTTCACTTGTACACTCCTTCTCGTTCTCTCCGCTCTGCTGCAGATACCTTGTCCTTACGAATACCTAGATTCAACCAATCCACCATCGGCCGTCGCTCTTTCTCTATTTCTGGTCCATTGATGTGGAATGATCTCCCTCTCTCTCTCCGCCAAAAGCCTTCTTATGACACTTTTAAATCCAGTCTCAAGACATATTTATTTCAAACCTAAGATTTTCCCCTCCTGCCTCATCTCATAGTTTTTCCCTGCCTTCAACAGCCAAGATTCTATTGCCCTGCCAGGGTGTGTGACCTCTGTGTGTGTGTGTGTGTGTGTGTGTGTGCGTGTGTGTGTGTGTGCGTGTGTGCACATTTGGACTTGATGGAACTATTGCTTGTCACTGGTTGTATGACTGTGTAAGAATGAGTTGAGTGCAAGCGCTTTGATTTGTCTCTGCAAGATATAGCGCTATATAAATTCCATTTATTATTATTATTATTATTATTACTAGTAGTCTTAGTAGTAGCAGCAGCAGTAGTGGTATTGTTGCCATCATTATTCATGAGTCAGTGTAACGAAAGGAATGACGTCAGAGTTACTGTCACATTACGCAGCGGTATTGTTGCCATCATTATTCATGACAGTCACTGTGACGAAAGGAATGACGTCAGAGTTACTGATTTTTATTTATTTTATTTTATTCTTTTATATCGAGGATAATGGAATAAGCACTTTTGTGCTTTTTATTTTTACATCCAGTCCTCGTGTGTATGCGGTTGTGTAAAGTCTGTCATCTGTTCCCACCGGCACACAATGACCTACTCTTGAAAAGCCAAACATGTCCCATTCCGCAGCGGCATTGTTGCCACCATTATTCATGACAGTCAGTGTGACGAAAGCGATACCGTCAGATTTACTTGTTCCCATTCCGCAGCGGCATTGTTGCCACCATTATTCATGACAGTCATCTTAACAGCCTGCAAACCAAAGACTGCTAGCCGGCAACCCAAAGACTGCTAGACTGCAAGTCAGAATACTCAGCTGCATTAGATGCAGAAGAGAAGGTAGCGAGTAGGTGTACTCACGAAAAAATTCAGATCAACAGGTATTAAGCTGACATAATAAAGTAAAGGTGTCCCATAATCTATAAGGTGTTAGTGGAGCGAGGCGTCAGAGACC
>CM054156.1:7600190-7602690 GCA_028751875.1 Rapana venosa
GCCGAGGTCAGTCCCCCACCTGTACCTGTGTGTCCGCTTGTGCATGTTCGGCTGGTTGAAGGAAGGACAGTGACGGTGACACAGGACAGTGACAAGACAGTGACGGTGACACAGGACAGTGACAAGACAGTGACAAGACAGTGACGGTGACACAGAACAGTGACAAGACAGTGACGGTGACACAGAACAGTGACAAGACAGTGACGGTGACACAGAACAGTGACAAGACAGTGACGGTGACACAGAACAGTGACAAGACAGTGACGGTGACACAGAACAGTGACAAGACAGTGACGGTGACACAGGACAGTGACAAGACAGTGACGGTGACACAGAACAGTGACAGGACAGTGACGGTGACACAGAACAGTGACAAGACAGTGACGGTGACACAGAACAGTGACAAGACAGTGACGGTGACACAGGACAGTGACAAGACAGTGACGGTGACACAGAACAGTGACAAGACAGTGACGGTGACACAGAACAGTGACAAGACAGTGACAAGACAGTGACACAGGACAGTGACAAGACAGTGACGGTGACACAGAACAGTGACAAGACAGTGACGGTGACACAGAACAGTGACAAGACAGTGACGGTGACACAGAACAGTGACAAGACAGTGACGGTGACACAGAACAGTGACAAGACAGTGACGGTGACACTTGACGGTGACACAGGACAGTGACAAGACAGTGACGGTGACACAGGACAGTGACAAGACAGTGACAAGACAGTGACGGTGACACAGGACGGTGACAAGACAGTGACGGTGACACAGGACAGTGACACAGGACAGTGACAAGACAGTGACGGTGACACAGGACAGTGACAAGACAGTGACAAGACAGTGACGGTGACACAGGACGGTGACAAGACAGTGACGGTGACACAGGACAGTGACACAGGACAGTGACATGACAGTGACAAGACAGTGACGGTGACACAGGACGGTGACACAGGACGGTGACACAGGACAGTGACATGACAGTGACATGGCAGTGACGGTGACACAGGACGGTGACACAGGACAGTGACATGACAGTGACATGGCAGTGACGGTGACACAGGACGGTGACACAGGACAGTGACAAGACAGTGACGGTGACACAGAACAGTGACATGGCAGTGACGGTGACACAGGGCAGTGACGGTGACGCGTGACAGTGACACATGGCAGTGACAGTGACACATGCTTAGGTTGATTGAGGAAGCTGCTCATTCATGGATGCGTGTGTGTGTGTGTGTGTGTGTGTGTGTGTGTGTGTGTGTGTGTGTGTGTGTGCGTGCGTGCGTGCGTGCGCGCACTCTAGAGTGTGTGTTTCATACACGCTCGCGTGCGCGCGCGAAGACACGCACGCACACACACCATGACCCCCTCTCCTACCGCTTGGCGTACCACAGAGTCCCCCCTCCTAACCACGATTACATTCTTCAACATTGTCACTATATCCTATTATTCACTATTATTAGGAAGGAAGGTGGCAGGATGGTTAAGACGTTTGCCTGCCAACAAGTCAACCGTGAGGTTCTGGGTTCGATTCCCAGCCTCGCCCTTTCTTCCCAGTTTGACAAAAAAATCGAACTGAATGTCAAAGTCCTTCGGATGAGACTATAAACCGAGGCCCCGTGTGCGAACGCATACAGAACATCTTGCGCACACGTTAAATCCTGTTCCGCTTTTCGGAAGAGTAGGCCATTGTGTGCCGGTGGGAACAGATGACAAAATTTACAAAACCGCATGCACACGGGGACTGAATGTAAAAAAAAAGCACATGAGTGATTATTCCATTATCCTCGATATAAAAAAAAAGAGAAAAAAAGTCATCTGAACGCTTTGATTTGTTGCTTTACAAGATTCAGCGCTATATAAATTCCATACATTCTTCTTCTTCTTCTTCTTCTTATTATCCTCACGTGTTGGTCACTTTGAATCCAACACACTAACATCAATTTCTGGTCCAGTGATCTGGAAAGACCTCCCCCTCTCTCTTCGCCAAAAGCCTACTTATGACACTTTAAAATCCAGCCTCAAGACATTCTTATTTTAAAGCTAAGATTTTTCCTCTCCTGTTTCATCTCATAACTGTACCTGCTTTCAACAGCTGAAATCCCATCGCCCTGCCAGAGAGAGAGAGAGAGAGAGTGAGTGAGTGAGTGAGAGAGAGAGAGAGAGAGAGAGAGAGAGAGAGAGAGAGTGAGTGAGTGAGTGAGAGAGAGCGAGAGAGAGAGAGAGAGAGAGAGAGAGAGAGAGAGAGAGAGAGAGCGAGCGAGAGAGAGAAAAGAGAGAGAGAGAGAGAGAGAGAGAGAGAGAGAGAGAGCGAGAGAGAGAGAGAGCGAGAGAGAGTGAGACAGAGAGAGATAGAGAGAGAGAGAGAGAGAGAGAGAGAGAGAGAGAGAGAGAGAGACAGACAGACAGACAGACAGAGAGAGAGAGTGTGTGTGTGTGTGTGTTGGGACAATTTAATGTTATTGGTTACCTGACTGTGTAAGAACG
>CM054156.1:7612690-7615190 GCA_028751875.1 Rapana venosa
GCCATGTCTTGAGTTGGTAAAGCACGGTACAGTCTTGAGTTGGCAAAGCATGGTATAGTCTTGAGTTGGTAAAGCACGGTAGAGTGTTGAGTTGGTAAAGCACGGTAGAGTGTTGAGTTGGTAAAGCACAGTAGAGTGTTGAGTTGGTAAAGCACGGTAGAGTGTTGAGTTGGTAAAGCATCCATAAGTCTTGAGTTGGTAAAGTACAGTAGAGTCTTGAGTTGGTAAAGCAGCCATAAATCTTGAGTTGGTAAAGCACGGTAGAGTATTGAGGTGGTAAAGCATGGTAGAGTCTTGAGGTGGTAAAGCAGCCATAAATCTTGAGTTGGTAAAGCACGGTAGAGTCTTGAGTTGGTAAAGCATGGTAGAGTCTTGAGTTGGTAAATCATGGTATAATCTTGAGTTGGTAAAGCACGGTATAGTCTTGAGTTGGTAAAGCATGGTAGAGTCTTGAGTTGGTAAATCATGGTATAATCTTGAGTTGGTGAAGCACAGTATAATCTTGACTTGGTAAAGCAGCCATAAATCCTGAGTTGGTAAAGCATGGTAGAGTCTTGACTTGGTAAAGCATGGTAGAGTCTTGAGTTGGTAAAGCATGGTAGAGTCTTGAACTGGTAAAGCATGGTAGAGTCTTGAATTGGTAAAGCATGGTAGAGTCTTGAATTGGTAAAGCAGGGTAGAGTCTTGAGTTGGTAAAGCAACCATAAATCTTGAGTTGGTAAAGCACGGTAGAATGTTGAGTTGGTAAAGCACGGTAGAGTCTTGAGTTAATAAATCATGGTAGAGTGTTGAGTTGGTAAATCAGCTATAAGTCTTGAGTTGGTAAAGCATGGTAGAGTCTTGAGTTGGTAAAGCATCCATGAATCTTGAGTTGGTAAAGCAGGGTAGAGTGTTGAGTTGGTAAAGCACAGTAAAGTCTTGAGTTGGTAAAGCACAGTAAAGTCTTGAGTTGATAAAGCACGGTTAAGTGCTGAGTTGGTAAAGCAGCCATAAATCTTGAGTTGGCAGCATTTCTCGAGTCAAAATTCTGGCACAGTTCTGGAGAAGAAAGGAGCAAAGGAATACATCTACCCATGTGGACAACTGAACGGTAAAGGATGGGAGAATCCATCTGTGGAGGAATGGGAACAGGCCTAGGGCTCTAGGCCCTAGTGATTCTGGCCGCAGCAACTGTAAAACAACAACAGCAACAGTAGCTTGTTTCTGGATCACTTTCTGCTCATTTTCTTAACGGCAGCCATTTTGACCACCAACAGTTCTTGGTGCGGGGATGAATGAAGCCAGAATCGCTGACCAATTTTTGTTTAAATTATAACAAGAATTTGTATTATAACGCTTTGATGCAGGTTTGGAAGACAATCATTTTTAAAACAAAAATTCTTTATTGTGCTATTTCAGTGCTGTCTTTTGGAAACCGTTCGCTGGTGATTACTGTGTCAGGTGAAAATCCTCTGTAGTATAGTTCGTGTTGAATAGTCCTATGCACTGCACAGCGTCAGGAGTCTGGGGTTCCATTCTACCGTTGTGTGTAGATGGTCGAATCGTGACATGTATCCACACTCCGTGCCAGGGTTACCTGAAAAACGAAAAACAATGTTTTCATGCAATATTGAGACATATTTTACATGTCGGTTTTTAGATACTGATTAGTCGTTCAAGCAGTCTGGTAGTGCGGATGTTTCATTTTGAATTCATGTTCATCCGCGATCAGCTCAGTTGCTGAGGTGGTCATTTAGGGCGTGCGTGCGTGCGTGCGTGCGTGTGTGTGTGCGTTTGTGTCCATTTTTTTTAAATGAAAAAAAAATCTTTTATATCGAGGATAATGGAATAAGCACTTATGTGCTTTTTTTACATCCAGTCCCCGTGTGTTTGCGGTTTTGTAAATTCTGCCATCTGTTCCCACCGGCACACAATGGCCTACTCTTACGAAAAGCGGAACAGGATTTAACGTGTGCGCAAGATGTTCTGCGTGCGTTTGCGCACGGGGCCTCGGTTTATAGTCTCATCCGAAGGACTTTTGGGAAGAGTGGAGTCTGCACTGATGTATGTGTGCATGTCTGTGTGTGTATTTCTGTGTGCGCGTGCGTGTGCGTGTGTGTGTGTGTGTGTGTTCGCGCTGAACAATAATGATATTGATGATGGTATGTGTGTGTGACTGCGCGCTTTTGTCTGAGTGTATAATTATGTATGTGTATGTGTGTGTGCCCGCGCGTACGTACCTGCGCGCGCGTGTGTGTGTGTGTGTGCGTGTGTATGTGCGTGCGTGTGTGTGTGTGTGTGTGTGTGTGTGTGTGTGTGTGTGTGTGTGTGTGTGTGTGTGTGTGTGTGTGTGCAGCCCCCAACGTGTGTAACCCCAACCCTTGCCAAAACGGGGCCATGTGCGCCATCACGGCATCAGGCTACACCTGCGGCTGTAAACCCGGCTTCTCCGGCCGTCACTGCGAGAGTGGTAAAGCCTCTGCTCCTTCTTCGTCTTCTTCTGCTTGTTCTTGTTCTTCTA
>CM054156.1:7627690-7630190 GCA_028751875.1 Rapana venosa
CCCACACCCACACTCTACACCACACCACACTACACTACACACACACCACAACCACCATCACACCACACCACACCACACCACACTAATATACACTACACCACACTAAACTACACTACACTTATTATTATTATTATTACTACACTACACCACACTTCACCACACTACACCACACTACAATGCATTCCAATACGACAATACAAACCAACACTATACAACACACCACACCACAACACACCACCACACTATGCCATAACTACTGTGCCATTTTCAGGCGGCAACGCGTGTGCCAGCACTCCCTGCCTGAACAACGGCGTCTGCTCCAACCAGGGGACTGGCTTTAAGTGCGCCTGTCAGAAAGGCTTCTTCGGCCACAACTGTGGAGAGGGTAGGTGCCAGTTACGTTGATTCTGTGTCTAACTTTCATCAAAAAACAATGTTGAGTGACTGTTCACCGCCCGATGATTTTGGACATACCTGAATTTTACACTAAAAAAGGGTAAAGGTGTCCCCATAACCTATGGGGTCGTTGGGGGAGCAAGACGTCAGAGACCTCAGCTTATCCAGGGGCCAGCATATTGTGGGCGGCGCCCATCTCGTCTCCCTCGCTGCTTTACCTTCCCTGACCCTTAAGAGGGCAGGGAGGTGCCATTTACTTCTGTTTATGGCACTTCTGTGTTTGACAGGCCAAAGCCATACCAATTCTACACTTCTGTTTATGACACTTCTGTGTTTGACAGACCAAAGCACTACCAATTCTACACTTATGCTCATGACATTGTTCCCGAGTGTAATAGACCAAAGCGCTACCAATTCTACACTTCTGTTTATGACACTGCTGTGTTTGACAGACCAAAGGCTACCAATTGTACACTTCTGTTTATGACACTTGTGTGTTTGACAGACCAAAAGCTACCAATGTTCATGGCACCGTTCTGTTTCGACAGGCCAAAGCCCAACCAATTCTACACTTCTGTTTATGACACTTCTGTGTTTGACAGACCAGCTGCCTGGTGGTTAGAGCATTGCCAATTGTTCTCCTGATCTGCTGACCAGAGTTCGAAAGCCGTTGAAGGGGATATTTTCCCCTGGAGTTAACATCAGTGCAGACTCCACCCCCCCCCCCCCCCCCCCCCCCCCAAAGTTCTTGGGATGAGATTATAAACCGAGGTCCCGTGTGCGAACGTGCGCAGAACATCTTGCGCGTACGTTAAAACCCGTTCCGCTTTTCGTCAGAGCAGGCCATTGTGTGCCGGTGGGAACGGATTGACAAAATTGACAAAACTGCGTACACACGGGGACTGGATGAGGAAAAACGCACATGAGTGCTTATTCCATTATGCTCGAAATAGAATACTAAGTAACTAAGTTAAAGTAAACTATCTATCTGTCTGTCTGTCTGTCTGTCTATCTATCTAACTAACTAACGATCTATCTATCTATCTATCTATCTATCTATCTATCTATCTATCTATCTATCTACCTAACTATCTAACGATCAAACCAACTAACTAACTATCTAACCAACTAACTACTATTATCCTCGAAATAACAGGATAAACAAGTAAACCTAAACATTCCTGTTCATGGCACTGTTCCCTGTGTGACAGGCCGAAGCGCTACCAAGTCTACATAAAGGTAAAGCTGTCCCATAACCTGTGAGGTGGGTAGACATCAGAGACCTCAGCTTCTCTAGGGACCAGCATATTGAGGGCGGCGTCCATCTCCTCTCCCTCGCTGACTTTACCTTCCCTGACCCTAAAGAGGGCAGGTACCCATTTACAGCTGGGTGAACTGTACTGAAGCCAAGGCGCGCAAACGGTCACCCACCTACCAAGACTAGACCCCCCCCCCCCCCCCACCCCCCGTTTTTGTTTTTCATGACGTTGCTTTTTTGTCAGTTGGCGTCCGTTCCTGCGCGACCAACGTGTGTCAGAATTTCGGGGACTGTTACCTCACTGATGCCAACAACTTGAAGTGTTCCTGCCTGCCTAACTACTCTGGCAGCAAGTGCGAGATAGGTAAGACAGGGGTGTGTGAGGGTGAGGGTGAGTGAGGGTGAGGGTATGGGTGAGTGAGGGTGAGGGTGAGTGAGTGTGTGTGTGAGTGGGTGAGGGTGGGTGAGGTGGGGTGAGTGTGTGAGTGGTGTAGGGTGGGTGAGGGTGAGGGTGAGTGAGTGTGTGTGAGGGTGAGTGGGTATAAGTGTATGTGTGTACATATATGGCTTCGTGAGATAGGTTTGTCTGTGAAGTTTTTACTGGCTTCGAATCTAACACACGAGGACACAGAATTTAACACACAAGGACACAGAATTTAGCACTCAAGGACACAGAATCTAACACACAAGGACACAGAATTTAGCACACAAGGACACAGAATCTAACACACAAGGACACAGAATTTAACACACAAGGACACAGAATCTCACACACAAGGTCACAGAATCTAACATAAAAGGTGATAGAATCCTTTTCCTTCCTTCCTTCTCCCCCTTCCCTCTCTC
>CM054156.1:7632690-7635190 GCA_028751875.1 Rapana venosa
ACAACCCGGACTGCAACACCTTCTACGTCTGCCAGCGGGGTACCCTCACCCGTCGCCAGTGTGCGGCGGGCAAGAAGTATAACTCGGCCACCCTCAAGTGCGAAGTGGAGGACGGGAGTCGCCGCAAGTTCTTCTGTGATCGGGTCAAGCAGGCCTTCAACAGTCTGAAGACGTCTCTCAACTGAGGCAGGCATGGAGGAGGGTTGGTTGGTTGGTTGGTGGGTTGGTTAGTTAAAGCTACATGGCAGGGATTTTGTTTTGGTTCGTGTTTGTGTGAGAGCGAGGAATCAAAATCTTGGGTTTTTGGGTTTTTTGTTGAAAACTGTTGGGATATGTAGATTGTTGTTTGTTATGCAAAAAAACTGATGATATGGTAACACCGATAATTTAGATTAACAATTGATAAAAGTGTATTCTGAATATTCATGGGGGAAAAAATCTTGGTTTTTTTTTCTTGTTTTACGTTTGGTGAGGTTGGTTCATTGATGAAAAAGAAGAAAGTAATTTTTTTAACAACGCGAAGATTGGAATGAGCATTCTGGTAGTATAGAGATAACTTTTGTGGGGGAAAGATTTGAAAACTGTGATCTGTACAGGTGCCTCTATGCTTTTAGAAAAATAGCAGTTGCTCTCTCTCAGCTTTTCAATTTAAGACTGTTTTTTAACGCCAAAAAAGAACAAAGGTTCTTAAATCTTGTTCGTAATCAGAAGTAGTCATGGGCAATGCGCTTACAGTCTGCTGTTATTTTCGCTGATATCTTTAGATATATTGTTAAGTTCCATTATGTTTTTTTGTCTCCTTGGTTTAATGTCTATTCACAACAAGGTGATTTAGACAAAAAGTTCCATCATGATAATCGTGGAGAGAGGTCCAGTGTTATAAATTGTGCTGGTTCGTGAAACGACCGGACTGTTTACTTCCATCAGGTCTCTTTCTCTCTCCCTCCCCTCTCCCCCTCTCCCCCCTCTCTCTCTCAACCTCTACATTTTCTCCCCCTCCCCTCCCCTCCCCTTTCTGTGTTCAGATGTACCATTTCTTGTATTGGTTTTCTTCTTGCGGCAAGAAATTTTTATATAGGAGGACATCCTGGGTAACTTGTACAGTTCCGGAGTGTTCCTTTTTTTTTTTTTTACCTGTGTGTAGCATGTATGAAAGAATTAAAGGGTGAATAGATCACGTTATTGTGTTCGGATTGTTTACTTTCTTTTCTTTTCTTACTTTTGTACTTCTTCTTCCAAGACAGAAATGACTGATACAAGAGTAACAATAAAGATCAAAATGAAGCACACAGCTACTGCTGAGTACATCTTTCATTCTTGCTGTGGCTGCTGCTGCTGCTAATGCTGTTGCTGCTGCTGCTTCTGCTTTCGCTCCTGCTACTACTGCTGCTGCTGCTTTTGCTGCTGTTGCTGCTGCTGCTGCTACTGCAACTGCTACTTCTACTACTACTGCTGCTGCTGCTGCTGCTGCTGCTGCCGCTACTGCTGCTGCTGCTGCTGCAACTACTACTACCACTACTACCCATGGCTCTATTACTGTTAGTATAGTTACTACTAACTCTACCCCCTTCTACTACTACTACTACTACTACTACTACTACTACTTACTACTGCTACTGCAACAACAACAACAACAACAGCAACTACTACTACCATCATATCAACTGCTACTACTTCTACTATCAATAACACTAAAATAACGACGAATGTCTAAAAAACTTTCCTTCTTGGTGGGGATTTAAAGAGAAATAAACCTGTCCCTTTTCTCCCCAGTACACTGCATGCAAACAAAGGAATAAACAATATGAAAGCGAAATCGACTCAACTTTCCTTTCTGCGTTTATATTGCCAGTTAAAGGTGCACAAAACGCACACATGCACAAACTCACGCACGCGCGCGCACGCGCACAGAGAGAGAGCTCACACTCACACACATACTGTTGAAAGGAAGGTGGCAGGATGGTTAAGACGTTTGCCTGCCAACAAGTCAACCGTGAGGTTCTGGGTTCGATTCCCACCCTCGCCCTTTCTTCCCAGTTTGAACCCCCCAAAAATCGAACTGAATGTCAAAGTCCTTCGGATGAGACTATAAACCGAGGCCCCGTGTGTGAACGCACGCAGAACATCTTGCGCACACGTTAAATCCTGTTCCGCTTTTCGAAAGAGTAGGCCATTGTGTTGCCGGTGGGAACAGATGACAAAATTTAGAAAACCGCATACACACGGGGACTGGATGTAAAAAAGCACATGAATGCTTATTCCATTATCTTCGGTATAAAAAATAAAAATAAAAATAAATAATAATAATAAACACACACCCGACCTCCAAGGCCGAAAACTCTTCAGATACAGCGCAATAACAGGACGAGTTCTTCCCCTTCCGCCTCAAGTTTTTCCTCCGACACTTCACAACCAGATTTTTTTCTTTTTCTTTTTTTGGCCCAGTGGTCAAGTGGAGTGACTGCAGTGGAGTGTTGCCTGAGGGACTGTGGGTTCCATT
>CM054156.1:7640190-7647690 GCA_028751875.1 Rapana venosa
CTGTCTGTCTGTCTGCCTGCCTGCCTATCTGTCTGCCTATTGACTGTCTGCCTGCCTTCCTGCCTGTCTTCCTGCCTGTCTTCCTGCCTGTCTGTCTTCCTGTCTGTCTGCCTGCCTGTCTGTCTGTCTGTCTTCCTGTCTGTCTGCCTGCCTGCCTGCCTGCTTTGTTGTCTGTCTTCCTGTCTGTCTCCCTGTCTGCTTGTTTGTCTACCTGCCTGCCAGCCTGTTTGTCTGTCTGTCTGCTTCAAAAGTGTAACAGCACGTTGCTGCTGCTGGTCTGTTTCTTCTTGTCGTTGCCGTGTCGATTGTGAAGGAACCGCTATGTTTGCTTTGATTAAGGGTCTGCTCTCCGGCTGATATTGTCTGCCTGTTTGGCTTGTCTGTCTGTCTGATTGTATGTCTGTCTGTTTGGCTGTCTGTTTGGCTGTCTGTTTGGCTTGTCTGTTTGGCTGTCTGCCTGTCTGTCTGTCTGCCTGTCTGTGTGTTTGGCTGTCTGTTTGGCTGTCTGTCTGTCTGTCTGCCTCCCTGTCTGTCTGCCGGTCTGTCTGTGTCTTCTTGTCACAGATCTGTTACAAAGGATTGGGTATCAAAATTAATATACAAAAGAACTTCAAAGCTTAAAAAAGCATGAATCTGGAGGGAGAGTCTCTCTGAGAGACAAAGAGGGACAGAGAGAAAGAGACAGAGACAGAGACAGACAGAGAGAGAAAGGAGAGAGATAGAGCGACAGAGAGAGAAAAGAGAGAGAGAGAGAGAGAGAAGAGAGAAAAGAGAGAGAGAGAGAGAGAGAGAGAGAGCGCAGAGAAAGATAGGAGAGAGAGAGAGAAGAGAAAGAGGCAGAGGGAGAAAGGAGAGACAGAGAGAAGAGAAAGATAGGAGAGAGAGAGAGAGAGAGAGGCAGAGAGGAGAGAGAGACAGGGAGAGAGACAGACAGACAGAGAGACAGAGACAGAGAGGAGAGAGACAGAGAAGAAAGACAGACAGACAGAGACAGAGAAAGACAGAGAGAGAGAAAGAGACAGAGACAGAGAGAACTGGAACATTTTACTGAAGGTAATTGGATAAGCCAGAGGCTTGTTTATACCAGGCCCTCAAGGGAAAATAGAGGAAACAAACCTGAATAAATAAATGAATAAATAAACGTGAGAGAGAGAGAGAGAGTGAGAGAGAGAGAGAGAGGGACAGAGAGAGAGAAAGGGAGACAGAGACAGGGTGAGAGAGAGACAGGGAGCACAGAGAGCGAGACAGAGAAGAGAGAGCGAGAGAGAGACCAGAGAGAGAAAGACAGATAGAGACAGAGACAGACAGAAACAGGAGAGAGAGAGAGAGAGAGAGAGAAAAGAGAGAGAGAGAGAGAGAGAGAGAGAGAGAGAGAGACAGACAGACAGACAGACAGAGACAGAGAGGAGAGACAGAGACAGAGAAAGACAGAGAGAGAGAGAGACAGACAGAGAGACAGAGAGAACTGGAACATTTTACTGAAGGTAATTGGATAAGCCAGAGGCTTGTTTACACCAGGCTCTCATGGGGAAAATAGAGGAAACAAACCTGAATAAATCAGTGAATTAATAAGCATGGCAAAGAGAGAGAGAGAGAGAGAAAGAGAGACAGAGAGAGACAGGGACAGACAGACAGAGAGACAGGGTGAGAGAGACAGAGAGGAGGAGGGAGAGACAGAGACAGAGACATCTCTGTCTGTCTGTCTCTGTGTCTGTCTGTTTTCTCTCTCACTCTGTCTCTCTGAGTGAGAGAGAGACAGACAGAGAGAGACAGACACACCTAGAGAAAGTGACAGACAGACAGACAGACAGATACAGACAGAGAGATGCGCGAGCAGTTGGAAACGGAACACACACACACACACACACACACACACACACACACACACACACACACACACACACACACCAACAACAACAACAACAACAACAACAAACAAAAACATTCATTTTCCAACAAATTAAAGGATTTCCTTTGTGCGCCAAAATTCTGTGACAAGACTGAAATTGCTTCTAGCCCGTTTTTATCATCATTATTATTATTTTTTTTCCTTTTATCATGATGGCTTAATTTCAGCTAAATGATCGAATAACTGCCCTCATCATCGTCGTCGTGTGCATATCTGACCTTATGCATGCGAAACAGGATATAAAAAATAGATGCAAGGCACTGGCAGGTCTGCACTGAGCTGACGCTGGAGAT
This sequence comes from Rapana venosa, assembly GCA_028751875.1. Classification (NCBI taxonomy): domain Eukaryota; kingdom Metazoa; phylum Mollusca; class Gastropoda; order Neogastropoda; family Muricidae; genus Rapana; species Rapana venosa. The sequence continues at coordinate 7,642,393 of CM054156.1, forward strand.
GGTCAAACTTCCCCTTACTCCACCGAATGCCCAAGAGATGTGAACACCCCCCCCCCCAAAAAAAAAAAAAAAAAGGTGGCGCTGCTCTTGTGGCGACGTGCTCTCCCCGGGGAGAGCAGCCCGAATTTCACGCAGAGAAATCTCGTGACTTAAAGTGGTATAAATGAATAAATAACCCGTCTCTTCAAAACTCATAGGATTAGGTGGTGGTGGTGGTGGTTGTTGTTGATGTGCGTTCCCCAGCCTAACACTCTGGGGGTCACCCAGAATATGCACTCTTGACTCACTCATCCATCCCACCTGGGAGTCACTGTGAGATTGAAAATGCACACTGGATGAGAAGTTTGCGTGTATGACTCTTTTTCAAGCACCTCACCATACAGGCAGCCATACTCCGACTTCAGAGGATTTTTTTTCTCCTTTAACAAGGGAGAGTGCAGGTTGTTATGTTAAGAGCTTGTCGTGGCTGAAGGCAGCAATCTCAACACAACATTTTACAACATAACAACATTTTAGTGTAGGCCTTGGTAATTAGCTGACATCAATAACTCACACAGCTTTTGGCCTGGGCCGAATGCATAGAATTAAGAATTGAAACACTTTGTCTGTTCTACCATTGCATATGTCAGAATAAAATGAGAGAAAATAAAATAAAATATGAGACGAAATAAAACAAAACAAACACAACAAGATGAAAACATATAAAAAAGATAAAATAAAACAAAATATAAGAAACACTAAAAAACTAAAACGAAACAAAACTAAATCAAAATGCAAATAAACCAAACTAAAATTAAAAACAGATTGAAATTTAGAAAAAAAAGAAAACAAACACAAATTACAAGGAATACAATGATATAAAAAAACAACAACACCAACATCAACAATAATATACAATAACACAAAACAAATACCCCAAAAAGTTTTTAAAACAAATACAAAAAACAATACAACTGAACAAACTCGAACACAAGACAATCAAATAAACTAAACCACCGTAAATCCCACTAAAACAAACACAAACTAAAAAGAAATAAAATATAAATTAAAGAAAAGAAAACACTAACAACATAAGCTGAAGGGAAAAAACACCCGTAATGTACAGTCAAACAAAATAATGTAAAATAAAATAAATGAAATGAACTAAAAAGTCCTTCCGATGAGACTGCAAACCGAGGTCCCGAGTGCGAACGCACGCAGAATAATCTTGCGCACATTCAAAAACCGCTCAACCTTTCGGATGAGTAGGCCATTGCGTGTGCCAGAAGGAATGGATGACCAACACAGACACACACATACACACACACACACATACGCACACAGATACACACACACAGACAAACACACACACAGACAGACACACACGCACACATACACACACAGACAGACATAGACACACACACATACACACAAACACACACAGACACACACAAACACACACACATACACAAACAGATACACACACACACTCACACAGACACACTCACACAGACACACAGACACAGACACACACAGACACACACACAAGACATACACACACACAGACACACACACACACAAACACACACAAACACAGACACACACAACTGCACGCACAGCGGTGTTTACAAAACATCGTCCCCGAAATCGAAATGCGGCTACCTTAATAATGCGGTTAAAAAAAACAACTATTGCATACACAAAAATCTCATAATTGATGAACCTTGGAGCCCTACCTGAGGAGCGAACCCGCCCCCCCAAAAAAACCAAACAACAACAACACCAAACACCCCAACAACAACAACCAAACCAAACCAAAACAAGCCCCCCTCCCCCTAAAAAAAAAAAAAAAGCCAACCAAAAAAACTCCACCAAAACCACAACGAACAAAAAAACCCAACAACACCCCCCCTCCCGCCCCCCAAACAACAAATAAAACGAACCAAATAAAATAAAATGAAGTAACAAAACGCAAAAACAAAACAAAACAAAATAAGATAAACAACAAAACAGTCCTACAGGCAAACTTCTCATCATCCAGTGTGTACCTTCAATCTCACAGCGATGGCTAGGTGGGGTGGGAGGAGGAGTGAGTGAGTGAGTCAGTGTGCATGTTGGGAACGCCCAACCAGCTACTACACGAGGGAGGGAAGCAAAGAGAATACCTCCCAATAATTCAAACCAAAAACGTATAAGAAAAGGCCCCCTCTCCCTCTCTCTCTTCACTTTAATCGGGGATTATTATTATTATTATATATAATAATCATTATTATTCATCTTCATCATCGTCGTCATCATCGTCATTATCATCGTCATCATCGTCCTCCTCCTCCTCCTCATTATTCTTATATCATTATTATTATCATTAGCATCATCATTCCTATATTATTCTTATTACTATCATCATCACCCCTATCATTATCATCATTAATAATAATAATAATAATAAATAATAATAATAACAACATTATTATTATTACTTTATATTTGCTTGATGAACAAGAAGGTCACATAATGATAGAATATACGGTTCAAATCCCGTTTATTTATTTATTCTTTTATATCGAGGATAATGGCATAAGCACTTATGTGCTTTTTTACATCCAGTCCCTGTGTATGCGGTTTTGTAAATTTTGTCATCTGTTTCCAATCGTGATGTATTTTTTTCTTCCCTGTTCCACTACATCTTCACTGAATTTTCCCCTAGAGTTAACATCAGTACTGACTCCACTCTCCCCAAAAGTCCTTAAGATGAGACTATAAACCGAGGTCCCGTGTACGAACGCAGGCAGAACATCTTGCTCACACGTTAAAAACCTGTTCCGCTTTTCGGAAAAGTAAGCCACTGCGTGCTGGCAGGAACAGATGATAATTAATTTTTAAAAAAGGAAAACAAAACCACACAGGTGTCGTGTTTGGACATCATCCCCGAAGTCGGAATGTGGCTACCTCAATGGCGGGCAAAACCCCGTCACATGCGTAAAATCTCACCCTTGTTGAACCTCAGAACTCTATAAAGGTAAAGGAGTCCCATAACCTATGTTAGGGGAGTGAGGCATCGAGCGTGGTTACCACTTGGATGGGTGACCGTTTGCGCGCCTTGGCTTCAGTAAAGTCCCCCAGTTCACCCAGCTGTAAATGGGTATACCTCCACTCTTTAGGGTCAGGGAAGGTAAAGCAGCGTGGGAGAGGAGATGGGTGTCGCCCTCAATATGCTGGCCTTTATTTTTTCTCCAGAAAGACTTAAATTACAACGGTTCTCTCCCACGCCGAGGATGCGCTGGGCCTGACTTGTCAGGCGCTTAACGGCAGTGCAAAGCATCTTCTCTCATATGACAGACAACAATTTTCGTTGTCTGAGCGTTCGACGTCGACGAATAAGAGAATGAGCGCTTTGATTTGTTGTTTTACAAGATTCAGCGCTATATAAATTCCATACATTATCATTATTATCATGACCTTACAAAGGATAACACCTATTACAACCAATACTGGCAATAGTAACAACTTTAACAACCACAAGAACAACACAGCAGCAACAAAAACATCACCGACAACAACACCATGTATTTAAAAAAAAATATATATATAGTTTCGTTTTCCAAGTATGCCAAACGGTTTGCTGGAGATAGCGACATTGATTTGTGCTGTTTCATTACGATATATCCCCGAAGTCGGAATGCGGCTACCTAAATGGAAGAAGTTGGTGGGGGAAGAGGGGGGGGGGGGGGGGGGGGGGGGAGGGGGGGGAACCGGTCGCAAACGCAAAAAATCTCACCATTGGTGAACCTCGGAGCTCTAGCCGAGGAACGAAAAAACAAAACCAACCCCCAACCTAAAACTGATACATGTTTACTAGTTAAATTTTTTCTAGCTCTCTTATGTTTGTAACCCGCATGAATTTCTCGCGGTTTTTTTGTGTTTTAAAGATGGAATAAAATGTTTGTCTTCGCACATAAACACTCCCCCCCACCACCACCTCCATCATCACCACCACCAATCCACACCCATGAATAAATCTGATGAAAACACCCCCCTTCCCCCCCGCTCTTAAAAACAGCTATAATTTATGTTTACCAGTTAAATGTTTTGTTTTCTAGCTATGCTTGTAACTCACACGAATTTATTGGGTTTTTATATAACAAAGTGTTTGTCTTCACACATCCCCCGCCCAATATAAACCCATGAATAAATCTGATGACCCCCCCCCCCCCTTAAAAAACCTGACATAATTTATGTTTACCAGTTATTGTTGTTGTAATTATGCTTGTAATCCACATTAGTATATTGCTTTTTTGGAGATAACAAAGTGTCAGTCTTCACACATAAACACTCCCCACCACACACACCCACTACCACCACCACCATCAATCCACACCCATGAATAAATCTTATGAAAACACCCCCCCCCCCCCACGTTAAAAAATGATAACATTTATGTTCACCAGTTAATTTTTTTGTTTTCTAACTATGCTTGTAACCCACACGAATTTATTGGGGTTTTTTGTAGATAACAAAGTGTTCGTCTTCACACATACCACCCCCGCCCCCATCATCATCACCACCACCACCGCCAATCTACACTCACGAATAAATCTGATGAGAATAACATCATCATCATCATCAGTCCCGTGACCTTGGCGGTCGTGGAGGAGACACGAAAGACGATGCCGTGGTAAGCCTCCTCCATCCATCTCGGTCCTCGGCTCTGCCCCAACAACCCCCAAACAAAGCCCAAAAACAAAAAACAAAAAACAACCCAAAATAACAACAACAAATACAAAACAAAAACAACCCAAAATAACAACATCAACTAAAAAAACACCGAAAAACAAAAAATATCTCCCCCCCCCCCCCCACACCACCAAAAAAAAAAAAAAAAAGCGATTGCGAAAACTGGATTTCACGTTACACGGAGTGCCTGGCCAACCCCAGGGAATCAGCATAGCGTGATTCTTTCCCCGGGGATCGGACGCCTGGTCACATCCAATTCATTAGCCGACAATATCACTGACCCTCCAGCTACCCCCCCCCCCCCCCCCCCCGCTACCTTCCCCCCCTCTCCACTCACATTGGGAAATTCATAAATCTCTCTGTATCTGTCTGTTTCTTTATCTCTTTCACCCACGCGCGCGTGATACACAACCGCACGCGCGCGCACAGACAGACAGACACACACACACACTCACACACTCTCTCTCTTTCTCGAAATAGGAGGGGGGAAAAGGAGCAAAAAAGGGGAGGGTGGGGAGGGAGGGAGAGAGAGAGAGAGACATACACACACACAGACGGGCAGAGAGAGAGACATAACACACACAC
>CM054156.1:7652690-7655190 GCA_028751875.1 Rapana venosa
CCTTCTCTGTCTGTCTGTCTGTCTGTCTGTCTGTCTGTCTGTCTAGGTCTGTCTGTCTGTCTCTGCTTCTTTACGGCTCGAGTACCTCTGTCTGTCTGTCTCTCCTTCTCTGTCTGTCTGTCTCGGTCTGTCTGTCTGTCTCTCTCTCTGTCTGTCTCGGTCTGTCTGTCTGTCTCTCCTTCTCTGTCTGTCTCGGTCTGTCTGTCTGTCTGTCTCTCCTTCTTGTCTGTCTGTCCGGTCTGTCTGTCTGTCTCTCCTTCTCTGTCTGGTCTGTCTCGGTTGTCTGTCTGTCCTTCTCCGTCTGTCTGTCTCGGTCTGTCTGTCTGTCTGTCTCTCCTTCTCTGTCTGTCTGTCTCGTCTGTCTGTCTGTCTGTCTCTCTTCTCTGTCTGTCTGTCTCGGTCTGTCTGTCTGTCTGTCTCTCCTTCTCTGTCTGTCTGTCTCGTCTGTCTGTCTGTCTGTCCTTCTCTGTCTGTCTGTCTCGTCTGTCTGTCTGTCTGTCTCTCCTTCTCTGTCTGTCTGTCTGGGTCTGTCTGTCTGTCTCTCCTTCTCTGTCTGTTTTGGTCTGTCTGTCTCTCTCTCCTTCTCTGTCTGTCTCTCCTTCTCTGTCTGTCTCGGTCTGTCTCTCCTTCTTGTCTGTCTGTCTCTGCTTCTTTACGGCTCGAGTACCTCTGTCTGTCTGTCTGTCACTCTCTGTCTCTTTGTCTGTCTGTTTCTGCCTCTCTCTCTCCCCCTCTCTCTCTTTCATCTCTCTCTCTTCTCTGTCTATCTCTCTGTCTGTCTGTCACTCTCTGTCTGTCTGTCTCTGTCTCTCTCTTTTCTCTCTCTTCTCTCTCTTCTCTCTCTCTTCTCTCTCTCTCCGCGCGCGCGCAACATCTTGCGCACACATCAAAACCCGTTCCACTTTTCGGAAAAGTAGGCCATTGTGTGCCGGTGGGAACGGATGACAAAATTGACAAAACTGCATACACACGGGGACTGGATGAAAAAAAGCACATGAGTGCTTATTCCATTATCCTCGAAAATAAAATAAATGGACAAATAAATAGATAAATGTCTCTGTCTGTCTGTCTGTCTCTATCTGTTTGTCTGTCTGTCTCCCTCTTTCTGTGTTTATAATCCCATCCGAAGGATTTTTGGGGGAGTGGAGTCAGTACTGATGTTAACTCCAAGGTAAAATCCCCTCGAACGGGTACCTCGGTGGTGGCTCGAACCCAGGCCGTCAGATCACGAGCTCAACGCTCTAACCACTAGACTATCCCCCTCCAATCATTAAACGTAACCTGATATCTCAACACGTCGCCACAAGATCAGCGCCACCCATTTAAAAAAACCACAACAACAACAACCTATCTGTATGTCTATTTCTGTTCCTACGAGTGTTTTGTTTCTTTTGTTTTCTACAGAACTTTACCAAAGGACAGCTCTCTTGTTGCTGCGGGTTCTTTTATGTGCGCTAAAATGCGTGTAACACACGGGATTGCGATTTATTGTCTCATCCGAAAGAGTCGCACCCAGACCACCACTCAAGGTCTAGTGGATGGAGGGAAAAGTTTGGGCACAAACGGGGATTGAACCCGGACTTTTCGCGTTGTAGGCAGGTGCGTTAACCACTAGACCACCGATACACGTTGATGCTGCAATAGATAGTGACTGGCAAGGACACACACACACACACACACACACACACACACCCACACACACACACACACACACACACACACACACACACACATCTATATATCTCTATATAAAGACCAGTAACATTTATCACACATAAAACTGTGTGTCTTTATTTCTTTTGTTGTTGTTGTTCCTCGGCTACAGCTCCGAGGTTCAGCAACGGTGAGATTTTCGCGTACGCGACAGATTTTTGCCCACCACGAAGGTAGCCGCATTCCAACTTCGGGGAATGCATGCTGGGTATGTTCGAGTTTCCGTGACCGACCGAATGCTGACAAGAATTAACGGAATCTTCTAACGTGCTTATTTGATCTTCTGCATGGGTATATACAAGCGCTTTGATTTGTTTTTGCAAGATATAGCGCTATATAAATTCCGTTCATTATTATTATTATTTATCATCATCATCATCATCATCGTCGTCGTCATCATCGTCGTCATCATTATCATCATCATCATAATCATCATCATCATTACTATTATTATTATTATTATCATAATCATCATCATTACTATCATTATAATACACGAAGGTAGTGAAGGCACTGGCAGGTCTGCACTTGAAGTTAACCTGGGAGATCGTTTAAAAAAAAATTCCTCACCCTTTAATTCCCCAGACGCCGCCGAGATTCGAACCCACGACTTCATGGAAACAAGAGAGCGAAAGATCTTAACCACTCGGCTATAGCGTCCGTCAATAACAGCATTCATATAAAAGATATGGCTCTGGGCTGCCGGTCTGATGATAGTGCTACCGTTCCTGAACATCAGCATCGTTATGGTATTTTCTTCCTCTGGAGTTTAAATGCCACGCTGCCA
>CM054156.1:7660190-7682690 GCA_028751875.1 Rapana venosa
GGTAGGGTAGTGTAGTGTAGGGTAGTGTAGTGTAGTGTAGTGTAGTGGTAGTGTTGGGTAGGGTAGGGTTAGTGTAGGTAGTGTAGGGTAGTGTGATGTAGGGTAGTGTAGTGTAGTGTAGTGTAGTGTAGGGTAGGGTAGGGTAGTGTAGTGTAGTGTAGTTGTAGTGTAGTGTAGTGTAGTGTTTGTGTAGTGTAGGATAAGGTAGGGTAGGGTAGGGAAGTGAAGTGTAGTGTAGAGTAGTGTAGTGTATGTAGTGTAGTGTAGTGTTGTATAGTGTAGTGTAGGGAAGGATAGGGTAGTGAAGTGTAGTGTAGTGTAGTGTATTGTAGTGTAGTGTAATGTAGTGTAGTGTAGAGTAGGGTAGTGAAGTGTAGTGTAGTGTAGTGTAGTGTAGTGTATTGTAGTGTAGTGAAGTGTAGTGTAATGTAGTGTAGTGTAGTGTAGGGTAGGGTAGGTAGTGAAGTGTAGTGTAGTGAAGTGTATGGTAATGTAGTGTTATGTGTAGAGTAGTGTAGTGTTCGGGTAGTGTAGTGTAGGGAAGGGTAGGGTAGTGAAGTGTCGTGTCGTGTCGTGTGGGTAGGTGTAGTGTAGTGTAGTGTAGGGTAGGGTAGTGTTTATTTATTTATTATTTTATTTTATTATTTGTTATATCGAGATAATGGACTAAGCACTTATGTGCTTTTTACATCCAAATCCCGCGTGTGTATGCGGTTTTGTAAATTTTGTCATCTGTTTCCACCGGCACACAATGGCCTACTCTTCCGAATAAGCGGAACGATTTAACGTGTGCGCAGAATGTTCTGCATGCAGTCTGTCGTGTAGGATAGTGGTGGGTATGTCGTGTCGTGTCGGTAGGGTTAGGGTAGGGTAGGGTAGGGTAGTGAAGTGTAGTGTAGTGTAGTGTAGGGTAGGTGTAGTGTATGTAGTGTCGTGTAGAGTAGTGTAGTGTAGTGTAGTGTAGTTTAGTGTAGTGTAGGGTAGGGTAGGGTAGTGTAGTGTAGTGTAGTGTAGTATTAGTGTAGTGTAGGGTAGGGTAGTGTAGTGTAGTGTAGTATAGTTGTAGTGTAGTGTAGTTAGTGTAGTGTAGTGTAGTGTAGTGTAGTGTAGTATAGTATAGTATGTATAGTTTAGTATAGTATAGGATAGTATAGTATAGTTAGTCTAGTCTAGTCTAGTCTAGTCTAAATCGTGTAGTGTAGTTGAGTGTAGTGTAGTGTAGTGTAGTGTAGTGTAGTGTAGTGTATTTTTTTATATCGAGGATAATGGAATAAGGACTTATGTGCTTTTTTACATCTAGTCCCCGCGTGTATGCGGTTTTGTAAATTCTGTTATCTGTTCCCACCGGCACACACTGGCCTACTCCTACGAAAAGCGGAACAGGATTTAACGTGTGCGCAAGATGTTCTGCTTGCGTTCGCACACGGGACCTCGGTTTATAGTCTCATCCGAAGGACTTTTGGGGAGAGTGGAGTCTGCACTGATGTAAACTCCAGGGGAAAATATCCCCTTGATCGGGAATCGAACCCGGGTCGTCAGATTGCGAGAGCAATGTTCTAACACTAGGCTCTCCGTCCCCCGTGTAGTGTTAGTTGTAGTGTAGCGTAGCGTAGCGTTGTGTAGTGTGTGTAGTTGTAGTGTTAGTGTAGTGTAGGTTAGTGTAGTGTAGTGTATGTTTGTTTGTTGTATGTGGTACGTATAGTATAGTATTGCATATTATAGTATTGTATTGTATGTTACTTTAAGTAACGGCAGATTTGTCTGCGTGAAATTCGGGGTTGCTCTCCCCGGGAAAGAACGCGTCGCCACATAAGTAGCGCCACCCATTTTTTGTTCGTGATTGTAAACTTGTGTGCAGTTGTTTCCCCTTTTTGGGTGTGGGTTTTTTTTTTTTTGCTACAGGGACAACTCTCATGCTGCGATCACTTCTTTAAATGTATAATATTTAATGAAAATTATACGAAAATGAAAAAAAATGCATAATACACATGGGACGTCAGTTTTGTGTCGCTTACGAAAAACTAGCACCCAGACCGTCACTCAAAGCCTCATGGACTGGGGTGGGGACGTTTGGGTATAAACAAGAATCGAACACACGACTGCCTGATTTCCAGGCAAAACCGCGTTACCTCTAGACCACTAATCCACCGTCTATTATTGGTTCACAAATAGGAGAACTTTGAAATGAAAGGTCGTCTGGTTGATCTGAAAATAATAACAAGAATAGACAGACAAGGATAATATTAATACCAAATAATATACAAAAAATTAATATTGTTCACTTACAGAAAGTCCGTCCTTTGTTAAAATGGGAGCGGAAAACGAATCTCTATCAAAAATGAAAACTAAAACAACACCTACAACAATCCCCAAAAAAACAACACACACAAACACACACAAACACACACACACACGCACGCGCGCGCGCGCGCACACACACACACACACAAACGAAACTACACACACACAGAGTAACAAAAACTACACAAGCAACATAACACAACACACACCACACACACACAGGAATCACCATACACACACACAATTTACGACACACACACACACCACCAACACACACAACCGAATCCGAACAAGAAATCAAAAATGTTCAAAGACAGCACGCGCTGGCATAAAAATTATGCACCAATAAATCCCCAGGTATGCTTAACCAAACAATAATCATTTACGCACTTCAGGGTCCTCCTGGATGATCTTGTCATAATAACATACACCGATGACATCTATCAAACGAATAAATCGAATAATTTTTCCTCCCTAACATAAATTCTTCAGCTTCATGCCATTGGTAATCTTGTAACCTTATGGTGGATTGATAAAGTTGTCCATGCCCGTTTCTGAACAGATTACGTATACTGTAATGTAGGTGCTTTGTACAAATGAAAATGTCGATGCGCATTTTAAACCTTTTCAACCCACCTAAACTTTGCATGTTAATTCGCGAATCCGAATCCTGTTGTATTTACTCCCGCCTGGGGACCAGCAGAGCCACCGATGATCAGGCAGTCACCGCCACGTAAAGCAAGTTTTAAATCCGTCAGATTAGCGAGCGCGAGCAGATGCGCGTGGCTATATAGCAGAGAGATGAAAATCGATGGTATAAGAAACGAAACGCACTGTCAGCATTGCAGCAACGACGCTGGCCAACCATAAGGTCACCCAGGCCGGCACCGCGTTTTTAAAAATACACATCAGACCTCCACTTAAAAGTAGATGAAAGCCAAAACCCAATTCCTGTAAACAATCGTTTTGTTCTATGACTAACTATCATCTTCTACTCGTAATCAGACGGGAAAAAACCTATTCCCTCCCGGAGTTAAACATGATTTGCCGTGAAACATCAACTAAAAAATCTTTAGGGATATCTGCAGTAAACAGCTTGTGCCTAAATCCGACATCTCGACACATTACATCTATAGGCCTTTAAAAAGCTTGTTTTGAAAATGCCAACGGTCTTTGTATTGGCAGTAGAAATTTTCATAACGTGACACGGAATTTCTCCTGGAGTGCCTTATTTCATCTTAAAAGCTCAAAAAGTTCTTATCTCGCCTCCGGAGTAAACCCAACCATAAGCCCCCGAGTGTCTTTGAAAGCAAATTCATATAAGACACTGAATTTTTGTCAACTACATGAAGAAAATGACGGGATAGCACAAGTCAAGACTCTCCTTTCACCCTAGCCATTTAAGCACGTCGAGCTGTTACCACTTGGATATACCGTTGCGCCCTTCTTCGTACATCCCCCAGTTCACAGCACCTAATAAATATACCGCGCCACATTAGGCAGAAGTAACACAGAGGAATGGCGCCACCCTGCAATATAACTGCCCCCTAAGAAGTAGATCGCCTGAAGACCTCGCTCCCCTAAACGACCTTATAAGTTATGACACCTACAGAGATACAAAACTGCATTATCTCGCAAGCACTCCACATAAATAGAACCCAGATATTAACATAAACCACGATTGCCTAACATCTTAAACTGTACAGCTCCAATAATTATATCCATTATCATAAACACACGATAACTAACTCTAAACGACAGCTGCTGAAGAGGTCTACAACAGATGCTTGTTCGGATCACTTTCTGCAAGACCCCATCTCTCTCAGAAGAACAATACCCACAACTACACTTATATTTTCCTCATACCGAACCACACACAAACGTTCTGTTTCCAATCTCAGACCAACACTGCACAAAAGTTACCGAAATGCTAGGCCGGCCCGCCTGAAGACACCGCCTAGAATAATAGCCCCTGCACTGCTTGCTGCTGTTCATTTCAGGGTTATTCAGTATCTTATATGAACGCAATTACATTAAAGCATTACTTCAGCAAATGGACCAGTATATTAACGCAAACAGCAATACCGCATCTCACATCACATCATCATAATCTTCACACCAACAAACCACCAACATCACAACAACACGACTTAGAATCTGAAATATATCGTGGAAAACTCGCAGAAATCTGAATGAGAAGAATAAAAAGGAAAGGAGAATAAAAATAAATCCCAAAAAGGCAATCTAGGCAGAAAATGGTCAGGCAGCTGGATTGTCGGGGCGCTGAAAATCCCTCCTGCGGATTATTGCATGGCCCAGACCTAATGCCATTGCTACGAGCAACATCTGACAACCGCCCCATGAATATCCCCACTCTGTCTATCTGTCTGTCCTCTTGTCTTCTGTCCAGGTTCCGTCTGTCTGTCTCCTTCTCTTCTTCGCCCCTGCTCTTCCTAATGTCTTCTAGTCTGTCTTCTGTCTCCTGCCTTCTTTTACACTCGAACGCTGCTTCGAGTCGTCCTCACTATTGGTCTCTTGTCTGTCCTGTGTCTGGCTCTCTTCCTCCTCACTTCTCTGGTCCCGGAGTGTGCTATCGTCTCTATCTGTCTCACTCGTCCCTCTGTCTGTCTGTCTTCTCGCTTCTTACGCTGGACTACTCTGCCTGTATTTTCTGTCTCTCCCAGTCGACTCACACGGGTCTCTGTGTCTCATTACCTGTCCTGTCTATCTCTCTGTCCTGTCTCTCTCCTTCTGTCTGTCTCTATCTCCTTCTTTACGGCTGGAGTACTCTGTCTGTCTGTCTTTCACTCTCTGTCTCTTTGTCTGACCCTCTCTCTTTCTCTGTCCGCTGTCCGTCTGTCTGTCTATCTCATCCGCTGTCTGTCTGTCTATCTCTCACTCTGTCTCGCGGCTAAACATCTTTCGCACACATACTAAACCCGTTTCACTTTTCAACGAGTAGGCCATTGTGTGCCGGTGGGAACGGATGACAAAATTGACAAAACTGCATACACACGAGACTCATTGAAAAAAAGCACATGATTCTATCCATTACTCCGCGAAATAAATATATATAAAAAATATATAAATATCTATGTTGTCAGTTCTGTACGTCTCTACTCTCCTCCCACTTTCTAGTGTTCCATAATTCCCATACAAAGGATTCGGGAGTGGGTCAGTACTGAGTTAACTCCAGGGAAAAATCCTCTTGATACGGTGTCAATGTGGCTCGAACCGGCCGGGCGTCAGATCACGACTTCTACGCTCTAACCACTAGCTGTCACCACCAAACCCCCCCCCCCCCCCATTAAACGTAACCAGATTATCTCAACTCATCGCCAACAAGATCAGCACTCTCACCCTGTGATAATTATTACAAACACCCACAACTATCTGTATTCTATTTCTGTTCCTATCTGGTTTATTTTTTTGTGTTTTTTTCTACAGAATTTTAACCAAAGGACAACGCTCTGTTCTGCGATCTTTTACTGCCTGAATGATTTACTCCACGATTGCGTTTATCGTCTCATCCGAAAAGAGTCGCACCCAACATCATTCAAGATCTATGGATGGGGGGGGTGGGTGGGGAAGGTTTTGGCAACAAACGGAGATGAACCCGAGATATTTCCGTTTGTAGTCAGTGGAGTTAACCCACTAGACCCACCGATTTACACGTTGAATGCTGCAAGAGATATACTGCAAGGGACACACACACACACACACACACACACACACACACACACAAACCTCACACGACTCAACACACACTCTATACCAACTACCACACACACACACACACGACCCACTTCACACACATCTATATTAAAGAAGAGCGCATAACATTTATTCAACAGAAAACGTGTGTCTTATTTCTTTGTTGTTTGTTCCCTGCTAAGCTCCGGAGTGTCTCCAAGCGTAGATTTTTCTACTATCTCTACACTCTCTATCTATTTTCTGCCCACAACAGAAGGTAAGCCGCAATTCACTTCGGGATTATGCAGGGTATGGTCCTGTTTCCGTGACCCCACCCACCCGAACACTGACAAAATTAACGGAATCTCTAACGTGCATATTTGATCTTCTGCAAGTGGTCCCTATACAAGCGCTTTCATTTGGTATTTTTGCATGATATAGCGCTATATAAAATTCCGGTCATTTTATTATTATTTATCATCATCATCAACATCACATCATCATCATCATCGCGCTCGTCGCGTGCCGTGCCGTCGCGTGCGGCACACACAGCACAGGCATCAGAGCAGCAGCAGCACACACAGCAGCAGCACACAGCAACATCATCATTATCATCATTATTGTTATCACATCATCATCATCATTATTATTATTATTATTATCATCATCATCATTGTTATACAAACAAGAGAAGTAAGGGCACTGGCAGTCTCTTAGAAGTTAACCCGGAGATCGTTAAAAAAAAATCCTCACCACTTTAATTCCCCAGAGACGGAGAGCGCCGCCGAGATTCGAACCACGGACTTCATGGAAACAAGAGAGCGAAAGAGCCTTACCACACATCGGCTATAGGTCCGTCAATATCAGCCAATTCATAAAAAAGATATGGCTCTGGGCTGCCGGTCTGATGACATAGCCTACCGTTCCTGAACATCAGCCATCGTTATAGCTAATTTTCCTTCTGAATGTAAATCCAAACGCTGCAATCATACTCTTTCGGCACTCAAGAAAAACAAACAAAAAGTCAAGCAGATATACTCTTTTCCAGGTCACGTCGTTTTAACCAGGAAAACTTCAACGATTTGTGTCGTTGATAATTCGAATACCAAAAGAAAGGACCTCGTTGACCAAGCATCAAGGTTGAAGAGTTGTTTCATGCTGTAGAAAAAACAACCCACAACAACACGTAAGTGCATTAATTAATGAACATAACTGCTAGAAGCGCAAAGCTATTTTGGGGACTGTAAATTCTTGATAAACGAGGGGTCGAGTCTGAATGGAACGACCTGAAGGAACGCAGTAATGAGAAGGGTTTGGGCATTTTTTACTGTAAACGGAGGAACATGGGGGAATTACAAAGATGTCGTTACTGAATTCATACCTTCTTTATTTATTTATTATTTTGCCTCTTTCTTTCTTCCTTTCTGGTCTGTCTGTCTGTCTGTCTTTCTGTCTTTCCTGTCGGTCTTTCTTTCTCCGCTTATTTCGAGATAATGGAATAAGCACCTTGCGCTTTTTTTCACATTCATCCCCCGCCGTGTATGCAGTTTTTTGTATATGTTATGCCATCCGTTCCACTTGGCACACAATGCCTACTCTTTCCGAAAAGTGACGGTTTTAACTGTGCGCGAAGATGTCTAGCGCGTGTTCGCACACTAAACCTGATTTATGGTCTCCACCTTCAGGTTATGATTACAGGGTTTTGTGGATGACTGAAATAATAACTACAACTATCACATCATAAAGCAACAAATATATATAGAATATATATATATAGATAGATAATAGATTAATTATATAAAAAATATATATAAAATAGTATATTATATATATATATATATATATATATATAATAGAGAGATAGAAGAGAGAGAGAGAGAGAGAGAGAAGAGAGAGAGAGAGTTAGATACAAAACCTAAAAAGTTACATCTCTAAGGCAATCTGACGAAGAGAAGAAAAGAAGAAATTATTATAGCAAAACGAACAACAACAACAACTAAAACAACAAAACACGAACAACAACAAACAAACAAAGCAACAACCCCCGCACCCACCCACCCACAACCACATGCACGCCCCCTCCTTCCCAACCAATTTGTATTTCCCATCACCACGAAGGTCCATCGCACGAGCGATCGCCGCGATGTAGCGAGTGAGCCTCGGGATACTGTCCCGCGGAAGGGGTATGCAGTCACAAGGCATTCATTTTTGGAACATAACCCCACCTCTGTCCACCCCACCCCCCTCCTCACTCCGCCCCCCCCCCCCCCACCAAACCACAACACCCTTCACCCTTGACATTCGTATACCAGACTCACTACACCCCAAGCCTGTCTGTCTTGTATGTTTTTGTCTTGTGTTTGTGTGTTTGTGTGTGGGTTTGTGTGTGTGTTTTGTTTGTGTGTGTGTTGTGTGTGTGTTGTGTGGTGTGTTTGGTTTGTGTGTGTGTGTGTGTGTGTGTGTGTGTGTGTGCGTGTGTGTCTGTAAGTCTGGTCTTCTGCCTGTCTTAGACAGTCTGTTGTAGCTATCTGTCTGTTCTGTCTGGTCTGTCTGTCCTCATTGTTATCCTAAGTCATATTTGTGTACCTGACTTTTTTTTGTATACAGATATCATTTGTCGTTACTATTGCTTCCCTCCCTACCCCCCCCCCCGCCGACCAAATACTAAGCAGTTTCGCAACCCCCCCCTTCGTTATGGCCAATGCCATTATTTTGTGAATAAATCATTCCGAGTTCCATTCGAGTTCTGTCTGTCTCTGTTGTCTGTCTGGATAAATATATACAATTCACACAAAACCCCCAAAAAAACAAACACATATATATATACTATATAATATATATATAATATAGAATATAATATATATATATATATATAATATATATATCTAACCCTTGGAAATCATCAATATCACCCAACCTCTCTCTCTCCTCTCTCTCTCCTCGTCTCGTCTCTTCTCTCTCTCTCCCTCTCTCTTCGCTGTCAGAGATACAGACAAACAGAGTGACAGAGAAAGGAGAGATCAATACTAAAGCAAGCAGGTTGAGATATAGAATAAAGAAAGAAAAAAAAAAGAAAGAGATAGAGAGAAAGGTAGGGAGAGAGGGAGAGAGAAGAGGGGAGGGGAGGGGAGAGAGAGAGAAAGAAGAGAGAGGAGAAAGAGAGGAGAGAGAAGAGTAGGGAGAGAGAGAGAGGGGGGGTAGAGGGCGAGACAGAGACAGCGAACAACAAGCAGAGGGGAAAGAGAATCCAGAGAAAACAGGAGACAGGATAAACACACAGAGACAATCACAAACACACACACAAACACACAAAGACCAGAACTCAAACAATAAGAGTGCCAACAAACCCAAAATGTTAAACGTATCATTGTTTTGTGTTGGAAGGTTTGGGTATTGGGTGAGAGAAACACTATGTTTTAAGGTTGAATCTCATGACGATATGAATGTCATCTCAAATTCTGTTGCTGTTTTCTTTTATATTCATTACGTATAAATCCCCACACACAATGCAGCAAACCCTAATGAAGAGGGGGGGGGGGGGTGAAGGACCCGTCGCTAAACTGCAAAAAATCTCACCATTGTGAACCTCGGAGCGCTAATCCGAGGAACAAAAAAACAAAACCACCCACCAAACCACAAAACTGATACATGTTTACCGTTAAAAATTTGCGTTTAGCTCTCTTATTTTGTAACCCGCAATGATTTTCTCGCGTTTTGTTTTGTTTTAAAGATGGAATAAAATGTTTTGTCTTCGCACATACACACTACTTTACACATCCCCCCACCACCTACCATCCATCATCACCAACACACCAAATCCACACACACAAATATAATAAATCTGATGAAACACCCACCCTAATTTTACCCTTATTTTTATATTACCATGCCTTATGTTACTTTTAAATAATATTACCTTTTATCCTTATTTTACACATTAAAAATTTTCTCACCCCCCTTTTAATTTTAAATACCCCTTTTTTTTAATATAACATGTTTTTGTATATGAACCTCTTTCTTACTTTATTTCCCATTTATTTTTTCACCTCCCCCCTTCTTTATACCTTTATAATAATCCCTATTAAATTGTATATTCTCCCTTTTTCTTATTTTTTTCTTAAATTTTTATCCCCTTTTTTTTCTAAATTTTTCTCCTTTTACTAAATTTTATTCTCTCCTTTATCCCATGTGTTTAATTTAACTTCCCTTAAATTTTCTGTAAATTTTCTTTTTATTTAATTCCCTTTGATGTTTATACTTTTCATCTTCAAAATTTATAAAGGTGAGGTGGAAGAATTTTCTTTTTCTTTTTATCTTTTTTTATTTTTTTATATTTTTTCTTTTTTTTATTAATTAATCCCTTTATTAATTCACCTTTTTCAGTTTTTATTTTATTTTATTTTATTTTCCTTAAAAATTTATTTCATTTTTTCCTTATATATTATAATTTTTTAATACCCTTTTAATTTACCCCCTTTATTTTTCTTTTTTTTTTAATTATAGTTCTTATTATTTTTTTCTTTTAATTATTTATTTTTCTATTTTTAAATTAAGTCAAACTTATTTGAATCATTTGTTTTTTTCTTCATCCTTCCTTTTATTTTCTTCATTTTTTTTTTTCGTTTAAATTAATTTATTTAATATCCTCCCTTATATCCCTTTATTATAACCCACCTTATACAGTCCCCTATATATGCTTTTTATTTTATAATTTTTATTTTTTATAATATAATTTCTTTTTTTTTAAATTTATTTTATTTATTACTTTTTATTAAGACTCACCCCCTTCCGTATAATTAATACTTGTGCCGGTATTTAATTAATAATAAGTGGGAGGATTTCCTGTTTTAATTACTTTTTTTCTGTAGATTATTTTTACTTTTTCTTATTATATATCCCCACAAATTATTCCTTTAAATTTCCTTTATTACACCTTGATTTTACTACTCATTATTTTTTTTTTAATTATAAAAATTTATTTTTTCCCTTTGATATTTATTTTGACATTCCTTTTTACCCCCCCTAGTTTAACTTTATTTCTTTTTTACCTACCCTTTCTTTTTTCCGCTTATTTCCCCTATGTATCAATATTATTGATATTTGGGGTATTGTTTCAATTCACCTTTTTTTATCTCTTGTTAATTCCCCCCTGTATTATTTTATATTTGTTCACTAATTGAGTATCTGGGGGTGGCGGTCTTATTGATATTTTTTTTTTCTTTTTTTTATTCATTACTTATGATTTTATAACTATTATTTTTTTTTTATAAATATTCCTTTTTTTTAAATAATATTTAATATTTTCTTATTTATCCCTTCTTTTTTCCAAAATACCTTAAACCCCTTCCTTTACCTTTATTAATTATCTTAATTTCTCCTTATTCAGGCTTCTTTTATTTTTATTTTAACCTTCCCTTTCCACCCCCTTGTTAATTTTATTTCTATTTTCTCTCTCATATTTTACTCATTCAATTTCTTCAATTTTTATTTTTTATTTACCCCCCCTTATTATATCTAAATAATTAATTTTTATAACAAACACACTTTTCTCATACACCCCCAACTCTATTATTTATTATATATTCTCTTTATTTATATAATATATTATCTCTTTAGCCCCTAGTATCATCTAATATTGTCATTATCCTTTACCCTAATCCTTCCACCTTTTTCCCCCTTTTCCCCCCCTTTTTATCCCTTATTGAAAACGGAAAGGTCGATTTATATATAATTCCCTTTAACCCCCCCTTCCTTTCATTTCCAGTTTTAATCACTATTGTAATTTATCCTTATGTTATTTTCCATCTTCCTTTTTCCTTTTAAATTTCCCTATAGTCTATCATTGTTTAATTCAATTATATAATTTTCCCTTCCCCTTTTTTTGTACCCTTTTCTTATTATTTTTTTCTTTTTTATTAAATTGAAAACCCTTTTCTTGCTTTCTTATAGTTATTTTTATTTAATCTTTTTTTTAAAGTTTTCCTTTTTTTAAAATTCATTTTTAAATTCATTACTCTACCTTTACACTTATCAAGTATTATTTATAAAATGTCCTTGTCTTTTTAATGTTTAGAATCTAATTATTTAAGATTTACTTAAATTAATGAATTATTCTTCTATTCAATACCCTCCCTTCCCTAACCCCATATACCCCCCCTACTTTAATTTCTCCCCACACAACATCTTTATTTTATTTATACTTCCCTTGAAATAAATAACCCCCATTTCCTTTCCATCAGTATACCCCCTCTCTCCATCTTTTAATTTAGACCTACCTTTTATAGTTTATTTTTGAAAATATTAATTATTTATTTTTTTTTATTGGTATTATATTCACCCCCCCTTTTTTCCCTTTTTTTCTATTCTTTTTGTTTTTGCTTTTGATCTTTCTCCCCTTTTTGTTAGTATATTTCTATAGAAAATTTGTTTGTTTTTTTTTTATGTAATTTGTGTTATTTTAATTTTTATCTGAATATTGTGTAAGTTTGTGTAATTTATGAGTTATTTTGTTATGTTTGGGTGGGTGAAGGTGTGTTATGTTTTGGTTTAGAGGTTGGGTTATGGGGATGTAAAGGGTGGGAGTTTGTGAAAAATGGGTGTTGTTTGAGGTGAAAAGGAGGGGGGGGTGAAAGGTGGGTGTGTGAGTTGTGGTTTAGAAGGTTGGGTGGTATATGATGAATAAATTAGTGAAGTGTTAGTGATTTTAGGTATTTGTTTTTTATTTTTTTTTTGTTTATTTTTTAAAGTAAGTTTTAGTTTTTTTGTTATTAACCCTTAATTATTTTATTTTCGTTTTTTTACTCCATTAATCATGTTTTTTTCCCCCCCTATTATTTTTTTAATTAGTGCCTTTTTTCTTATCCTTTAATCTTCTTCTGAAATGATAATTTTATAATTGTGGATTTGTTTTATACCCCACTTTTGTTAGTTTTTGATTATTCGTTTTTTATCTTAAATATTTGTTTTTATTTTATATTGGAATATGTTTTGATTTTGTAATTTAGTTTAAAAAAATTTTATATGAATTTAATTTATATTATAGTTGTCAATTATTTCTATTATGTAAATTTTTTGTTTTTTATAAGACGTATAAGATGGGTTTTTCATTGGGGTGTTTTGGGTGTATTTTGAGGATAGTTTTGGATTGGTTTATGTTTATAATGGGTGGGGGGTTGGAAAAATGTGTGTTTGAAAATAGTTGAATTTTAAAAAAATGGTTATTAAGTGAGTAAATTGTTGTTTGAATTTTTGGAGGTAATTTGATGAAGAGAGTTAAAGTTTTGTTGATAGGTGTTGTGTTGGAATTGTGTTTGTGAAAAAGTATTAGTGGGAAAGAGTTCTGAAAAAAATTAAGGTTTTTTGTTTGGAAGTATGGGTTTAGGTTATTGTTTATTTATTTTTATCAGAGTGTTAAATTAATTATGTTTTTAATTTGTAAGTATTATTTCCTTTTTCATCAATGCGCGCGCGAGTATTCATTATAATATCACAATATTATATGTATTTTCCTATTTTTTCTCATATTACTTACATTCGCTCTCCTTTTAAGGTGCTGTGTTGAGGGGAGTAACCTTATATTCCTGATTTTTTTATAATAGTTATTACTTTTAATTACTTTCCCTTCTTAACCCACCTTATTTTCTTTCACTTTTCTTTTTTAATCTTTTCTTATTTTTTTTAACTTTTTACTTTATTTTTTAACCCTTATTTTCATTATTTTTTACTTCCTTATACTGCTTTTTGCCACCTATTATTCTTGATTTTATCCCCACCGCAAAAACACAGTTCTAAAGACGTCCAACACGCCTCTTGTTTACACTATAGTTTTTATGTTGACCAGTTTTGTTTTTCTAAGCTATGCTTTAACCCACACGAATTTTATTGGTTTATTATGTACAAAGTTTCGTGTCTACTAACATACAACAAACCGACCCCGCCCCCCTGCCCTCCCCCCAATAAACACCCATGAATAAATCTGAGTGCCTGCCTCGATGTTTCTTCCTGCACCTCCCCATATACATGACAACTACTTACACTCACATTATATTACAGAGGTTGTTATTTATTATGAGTGTATTTATCTCTTTCGTTATGCTTATTATTTATGATGATTATAGAATTTTGAGAATAATTGTTTAATAAATTTCTGTCTTGTGAGATAGATGGTTTCTTCGTGTTACGTCATTGAGTGTAGGATGCTATAGCTTTTAACTATATATATATGAGTGATTATTTTTCACTATAGGTGATGTAGTTGCGGATACGTTGCACAATTAAACACTCCCCACGCCACAACACACCCAATATACCACCACCACCCACCAATCCACACCCATGAATAATTCTTTTTAACAACACCCCTCCCACATTACCCTCCCGTAAAAAAATAAACATTTATGTTCAACCAGGTTAATTTATTTTTTTTGTAACTATGCTTGAGCTTCACACGAATTATGCGTGTTTTTTATATTTTAAGATAACAAATGTTTCGCTTCACCATACCACCCCAACCCCCATCACACACACACACAGACACACAAGACCACCGCCAATCTACAACTCAACTAATTAATCTGATGAGAATAACATCATCATCATCACAGTCCCCGGTGACCTTGGCGTCGTGGAGAGACACGAAAACGATGCCTGTGGTATCCTCTCCTCCATCCATCTCGTCCTCGCTCTGCCTCCAACAATACCCCCCAAACAACCCAAAAAACAAAAAAAAACAAAAACAACCAAAATAACAGCAACAAATACAAAACAAAAACAACCGCAAAATAACAACATCAACGAAAAAACAGACCGAAAAACAAAAAAATCTCACCCCCCCCCCCTCCACCACCAAAAAAAAAAAAAAAAGCGATTGCAAAACTGATTTCACTTTACAACAAACACGGAGTGGCCTGCCAACGCGTCATTCCCTACCACTGGTATCCCCGTGTATAAGATCGAACATCAGTAAATAATTATAGATCATCCAGAAAAAAAGATAAATAAAAGAATCACTATTACACACAAAACAATTTTCTCTCAGTTAACAAGAATGGGAATAAATAACCGGAAATCGAAAATGAAATACCCCGATAAAAAACATGATACGACAAACATACTATACAGTTAACAAAGAAACGAAAGCCAGAAAGGATAACTCTAGACAACCAGACCAAGAGGGGGGGGGATGGGAGTAGAGGAAGAACCGAGGGAGACGACGATGCAAAGTTTTAAAAACAAAATAAACTACATAAGACAAACACATCCACAAATACCACAGCAATAAGAAAAAGCAAGGCCGGTTGTTTGGGTGTTGGGGGGGGGGGGGGGGGGAAACCTTATATTATATAGGGTGGGGGGTAATTGTCCACTCCAATCCACACACCCAATGAACACACACTGCGGTAACCCAAACCATCAACTCTCCGTGTGATATAAAAATAACAAAAGTAGACAAGTGCCATTGAAATATGTTGTTTAAAAACAACAACACCCTTACGCATCCCCAACCCGACCCTCCTCATAACCTGTCGTGACACATCAAAGCGTGATTCTATTCCCCCCGGGGATCGACTAATCGAGAAAAACGTGTCCAACACGAAAAAAAATCCGAACAATCTTGGTCCATCCAATTCATTAGACCACAATATCACTGACCCTCCAGCTAACCCCCCCCCCTTCCCCCCCCTATCCCAACTCAACCACTCACATTTGAAATCAAAAATCTCTCTGTATCTGTGTCTGTGTTTTCTTTATCCTCTTTCAACTCTTTCATCACCCACAGCGCGCGTGATACACAAACCGTACTCGCGCGCAACAGACAACAGACAACACACACACACAACAACACTCTCTCCTCTCTTTCCCCTCGAAATAGGAGGGGGGAAAGGAGCGAAAGATTTAGGTTGGGAGGCTAGGTAGCGATAGAGCGCGAGAGAGCGAGAACTATAGAGAATAGAGAAGAAATAGAGAGATAGCTCGAGAGCGATAGAGAGAGCGATAGAGATAGAGACGCTCTCCGCGTATCTAGAGCGAGATATTCTCGCTGCTGGGAATAATCATTTGGACCTTCAACCCTCATACTCTCGCCTCCTCGCACCGCCTGCCGCTAGAAGTCTCCCCTCCACACAAAACCCCCCGCCATTCCTCTCGCTAGAGAGAGCGATAGAGATATAGCGAGATAGAGCAGAGAGATCCGAGAAGATCTCATCGAACGCGAGAGAGAGAAAGAGAGCGGATCCGCCAAACACACCACAAACAGACCGGCAGAGAGAGAGAGAAGAGAGAGAGAAGCAGAGAGAGAGAGAGGAGAAGGAAAGAGAAGAGAAGACAGCCAGAGAGAGAGCAAGACAGAGACAATTCAAGAGGGAACACAAGAGACAGAACAAGAGAGAGACAGACATTAGAGAGATAAGAGAGACAGAGACACACAGATAGACAGAACAAGAAGATACAAAAACAGAGAGAACAACCAAGACACACACACACACACACAGACATAAAGACAGAGCAAGTCAACCAAACAAAAAAAATAAGGAAGCCTAATCTTTCTGACTTGCGTAGTAAATTTCCAACAGCAAAATTCACTATCACCATGAGTTATCTTGGGTGATTTTGTATTGGAGTGGGGGGTTTTTACCCACGACCCACGTCCACAATTTGGTGGCTTTGTTGGATTTCATTTGCCACCCTTGGGTTTTCTGAAAATAAATCTTGAATCTTGAATCTGAAATCAGAAACCACACCCCTCAACCATACCACCATCCTAAGTGAATTCTTCTGTTTTTGTATCAGATCTCCTCAACATACCATTCTTGACCAACAGAGCGGTCCATCAAGTCTTCATAAAAAAGGAATAAGTCCGGTTTTTCTTAGTGTTTCAAGAGAGGAGAGAAATGAGCGAAAGACGAAAGAGAAGAGAGAGGAGAGGAAAGAGAGGAGAGAAGGAAGAGTAGAGAAGAGAGAAGAGAGAGAGAAGGCGTGGCGTATGCTGATCTGGCGTGTAGAGGAAGAGAAGAGAAGAAGGAAGAAGAGAAGAGAAGAGTAGAGAAAGAGAAGAGAAAAGAAGAGTGGAGAGGAGAGGAGAGGAGAAAAGAACAAAATAAAGAAGAGAGAGAAGAGAGAAGAGAAGAAAAGAGAGAGTAGAGAGAGAGAAGAGAAGAGAGAGAGGAAAGGAGAGAAGAGAAAGAGAGAGAAAGGAGAGAAAAGAAAAAGAAAGAGAGAGAGGAAGAAGAGAAAGAGAAGAATGAAGAGAGGAGAGAAGAAGAGAAGAGAAGAAAGAAAGAAAAAGAAGAGATGGGGAGAGAGAAAGAACAAAATTAAAAGAGAGATGAAGGAGAGAGAAGAGAGAGAGGAGAGAAGAAGAAGAGAGAAGAAAGAGAAGAGGGAAGAAGAGAAGAAAAGAGAGTGAGAATGAAAAGAAGAGACAAAGAAAGAGAAGAAAGAGAAAGAAAGAAAGAGAGAAAGAGTGAGAGAGAGAAGAGAAAGAAAGGAGAAGAAAACACCAGAGAGACAGACAACAGAGTTAGAAGAGAGACAGACAACAACAGACAAAGAGAAAGATCAGACAAATAAAAGTAGAAGAGAAAGAAGAGAAAGAGAAGAGAGAGAGAAAGAAGAAAGAAGAGAGAGGAGAAGAGAGAGAGGAGTGGAGAGGAGAAGAAGAGAGAGAGAGAAGGAAGAGAGATAAAGAAAGAAGAAGAGAAAAAAAAAGAAGAAGAGAAGAGAAGAGAAGAGAGAAGAGAGAAAAATGAATAGAGAAAAGAAAGAGAGAACAAATTGAAACACATTCTATTAATAGAGAGGAAAAATTAAGCGCTTAAACTTAGTAACACTTTCCCATCTTTTCCATTCATTCCTTCCTTCAATTCATTCATTTAATCTCATAGGGAAACGGACACCTAGGAGTGTAGAGGAACATGCGCTGGAAATCTGACGACCCGGTTCGATTCCCCTCAAGGTTATTTCCCCTGATGAACATCATGAGACTCCACTCTTTTCTCCCCTAAATACTTCGGATGAGACTATAAATATAAACCAGGCCCGCGTGCGAACGCACGCAACACTTGCGGCAGCGCATACGTTAAATCCTGTTCCTTTTTTTCGGAGAGTATAGCCTATTAGTGCAGTGGGAACAGAACAACACAGAATTTACAAAACCGCATACAAACGACTGATGTAAAAAAAAAGCACAGAAGCTTATTCCATTATCCAGATATAAAAGAATAAAAAAAAATATATAAAAATAAAATCTTCGTTCCTTGGCTAGAGCACCGATGCTCACCAATGTTAGGTCTATTTGACCCCCCCCGCCCCCCCCACCCTCTCTCTCCCCGAACCATTTAGTACTGTATTCCCACTTCGGGATGTGTCTAAACACGACACCTGTGCCGCATTCTGCTGGGTTTTTGTTTTGTTGGTTTTTATCTGTCATCGTTCTACCGCACACAATGGCCTAACTTTTTCCAAGAGGCGGAACGGGTTTTTTAACGCCGCAGATGTTCTAACTGCTTGTTTTTCACATACGAGGTCTTAGTTATAGTCTAATCCGATGGACTTTGCATTTATGCTGGGGTGTATGGCAACACTGGGAAGATGCGAGGCTGGAATCGAACCCAGAACCATCACTCGGTTACTTGTTGGCGGGCGAACGGAATGTCTTTAAAACCATGCGCCACCTCCCCCTTCCATCATTTTATATAAAAATGGGAGCGGAAAACGAATCTCTATCAAAAATGAAAACTAAAACAACACCTACAACAATCCCCAAAAAAACAACACACACAAACACACACAAACACACACACACACGCACGCGCGCGCGCGCGCACACACACACACACACAAACGAAACTACACACACACAGAGTAACAAAAACTACACAAGCAACATAACACAACACACACCACACACACACAGGAATCACCATACACACACACAATTTACGACACACACACACACCACCAACACACACAACCGAATCCGAACAAGAAATCAAAAATGTTCAAAGACAGCACGCGCTGGCATAAAAATTATGCACCAATAAATCCCCAGGTATGCTTAACCAAACAATAATCATTTACGCACTTCAGGGTCCTCCTGGATGATCTTGTCATAATAACATACACCGATGACATCTATCAAACGAATAAATCGAATAATTTTTCCTCCCTAACATAAATTCTTCAGCTTCATGCCATTGGTAATCTTGTAACCTTATGGTGGATTGATAAAGTTGTCCATGCCCGTTTCTGAACAGATTACGTATACTGTAATGTAGGTGCTTTGTACAAATGAAAATGTCGATGCGCATTTTAAACCTTTTCAACCCACCTAAACTTTGCATGTTAATTCGCGAATCCGAATCCTGTTGTATTTACTCCCGCCTGGGGACCAGCAGAGCCACCGATGATCAGGCAGTCACCGCCACGTAAAGCAAGTTTTAAATCCGTCAGATTAGCGAGCGCGAGCAGATGCGCGTGGCTATATAGCAGAGAGATGAAAATCGATGGTATAAGAAACGAAACGCACTGTCAGCATTGCAGCAACGACGCTGGCCAACCATAAGGTCACCCAGGCCGGCACCGCGTTTTTAAAAATACACATCAGACCTCCACTTAAAAGTAGATGAAAGCCAAAACCCAATTCCTGTAAACAATCGTTTTGTTCTATGACTAACTATCATCTTCTACTCGTAATCAGACGGGAAAAAACCTATTCCCTCCCGGAGTTAAACATGATTTGCCGTGAAACATCAACTAAAAAATCTTTAGGGATATCTGCAGTAAACAGCTTGTGCCTAAATCCGACATCTCGACACATTACATCTATAGGCCTTTAAAAAGCTTGTTTTGAAAATGCCAACGGTCTTTGTATTGGCAGTAGAAATTTTCATAACGTGACACGGAATTTCTCCTGGAGTGCCTTATTTCATCTTAAAAGCTCAAAAAGTTCTTATCTCGCCTCCGGAGTAAACCCAACCATAAGCCCCCGAGTGTCTTTGAAAGCAAATTCATATAAGACACTGAATTTTTGTCAACTACATGAAGAAAATGACGGGATAGCACAAGTCAAGACTCTCCTTTCACCCTAGCCATTTAAGCACGTCGAGCTGTTACCACTTGGATATACCGTTGCGCCCTTCTTCGTACATCCCCCAGTTCACAGCACCTAATAAATATACCGCGCCACATTAGGCAGAAGTAACACAGAGGAATGGCGCCACCCTGCAATATAACTGCCCCCTAAGAAGTAGATCGCCTGAAGACCTCGCTCCCCTAAACGACCTTATAAGTTATGACACCTACAGAGATACAAAACTGCATTATCTCGCAAGCACTCCACATAAATAGAACCCAGATATTAACATAAACCACGATTGCCTAACATCTTAAACTGTACAGCTCCAATAATTATATCCATTATCATAAACACACGATAACTAACTCTAAACGACAGCTGCTGAAGAGGTCTACAACAGATGCTTGTTCGGATCACTTTCTGCAAGACCCCATCTCTCTCAGAAGAACAATACCCACAACTACACTTATATTTTCCTCATACCGAACCACACACAAACGTTCTGTTTCCAATCTCAGACCAACACTGCACAAAAGTTACCGAAATGCTAGGCCGGCCCGCCTGAAGACACCGCCTAGAATAATAGCCCCTGCACTGCTTGCTGCTGTTCATTTCAGGGTTATTCAGTATCTTATATGAACGCAATTACATTAAAGCATTACTTCAGCAAATGGACCAGTATATTAACGCAAACAGCAATACCGCATCTCACATCACATCATCATAATCTTCACACCAACAAACCACCAACATCACAACAACACGACTTAGAATCTGAAATATATCGTGGAAAACTCGCAGAAATCTGAATGAGAAGAATAAAAAGGAAAGGAGAATAAAAATAAATCCCAAAAAGGCAATCTAGGCAGAAAATGGTCAGGCAGCTGGATTGTCGGGGCGCTGAAAATCCCTCCTGCGGATTATTGCATGGCCCAGACCTAATGCCATTGCTACGAGCAACATCTGACAACCGCCCCATGAATATCCCCACTCTGTCTATCTGTCTGTCCTCTTGTCTTCTGTCCAGGTTCCGTCTGTCTGTCTCCTTCTCTTCTTCGCCCCTGCTCTTCCTAATGTCTTCTAGTCTGTCTTCTGTCTCCTGCCTTCTTTTACACTCGAACGCTGCTTCGAGTCGTCCTCACTATTGGTCTCTTGTCTGTCCTGTGTCTGGCTCTCTTCCTCCTCACTTCTCTGGTCCCGGAGTGTGCTATCGTCTCTATCTGTCTCACTCGTCCCTCTGTCTGTCTGTCTTCTCGCTTCTTACGCTGGACTACTCTGCCTGTATTTTCTGTCTCTCCCAGTCGACTCACACGGGTCTCTGTGTCTCATTACCTGTCCTGTCTATCTCTCTGTCCTGTCTCTCTCCTTCTGTCTGTCTCTATCTCCTTCTTTACGGCTGGAGTACTCTGTCTGTCTGTCTTTCACTCTCTGTCTCTTTGTCTGACCCTCTCTCTTTCTCTGTCCGCTGTCCGTCTGTCTGTCTATCTCATCCGCTGTCTGTCTGTCTATCTCTCACTCTGTCTCGCGGCTAAACATCTTTCGCACACATACTAAACCCGTTTCACTTTTCAACGAGTAGGCCATTGTGTGCCGGTGGGAACGGATGACAAAATTGACAAAACTGCATACACACGAGACTCATTGAAAAAAAGCACATGATTCTATCCATTACTCCGCGAAATAAATATATATAAAAAATATATAAATATCTATGTTGTCAGTTCTGTACGTCTCTACTCTCCTCCCACTTTCTAGTGTTCCATAATTCCCATACAAAGGATTCGGGAGTGGGTCAGTACTGAGTTAACTCCAGGGAAAAATCCTCTTGATACGGTGTCAATGTGGCTCGAACCGGCCGGGCGTCAGATCACGACTTCTACGCTCTAACCACTAGCTGTCACCACCAAACCCCCCCCCCCCCCCATTAAACGTAACCAGATTATCTCAACTCATCGCCAACAAGATCAGCACTCTCACCCTGTGATAATTATTACAAACACCCACAACTATCTGTATTCTATTTCTGTTCCTATCTGGTTTATTTTTTTGTGTTTTTTTCTACAGAATTTTAACCAAAGGACAACGCTCTGTTCTGCGATCTTTTACTGCCTGAATGATTTACTCCACGATTGCGTTTATCGTCTCATCCGAAAAGAGTCGCACCCAACATCATTCAAGATCTATGGATGGGGGGGGTGGGTGGGGAAGGTTTTGGCAACAAACGGAGATGAACCCGAGATATTTCCGTTTGTAGTCAGTGGAGTTAACCCACTAGACCCACCGATTTACACGTTGAATGCTGCAAGAGATATACTGCAAGGGACACACACACACACACACACACACACACACACACACACAAACCTCACACGACTCAACACACACTCTATACCAACTACCACACACACACACACACGACCCACTTCACACAC
>CM054156.1:7687690-7690190 GCA_028751875.1 Rapana venosa
TGTAGTGTAGTGTAGGGTAGTGTAGGGTAGTGTAGGGTAGGGTAGTGTAGGTAGGGTAGGGTAGTGAAGGGTAGTAAAGGTAGGGTAGGTAGGGTAGTGTAGGGTAGGGTAGTGTAGGGTAGTGTAGGGTAGTGTAGTGTAGGGTAGGGTAGTGTAGGGTAGTGTAGGGTAGGGTAGTGTAGGGTAGTGTAGGGTAGGGTAGTGTAGGGTAGTGTAGTGTAGGGTAGGGTAGGGTAGTGTAGGGTAGTGTAGTGTAATGTAGTGTAGTGTAGTGTAGTGTAGGGTAGTGCAGTGCAGTGTAGGGTAGGGTAGTGTAGGGTAGGGTAGTGCAGGGTAGTGTAGTGTAGAGTAGTGTAGTGTAGGGTAGTGTAGGGTAGTGTAGGGTAGGGTAGTGTAGTATAGTGTAGTATAATGTAGTGTAGTGTAGTGTAGGGTAGTGTAGTGTATGTAGTGTAGTGTAAGGTAGTGTAGTGTAGGGTACTGTAGGGTAGGGAAGGGTAGGGTAGGGTAGGGTAGGGTAGTGTAGTGTAGTATAGTGCAGTATAGTGTAGTATAGTGTAGTGTAGTGTAATATAGTGTAGTGTAGTATAGTATAGTAGGGGATAGTATAGTATAGTATAGTATAGTATAGTATAGTGTAGTGTAGTATAGTATAGTGTAGTGTAGTATAGAGTAGTGTAGTGTAGTATAGTATAGTGTAATGTAGTATAGTATAGTATAGAGTTGTATAGTATAGAGTAATATAGTATAGTATAGAGTAGTATAGTATTGTATAGAATTGTATGTCACTTTAAGTCACGACAGATTTCTCTGTGTGAAATTCGGGGCTGCTCTCCCCGGGAATGAGCGCGTCGCCACATAAGCAGCGCCACCCTTTTTTTTCGTGTTTGTAAATGTGTGTAGTTGTTTCCCCTTTTTGAGTGTGGGGCTTTTTTTTTGCTACATGTATTTTGCCAGGGACAACTCTCATGTAGCTATCACTTCTTTGAATGTAGAATATTTAATGAAAATTATACGAAAATGAAAAAAATAAACGTATAATACACATGGGACGTCAGTTTTGTGTCTCTTACGAAAAACTAGCACCCAGACCGTCACTCAAAGCCTCATGGACTGGGGTGGGGACGTTTGGGTATAAACAAGAATCGAACACACGACTGCCTGATTTCTAGGCAAAACCGCGTTACCTCTAGACCACTAATCCACCGTCTATTATTGGTTCACAAATAGGAGAACTTTGATCTGAAAGGTCGTCTGGTTGATCTGAAAATAATAACAAGACTAGACAGACAAGGATAAATACCGAATGATATTTAAAAAAACAACTATTGTTCATTCTACAGAAAAGTGCTGTCCCTTTGTTTCGGGGGTGGGGAGGAGTGATCGCTCTTTGTTCCCTGATTAGTCTCATAATGTCAGAGTCTACTTTTTGTGTGTGTTCAATATTGGCATTATATTGCCGGAGGAGTCTTTTCCCTTTGATGTTTTAATGTCGTGTGCCACATTCTGTCTTCAAGGTCGACGCGAACTGCTCGATTTTTATATGTCATGCTGACCTTTTGAATTTGTTAGGGGACGGGATAGCTCAGTGGTCAGAGCACTCGCTTTCCCCCCCAGCCAAGTTAAGCAGAATCGAGCGTGGTTACCAGTTGGATGGGTGACCGTTTACGCGCCTTGGCTTCAGTACAGTCCCCCAGTTCACCCAGCTGTAAATGGGTACCTGCCCTCTTTAGAGTCAGGGAAGGTAAAGCAGTGAGGGAGAGGAGATGGGCGCCGCCCTCAATATGCTGGCCCCTTGAGAAGTTGAGGTCTCTGACGCCTTACTCCCCTACGACTACATAGGTTATGGGACACTATTACCTTTTCACATGAAGACAAAACTGCAATTATCTCGCAAGGCAGCTCCACATAATTATATCTAGATATCATAAACAGCAGCGATAGACTTGACATTCTAAACTGTAAGGTGCTAAAGAAGTCTACAGACAGGATGGCTGTCTGAGGCCACTTTCCACAAGACCCCTGCTCTGTTCAGAGGAAGAACAAGTTACCCACACTTCCTCATCCTGTGGAACCAGCACACAAACGGTTCTGTTGCATCCTCAGAGCCAACACTGCACAGAAAGTTACCGAATGCTAGGCCGCCTGAAGGCCACCGACTAGAATAGCCCCTGCACTGCTTGCTGCTGGTTCATTTAAGTGATATTCAGGATCTTATATGACGCATACATTAACACTATTACTTCAGCACTGTACCAGTAGTAATAACGCAAACCAGCAATAACCGCATCATCATCATCATCATCATCATCATCACCACCACCACCACCACCACCACCACCACCACCACCACCACCACCACCACCACCAACAACAACAACAACAGTACATAAATCTGAAATATATCTGTGGAAAACTCGGCAGAAATCTGATGAGAAGAATAAAAAGGAAAGGAGAGAGAAAAAAATAAATCCCCAAAAGCAATCTACAGAGAATGTCA
>CM054156.1:7697690-7700190 GCA_028751875.1 Rapana venosa
AGGTAGCGTAGGGTAGGGTAGTGAGGGTAGTGTAGGTAGGGTTGTGTAGGGTAGTGTAGGGTAGGGTAGTGTAGGGTAGGGTAGTGTAGGGTAGTGCAGTTTAGGGTAGTGTAGTGTAGGGTAGGGTAGGGTAGGGTAGGAAAGTGTAGGGTAGGGTAGGTAGGTAGTGTAGGGTAGTGTAGTCTAGTGTAGGGTAGTGGTAGGTACGGTAGGGTAAGTGTAGGGTAGTGTAGGGTAGTGTAGGGTAGGGTAGTGTAGGGTAGTGTAGGGTAGGGTAGTGTAGGGTAGTGTAGGGTAGGTAGTGTAGGGTAGGGTAGTGTAGGGTAGTGCAGTTTAGGGTAGTGTAGTGTAGGGTAGGGTAGGGTAGGGTAGGGTAGGGTAGTGTAGGGTAGGGTAGTGTAGGGTAGTGTAGGGTAGTGTAGGGTAGTGTAGGGTACGGTAGGGTAGTGTAGGGTAGTGTAGGTAGGGTAGTGTAGGGTAGTGTAGGGTAGTGTAGGGTAGTGTAGTGTAGGGTAGGGTAGGGTAGTGTAGGGTAGGGTAGGGTAGGGTAGGGTATTGTAGGGTAGGGTAGTGTAGGGTAGGGTAGTGTAGGGTAGTGTAGCACAGTGCAGTGTAGTGTAGGGTAGGGTAGTGTAGGGTAGGGTAGTGTAGGGTAGTGTAGGGTAGAGTAGGGTAGTGTAGGGTAGTGTAGTGTAGGTAGGGTAGTGTAGGTAGGGTAGTGTAGGGTAGGGTAGTGTAGGGTAGTGTAGGGTAGTGTAGGGTAGGGTAGTGTAGGGTAGGGTAGGGTAGGGTAGTGTAGGGTAGTGTAGGGTGGGGTAGTGTAGGGTAGGGTAGTGTAGGGTAGTGTAGGGTAGTGTAGGGTAGGGTAGGAAAGGTAGTGTAGGGTAGTGTAGGGTAGTGTGAGAGTAGGGTAGGGTAGGGTAGTGTAGGGTAGGGTAGGGAGTGTAGGAGTAGTGTAGGGTAGGGTAGTGTAGGGTAGTGTAGGGTAGGGTAGTGTAGGGTAGTGTAGTCTAGTGTAGGGTAGTGTAGGGTAGGGTAGGGTAGTGTAGGGTAGGGTAGTGTAGGGTAAGTAGTGTAGGGTAGGGTAGTGTAGGGTAGTGTAGCACAGTGCAGTGTAGTGTAGGGTAGTGTAGGGTAGTGTAGTGTAGTGTAGGGTAGTGTAGGGTAGGGTAGCGTTAGGGTAGGGTAGTGTAGGGTAGTGTAGGGTATGGGTTGTGTAGGGTAGTGTAGGGTAGGGTAGTGTAGGGTAGGGTAGTGTAGGTAGTGCAGTTTAGGGTAGTGTAGTGTAGGGTAGGGTAGGGTAGGGTAGTGTAGGGTAGGGTAGGGTAGTGTAGGGTAGTGTAGTCTAGTGTAGGGTAGTGTAGGGTACGGTAGGGTAGTGTAGGGTAGTGTAGGGTAGTGTAGGGTAGGGTAGTGTAGGGTAGTGTAGGGTAGGGTAGTGTAGGGTAGTGTAGGGTAGTGTAGGGTAGTGTAGTGTAGGGTAGGGTAGGGTAGGGTAGGGTAGGGAAGGGTAGGGTATTGTAGGGTAGGGTAGTGTAGGGTAGGGTAGTGTAGGGTAGTGTACACAGTGCAGTGTAGTGTAGGGTAGGGTAGTGTAGGGTAGGGTAGTGTAGGGTAGAGTAGGGTAGTGTAGGGTAGTGTAGTGTAGGTAGGGTAGTGTAGGGTAGTGTAGGGTAGGGTAGTGTAGGGTAGGGTAGGTAGGGTAGTGTGTTTGGGGTAGTGTAGGTAGGTAGGGTAGGGTAGTGTAGGGTAGGGTAGGGTAGGGTAGGGTAGTGTAGGGTAGTGTAGGGTAGTGTAGGGTAGGGTAGTGTAGGGTAGTGTAGGGTAGTGTAGTGTAGAGTAGGGTAGGGGGTAGTGTAGGGTAGGGTAGGGTAGGGTAGTGTAGGGTAGTGTAGCGCAGTGCAGTGAAAGTGTAGGATAGGGTAGTGTAGGGTAGTGTAGGGTAGTGTAGGGTAGGGTAGTGTAGGGTAGGTAGTGTAGGGTAGTGTAAGGTAGGGTAGTGTAGGGTAGGGTAGTGTAGGGTAGTGTAGGGTAGTGTAGGATAGTGTAGGGTAGGGTAGTGTAGGGTAGTGTAGGGTAGGGTAGGGTAGTGTAGTGTAGGGTAGTGTAGGGTAGGGTAGTGTAGGGTAGGGTAGTGTAGTGTAGTGTAGGGTAGTGTAGTGTAGGGTAGGGTAGGGTAGGGTAGGGTAGGGTAGGGTAGTGTAGGGTAGGGTAGTGTAGGGTAGGGTAGTGTAGGGTAGGGTAGTGTAGGGTAGGGTAGTGTAGGGTAGTGTAGGGTAGTGTAGCGCAGTGCAGTGTAGTGTAGGGTAGTGTAGGGTAGTGTAGCATAGTGTAGTGTAGGGTAGGGTAGTGTAGGGTAGTGTAGGGTAGTGTAGGGTAGGGTAGTGTAGGGTAGTGTAGGGTAGGGTTGTGTAGGGTAGTGTAGGGTAGGGTAGTGTAGGGTAGGGTAGTGTAGTGTAGTATAGAGTAGTTAGTATAGTATAGTATAGTGTAGTATAGT
>CM054156.1:7720190-7735190 GCA_028751875.1 Rapana venosa
AAGCACTTAAATCAGTTCACATTGTAAAACGCCTAAATCAGTTCACATCGTAAAGCCCTTACATCAGTTCACTTGATAAATAATAATAATAATAATAATAATGTATGGAATTTATATAGCGCTGAATCTTGTAAAGCAACAAATCAAAGCACTCAGATGACCTTTTTTTTAAAAATCACTTAAATCAGTTCACATTGTAAAGCACTTACATCAGTTCACATTGTGAAGCATTTAAATCGGTTTACATCGTAAGGAACTCAAATCAGTTCACATCGTAAAGCACTTAAATCAGTTCATATCCTAAGGCACTTAAATTAGTTCACATTGTGAAGCGCTTAAATCAGTTCATATCGGAAAGCGCTTAAATCAGTTCACATCGGAAAGCACTTAAATCAGTTCCCACTGTAAAGCCCTTAAAGCAGTTCTCGTTGTAAAACACTTAAATCAGTTCACATTGTGAAGCATTAAAAAAATGATAAATTTTTGTATAAAAAAAAAAAATTAAATCAGTTCACATTGTGAAGCGCTTAAACCAGTTCGCACTGTGAAGCACTTAAA
Organism: Rapana venosa; assembly: GCA_028751875.1. Lineage (NCBI taxonomy): Eukaryota > Metazoa > Mollusca > Gastropoda > Neogastropoda > Muricidae > Rapana > Rapana venosa. Next base: position 7,720,749 of record CM054156.1, read on the forward strand.
TCTGTACAACACTTTTTGAATCAGCTGAACTGTCACTATCAGAAAAGGAACCCTTCTTCCTCTTCTTTTTCTCAGTATCATGAAGGCAGGCCAGTCGAGGAAGTCATAGTTGTGTGTGTGTTTACATTTGAATTTGTAAAAACTATCAATTGTAACTGGCTGCATGTGAAAGACTTTAGTATGAATGGAAGTGCTTAGATTTGTTTTTTTGCAAGATGTAGCGCAATATAAATTCCATGTATTATTATTACTATTATCATTATTATTATCATTATTATTATTATTATTATTATTATTATTATTTCCTAAATTACTGGACTATTTAAAAATGGGGCAAACTGTTAAAAAATACGGGTAGACATCGTTTCCTTAACGTAGAATGGTACAACATTGTTTCCTATCTAAATACTTTTTCTTTAGCGCAAACTGGACAAACTCTGTCCATAGCTCCCTTACAACAAGGTTAATATCTGTGCATGCATTCACGCATAATGTGCAAGCTCACATGAACCCCCCTCCCCCATCTCCTTTTCCCATACCCCTCCCCCACCCCTTCACACACATACATGTCAGGATAATTTATGTGATAAAAAGATCTATCAAACTGTACAACAAAAACCTTCAGTATCTGCCTGCTATATAGAAACACAGACAGCTCTCATCCCCTTTTTCTGAGAAACTGAACATTCTATTTGAAAGATTCCAGAGAAGGTAAATCTCTTAGCAATATTTTTTGGCATCTGTTCTGAAGTAGAGCAGTATCCACGTGAAGATGACACATCCACAGCAATCTCTAGTACAGATGGCACATCCACAGCGATATCTAGTACAGATGGCACATCCAGAGCAATATCTAGTACAGATGGCACATCCACAGCGATATCTAGTACAGATGGCACATCCAGAGCAATATCTAGTACAGATGGCACATCCACAGCGATATCTAGTACAGATGGCACATCCAGAGCAATATCTAGTACAGATGGCACATCCAGAGCAATATCTAGTACAGATGGCACATCCACAGCAATAATTATGTACTACAGATGACACATCCACAGCAATAAATAGTACAGGCGGCACATCCACAGCAATGTCTAGTACAGATGACACATCCACAGCAATATTTAGTACAGATGGCACATCCACAGCAATATCTAGTACAGACGGAACATCCACAGCAATATCTAGTGCAGATGGCACATCCACAGCAATATCTAGTACAGATGGCACATCCACAGCAATATTTAGTACAGACGGCACATTCACAGCAATATCTAGCACAGATGGCACATCCACAGCACTATCCAGTATATACGGCACATCCACAGCACTATCCAGTATAGACGGCACATCCACAGCAATATCTAGCACAGATGGCACATCCACAGCACTATCCAGTATATACGGCACATCCACAGCACTATCCAGTATAGACGGCACATTCACAGCAATATCTAGCACAGATGGCACATCCACAGCACTATCCAGTATATACGGCACATCCACAGCACTATCCAGTATATACGGCACATCCACAGCAATATCCAGTACAGACGGCACATCCACAGCACTATCCAGTACAGACGGCACACCCGAAGCGTTAGCCCGACAGCAACAGGGTGACACACTCCTGCACAGACTTGCAGCAGTAGAGCAGACCGGGTGGGTCAGCCGGGTGGCAACCCAGGGTCGCTCCAGCTTGGAACTCCTGGCACGCGTCGTCCATCATGAGGGCATCAAGGACGAGGGCGGGTAGCGGCAGGTTCCGGAGCCGCTCGGTCCTGTCCTCGCTGTACCCCACCAGGCGCGACACCCGGACCACACACAGGTCTGCCAAAGGGCGGGGGGTGGCTGCCGCTTTGGCCATGAACTCCTCCACCTGAATCAGGTGGACATCCTCCTCCCTGGGTGAGTGTTGTCGCTTCTGGTCAACGTGAAACCCTTTCGCTCGTATCTCCCGCAAGTGGTTTCGTAGAATCCGATGTGTAACCAAACCTAATCTGTACACCAGACCCACTGTAGCCAGGCATCCAAAGTCCCTGCCGAGATCAAGGGCGCAGCAGCCGAGAACGTCGTTAAGATCCTGGTTGTTGGTGCTCACTAAGCCTTTCTTGACGACTTCTGTGACAAAGGTCCTGTGCTGTGAGGCCGCGTCAGTGTTGTTCTCTTGGGTGTGGATCAACAGCGATTCCAGAGGCAAGTAAAAGAATCCAAACGCCAGATCCTCGAACTCCGTCACTGGCATAGTGGAGAAGCGAATCTTGTGCAGTATGTGGTAGGCTGAGGAGTCCACGATGATTTCAAGCAGGCATCGTTTGTCGTGTATATTGCATTTTTCAAAAAAACAACTTTCCCTCTGTGCTTCTTCTTCTCGGGATGAAGTCTGCATTAGCATTTTTTGGTGTTGGTATTGAAAAACAACTTTTGTTAAGCCAACAGTTTTTTCGGGAGAAAAGTTCCAAAATTTCAAGAACTGGCGCGACAGAAATGTGTGTGCTGTCTTTGATGACAGAGAAACCTTACCTTGTCAGCAGTGTCTGGGATTATGCACTGCTGGAGGTAAGGCTGGACAGAAGTCAATCCTGATCGTCTGCAAAGACAAGCTGGTGGTGTACCTCACTCAAACGCTCAACAAGTCATACACTTTCTCACCAGGATGTCCTCTTTCTTTTAAAAAAATTTTTTTTTAAACTTCTGTTACTGAAAAGAGCCTGTCATGCTCTCACTAACCGTTACCTTCGTTAATTCTGAAAATTTCTCCGTATTTTTTCTTAGCAATACTTTCTGTATTCTGATTCTTTAGAAATTAAATCATTCAGAAGTTTGCTGGGTACCCACAAATGTAACACGTCTATGTTTTCCACTCTCGACTTTCAAAGCTAAACTCCACTGTTCCAAAATTCAAACAAACGTAACATTCAACAAATCCAGTGGGTTAAGTATGGAGAAAGCATTGGGGAGTGACCACACACAGCACATATAAATTACTGCTGCGGATGTTTGGACAGGGCAAGAAAGCTGGTAATCTGCATGAGAGGAGGCGGAGGAGGGGAAGTTCACATGAAACATCATGGCGCGTGCAACTCGTGCTCAGTTGTTCTTTTGTGTGTGTTTTTTTTTTTGCTGCCTTATCTTCTGTGACGTCCCCCGTCCTGCTGTTCCCACGCCGCTCATTCTACTCTCCCCGCCACAACCATACCCAGATTTGTTATGTCTCATCCTCAGGGTCGGAAGTCCACAGGGAGCCCATCACTATCAGGCCGCCGTGGGGCCACCAGCCAGAGGGGCCCTGCACTGCTGCTGGGTCACTTTGGTGGTGTTCAGTGGTGCCTGTTCTGAGCTAACATACGCAGGACACCACCTACTAAGCGCCATACTAACGACAGTATCAGCGCAGTCGCGGAGCCAGACTGAGTGAGTTGCCTACCCGAGGTGGCGACCACCACAACGTCCCTCCAACGACCGCTCCCCCTGAACCTCCAATCCCAAAGGCTTTGACACAAACTCACCACAGGCACAGAAGTGTATGGGCAAACCGAATCTGAGGCCACCGTGAGACCAGAGCAACTGGGACCACCGAATCAGAGGCAGTTTTTGTTTAATTGCATGATGATCAATGACAATGAGGATGACGTAATGATGCTGCTGTGGAAGTGCATATGCTTTGAGACTACTTGACAGGGTTGTACTCTACGCTTACTATCATAATATATCCCGGCGTCAACCGAGCCCGAGAGATACAGACACCTGCAGTGTTGGTCAGGTAATTTGAGCAACACTCTCAAACTCGCATCCGTTAAGTGGATGAAGATCGACTCTGCGGTCCCAGTCTTCCCACTGAGCCGACAGCACACTCACTCTGGGTAGGAGCCGGCCGGAGTCCGAAAAATCCCTATGACTCTTATGAGAATCGAACCCGCGACCTTCCAGTCCGTAACCCAAGGCGCTAACCACTGCGCCATGGCCGCTGGTCTCGCGCTCAGTTTTCCTTGTAGTATGCTGTTGGGTTAAGTGGGTGAAACTCTCTCTCCTTCTGTCTCTCTGTCTCTGTCCTCCTTCTCTCTCTGTCCTCCTTCTCTCTCTGTCTCCCTTCTCTCTCTGTCTCCCTTCTCTCTTCCCTCTCTCTGTTTCTCTTTCGTATTCATCTTATGTCCACCCCTATTGTATGGGGCTGTTGGCCTTTGACAATTAAAATTCGAGTTTCTCCGACTCTCTCTCTCCAGCTGTCTGTCTCTCTCTCTCTCCGTCACCCTCTCTCTCTCTCTCTCTCTTTCTCTCTCTCTCTCTCTCTCTCTCTCTCTCTCCTCTCTCTCTCCCTCTCTCTCTCTCTCTCTCTCTCTCTCTCTCTCAGTTAACGTATTTGTTTTGTACCAATTGCTCTCTATGTGTGCTTTTTTCTAATCGACTGTTTTTGTAGACCTCAGTAACACAGGCCATAAGCGCAATCTTTAAACAGCACAGTCTCTCTCTCTCTCTCTCCTCTCTCTCTCTCTCTCTCTCTCTCTCTCTCTCTCTCTCTCTCTCACTCTCTGTCTTTCTCTCTGTCTGTCACACAACCACACACACATACACACACAACTTCTGTTTCCAGATTCTGGTGTCATCGTTGGCGCGCGCGCGCGCGCACACACACACACACACACACACACACACACACACCACACACACACACACTCACACACACAACAAACCAGGGAGTACCATTCAACAGAAAGTGAATATTCTCTATGGATCTGCGTGTTATCTCCTCTAAAAACCCGAGTGTTCGGACTACTGGGAGTTGCTGTTGAGGACATAATTATTCTAAATAATCTCATACAATAATAAATAATCTAATACAATAATAATCTAAAATTTCTGCCTCAATAACTGGGCCGTGACGACGATAACCTTGCAAAAAAATCTTCATCAATGCAAACTGAATCCCAATCTCTATTATATCTTCTTCCTTCCCTCCTCGCTCACTCCTAATCTCTCTCTGTCTCTCTGTCTCTATCTGTCTGTCTGTCTGTCTGTCTGTCTGTATCTCTCTCTCTCCCCGAGGCCCCGTGTGCGAACGCATGCAGAACATCTTGCGCACACGTTAAATCCTGTTCCGCTTTTCGAAAGAGTAGGCCATTGTGTGCCGGTGGGAACAGATGACAAAATTTACAAAACCGCATACACACGGGGACTGGATGTAAAAAAGCACATGAGTGCTTATTTCATTATCCTCGATATAAAAAAAAGTCAAAATGTCAAAAAATGTCTCTCTCTCTCTCTCTTTCTTTACACTGCTCTCCTCTCACAATGTCTTCTTACTACACGCACAAACGCATAGATATGCAGATCACCGATCTCCCCCTGCCACTCTCTCTCACTCTCTCTCTCTCTCTCTCTCTCTCTCTCTCTCTCTCTCTCTCTCTCTCTCTCTCTCTCTCTCCTTCGGATGAAACTATAAACCGATGTCCCGTGTGTGAACGCACGCAGAACATCTTGCGCACACGTTAAAACCCGTTCCGCTTTTATGAAGTGTAGGGCATTGGAACGAATGACGTAATTTATAAACTGCATACACACGGGGACTGTATGTAAAAAGGCACATGAGTGCTTATTCCATTATCCTCGAAATAAAAGAATAAAAGATAACTATTAAAAAAAAGTAAATACCTCAACATTATGGACTAATCACTGATACAGACAAAACGAAGAATATTTCAGGATTGACAGAAAGGAATGGAGAGAGAGAGAGAGGGAGAGAGAGAGAGAGAGAGAGAGAGAGAGAGAGAGAGAGAGAGAGAGAGAGAGAGAGAGAGAAAGAAAGAAAGAGAGAGAGAGAGGAGGGGAGGGTAAGCCCAGGGAACAAGGGAAGGAAGAAGGGAACAGGGAATGGAAGAGAACGGAGAGAATGAGAGAGTGGAGAAGGGAAAGCAGAAAGAGAGAGAGAGCGAAAGAGAGAGAGAGAGAGAGAGATAGAGAGAGAAAAAGAGAGAGGAGAGAGAGAAGAGGGGGGGGAGGGAGAGAGAGAGGAGAGAGAGAGGGGGGGGGGGGGGGAGGGAGAAAAAGGGGAGAAGGGAGAAAAGGGGAGAAGAGAAAAAAGGGGGGGGAGGAGGGGAAAGGGGGAAGAAGGGTAGGGAGGAATAGGGGGAGGGGGAGGGGGGGGGGAAGAGAAAGGGAAAAAGGGGGAGAGGGGAAAAAAAAGGTAAAAGGGGGGGGGAAAAGTAAAAAAGGCAAAAGGAAAAAACGCGGGGCGGGGGCCCCGGCGCCGGAAAAAAAAAAAACAAAACCCAAAAACAAAACAAAAAAAGACCGCCGCCGCAGCCAAAAATCGGGGGAAAAAAGGGGAGTGCAGACTCATTCCTGGCCCCCCCTTTCCCCCACCCTACCCCACCCCACCCACCCCACCCCCCCGGTAACACCCCACGGGTTCAACCCCCTGTTTGCCCGAGAAAAACCCCCAACTTGTCGCCCCGGGATTTTCCTGGCATCCGCTACCTCGGATTCACCCCCCCCCCCCCCCCCCCCCCCCCCCCCGCCCCCCTTGCTAGTTTTATTATTTGTTATTTGTTTTAGTTTTATGAGTTGGTGATTTTTATGAATGAGTATTAGTTCTTTGGGGCCAAAAAATCTTCCCTGGTAAAAATCCAATCACCTTTTTTCAGAGCCCCAATCCTGTCGTCTGTCTGTTTTAAATCTCTCTTCCCATTTTTTACATTTGCGAGCGCGGCACACACACACACACACACCCCCGCGTCTCTCTGTCCTGTCTCTCTCTCCCCTTCTCCCCTCCCCCCCCTCTCTTTCCCCCTTCTCTCTTTTTCCCCTCCCTCCCCTCCCCACCCCCCCCCCTTCTTTTCTCCCCCCTTTTCAGTTCACTCCCTCCCCCCTCCTCTTCTCCCCCCTCCCCTCCCTTTCCCCCCCCTCTTCTTTCTCTCCCCCTCTCTCCCCTCCCCTCCCCCTCCCTCTCCCTCTCTCCCTCACCTCTTTCTCCCCTCCTCCCTCTCTCTCCCCACCCCACTCCTCCTCTCTCCTCTCTCTCCCATCCTCTCCCCCTCTCTTTCTCTATCTCTTCCGATCAAAGGGGTAGTACGGGGAGTTTTTTCCCTCATCAAGTTTACAGCTCGGTTTACTATTGTGCAGCTTGTTTTTTAAATGATCTGCCGCCTCTAATGATGGGAGAGAGAGAGAGAGAGAGAGAGAGAGAGAGAGAGAGAGAGAGAGAGAGAGAGAGAGAGGTGGAGGGAGGAGAGGGAGAGATAGAAGATGAGGAAAAAGATAGAAAAAAAAAGGGCAATGGACAGAGAAAGAGAGAAATAGGAAAATGGGGGATAAGGGGATCAGGAGAGTAGGAGGGGTACAGAGGACAAGAAGAAAAAGAAGAAGGAGGAAAAGGGGGGAGGAGGAGGAGGAGAGGAGGAGGAGGGGGAGGAAAAGGGAGGAGAAAAAGGAGAAGGAGGAGAAGGAGGAGAAGAAGAATGAAAGAAGAAAGCAAAGAAGAAGACGACGAAGAAGAAGAATTGCGAAGAATAAGAATAATTGCGAAGAAGAAGAATGCAAAGAAGAAGAATGCAAAGAATTGCGAAGAAGAAGAATGCGAAGAAGAAGAAGAAGAATTGCGAAGAAGAATTGCGAAGAAGAAGAAGAATTGCGAAGAAGAAGAAGAAGAATTGCAAAGAAGAAGAAGAAGAGGAAGAATTGCGAAGAAAAAAGAAGAATTGCGAAGAAGAAGAATGCAAAGAAGAAGAATGCAAAGAGAAAAAAGCAAAGAAGAAGAAGAATGCAAAGAAGAAGAAGAATTGCAAAGAAGAAGAAAAAGAAGAAGAAGAAGAAGAATGCAAAAAAGAAGAATGCAAAGAAAAAGCAAGAAGAATGCAAAGAAGAAGACAATGCAAAGAAGAATTGCGAAGAATAAGAAAAAATTGCGAAAAGAAGAATGCAAAGAAGAAGAATGCAAAGAATTGCGAAAAAGAAGAATTGCAAAGAAGAAGACGAATGCAAAGAAGAATTTGCGAAGAAGAAGAAGAAAAATTTTCAAAGAAGAAGAATGCAAAGAAGAAAAAAGCAAAGAAGAAGAAGAGAAGAAGAAGAAGAAGAATGCAAAGAAGAAGAAAATGCAAAGAAGAATTGCGAAGAAGAAGAATGCAAAGAAGAAGAAGAAAATCAAAGAAGAATGCAAAAGAGAAGAATGCAAAAGAAGAAGAATGCAAAGAAGAAGAAGAAGAAGAATTGCGAAGAAGAAGAAGAATTGCGAAGAAGAAGAAAAATTTGCGAAGAAGAAGAAGAATTGCGAAGAAGAAGAAGAAAGAAGAGAAGAAGAAGAAGAAGAAGAAGAAGAAGAATTGCGAAGAAGAAGAAGAAAAGAAGAAGAATGCAAAGAAGAAAAAAGAAGCAGAAGAAGAATGCAAAGAAGAAGAATGCAAAGAAGAAGAAGAAGAATGCAAAAGAAAAAAATGCAAAGAAGAAGAAGAAGAAGAAGAAGAAGAAGAATTGCGAAGAAGAAAAAATGCAAAGAAGAGAAAATGCAAAGAAGAAAAGAGAAGAAGAAGAAGAAGAAGAATTTCGAAGAAGAAGAATGCAAAGAAGAATGCAAAGAAGAATGCAAAGAAGAAGAAGAAGAAGAATTGCGAAGAAGAAGAAGAAGAATTGCGAAGAAGAAGAAGAAGAATTGCGAAGAAGAATTGCGAAGAAGAAGAATTGCGAAGAAGAAGAATTGCGAAGAAGAAGAAGAATTGCGAAGAAGAAGAATTGCGAAGAAGAATTGCGAAGAAGAAGAAGAAGAGGAAGAATTGCGAAGAAGAAGAAGAAGAAGAAGAAGAAGAAGAAGAAGAAGAAGAAGAAGAAGAAGAAGAAGAAAAGGGGAGGAGGAGAAAGAAGGAGGAGGAGAAGAAAGAAGGAGGAGGAGGAGGAGGAGGAGGAGAAGGAAAGAAGAAGAAGAAGAAGAAGAAGAAGAAGAAGAAGAAGAAGAAGAAGAAGAAAGAAAATGACGATGATTATGATTATGATGATGGCGAGGAGGAGGAAGAGAAGGCGAAGATGAAAAAGAGGAAGAAGAAAATACTAGTAAAGATAATGATGAACAAAAAGAAAAGACAAAGAAGAGGAGAAATTCAGGGAAGGAGAGAGTCCAAAGTTGTGCAATATCTTGTTGTCATGTCCCATTTTATAATGTTTATCATATGTGATTTCAATACAGACGTTAGAAGCTGGAGAGAGAGAGACGCTTTGACGCTTTGACCAATTTATTGTCATTGAGAGAGAGAGAGAGTGAGAGAGAGAGAGAGAGAGAGAGAGAGAGAGAGAGAGAGAGAGCGACAGAGACAGAGAGAGACAGATAGAGACAGACAGACAGACACAGACAAAAACAGAGGCAGAGGAAGACAGAGAGACAGAGACAGAGACAGACAGATCGACAGATAGACAGAATGGCAAACAGAGAGGGAGGGAGAGAGATAGAAGCAGACACGGCGACAGAATGAGACAAAGAGAGACAGACAGACAGACAGACAGTCAGACAGACAGACAGACAAAAGAGAGAGTGAGAGACAGACAGACAAACAGACAGAGGCAGACTGATAGAAGGAGAGACAGAGATAGCAAACAGACAGGCAAGGACAGAGACAAAGAAACAGACACAACGATTTCTCTCGAACCAACAATACACACACACACACACACACACACACACACACACACACACACACACACACACACACAAACAGCAAATCACTTACTTTCATATTATTCGCCCCATCGTGCCAGTTCCGATTCGTAGGGCAGTAACGAAGAATCCACGTCCCCTTACTCCAGTCAATTTCGGTCCAGCGTCTGTATCGTTACAGAAGGTACCCCAGGGAACGGGATAGCTCAGTGGTCAGAGCACTCGCTTTCCCCCAGCCAATGTTAAGCAGCGTCGAGCGTGGTTACAACTTGGATGGGTGACCGTTTGCGGGCTTTGGCTCCAGTACAGTTCCCCCAGTTCACCCAGCTGTCAATGGGTACCTGCCCTCTTTAGGGTCAGGGAAGGTAAAGCAGCGAGGGAGAGGAGATGGGCGCCGCCCTCAATATACTGGCCCCTGGAGAAGTTGAGGTCTCTGATGCCTCGCTCCCTTACGACCACATAGGTTATGGGACACCTTTACCTTCACCTTACCCCAGGAGTGCCTCAAGGCATTGTGCTCCTTATCTGACGTGGAGTGTTCTTGAGTCTTCTCTCACTCTTTTATTCTTCTCTTAAGAATCCAGTAAAAGACAGTTCTGTCTTCTGTCTTTTTCTTGCTGAAATGGCCCAGTATGTCCGTCCTTCTTACGATAGTGAAGTCTCTGCATTCTGAACTGTTCTGGGCGCGTGGGTGTTAGCTGGAGATGGATTTGGGACTGAAGATTTGCAGGATTTCTTTTTCGGAGGATTTCGATGCTGAAGGTTGGCAGCTGCAACACACAGAGACAATACATTCATTGTAAAAGTTCTTTTTTTAAGTTTTTTATTTTATTTTTTACAAAAGTAGGTTTGTCGTTTAATAATCATCGAAAGCGGAGAAAGGGAGTGGAGGAAGCTGGTTGCAAAATCTTCAGTAGTGCCTCCACGGTCCAGGGGGACTACGGGATAGGGGAGGTTCAGGTGAATCATCAAAATCTTTACTTTTTGGTGGTTTTTATGATGAGCAACCATGAAGTCAGCAGGACCAGAGAAGAGAAGAGCAAGATGGAGGAGGAGGATCATGGCGGTGTCATTGGGGGCAGTGGCTAACGCTGACTTAAGTAGGTTTATGTTCATCAACAAAAGATCTTAAAATGCCAATGTCAGGTTTAGGTTCATCAACAAAAGATCTTAAAAAGCCAATTTCAGGTTTACGTTCACCAACAAAAGATCTTAAAAAGCCAATTTCAGGTTTACGTTCATCAACAAAAGATCTCAAAAAGCCAATTTCAGGTTCACGTTAATCAATTAAATATCTTAAAAAGCCAATTTCAGGTTTACGTTCCTCAACAAAAGATCTTAAAAAGCCAATTTAAGGTATACGTTCCTCAACAAAAGATCACACACAACTTGCAATTTAGCTGAACACGGGAGCATTTTAGCTCAACAAAATTAATAATACACAACCTCTCTAGAAGAGAGAACAATATAAAGGAAAAATAATAACAAAGACAAAAAGACACATAAACATTTTTTTTTAAGTTAAAGAGCCTTCCTGAAAGATAGAGAAATCTGTGCACACCTGCGAATGATATTCTGCCAAGAATACCAAAAACTAAAACAAGCATAGGCTGCAGATACAATTACGCGTGTATGATTTCATTAGCACGTGGCTTGTGTCCTAGATATGGGATACAACTCGCCTGAGACACAGCTGTTGTAGATATCTTTCCTTACCTGATCTGACGCGAGAGAGAGAGAGAGAGAGAGAGAGAGAGAGGGAGGGAGGGAGGGAGGGAGGGAGGGGAGAGAGGGAGGGGATAGGGAGAGATGGAGAGAGAAAGAAAATGAGGGAAGGAGAGTGAGAAAGAGATAGAGAGGGGAGAGAGAGAGAGAGAGAGAGAGAGAGAGAGAGAGAGAGAGAGAGAGAGACAGAGAGACAGAGAGACAGAGAGAGTCAGACACACACACACAACAGAGAGAGAGAGAGAGAGAGAGGCAGAGAAGCACACAGAGAGAGTCAGACAGACACACACACACACAACAGAGAGAGAAAGAGAGAGAGAAGAGAGAAAGAGAGAGAGAGAGACAGACAGACAGAGACAGAGAGACAGAGAAGCACAGAGAGAGAGAGAGAGAGAGAGAGAGAGAGAGAGAGAGAGAGAGAGAGAGAGTCAGACACACACACACAACAGAGAAAGAGAGAGAGAGAGAGAGAGAGACAGAGAGAGAGAGAAAGAGAGAGAGAGAGAGAGAGAGAGAGAGAGAGAGAGAGAGAGACAGAGAGAGAGAGAAAGAGAGAGAAGCTTGGAAACAGAAAAACCGTAAAAGAACAACAAAATGACAGCTGTCACACGTAAAAATCGGCTACTATATGCCCGCTAGCTACCCCTTCATGGACATTGGATTCTGTTTTCAATCACAAGCTCGTTACATTTCCTCCTAACACACATCAACAATAACAATCCTGCAATAAATCACACGTCAATAACAACAATCAAAACTCCGTGTAACATCTGCACATTACAACTGTGGTGTTATCTATGTTTTTTCGCTCTCGCTATAATGCTAAGGCTGATTCGCGACGGGCACAAACAAACACAGGGTGTGTGTCACCTTTAGGGAAGGCTTTAATCAGTCATAGGTTTGCTGCACTGCACTCTACGGCCTTCTTCTAAAGGGGGCGATCCACTGTCCGCCGAGCAGCAAGATATATCTTTCATTCTGTCTCTCTCTGTGTCTTTCATTCTGTCTCTCTCTCTCTGTGTCTGTCTGTCTGTCTGTCTCTCCCAGTCGTTCACTCTCTCCCTCCTTTTCTGTCTTTCTCTCTCAGAACAACACAAGACAACACAACACAACACAACAAACACAGACAGCTAGCCAGCCTGCCAGACAGACACAAACAAACACACAAACACACACATTGTACGTGAGTGCGTGTGCGGGTGCACGCAAGTACACACCACACACACAATATACAATACATACATACATCACTTCACTGTTCACTGGTCCCGTAACCCGCCAGGGTCGTAGGGGCGCTGCATGGTGGACGAACGGTGGACCAGCTGGCTCCACTTAGCGCGGTCGTGGGCGAGTGCCTGGGTGACACTGAAGTCCTCCCCTGTCCAATCACGGATGTCGTCGGCCCACTTTCTCCTCTGTCTGCCCCGTCTTCTCTTCCCCTGGACTGTTCCTTGCAGGATGGTCTTTGCAAGTCCTTCTGAGCGTGTTACGTGCCCATACCATCTGAGTTTCCTCTTTTTCGCCGTGGTCAGTATGTCTTCATAGTCCCGCACTTGTTGAGTGATCATTCTGCGGACTTCATTGTTGGTGACATGGTCCTTGTATGAGATGCCAAGGAGCCTTCTGAGGCATCTCATTTCTACTGCTTGGATCCTCCTTTGTAGGTCTGCGTTCAGTGTCCATGCCTCACATGCGTAAAGCATGACTGAGGTGACTAGCGCGTTTAGTAACTTTACCTTGGTTCCGAGAGGGATGTTTCTGTCTCTCCATATGGTCTTCAGTCTTGCCATTGCTGCTGCTGTTTGTGCCGCTCTTGCTAGGATTTCGATCTTCGATCCCTCCTCACTTATGATGGCTCCAAGGTACTTGAAATGGTCAACTGTCTCCAGTTCTTTTCCGCTGAGAGTGATCTTGGTGGTGATTGGCTGGGCACTGTTTGACATGAGCTTGGTTTTCTCGGCGCTGATTTCCATGCCGTATCGTGAGGATATTTCGTCCAGTTGCTTCACTAGGTTGGCCAGTTCCTCTTCATTTCCTGCCAGACCGTCAATGTCATCGGCAAACCTGAGGTTGGTGATTGTTCGCCCTCCAATGCTGACTGTGCCTGTGTGGTCTTCCAAGGCGTCAGTCATGATGCGTTTGAGGAAAATGTTAAACAGTGTCGGCGACAGCAGACATCCCTGTCGGACCCCAACTGAGGTACGGAACCATTCCCCTACCGTGCCCTGTACGAGTACTGCACTGGTGGCCTTTGAGTAGAGTTCCTTGATGGTGTGGATCAGCTTCTGGCCCATGTTGAATTTGTTCATGGTGGCCCACAGAGCGTCATGCCATACTCTATCGAAGGCCTTCTTAAAATCAATGAAGACGTGGAAGATGTCTTGTTGATGCTGGCTGTATTTCTCACACAGAACCCTCAGGTTGAATATCTGTTCTGTGGTGCTTCTATTTGGGCGGAAACCGGCCTGCTCTTCGGCGATGATCTCTTCTGCCTGTGGTTTCAGCCTGTTCAGGATCACTTTCAGCATGACTTTACTGGCATGACTTATGAGGCTGATTGTCCTGTAGTTTTGGCACTGCTGGAGATTTCCTTTCTTGGGGAGAGTGATGATGAGTGATTGGGTCCATAGTGTAGGCCGCTCTCCGGTCTGCCAGATCTTGTTGCAGATACTTGTAAGGATGTCTGTCACTGCTTCTCCCCCGTGTTGGATCAGCTCTGCTGGGATGTTGTCGATTCCTGCTGATTTTCCTTTCTTCAGCGATCTAATTGCTACTTCTACTTCCTCGCGTAGAATTGGGAAGTTGTCTTTATTCGATGAGGCTTGGCTTGCAAGTACGCTGGGGTCGCACATACATATATTCAAAAGCACGCATACAGACTAAGGCGTGCACACAGACGCACGCACGCACACACACACACACACACACACACACACACGCAAGCACGCACGCAAACTGTGTAATATTACTTTTATGTGAAGAGAGGTAAAATTGAAGACCAGCACACACACACACACACACACACAAGGAAACACTCACGTGAGCCTGCGCTCACAAAAAGGATTTCTATGACAACA
>CM054156.1:7740190-7747690 GCA_028751875.1 Rapana venosa
GACAGCCTAGTGGTTAGAACATTGCGCTCGCAATCTGACGACCCGGGTTCGATTCCCGTTCAAGGGGGATATTTTCCTCTGGAGTTAACATCAGTGCAGACTCCACTCTCCCTAATAGTCCTTCGGATGAGACTATAAACCGAGGCCCCGTGTGTGCGCGAACGCACGCAGAACATCTTGCGCGCACGTTAAATCCTGTTCCGCTTTTCGTAAGAGCATTGTGTGCCGGTGGGAACAGATGACAGAATTTACACAACCGCATACACACGGGGACTGGATGTAAAAAAAGGACATGAGTGCTTATTCCATTATCCTCGATATAAAAGGTTTTTTTTTAATGGCTCTCAGTCTCTTGACTGATTGGGACGTCTGAAGGACAGGACCCCTGCAGCAGGCTTTGCTAATGCACTCCACAATGGTGCACAAGGTGGAAGAACGTGTAAACTGCTGCTTCTGCTGTCTTCTCTGTCTGACCTGTTCTTCATCTGTACCACTTTGTCGCTTTTCTTTGCTTTTTTTTGTTTTTTAGAAGGAGGGTAGGGAGGGTGGGGGTGAAGCTATCCCAAAATATCACAGCGATTTCCTTACTGCTTATTTTTGATTCAAGCCTGATCTTGTACTCTCCCTTTTTCCACATTCTTCTCCTCCTCCTCCTCCATTTTGTGGTATCATGCTATCCCAACGTGTTAATAAAGTGATATTTTCAAGATCGTTTTTCTTTTAAAACAAAAATTCAAACATGATACTGTTTCTAAATGTTGACCCACACACGCTTTGTAAACAATGAGGTGGGGACTCATATAGTGTTCTCTCTCTCTCTCTCTCTCTCTCTCTCTCTCTCTCTGTGTCTCTGTCTCTCCCTCTTGTTTGCGTTCCCTTAACGGGAGGGATACATAGTGCCAGGTCTTCTCTTTCGCTTGTCACTCTGCAGGAGGTCTGCCTGCTGGCCTCAGCCGACACAGTCCGACTTCAGAGCAGCTCATTTTTTTCCCTACAGGATGCATGCTGGGTATGGTCGTGTTTCGGTAACCCACCGTACGCTGACATGAATTACAGGATGTCGATATTTGATCTCATGCATGTGTATACGTACACGAAGGGAAATAAGGCACTGGCAGGTCTGCACTTTAAGTTGAGCATGGAGGTTGTAAAAATCCCCACCCTTAGTTCACCAGATGACGCTGCCGAGATTCAAACCCACGACTTCATGGAACCACAGGGTTGAAGTCAAACGGTAGTTCTAGAAAGACTCTCTCTCTCTCTCTCTCTCTCTCTCTCTCTCTCTCTCTCTCTCTCTCTCTCTCCGGGAACGGGATAGCCTAGTGGTTAGAACATTGCGCTCGCAACCTGACGACCCGGGTTCCATTCCCGTACAAGGGAGATATTTTCCCCTGGAGTTAACATCAGTGCCGACTCCACTCTCCCCCAAAGTCGTTCGGATGAGACTATAAACTGAGGCTCCGTGTGCGAACGCACGCAAAACATCTTGCGCGCATGTTAAATCCTGTTCCGCTTTTTGGAAGAGTAGGCCATTGCGTGCCGGTGGGAACCGATGACGAAACTGACAAAACCGCATACACACGGGTACTGGACGTAAAAAAAAGCACAAGAGTGGTTATTCCATTATCCTCGATATAAAATAATAAATGAATAAATAAATAATTAAAGTATTCTCTCTCTCTCTCTCTCTCTTCTCTCTCTCTCTCTCTCTCTCTCTCTCTCTCTCTCTCTCTCCAGAGAATTCTGATGTATGATTTGTTTCTTCATTTTTTTCAATTTTTCAGGTGGCATCTATTTCGGGGAGAGATGAAGCAGTGGGTCTGCTGTTGGTGTGCCAATTACTGCTGCCAATGGCTTTGCACTGGGTGGCCCAGGCTAAAGGGGGTGATCCACTGTCCGTCACTGTCTGTCCTACGCTTTTCAGTTTTCATATAGAGAACACACCATACGCGTTACACTAGAATTCTCATGAAATCCACTTTGCATACGTGTGACTTCAGACTTCACACTTTTGAAACTCCGCGAAGTTATTTCGATGAAAAAAACTCTCTAGGCGTACATTAAGTGTAACAATATTAGAATTAGCAGATGTGAGCATGTGACAGTACTTATAAGGTAAAGGTAAAGGTGTCCCATAACCTATAATGTCGTAGGGGGAGCGAGGCGTCAGAGACCTCACTTCTCTAGGGCCAGCATATTGAGGGCGGCGCCCATCTCCTCTCCCTCGCTGCTTTACCTTCCCTGACCCTAAAGAGGGCAGGTACCCATTTACAGCTGGGTGAACTGGGGGAACTGTACTGAAGCCAAGGCGCGCAAACGGTCACCCATCCAACTGGTAACCACGCTCGACGCTGCTTAACTTGGCTGGGGGAAAGCGAGTACCCATTAAACCCACTCAATCCACAATGCAATCATTTTTTTATCAAACAGTTCATGAAAAAAGCTGACATTGAAAAGAAAAGCACGCGAGTTGTCGCTAGGAAGCACATTATCTACCGGGACAATGATATTCCATTTTACAAGGCTAGACATAATGCTCACTAACAGAAAGAACTGGCCACTAACACTGACCATTCAACCACAGGAGAAAATAGAAGCACAGACGTCAACTTCTGATGACTCTTTTACGTCATCAACAAGCTTTCGTCACTACTTTTCAGCAACCAAATGCACAGCTTCTAAGGTGGATTTGTGGTGTAAGGCGCCTGTCTAGAAAGCGAATAGTCACAGTTTCAATCCCCACCCGAACCCGAATTTTTCTTCCATCCACTAGACCTTGAATGGTGGTCAGGGTGCTAGTATTTGGATGAGACGATAAACCGAGGCCCGTGTGCATGTGCGACGCATATTTTAGCCCACGTAAAAGAGTTACTGATGTCAGCAAAGTGTCAGGCCCCACACTGAAATGTCGTTATGCTTTGCGATGTTATTTAAGAATACTTCCATCCATAACAAGCTATCTGCATAACGATCTTCTCTCTCCATTAAAGGACAAACAAAACAAACAATCTGCAGAAGACGGAGTGCGGCTGCCAACATCGCGAGGTGTTTGTAAAATCAACCATCAATACACACACACTTTTCATCCAGTATCTAGTTAACACTCTCGCAGTGGTTCTCAGATGGGATGAGTGGATCAGAATGCATATTCTGGGATAGTCCCCAAGTGTTCTGACCCAACCCAATCTTCTCGTTTATAGCCCCACCAAACCTCAAATGTTACGCTGAGAAACGTCCAATGAAAACCACAAGACTACAGTATTCCAGATTCACATTTTTTCCTATCCCAGATTCATATTTTTTCCTATCCCAGATTCACATTTTTTTCCTATCCCAGATTCACATATTTGTCACCCCTCCTTTACTAAATCTTTCGGCCTCTAATCTCTTGAAACTTCTCTCAGTGTGTGTCTGGTTTTTCTTTCTGTCTGTCTCTCCCTCTTTCTATCAGTATCAGGGAACAGGTGACAAAATTTACAAAACAGCATACACGCAGGGAATGGATGTAAAAAAGCACATGAGTGCTTATTCCATTATCCTCGATATAAAAGAATAAATAAATAAATAAATAAATAATCTTTTTCTATGTCAGTCTGTCTGTCTGTCTGTCTGTCTGTCTGTCTGTCTCTCTCTCTCTCAACCGAGGCCTCGTGTGCGACCGCACGCAGAACATCTTGCGCACACGTTAAAATCCTGTTCCGCTTTTCGTAAGAGTAGGCCATTGTGTGCCGGTGGGAACAGATGACAATTTACAAAACGGCATACACACGGGAACTGGCTGTAAAAAAACACATAAGTGCTTATTCCATTATCCTCGATATAAAAGAATTCAATTTTAAAATTAAAAAAAAAATTCCCTCCCTTATGGGATAGTCCCCAAGTATTCCAATCCAATCTCGTTGTCTATAGTCCCACCAAACCCCAGGTGTTAAGCTGACAAACATCAAACAACAATTTTTAAAAACCCTACAATATCCTATATTCACAATTTTTTTCTAAGGTAGCGCGACATACGAGCTATTCGCTCTAGCTAAATAATACAACAATGATATCTGAAGTTTTTAAAAAATCACTGCAGAAAAAAACTGGCATTCTTTTTGTTGTTGTTGTCAGTCGTACAGAAAAAATCGGATTATGTGTCGGTAGCTTTAGGTGCCCCTGTGTGAGACCTATGCGTTAGAGAGAGAGAGAGAGAGAGAGAGAGAGAGAGAGAGAGAGGTTGGAGAATTTTTGCTTGCTTTCTGCTATGAGGGATGAGCCGCCGGCCTAGCAATGAAAGCAGCACCCAGCGAGCTTGCTTATCTCTGAGTTAGCTTGATTGCTATGCTGTCGTTTTGCTGTCTGTCTGCGTGTACTCCCCCCCTACCCCCACCCCCTGCCCCCTTCCGCAAAATAGCAGCAACAACAAATACCCCAAACAAAACGAACGGAATAACAAACAAAAAAACTCAGATAAACAATAAAACCACACACAACCAAAAAACAAAACAAAAGAAACAAAACACACACACACACATACGCACCCACAAACACACGCACCCACACACACACGCACATACAAACACACGCACAACACACACACACACAAACACGCACACACAAACGCGCGCGCGCGCGCACACACACACAAAACCCCAACAAAACAAAACAACCAAAACCACCCTTCCTTTAAATCAAATCCTTTGGCTTCCTCACGAAACATATCTGTCTCTGTCTCTCTCTCTCCCCCCCTCTCTCTCTCTGCCTCCCCTATCTCTCTCTCTCCCTCTCCCCCCCCCCCTCTCCCCCCCCCCTCTCTCTCTCTGTGTCTCTCTGTTATTTCTTGCTGGCCAAAGAATGATGAGTTTACAGCATCAATCTGAAAGACTGCTGTATGTCTATAATCATGGTTGTAGAACTGTCTGCTCGTCTGTGTATCTCTTGTTTGTCAATTTGGCTGTTGGTCTTTGTGTGTCTGCGCGCTGTGTTATTATTTCTTGAACAACAACAACAAAATGAGTGTGTAACACCAGTCTCAACGAAATATGGAAAGGAATTATGTTGTACGTATTGTTGTTGTAAAGATGGTTGGGTTGTGGGCAATTAGGGGGGTGGGGGGTGGGTTCTTTCACATTCCCCCTCACTTTCTTCCACCACTCCCCCCCCCCCCCCCCCCCTCTCTCTCATTTCCCTTCTCTCTCTCACTCTCTCCCTGTTTTTTTCTTGCTGGTCGAAGAATGATGATTCTACAGCATCAATTTGAAAGGAGTCGGGAAAGACATTACTGAACATATTCCTGCTTGGTAAAATTGTCTGTCTTGATTATCTCTGTGTGTGTGTATCTGTCTGTCTGTTTGTCTGTCAATTTGGTTGTGTGTGTGTGTATGGGGTGTGGTGCGTGCGTGCGTGCGTGCGTGCGTGCGTGCGTGCGTGCGTGCGTGCGTGCGTGCGTGTGTGTGTGTGTGTGTGTGTGTGTGTGTGTCTATGGAACACATGGTGTGTGTGTGTTTTGTCATTTCTTGGCCAAAAAAAGAGATGAGTGTGCAACACCAGTATGAACGAAATCCTGCAAAGAAAGGATGCTGTACATATTGTTGTGAAGATGGCTGGCTTGTGGGAGATTTTTTGGGGGGAGGTCTTTTCTCTCTTTCTATGTCTGTCTATCTGTCTGTCTGTTTCTCTCCCTCTCCCTCTTTCTCTGTCTGTCTGTCTCTCTCGGTCTGTCTGTCTGTCTGTCTGTCTGTCTGTCTCTCTCTCTCTCGCCGAAGAATGATGAGACTACAGCATCAATTTGAAAGGAGTCGGGAAAGATATTACTGAACATATTCCTGCTTGGTAAAATTGTCTGTCTTGATTATCTGTGTGTGTGTATCTGTCTGTCTGTTTGTCTGTTGTTTCTTTTTGGTCGGTCTGTCACAGAGAGAGAGTTATCTTTTTTTTTTTTAATTTCGAGGATGATGGAATAACCATTCATGTGCTTTTTTTCATCCAGTCCCTGTGTGTATACAGCTTTGTAAATTTTGTCTTCCGTTCCCACCAGCACACAATGGTCTACTCTTCCGAAAAGTGGAACGGGTTTTAACGTGTGCGCAAGATGTTTTGCGTACGTTCGCACACGGGACCTCGGTTTATAGTTTCACCCTAAGGACTCTGTGTGTGTGTGTGTGTGTGTGTGTGTGTGTGTGTGTGTGTGTGTGTGTGTGTGTGGTGTGCGTGTGCGCGCGTGTGTGTATGTGTGTGTGTGCGCGCGCGCGTGCGTGAGTGTATGTGTGTGCGTGTGCGCGCGTGTGTGTATGTGTGTGTGTGCGCGCGCGCGTGCGTGAGTGCGTGCGTGTTGTATGTGTGTGTGTGTGTTGTTATTTCTTGGCCAAAAACATGAGTGTGCCACACCAGTATGAACGAAATCATGCAAAGAAATGATGCTGTACATATTGTAGTGAGGATGGCTGGGTTGTGGGCGATTTGATGGTCCTCTCTCTCTTTCTCTCTCTCACTCAACTCCCTCTCTCTCTCTCTCTCACACACACACACACACACACTCTCTCTCTCTCTCTCTCTCTCAGAATAATTATACGTTTGTGTGTGCACGTGTGCGTGGGTGTATTCGTTCTGTCTCTCTCTTGTGTCTCCTCTCTCTGTCTATCTCTGCCTCTCTATCTCTATCTCTGTCTCTCTCTCTTCCTCACCACCCTCTCTCTCTCTCTGTCTCTGTCTGTCTCTCTCTTCCTCACCACCCTTTCTGTCTCTCTTCCTCACCACCCTCTCTGTCTCTCTCTGTCTCTCTCTGTCTCTCTCTCTCTCTCTCTCTCCTTCCCTCCCTCCTGTCGTTTCTGACTGGCCAAAGAAAGAGGAGTCTACAGACACTAATCTGAAAGGCGAAAGGCAAGACACTGCTGAACACGATCACGGCTGTAGAATGGTCTGTCTGTCTGTCTGTCTGTCTGCTTGTCTGTCTGTCTGTCTGTCTGCCTGCTTGTCTGTCTGTCTGTCTGCTTGTCTGTCTGTCTGCTTCTTGTTTTGTTCATGGCTAAGGAGCGATGAGTCTGTAACGTCAGTACGAACTGACAGTATGCCGTCCATAGTATTGTAGAGTTGTCTGTTTGGTTGTCTGTTTTCTTCTTGTCTATCTGCCTGCCTGTCTGTCTCTTGGTATTTTGTTGTTGTTGTTATTGTTGTCCATAAGAGCGATAGCTTAGCAGGAGCAGTTTGAATGGTACGAGGAAAAGCAATGTACGTGTGGCTGTAGAATTCTCTGTTTGTCTTTAAGGACACAAGACTCAAGACTACTTTATTATCTCAATGTCTATCAATCTCCTGTTTCTTCTTCTTCTTCTTCTTCTTCTTCTTCATCATCATCATCATCATCATCATCATCATCATCATCATCATCATCATCATCATCATCTTCTTCTTCTTCTTCTTCTTCTTCTTCTTCATCAGCATCATCAGCATCATCATCATCATCTTTTTATTATTATTATTATTATTCATTGAACGCTCAGACAGCAACTATTGCTGTCA
>CM054156.1:7752690-7765190 GCA_028751875.1 Rapana venosa
AGTACATTTTTTTCCACTTGCACACTTCAGCGCTCCTGATAAAAATTTGCCATTTAAAATTCCCGTTTTTGGACTAAAGTAAAGGTGTTCTCATAAGCGATCGTTGGGAAGCAAGATATAAGAGACCTCAGCTTCTCCAGGGGCCAGCATATTGAGGGCGGCGCCCATCTCCTCTCCCTCGCTGCTTAACCTTCCCTGACCCTAAAAAAAAAGGGCAGGTAGGCTACCCATTTACAACTGGGTGAACTGGGGAACTGTGATGAAGCCAAGGCGCGCAAACGGTCACCCATCCACTTGGTAACCACGCTCAATACTGCTTCACCTTAGCTTGGGGAAAGCGAGTGCTCTGACCACTGAGCTGTCCTGTCCCCGTTTCTGACTAGATTAAAGAAAAATTTAGACGGACATTATAGCTGAGAGGTAAAGAACGTTCGACGTCAATTTCGTACAGTACAACCAAGGCAGGTGTGCCCCAGTATAGTCAAGAACAAAGTAACTTGCCTCAACACAAAAGCACTAAGAAAGAATTGAGGATTTGACCTCTTAATTCATCAGAAAGACCAGTGTTCGAACCACTGATTTACTAACCCTCCAATCAAACCACCAACCCAGCGTGACCCTAACCCTACACTACCAACATCACTGAGGTCAGTGGTCTGGGAGGAGGGCTACAGGAGATGGTAGAACTCAGCAGAGGCAGAGATAGATAGATAGATAGATAGATAGATAGATAGATAGATAGATAGATAAATAGATAGAGAGAGGGAGAGAGGGAGGGAGAGAGAGAGAGGGAGAGAGAGGGAGGGAGGAGGGAGGGATAGAGAGAGAGAGAGAAGAGAGAGAGAGAGAGAGAGAGAGAGAGAGAGAGAGAGAGAGAGAGAGAGAGAGAGAGAGGGCGAAGCTTAGTGGTGGAATTCCGTGGAGCTCCTACCGACGACAGCAGCGATGGAGACAGCTGGTTTGAGTAGGAAGCACTGCTGTTTTAGCAACTCCATCAATCTACACAAAACAAAACAAAACAAAAATCCTGCTCCTTTGGCCACACTCCACATTTCATTTTTTGGTTCCCGGTTCCGACTGTTTTGCATCTAAAACGTATGCAGCCCTTTACTACTGCATCCTCCAAAACAGTCACCATTTTCTTCCGAAAGACTAGCTGGCTCCTGACCCACAACTATAGTTGTGCACACATTTGGTAATTTGAAGTTTGATTTTTTAAAAAAACAACCTGCAGCTAAACACTGTAACGTCTCATTTCTTTGTCGTCTGCTAGCCTCCCAACCACAACATACAATCATCACGGGGTCATCTGTGTAGGGCCACAAGCAATCCTCAAATGACGATCTTGTCCAGCTTTTGAATGGCTGGCTATCTGGCACCAGTCTCTATGTCCTCAACCCCCTCAACACTCACAACGTGTATTTTGTCATACACTGAACATCTTTTAAAATGAAAGGACATTTTTCTTTGGAACAGCTTTCTGTAGAAGATGCTGCTTGACACAGAAGCTAACGCTGGAGTGTAGCCTTTACCCTCACTCTCTCTCTCTCTCTCTCCCTCCCTTTCTCCCCCTCCCTTCCTCTCTCTCCTCCTCCTTCCCTCCCTCTCTCCCTCCCTCCCTCTCTCTTCCACCACCACTTCCCCCTTCTTACTAGACGCATCCTCCTCCCCCCCCCCCCCCTACATCCCCCTCCCACCTTCCTATTCTGTCAATTCTCTCCCCTGCTGCTTCTGTTAATTCTCTCCCCTGCTGCAGGCTGTCTCTGGTACACAGGATACTGGGCTGACCAAACTGGTGTCAGTGGAAGGTGACGAAAGGTTAATAACCGACTTTTGACACTCATGGTCTCTGGTGGTGTGAGTGCTGTAGAGAGGAAACAAACTGAGAAGGGAAAAACAGAGGGCCAGCTGGATCTATGGTCTACCATTAGCGTCAAAAAGGAGACACATTAAAAGAACCTAGGGTGAGTTGGTTTTTTTTTTTCAAAAATCAAGATTCAAGATTGATTGGTTAATTGATTTAGTTGTGACTTTATTTTTTAATTTATTTTTTTAATTTATTTTTTATTTGATTCTTTTATATCGAGGATAATGGAATAAGCACTTGTGTGCTCTTTTACATCTAGTCCCCGTGTGTATGTGGTTTTGTCAATTTTGTCATCTGTTCCCACCGGCACACAATGGCCTACCCTTACGAAAAGCAAAACATAAATTTAATGTGTGCGCAAGATGTTCTGCGTGCGTTCGCACACGGGGCCTCGGTTTATAGTCTCATCCGAAGGACTTTTGGGGAGAGTGGAGTCTGCACTGATGTTAACTCCAGGGGAAAATATCCCCTTGAATGGGAATCGAACCCGGGTCGTCAGATTGCGAGCGCGATGTTCTAACCACTAGGCTACCCCGTCATTATTGATTATCCCATGCCCAAATCTTTGTTACTGGTGTACAATAAGTGCCCAGGCCTGCGTTACAGTTGTTGTTATACTGTGCAATATGCCGTCAGCGCCTGGGCTTTATCACAGTTCTTGATTAAACCATTGACGCTGGGGGCAACAGCAAAGTGAGAGGCTGTATGACCAGTGGCTTTCCCACTCATGGAATTCCACCGTACAGCTTAGTCTTTAGTGATCGACTATGACTCTCTGACTAGGAGGCTTGACTCGCACAGTCCTTATGTGCTGCAGCCCTGGGGGTCGGGTTGGCCTTTGGAGAACATCTCCAACGCTGACTGTCCTTATGCCCACTTGGCCGAGAGAGTGGGGATGTACTGTGGGCAAGGCATCTCCACTATAATGAAATTTCTGCCCAGTTTCAAAAACTGCAGCTGCCTCCTCTGCTGCTTTGGAGGTCATCGTCGGACACGACGGACAAACATACATACATGGTGTGCAATGTTATGTTGAGGTTGTCTTCAGCCGTGACAAGCTCTCAGCGTAATGACACGCAGTCCCCGTTAAAGGTGAACAAAATTCCTCAGAAGCTGCAGTATGGCTGCCTGTGTTGTGAGGTATTTGAAAAGTGTCATACCCACACAAACTTTTCATCCAGTGTGTACTTTTCAATCTCACAGCACCACCACTACTATCCTTACTGCGGCTACCACTACTACTGCTACTATAATAGCAACAACAACAATAACTACTTCTACTACTACTAGTATCACCAGCACCACTGCTACGATGACGACGACGACAACAACAACAACAACAACAGCAACTACTACTACTTCTACTACTACTACTACTACTACTACTACTATACTACTACTACTACTACTGTTACTGCTACTACGACTACGACTACTTCTGTTACTGCTGCTGCTGCTGCTGCTACTGCTACTTTTACTACTACAAATATTACTAATACTTCTACTACTACAAGCTAGAAACAGACAATAGCAAGAACAGCAATAATTTTGATAACAAAAAAGTAATAATAACAATAACAGACACTATCTTTAGCGCCTATCCAATATTTCTGAGCACTTAGTATTTTCCTCATCCTCAACACATTACCTCTCTCTCTCTCTCTCTCTCTCTCTCTCTCTCTCTCTCTCCTATCCACACAACACACACAAACGACTTTTGACTTTCACACACACACACACGACTTTTGACTTTCTCTTTCTCTCATTCTCTCTCTCTCTCTCTCTCTCTCTCTCTCTCTCTCTCTCCTCTCTCTCTCTCCTCTCTCACACACACACACACACACACACACACACACACACACACGAGACGTAAAACGAAATCAAACACACAGATACACAAACACAATCACACACATACACAGCACGCACTCACACACACACACACACACACACACACACACACACACACACACACACACACACACACACATATTATCAATTATCCTCGAAATAAAAGAATAAATTAAAAAGAATAATTAAATAGAACACACACACACGTAAACACTCACACGCACGCACACACTCACACACACAGACACACACATACACTAATATCACAATTTGTGAAGAGACGTAAAATGAATCGAGCACACACACACACACACACACACACACACACACACACACACACACACACACACACACACTTTTTATTTCCGTTTAATCATCATAGAGCTGACTGAAAAAAGTGATACCTGAGCTAGCTGACTTTAGAGAAATGTGAGGGTTGTGCTGTGTCTGACTTAAAACCCAAGAGAATTGCAGTGAACTAGATTCACACGAAAGAAAGAAAGTAAAAAAACAAACACCTACGATATCGCTAAGTTCTGTCTGTGCCTATAGACAGACTACACAAGCACACGATCTCAGGAAAGTGAGACAGAGACAGACGGACACATCATTAAGTCTGGCGATGGGTACGGGGAGGGAGGGGGGAGAGGGAGGGGGAGAGAGTAGAGAGAGAGAGAGAGAGAGAGAGAGAGAGAGAGAGAGAGAGAGAGAGAAGAGGAGAGAGAGAGAGAGAGAGAGAGAGAGAGAGAGGGAGGGAGAGAGAGAGAGAGAGAGAGAGAGAGAGAGAGAGAGAGAGAGAGAGAGAGAGAGAGAGAGAGAGAGAGAGAGAGAGAGAGAGAATGTCAATGACAATGACAGCAGTTTATTGTGATAAGCGTCAATGCCCATTCACATCATCATCATCATCATCATCATAATAATAATAATAATAATAATAATAATGTATGGAATTTATATAGCGCTGAATCTTGTAAAGCAACAAATCAAAGCGCTCAGATGACATGATTAAAAAAAAAAAATTATTTTATATCGAGGATAATGGAATAAGCACTCGGGTGCTTTTTTTTTTACATCGACTCCTCGTGTGTATGCGGTTTTGTAAATTTTGTCATCTGTTCCCACCGGCACACAATGGCCTACTCTTCCGAAAAGCGGAACAGGATTTAACGTGTGCGCAACATGTTCTGCATGCGTTCGCATACGGGGCCTCGGTTTATAGTCTCATCCGAAGGACTTTGACATTCAGTTCGATTTTGAAAGAAGGGACAGTGGGATGGGGACTGGACACAAAACACAGAATCCACGAAAACCATAACAGCCCAGAGAGAGAGAGACAGAAACAGAGAGAGAGAGAGAGAGAGAGAGAGAGAGAGAGAGAGAGAGAGAAGAGGAGGGGGGGGGGGGGGGGGTTGGAGGTGGGGGGGGAGAGAGAGGAAGGAGGAGGAGGAGGTTTGAGAAGTGAGCGCTGATTATGGTTATTTTCTCCCCGGAAAAAAAGAAATGCATCGGAATTTCCAGGTTGGTGACAGTGACTGAACGATTTCGAATGTTCCCCTTTTCTGGATAAAAATTAATGCAGTTCGATGGATCGTTGCTCTTGTTCTATTCTTCTGATGGTTTTGCTAGATGTTAATTTGTCTGTCTGTGTCTCTGTGTGTTTGTTTGCTGTGTACTGTCGTTTGTCTGTCTGTCTGTTAACTTCTTTGTTACCTCTCTGTCTCTGCGTCAATCTGTGTGTCTGAGCATCAGTCTCTTTGCCGGTGTGTCTGTCTGTCTGCCTTTTTGTTTCCCTCTCTCTTTTTGTCTGTCTCTTTCTCTTTCTCCGTCTGTCTGTCTGTCTCTTTCTGTGTCTCTCTCCCTCTCTCTGTGTCTCTATTTGTCTGTCTGTCTGTCTCTCTCACTCTGTCTGTCTGTCTCCCTCCCTCTCTCTTTCTCTCTCGGGGCGGGGACTGGATGTAAAAAAGCACATGGGTGCTTATTCATTATCCTCGAAATAAAAGAATTTGTCATTGTCATTGTCTCTCTGTCTCTCCCTCTGTCTCTCTCTCTCTCTCTCCCTCTGTCTTTGTCTCCCCTCTGTCTTTGTCTCTCTCTCCCTCTGTCTCTGTCTCTCTCTCCCTCTGTCTTTGTCTCTCTCTCTGCAGAAACTTCACAGGCCTGAAAAGCAAAGTTATTGTATGACATATATAACAAACTGCTTTGTTTATGCCATGTTCATTTCAAGCTGTATCTTTTTGCATTTTTTAAATATTATTAGCAAACACCGAATTTACCAATTTTCGTTTGCTACCATAAAAAGTTGTAGTAATAAATTAGCTGAAAATCTATGTCTCTCTGGTTTATGCTTAAGTATTTCATCTCCTCTGTATGTTTATTCATCGGTTTCTTCTCTTGTTTCAGCGTGGTGTGTGTGTGTGTGTGTGTGTGTGTGTGTGTGTGTGTGTGTGTGTGTGTGTGTGTGTGTGTGTGTGTGTGTGTGTGTACTTGTGTACACTTTGCTAACCTCTCTGTCACAAAACACGTGTGCCAACTCCCCTTGTCAGTAGTATGCTACATTTAATAGCCCCTGTCTAAGTGTGTGTGTGTGTGTGGTGTGTGTGTGTGTGTGTGTGTGTGTACTTGTGTACACTTTGCTAACCTCTCTGTCACAAAACACGTGTGCCAACTCCCCTTGTCAGTAGTATGCTACATTTAATAGCCCCTGTCTAAGTGTGTGTGTGCGTGTGTGTGTGTGTGTGTGTGTGTGTGTGTGTGTGTGTGTGTGTGTGTGTGTGTGTGTGTGTGTGTGTGTGTGTGTGGTGAGAGAGAGAGAGAGAGAGAGAGAGAGAGAGAGAGAGAGAGAGAGAGAGAGAGAGAGAAAGAGACAGACAGACAGACAGACAGACTGACAGAAAGAGCAAGGGTGCGTGTGTGTATGCGCTGGTTGTTCAGTTTAACGTTCTTCCACTAAAGTATATAAAGTGTGTGTGTGTGTGTTTGCGAGCGTGCGTGCACGCGCGCGCGCGTGTGTGTTTGTGTGCATGCGCGTGTGTCTGCGTGTGAAGTAAACGAAGCTGAGGATAGAAAACTCGCTGGTTCATGTTTAGTGAAGTCATGGGGGGTTTTCATCACATGTTTTTCTCTTTACTTATTTCCAATCTTCTCCAATATACTCAGTTCACGTGCAAAGGATACACCGAGTGTCTCAAGGCTATCGACAGTGCCTTGAAGTCTTATAGTTACACACACAAACACACACATATACATACACACACACACATACACATACACACACACACACACACATACACATACAGAACACGAACAATCCACCCCTCCATCTGTTCCCCTTCGTCTAATATCACTAGAAGTGAACAGACGTAAAATTGAAGTCAACAACAACATACAGAACACAAATACACACAACACACACATGCACGCATACACTCACAGCACACCCTCTCTCTCTTTCTCTCTCTCTCTCTCTCACACACACACACACACACACACACACACACACACACACACACACACACGCACGCGCGCGCGCACGCACTCACACACACACACACACACACACACACACACACACACACACACCACACACACACGCTCACACACATACCGACGAAGACATACAGAGACAGAGACAGACAGAGACAGAGAGATAGATAGACAGACAGACAGACAGAGAGATAGATAGACAGACAGACAGACAGACAGACAGACAGACAGACAGACAGATAGATAGATAGATAGATAGAGAGAGAGAGAGAGAGAGAGAGAGAGAGATGGATGGATGGATGGATGGATGAGTGGATGGATGGATGGATGGATGGACGGACGGACGGACGGGCAGGCAGGCAGGCAGGCAGACAGACAGATAGACAGACAGATAGATAGAGACAGAGAGACACAGACAGACAGACAGAGAAATCACCTAATCTCTTGACCCTTACATGTTACCATATTTTTGCCACCGCGGCAATGAACCACGCTATTGTCGTTGAAGCTGAAGAACAGATCCCATCATTGCTATCATTAGACTGGAGAGACAAAAGACACCATTCTTTTGTTAATTGCAGGGAGAGGGGAGCGGGAGAACACGGACTAGGAGAAAGTTGCCACGAGCTATAGGGATGGTTTGGTTATGAATGAAACGTAAATGGAGTGAAAAAGATTGATCTGAAAAAATCAGGTTGGTTGGTTGTGGTGGTGTTGTTGTTTTTTAAAGAGTTGATGTCAGAATAAAGTATGCCATGAAGAATGATATGTTTTAGAGAAAGTTTATGTATAAGGCAGGAACAGAATAAAAGGCATTATACCCTCTATGTGTCCTCTTTCTCTTAAAGGTAAAGGTGTCCCCATAACCTATGCGGTCGTTGGGAGCGAGATGTCAGAGACCTCAGCTTCTCTAGGGGCCAGCATATTGAAGGCGGCGCCCATCTCCTCTCCCTCGCTGCTTTACCTTCCCTGACCCTAAAGAGGGCAGGTACCCATTTACAGCTGGGTGAAGTAGGGGACTGTATTGAAGCCAAGGCGCGCGCAAATGGTCACCCATCCAAGTGGTAACCACGCTCGATGCTGCTTAACCTTGGCTGGGGGAAAGCAAGTGCTCTGACCACTGAGCTATCCCTGTCATGATTTCTCTTCCCCGTCTCTAGTTTTCTGCTTCAGACACCCTCTCTCTGACTTCGTGTTGGGCCATCCCCAAATGGTGAATAGGGATTGGTTTCCATACACTCATGATCTGGGACGGGTGTTTGTTTTTGGGGGTTGGATTTTTTGGGTATTGTGAGTGGATCCACGCATATTTTGTCAATCAGCTAATCGTTTGAGTTAAAGCCAAATCACCTAATTAGATAATTCTTCAATCGCCCCTCCACCCCCCCTCTCTCTCTCTCTGTGTCTCTCTGTCTGTCTGTCTGTCTCTGTCTCTCTCTCTCTTTCTTTTTTTTCTCTCTTTCTCTGTGTTAAATAGCGACAGAGTTTGATGCATACATATAACATATACTCTACACATATAGGATGGAGCGTTCTTTAGGGTTTTGTTTTTTAGGGTGGGGTGGGTGGGGGGTTGGTATCGTCATCGGATACAAGCATATTTTGCAATCAGTTTATCATTTGAGTTAAAGCCAAATCACCTAGTTACAGAATTATCCAACCCCTCTCTCTCTCTCCTCACTCTCTCTCTTCCCTCCCCCTCCCCTCTCCTCCTCCTCCTCTCTCTCTCTCTTCCCTCCCTCCCACCCTCCCTCTCCCCTCTCAAGTCCTCTCTCTCTCTCCCTCCCCTCCTCCTCTCAAGTCCTCTCTCTCCTCCCTTCCTCTCCTCCTCTCCAGTCCTCTCTCTCTCTCTGTCTCAAATTCAAGTTGTTTCAGCTGTTTCCTCCTATATTTCTGCTGTAGACAATTATGTGGCTGCTCGAGTGCTCAAGCTCGTTTCTAGTGTCACGTATTTGTTCAATGCCTTTGAGTACAGGTCTGTCTGTTGGGTCATTTGAACATTTTCATTTCTTTCTTTCTTTCTTTATTATTTGTTAATTTCTTCTTTTATTTCAAAGATTCATTCACTCTTTTATTCAATCTTTTATGTCAAAGATAATGGAATAAACACCCGTGTGCGTTTTTGGATTAACGTCTAGTCCGCGTGTGCATGCGGTTTTGTAAGTTTTATCATCCGATCCCATCTGCACACATGGCCTACTCTTCCGATAGGCGGAACAGGTTTGAACGTGTGCGTAAGATGTTCTGCGTGTACTTGCACACGAGGCCTCGGTTTACAGTCTCATCTGAAAAGCATTTGAACGAGACGTAAGAGACAATCCAGATTTACCATTCAATAAGAGACTGATATGTAGAGAAATATTGAGACTGATAAGGAGACACACACTGGGGTAGAAAGCACGCGCACGCATACACCAAACACACGCGCGCGCGCACACACGCACGCACACCCCCCCCCCCCACACACACACACTCAATCACACACACACACACAATCGTACACACAATCACACACCCACACCCACACATACACACACACACACACTCAATCAATCACACACACAATCGCACACAACGCCAACTCAAATAATATATCAAAACAAACAAACCAACCATCAATATTCTAAACTTCCAACTTTTTCTCCCATCCTTGTTTGCGACGTAAATCCAAGAAAACAAACTACACACACACACACACACACACACACACACACACACACACAGACACACACACACACACACACACACACACACACACACACACCACACACACACACACACACAAGTAGCCGACCGTCACAATCTAGCCTGTAACGTTACATCCCAAACAACAACTTGGCAAAAGAAATAAATATATAAAAAACAGCTATCAATTTTCATGTTTGAATTGGTGGGGGTTTTCTACAGGGGTTTTTTTCACTGCTTTTTTGAGGTTTTTGGGTTGGGTTTTTTTTGGGTGCTCGTTATGTTTCATTTTCAAGTTGCTGGCCTATCTGTGAGGGAGATGAAGCAGTCTTCTTCTTGTTCGGGACCTAGCAATCACTGCGGAAAATGGCTTTGCACTGGGTGGCCACAGCTTAAGGGGGTGATCCACTGTATGTCTGTGTATGTCTTCCAAAGGTAGAGGTGTCCCATAACTTAGGTGGTCGTAGGGGAGCGAGGCGTCAGAGACCTCAGCTTCTCCAGGGGCTAGCATATTGAGGGCAGCGCCCATCTCCTCTTCCTCGCTGCTTTACCTTCACTGACCCTAAAGAGGCCACCATTTACAGATGGGCGAACTGGGGAACTGTACTAAAGCCAAGGGTTCTACTTTTCAGTTTTCCCATAAAAATGTTATCGCGTGCAGAACATTCCATACGCACTAATGCTACACTATACTGCTCTACACTGCACTACACTACACTACACTGCACTACATTACACTGCACTGTACTACACTACACTACACTACAGCAACACACTCCACCACACCATACTACTCCACACCACACTCCACTCTACTCGACCCCACTCCACTTGATCCACCACACCACACCACACTCTACCACACCACACCACACCACACTACACCACACTCCATTACACCACACCACACTACACTACACCACACCACACTACACTACACTATACTCCACTACACGACACTACACTACACCACACTACACTACACACACCACACTACACCACACTACCCCACCCCGCCCCACCCCACACCACACTACACCACATCACACTACACTACACTACACCACACTACACCACAGTCCATTACCACCACACTCCATTACACCACACCCACACTACACTATACCACACCACACCACACTACACCACACTCCATTACACCACACTACACTACACCACACTCCATTACACCACACCACACTACACTATACCACACTACACCACACCACACTACACTACACCACCCACACTACACTATACCAGACTACACCACACCACACTACACTACACCACACTACACTGACTACACCACACTACACCACACCACACTACACTACACTGCACCACACTACACCACACCACACTACACTACACTACACTACACTACACTACACTACACTACACTACACTACACTACACTACACTACACCTTTTTTAAAATTATGTTTGTCCGTCGTATTCGACGATGACCTCCAAAACAGAAGAGGAGGCAGCTGCTGTTTCGGAAATTGGGCAGAAATTTGATTATAGTGGAGATGCCGTGCCCACAGTACATCCCCTCTCTCGGCCAAGTGGGCATAAGGACAGTCAGCGTTGGAGATGTTCTCCAAAGGCCAACTAGCCCCCAGAGCTGCAGCATATAAGGACTGTGCGAGTCAAGCCTCCTAGTCAGAGAGCCATAGTCGATCACTAAAGACTAAGCTGTAAAGTGGAATTCCATGAGTGGGAAAGAAAGCCACTGGTCATACAGCCTCTCACTTTGCTGTTGCCCCCAGCGTCAATGGTTTAATCAAGAAATGTGATAAACCCCAGGCGCTGACACTACACCACACTACACCACATCACACTACCCCCGCACTACATTACACCACACTACACTACACTACACTACTGTCAGTGTATCTATGTGCGTGTAATGCCCCAACCCCTATGAAAATTTCACCAATGTTCTTTCTCCATTTCTGTCTTCCTTCTCTCTGTCTCTCCCTCCCTCTCTCTCTCCCCCCCTCTCTCTCTCTCTTTTCCCTCTCTCCTCCCCCTCCCCCCCCTCTCTCTGTGGTGGAAACTCCCCACCAGCAAAGAAGACTGATCGGTCTGGAGCACCAGCCAGAAAGCCACACAGGAAGCCATCATCATCACACTGATTACTACAGACATCATCATCACACTGATTACTACAGACATCATCATCACACTGATTACTACAGCCATCATCATCACACTGATTACTACAGCCATCATCATCACACTGATTACTACAGCCACCATCATCACACTGATTACTACAGCCATCATCATCACACTGATTACTACAGCCATCATCATCACACTGATTACTACAGCCATCATCATCACACTGATTACTACAGCCATCATCATCACACTGATTACTACAGCCATCATCATCACACTGATTACTACAGCCATCGTCATCACACTGATTACTACAGACATCATCACACTGATTACTACAGCCATCATCATCACACTGATTACTACAGCCATCATCATCACACTGATTACTACAGCCATCATCATCACACTGATTACTACAGACATCATCATCACACTGATTACTACAGCCATCATCATCACACTGATTACTACAGCCATC
>CM054156.1:7775190-7780190 GCA_028751875.1 Rapana venosa
GTGATGATGATGATGAAGATGATGATGATGATGATGATGAGATTCTTAGGAAGCAAAGATAAGGTTCCATTCCCTTCAGCCAGTGAAAACCTCTGGAACCACTAAGCCACAATAACCTGTTGCTCTGAGAAACAGAATTGTTCGTTGTTAATTCAAGCGGTGGTGTTAGGGGAGATGGCAAGGGGAGGGTGTGGGGATGGAGGGGGAAGGGGGGGGGGGTGCTGAAAGGGGAGATAATAATCAGATTGCTGCGAAAATAAATGTATCTGCCAAGGTGAAGGTCTCTGACAAAGACTAAACGATTTCAAATGGCCTCCTTGTTTCTTTGGTTAAAACTCATTTAGGGAGGTTGCTTTGTTCTTCTTGTAGAATGATTTCTCTGTCGTCTGTCTGTCTCTTTCCCTCCCAGCCTGTTTGTGAATTCTGTCGTCTGTCTGTCTCTTTCCCTCCCAGCCTGTTTGTGAATTACTGTTCTCTCATTGTCGGTGTGTGTGTGTGTGTGTGTGTGTGTGTGTGTGTGTGTGTGTGTGTGTGTGTGTGTGTGTGTGTGTGTGTGTGTGTGTGTGTGTGTGTGTGAATGAGAGAGAGACAGACAGACACAGAGAGAAAGAGGGAGAGAGAGTGTGTATGTGTGTAAGAGAGAGAGAGAGAGAGAGAGAGAGAGAGAGAGAGAGAGAGAGAGAGAGAGAGAGACAGACATAAAGACAGACAGACAGACAGACAGAGAGAGAGAATGTGTGCGCGCACGTGTGCGCGCGTGCGTGCGTGCATACATTTGCACATATCATCCTTTTTTTTAAATTTCGAAAAATCATAAGCACTCATAAGCCTTTTTTTTTACATTCAGTCTCTGTGTGCATGCAGTTTAGTGAATTCTGTCACTGTTCCCACCGGCACACTATGACCTTCTCTTCCGGAAAAGCGGAACGGGTTTTAACGTGTGCGCAAGATCAGACTAATGCGCTCCCTTGTCATATCCATATTTCTGTATGCCTGTGAATCATGGACCCTGACTGCAGATTTGGAGAGAAGAGTACAGGCGGTGGAGATGAGATGCTTTTGGAGACTCCTTGGCATCTCCTACAAAGACCACATAAGCAACGAAAGCGTGCATAACAGAATCCAGCAAACCACTGGACCCTATGAGAACCTTCTAACGATCGTGAAAAAGCGTAAACTTAAATGGTATGGGCATGTCACAAGATCCAAAGGACTTGCAAAGACAGTTTTACAAGGCACTGTCCAAGGAGGAAGAAGAAGAGGCAGACCAAGGAAGAGCTGGGAGGATAACATCAGCGAATGGACAGGCCTAGAACTCAACAAAACCCTGAGAAAGGCAGAACAGAGAGAGGAATGGAGGGAACTGGTTGTTGAGTCTTTGAGGGTGCCCCCACGGTCGTCAGACTACGGGACAGATAGATAGATAGAAGGTGTTCTGCGTGAGTTCGCACACGGGACCTCGGTTTATAGTCTCATCGGAAGGACTTTTGGGGAGAGTGGAGTCTGCACTGATGTTAAGTCCAGAGGAAAAGTCTCCTGGAACAGGGCTGTCTGTGGTCGCTCCAACTCGGGCCGTCAGATGGTAAGGGCACAGCTCTTATCTAACCTTGTTATTCCGTTCCCACTGTGTGTGTGTGTGTGTGGTGTGTGGGGTGTGTTGTGTGTGTGTGTGTGTGTGTGTGTGGGTGTGTGCGTGTGCGTGCGTGCGTGTGTGTGTGTGTTTTGAGGGAGAAAAGAGTGTGTGTTGTGTGAGGGAGAGAGAGTGTGTGTGTATTGTGTGTTTTGTGAGAGAGTGTGTGAGTGTGTGTGTGGGGTGTGTGTGTGTGTGTGTGTGTGTGTGTGTGTGTGCGTGCGTTTCGTGCGTCGTGCGTGCGTGCATGTGTGGGGTGGAGTGTGTGTATGTAATTGTGTGTGTGTTTGCGCACGCGCGTGTGTGCGTGTGTGTGTGCGCGCGTGTGTGTGTGTTGAGAGAGAGAGAGAGAAGTGAGCGTGTGTATGTGTATGAGAGAGAGAGAGAAAGAGAGAGGGAGAGAGAGAGTGTGTGTGTGTATGTGTGTGGCGTGCGTGTGTCCCTGTGTGTGTGTATACATGTGTCTGTCTATGCGAGTGCACGTGCATTTACGTGTGTGTGTGTGTATGTCTGTGCCTGTGTGTTTGTCTACTTCTACTTCCTCTCTCTCTCCCCCCCTCTCTCTCTCCCTCCCCCCCGTCCCTCCCCCTATCTCTCCCTCTCTCTCCCCCTCTCTCTCCCTGGGGTTGAGGGCATGGTGTAAAGAAGCTGTAAGCTTATCCATTTACCCTCAATAAAAATGTTCCCATTCGTATTCCATCTCTCTCTCCTGCTCTCTCTCTCTCTCTCTCTCTCTCTCTCTCTCTCTCTCATCTCTCTCTCTCTCTCTCCTCTCTCTCTCATCTCTCTCTCTCTCTCTCTCTGAGCAGAGGCTTCAGTCAGACAGAAAAAGAAGACGACGACGTGGATTGCCTGTACTGTCGCACATCGTTTCTTTTGTGCTGCATTAATTTGAAGCAGCTTTTTGGCAAACACTGCACTCGCCCACTTCCATCTGCCACCGGCAACAAGAACAAGAAGAAGGAAGAAAAGAAAGAAAGCACACAAATTACTTGAATCCCTCTCTATGTGTTTAGGTCTCTGTCTGTCTGTCTCTGTCTCTCTCCCTCTCTCCTTCTTTCTCTCCCTCTCTCTTTCTCTCTATTCATCCCTCTTTCTCTCTCTCTCTCCCTCTCTTTTTCTCTATCCCTCTCTCTTTCTCTCTCTCCCTTTCTCTCTCTGTCTCTATCCCTCTCTCTCTATACCCCCCTCTCTCTTTCTTCCTCTCTCCCTCTCTCTTTCTTCCTCTCTCTTTCTCTTCCTCCCTCTCTCTCTCCCTCCCTCTCTTTCCCTCAATCTCTCTCCCTCTCTCCCTGGGGTTAAGGGTATGGTGTAAAAAAGCTGTAAGCTTATCCATTTACCCTCAATAAAAATGTTCGTATTCCTATTCCATCTCTCTCTCTCCTGCTCTCTCTCTCTCCCCCTCTCTCTCCATCTCTCTCTCTCCCTCTCTCTCCACCTCTCTCTCTCTCTCTCTCCTGCTCTCTCTCTCCATCTCTCTCTCTCCCTCTCTCTCCACCTCTCTCTCTCTCTCTCTCCCCTCTCCTCTCTCTGAGCAGAAGCTTCAGCCAGACAGAAGACGTCGTGGATTGCCTGTCGCACATCGTTTCTTTTGTGCTGCATTAATTTGAAGCAGGCTTTTTGCAAACACGGCACTCGCCCACTTCCATCTGCCAACGGCAACAAGAAGAAGAAGAACGAAAACAAGAAAAAAAGGGAAAAATAAGTAGCGAACAATTACTTGAATCCCTTTCTATGTGTCTGAGTCTCTGTCTGTCTGTCTGTCTCTGTCTTTCTCTCTCTTTCCCTCTCTCTTTCTTTCTCTCCCTCTTTCCCTCTCTCTTTCTCTCTCTGTCTCTATCCCTCTCTCTGTATCCCACTCCCTCTCTCCCTCTCTCTTTCTCTCTCTTTCTCTCTCCCCCTCTTCTCTTTCTCTCTCTCCCTCCCTCTCTTTCCCTCTCTCTCTCCCTCTCTTTCTCTCTCCCCCTCTCTTTCTCTCTCTCTCTCTCTCTTTATCTCTCCCCCTCTCTCTTTCTCTCTCTCCCTCCCTCCCTCTCTTTCCCCCTCTCTCCCTCTCTTTCTCTCTCCTCCCTCTCTCTTTCTCTCTCCCCCCCCCTGTCTCTCCCTTTCTCTCTGTCCCTGTCTCTTTCCGTCTTTTTTTTTTCTACTCTTGTCTCACCTTTTCTTCCTCAATTTTGTCTTTGTATACGAGCAGTGTGTGTGTGGTGTGTGTTTTTGGTGTTGTGTTTGTTTGTGTGTGTGTGTGTGTGTGTGTGTGTGGTGTGTGCGTGTGTACGTGGTGTGTGTGTGATGTGTGTGTGTCGTCATTTGTGTGAGTGTGGGGGAATGTGTTTGACAAATGTGTGGGGTTTTTGTGTGGAAAACATGCCTAAATGCATGGCATATCCATACGTCCTTGGGGAATAAACATGTTTCCCTGAAATGTCTGCATGTCACTTTCGAATTCATTTTCACCCCTTAATAAAAAAATTTTAAAATGTAGGGGAATTTATATACGCGAATCTTGTAAAGCAACAAACAAAGCGCTCAATGTTTTTAAAGAAAATTTGTGTGTTATGCTTTTTTTAAAATGTTTCATCCTTTCCCCCGGCACACAAGGCCCTCTTTTCGAACGGGGAACAGGATTTAAGTGTGCGCAGATGTTCTGCATTTCCCCAACGGGCCTGGGTTTTATGTTCATCCAAAGGATCCGAAAAGACCTTTGATAAATCTAGAGCTCATAAACACATTCATGCACGCTAACATGTATACGTATACAACCCCACATACAAGTTTTACCACTTATAATTTTAACAATTTGTCTCGTTTTTCGGGAAAAAAAAAACCCCCCCCCCTCACACAACTTTAATATCTTTTGACCCTGACAGACAACCATAGTTTTTTCATGCCAGCGAAAATGGTATCATGGCTAGTGGTGTAAGGATGGATGCAACGTCGGTTTTTATTGATCTAGGAGGAGGGGGGGGGAGGGAGGAGGAGGGAGGAGTATTGGTTGCTTGTCAGGAGTAATAGGTGGGGGGGGGGGGGGGGGGGGGGGGGGGGGGGGGGGGTTAGGAGGATGGATGGGGGAGAGTGAGGGGGTTGAGGGTTAGGAAAAGAAAGTTTATGTAGTAGGGGATGTACAAGTGTGTATTTGGGGGAACTGTGTTGTAATGTGTAGTGTTTATTTTATTACTTTATTTTATTTTATATCGAGGATAATGGAATAAGCACGTATGTGCTTTTTTACATCCAGTCCCCGTGTGTATGTGGTTTTATCAATTTTGTCACCGGTTCCCACCGGCACACACAGTGTGTGTGTGTGTGTGTGTGTGTGTGTGTGTGTGTGTGTGTGTGTGTGTGTGTGTGGTTGTGTGTGTGTGTGTGTGTG
>CM054156.1:7787690-7790190 GCA_028751875.1 Rapana venosa
TGCCGGTGGGAACAGATGATAGAATTTACAAAACCGCATACACACGGGGACTGGATGTAAAAAAGCACATAAGTGTTTATTCCATTATCCTCGATATAAAAGAATAAAATAAAATAAAAATAAATCTCTCTCTAACCGAGGAACAAAACAGAAGAAAGAACAGAATGTTCTATAATCTTTAGATGGAAACTGCAAACAGCAGGGAGGCTTTGCACGGTTCTAGGCAACAGACTGATAGAGAGAAGAATTTTTCATAGTAATTTATTTTGTCACCAGTGGTGAGATTCCTGCGTATGTCACCGTTTTCGCCCACCATTCAGGTAGGTGCATTCCGACTTCGAGGATGGTGTCTAAAACACGACGTTAAATTTATGTGTTTTTCTTGTGTCTTTTGAGATGATGATACGTATCAATCTGCCTGTCAGTATTGTAATTGCCCTTCATGGGATGATTAAAGTGTTTTTGACTTGACTTGACTAAATCTTGTCAACTGTCCTCACCGGAACGAATGGTCTACTCTTCCGAAAGGTGGAACGGGCTTTAATGTGTATGCAAGATGTTCTGCGTGCGTTCGCACTTGGGACCTCAGTTTACAGTCTCACCCGAAGGACTTTTGTGGGAGTGGAGTCGGATTTCATGTTAACTCCAGGGAGGAAAATCCCCTTGAAGGGGTGTAGAAAATGTTTATCTTATTCTCAATTCATATGAAGCAAAACGAACTCATTGCGAAATGAACTTCGTTTCAGTATCACTGTTGCACAAAGGATTAATGAGAGAGAGAGAGAGGCGGGGAGGAGGGGAGGGAGGGAGGGAGGAAGGGAAGGAGAGGGTGAAGGAGGAGAGACAGAGAGAGGAGGAAGAGGAGGGAGGGAGGAAGGGTGAGGAGAATGACAGAGAGAGACAGAGAGAGGGGCAGACAGAGAGAGAGAGAGAGAGAGAGAGAGGAGAGAGAGAGAGAGAGAGAGAGAGAGAGAGAGAGAGAGGGGGGGGGGAAGAAGGGTGAAGGAGAATGAGAGACGGAGACAGACAGGCAGACAGAGACAGACAGAGACAGATAGACACAGAGAGATACAAAGGTACCAAAAGCGAGAGACAAGACACACACACACACACACAAAGATATAGAGGAGGGGGGAGGGTGGAAGAGAAAGAGGAAATGGAGATGGGAGATTTTTTAAATCACTTTTGCCGTAAATGTCAAAGTAATTGTCAACTTTGTGATGAAACTGACCTTACATTTCAACAGAACTTAACTTGTGTGTGTGTGTGTTGTGTGTGTGTGTGTGTGTGTGTGTGTGTGTGTGTGTGTGTGTGTGTGTATGTGTGTGTGTGTGTGAGAGAGAGAGAAGAGAGAGAGAGAGAGAGAGACAGACAGACAGACAGACAGACAGACAGACAGACAGACTGGCACAGACAGAGAGAGAGAAGAGAGAGAGAGAGAGAGAGAGAGAGAGAGAGAGAGAGAGAGAGAGAGAGAGAGAGAGAGAGACATACATACAGACAGGCAGACAATAGAGACAAAGAGAGAGTGCTATTTTAAAAGTCTCTAACCTTTAAGAAAACGACAAGTCAATGAACAATGTACAAGACCCTCCTTGTGATGCAACGGAACACAACTCGACTTGGAATTACACTGGAGAACACAGACAGAGAGAAAAAGAGAGAGAGAGGGAGAGGAGGGGGGGGGGAGAGAGAGAGAAGGGGGGAGAGAGAGGGAGGGGGAGAGAGGGAGGGGAGGGAAAGAGGGAGAGAGGGGAGGGAGGGGGAGGGAAAGAGGGAGAGAGAGAGGGGGAGGGAAAGAGGTAGAGAGAGAGAGGAGGGAGCGAGAGAGAGTGAGGGAGGGAGAGTGAGGGAGGGAGGGAGGGAGAGAGAGGGAGGGAGAGAGAGGGGGGAGGGGAGAAGAGGGAGGGGAGAGAGAGGGGAGGGGGAGAGAGAGAGGGAGGGGAGAGAGAGGGAGGGAGAGAGAGGGAGGAGGAGAGAGGAGAGAGGGAGGGGAGAGAGAGGGACGGAGAGAGAGACAGAGAGATAGACAGAGAGAGAGGGAGGAAAAACTACACAAAATAAAAACAGAAACAAACAAACAAACAAACAGTTAAGAAAAACTCACGAACACAAACAATCAAGACAAAAAGCTTTTAAAAGAAAACGAACATCCCCCCCCAACCTCCTTTCCCAAGCAATGGCAACACACAGATACACACAGACACATACACCACAAACAAACACACACACACACACACACACCCAATGAAACAAAACACGCAAACCAAAACACCAACCAGACCACACACAAAAAAACCAACAAAACCTAGGCAACAACAGATTTGTTGTCCTCTTGCCACTTTTGAGGCCCTGTAAGGGTCCAATCACCCACAACGCTATCAAAATTCATCTGGACCAAACGAGAAAGACACCAGTAACGCAGGCAACAAACAGATTCAGGAGAATGACAATTTCCTGTCTTCAGAATATACCACAGACAGATCCCTCACTGCGTGCA
>CM054156.1:7795190-7817690 GCA_028751875.1 Rapana venosa
ATCGAAAGAAGGGAGAGGGAGGAAGGAAGGAAGAGAAGAAGAAGAAGCAAAGAATGAACGTGTGTTCAGAAAGAATGAGCGAGAGAAAGATAAATAAAAGAAAGGAGAAAAGAAGGAAAGAAAGAAAGAAAGCAAGAAAAAAAGAAAGAAAGAAAGCAAGAAAAAAAGAAGAAAGAAAAGATGTACGGAGGGAAGAAGTATCAAAATTTAAAAAAAATCAACTTTCAAAGAAAGCAACAAATTAGAAAAGAAGTAAAGAAAGAGAGGACAGACAGAAATAACAAACAAACAAAAAAGAAAAGAAATAAAGGGTATCCCCATAACTTATTTTTAAAAAAGCAACAACAGAAAAAGTGCAACAAAACCAAAACAACTAAAGGAACAAGTACAGACAACGACAACAACAAATTTTTTAAAAATGTATAAAAGTGGAGAATTTAGATGACAGACTCTCTCTCTCTCTCTCTCTCTCTCTCTCTCTCTCTCTCTCTCTCTCTCTCTCTCTCGCTCTCTCTCTCTCTCTCTCTCTCACACACACACACACTTACACGCACACAAACAACACACACACCTACACAAACATACGCACGTACACACACACGCGCGCACACGTGCACACACATACCCCCCCCCCCCCCCCACACACACACACACTCTGTCTGATACCACTTTTCGGTGGAAGGGCGTTAAACTGAAGAACACACACACACACACACACACACACAAACACCTCACCCCCACCCCCGTCCACCACCCCCACCCCCCACAGCTACACACACACACCTACACACTTACTCCCCCCCCCCCCCCACACACACACACACTCACACAACCATCCAACACAGAAATCCCTCAGTGTATAGACTTAGGCTCACACATGCGGTCCACGTACGTACGTGACAGAGACTTTTCTCCGGAGACCAGTTTCACGTGCAGTGTGGTGGAATTGCAGATGAGGGCGAAAACTGGACCTTCCAATTTCATTAATTGCATTGAAACCCCCCCCCCCCCCCCCCCTTCACGGAGAGCAGACATCTGTTTCTTTCAAAGAAAGCCACTACTTGTAACTTGCAGTTAATCCTATTTATGCCTCTTCATCTTTCAGTTGGGGACGGGATAGCTCAGTGGTCACAGCACTCGTTTTCCCCCAGCCAAGGTTAAGCAACGTCGAGCGTGGTTACCACTTGGATGGGTGACCGTTTACGCGCCTTGGCTTCAGTACAGTCCCTCAGTTCACCCAGCCGTAAATGGGTACCTGCCTTCTTTAGGGTCAGGGAAGGTAAAGCAGCGAGGGAGAAGAGATGGGCGCCGCCCTCAATGTTCTGGCCCCTAGAGAAGCTGAGGTCTCTGATGCCTCGCTCCCCTACGACCACATAAGTTATGGGACACCTTCACCTTTTTACCTTACCCTCTTTCATTTGAAGGTATCTTTTTGTTTGTTATTTGTGTGTGTGTGTGTGGAGGGGGGGGGGGGGGTCCTGACAGAAACGAAAGTTAACAGTTTTGTTTGGCTTTGTCTTTGATTTGAAGGACTCTGCCTATGTGAGATTTTGTTGTTTGTTTTAAAAGAAACAAAATCTAACTTGTTTTCCCATTGTTCACAACCTTAGCTCTCAAAACATATATCCTAATAAACAAAAGAACAACACACCAACCACAAAAGTAACACGGAAAAAAGTGCATGAAAACGAATGAACCTGATAAAGAAAAACGAGTGCAGGCGTTCTCCTAATTTACATTTTAATCACAGAAAAAGTAGAATTTCATAATGAAAGAACAACAGAGACAAACCAATCTTCCTTCCAAATAAACATAAGAAGGAAGGTGGCAGGACGGTTAAGACGTTCACCTGCCTAACAAGTAAACCGTGAGGTTCTGGGTTCGATTCTCAGCCTTACCCTTTCTTTCCCAGTTTGACGCGAAAATCAAACTGAATGTTCAAGTCTTTCGAAGAAGACTCTAAACCAGTAGGACCCGTGTGTTTATGGACTTGTGCAAGTCAAAAGAACCCACGATAACAGAAAATCACAAAGAGCAGGGAGGTACCTCCCGACTGTCCTGGCAAAATTGGTAGGCTCGATTTCCATTTGTATCCCTGAAGTCGGAATGCAGCTACCCTAATGGTAGAGTAAAACAACAACAACAACAAACAAACAAAAAACGGTCGCTTACGCAAAAACTCACCATTGGTGAACCTCGGAGCTGTAACCTAGGAAATAAAAAAAAATAAAAAAAATAAAAAGAAGAAAAGAACACGGGCAAACCAATATAGCTTCAAAGTAAACACAGCGAAGAAACAGACAGAAAAAAAGACCCCCCAAAACACTAGGCAGCGTTGTGGTTTGTTTTTGTTGGTGGTTTTTGGTGTGTGTGTTGTTGTTGTTTTTTGGGGGGTGCGCAAATCTATACCATTGTCTGATGGAAGTACCCTAAGCAAGAAAGAAAAAAGTGAACGAAAGAAAATCCAGACATAAAGGAAGGAAATAAGACAGAAATAAAGAAAGAAATGAGAGGGAGAAAGCAAGAAAGAACACGAATCAAAGTCGAAAGAGACTCATTAAAGACAGTACTTAACAGAATCAGAAAAGAGAAAGAAGAGAAGAAAAAAGAAAGTCGGAATGCGGCTACCTTAAATAGAGGGCAAAAACGAAATCTCACCTCAGAGTTCTAGCCCAGCAACAAAACCGAAAAACACACCAGGAAAACAAAAGACATAACAAAAGAAAACAAAGATGTGACAGAACAGAAAATAAGACAGACGGCCAGACAGGCAGATAGACAGACAGACAGACAGGCAGACAGACAGA
The DNA here is from genome assembly GCA_028751875.1 of Rapana venosa. Lineage (NCBI taxonomy): Eukaryota > Metazoa > Mollusca > Gastropoda > Neogastropoda > Muricidae > Rapana > Rapana venosa. Next base: position 7,797,998 of record CM054156.1, read on the forward strand.
CAGGCAGGCGGGCAGGCAGGCAGGCGGACAGATAAAAAGACAGACAGGCAGAGAAATAGACAGATACACAGAGAAAGAGACAGGCAAAGAGACAGACAGACAGAGAAACAGGCAGGCATATAGACAGAGAAACAGACAGGCAGATAGGCAGAGAAACAGACAGGCAGATAGGCAGAGAAACAGACAGGCAGATAGGCAGAGAAACAGACAGGTAGATAGGCAGAGAAACAGACAAGCAGATAGACAGAGAAACAGACAGCCAGATAGACAGAGAAACAGACAGGCAGATAGGCAGAGAAACAGACAGGCAGATAGGCAGAGAAACAGACAGGCAGATAGGCAGAGAAACAGACAGGCAGATAGGCAGAGAAACAGACAGGCAGATAGGCAGAGAAACAGACAGGCAGATAGACAGAGAAACAGGCAGGCAGATAGACAGAGAAACAGACAGGCAGATAGGCAGAGAAACAGACAGGCAGATAGACAGAGAAACAGACAGGCAGATAGACAGAGAAACAGGCAGGCAGATAGACAGAGAAACAGGCAGGCAGATAGACAGAGAAACGGACAGATAAGCACGCTGGCAGACAGACGTCAATACTTGTCTGTAACTCTTGGGAATGAAAATGATCAATCATGAACCAATCAACAGAGGAAACGGTCAGGCAAACAAAGAATCAGAAAGACAGGCAGCCAGCCAGCCAGCCAGCCAGATAGACAGCCAGCCAGCCAGCCAGCCAGATAGCCAGACAGATTGACAGACAGCCAGCCAGACAGCCAGCCAGATAGACAGCCAGCCAGATAGCCAGACAGCCAGATAGACAGACAGCCAGATAGACAGACAGCCAGATAGACAGCCAGCCAGCCAGATAGGCAGACAGCCAGCCAGCCAGATAGACAGCCAGCCAGCCAGATAGACAGCCAGCCAGCCAGCCAGCCAGACAGCCAGACAGCCAGCCAGCCCAAACCCAACGGTCCTCTTCTTCAGACTCACACGCAACACAAGTGCAACGGATACTTTTCTCACGGGGTCAGTCAGCATCACGCGCAACGCTGTGAAATTCAAGAATAGGGGTCAAAACAAAACAACTGGGCTTTTCAATTTCATTAGTTTGATTCGTTTTTAATCGAGGAGGGTGATATCTGTTTCTTTTATAAAAGAAAACAAAACCGTAAACACGCGTGGGTTTTCAATTATTGACGTTTACATTGCTTTTGTGTTTGGTGTGAAGTTGTGTGTGTGTGTGTGTGTGTGTGTGTGTGTGTGTGTGTGTGTGTGTGTGTGTGTGTGTGTGTGTGTTGTGTGTAAATGCACACGCGCGCGTGCGTGTATATGTGTGTGTGCGCGCACGCGTTCTAAAACAAAAGTTAACTTCTATGTGGAAAAAAAGCCCTATAAATAAAGATGACCAAAAAAGATGAACATAACCGAAAGTTCACGAATAAAGCAGTGAAATAGACAAACCCAATACCACTGTAAGCAGACAGAAGAATTACATAATACAGAGAGAGAGAGAGAGAGAGGAGAGAGAGAGAGAGAGAGAGAGAGAGAGAGAGAGGAGAGAGAGAGAACCAAATTATAGAGAGGAGATAAATAAATGAAATAATCAAACACACAAATAAATTGAATAGTACAAGAAGTAGATAATTAAATAAGAACATTTTTGGAGAGATTTCCAGTACATTACACGTATTCTTTGAACCAATCAGTCTTTCTGAACACAACAGTCGCTTACCTTTTCTTTAGAACGACCGCAGCTCTCCCTCTCCCTTCCCTCTCTCGCTGAGTTCTCTCCCTTTGTCGCTTGACGCTGGTTCTCTGAAAAAAAATATTGGAAAAAAATATTCTTAAATTCCAAGGAGAAATAATGGATCATTGTTTATTTTTTCTGTTGTAAAATCTGCACCATTCCCACGCTGAAAGGAAATCATTTTTTGTTTTATTAAAGATTTGGATTTTCTTTCCTTAGAGGCGTTGTTTCATAGACTGTCCTGGGGGAGAGAACGGAAATCTTTCCCATCAATAGTTGAACAAGAGAATAGATCCAAATGTTGCATTCGTGCTAACTACGTGCGCGCACACACAAGCACGCACACGCACACACACACAAACACATCACCCCCCCCCTCTCTCTCTCTCTCTCTCTCTCTCTCTCTCTCTCTCTCTCTCTCTCTCGGGATAGCCTAGCGGTTAGAACATTGCGCTCGCAATCTGACGACCCGGGTTCGATTCCCGTTCAAGGGGGATATTTTACCTTGGAGTTAACATCAGTGCAGACTCCACTCTCCTCAAAAGTCCTTCGGATGAGACTATATAAACCGAGGCCCTGTGTGCGAACGCACGCAGAACATCTTGCGCACACGTTAAATCCCGTTCGGCTTTTCGTAAAAGGAGCCATTGTGTGCCGGTGGGAACAGATGATAAAATTTACAAAACCGCATACACACGGGGACTGGATGTAAAAAAGCACATATAAAAGAATAAAAGAAATCTCTCTCTCTTCTTCTTTCTCTCTCTCTCTCTCTCTCTCTCTTTCTCTCTCTCTCTCTTGGATGGGGGGGGGGGGGGGGGGAGACTGAGACAGAGACAGAGAGTCAGAAAGCGTGGCAGAGAAATAGAAAAAAATGAGATAAAGGGGTGGGGGGTGGGGGGTTGGAGAGAGAGGAGAAAGACTGACCATAGGCGGTCAACAAAATCTGTTTTATCTCCATATAAAAAAACATCAAAAAATAAACAACAGCAATAAAATTAAAATAAAAGCAACAAACAACAACCAAACATCCCTCCCTCCCAAAAAGGTATTGCTAAAGGGAGATAACTTTCAGCTGCCGATCTTAGAATTAATGATCCCACCCCATTCCCTACCTTCCCCGCTTTTTGTTTTTATCCTTTCTTTCTTTTCTTCAAGGAGAAAATATATTTTAAAAACCGGGCGGGGGGGGGGGGGGGGGGGGGGGGGGCAGTTTGAGGAGCAGGGGGCTGGGGTTGGGGTGGATTCTACCACTTCATTTTTCTCCTTTTCCCACAGACTTCTCTCTCTCTCTCCCTCTCTCTGTGTCAATCTGTCCGTCTGTCTTTATTCTGTCTTTATTCTGTCTGTCTGTCTGCCTCCTCTCTTGCTCGTCCAATAGACGTTGGTGCACTGTTCATTTCGTGATTGATCACAAGTCTGATCATCTGTGTATGTATGTATGGCCTGAAGATAAAAGGATTCGTGTGCGTGTGTGTGTGTGTGTGTGTGTGTGTGTGTGTTGTGTGTGTGTGTGTGTGTGTGTGTGTGTGTGTGCGTGGGCGCGCGCGTGCGTCCGTGTATGTGTGTGAGAGAGGGAGGGAGGGAAAGAGAGAGATGAGAGAGAGAGAGTCAGACATAGAGATAGGGAGAGTATAGATAGATAGATAGATAGATAGATAGATAGATAGATAGATAGATAGATAATAGATAGATAGATAGATAGATAGATGGATGGATGGATAGATAGATGGATGGATGGGTGGATAGATAGATAGATAGATAGACAGATAGAAAGATGGGTGGATAGATAGATAGATGGATGGATGGGTGGATAGATAGATAGATAGATAGATAGATAGATAGATGGATGGGTGGATAGATAGATAGATAGATAGATAGATAGATAGATAGATAGATAGATAGATAGATAGATAGATAGACAGACAGATAGACAGATAGATCGATAGATAGATTGAAAGACAGACAAACAGACAGACAAATCGGCAGACAGACAGACGAGGTCAGACAGACAGACATATAGGTAAGACAGACAGACACACAGATAAACTGACAGACCCACCGACCGACCGACAGACAGACAGACCAAGACAGAAAAGCAGAGGAAGAGTAGATAGGAACAGTACGTCAGTAAACAACAAAAAACAAAACTAATCACACCAGAACAAGTAAACAAAATAGGAAAATTTCACTGGGAAAAAAAACGATACAAGGAAAACGGTAAGGAAACCCAAAACAAGACATTTAAAACGGATAACCACACTAGAAAGAGGACACAACATTGGGAAGAGAGATGAGAGAGAGAGAGATGAGAGAGCGAGAGAGGAGAGAGAGAGATGGACAGAGTAGTAGATACGAGAGAGAGAGATAGATGAGAGGGGAGGGGGAGGAATAGACAGAGACAGACAGACAGACAAACGACAGAGACAGACAGACAGAGAATGCGAAATGTTTATTCAGATAAAGCCATAGCTCCAACTGAGGGACAGGGAGACAGACAGAGAGAGAGAGAGAGAGAGAGGGAGAGAGAGAGAGAGAGAGAGAGGAGAGAGAGGAGAGAGAAGATAGACAGAAAAGGCAGACACAGACAAAGAGACAGAGAGATTCAGAGAGGCAGAGAGACATACAGACAGAGACAGCGAGGTAGAGACAGACAGACAGATGCAGCGAGACAGAGACACACACAGAGAGGTAGAGACAGACAGAGAAAGACAGACAATGACACAATAATTTTTTTTAAACAGCAACAAAGGGCGGGCTAAACTCTCAAAAATGGGAGACACGTTCCTCTTAGAAAATGTACACCAGAAACAATCTCAAACCGAAACAAACACAAAAAGTCGAGAAAAGATACAAAAACAACAAAGCAAAACAAATAACAAAAACAAGACGAAAGGATACAAAACAGCAACAAACATAACAAGAGGAGAGGATACAATACAATACAACAACAACAAACATAAACAATAGGAAAGGAAACATACAAAATACAAAACAACAACAAAACCAAACCAAACAAACAAGACACCCACACTAAAACCAAAGGTCAGACTTTCTTTTCCTGTCTCCCTTGAGGCTTTGAGGAATTTTGAGAATACACAAAACCGGGGGGGGAGATAAAAAGACAAACACGCACTTGCATACGTGCTTGCTTGCGAGAGCGCACGAACGCACACACATACACACAGAGAGAGAGAAAGAGAGAGAGAGAGAGAGAAGAGAGGAGAGAGGAGCGAGAGAGAGAGAGATGAGAGATGAGAGAAGAGAGAGGAGAGAGAGGGAGGGAGGGAGGAGGAGGGAGGAGAGACAGACAGAGACACAGGCAGAGGCAGAGACAGAGAGACAGAAAGAGATTTAACAACATACAATCACATGAACAACGAAATAGGAAAAATCGCTTCAGAAGAAACCCCCCAAAAATCACGAACAGAGATTAAACACTTTTAAAAAAAAGATAAAATAATGTACAAAAACTGAAATATTGTAACATCAAACTAAAACCAAACAAAAATAATAACTGAAATAAACTCATCAAATAACCTGATGTTCCCGTTAACACACAACGCACGGCACTGACAATATTTATTTATTCACGAAAGAAAAGAAAAGCCTGTTACACACACTCAAGTGAAGTTTGCCTAAAAGTTCTCTCGTCTTTCACCCCTTTGCGTACATAACTTACACAACGCTCAGACCAACTGACTTAGAGATTCAATTTTGGAACTAAAAAAAGGAAACTAATTTCCTTTATCTCCCCTCCATCCCTCCCCCCCTAAACCACACACACACACACACACACACATACACCTACACACAACACACACACAACACACACACACAACACATGCCGGTTAAATTTCCGTCTCGGTCTCTGTGTCTCTGTCTGTCTCTCACTTTTCCTCACTTTCTAGCTGCTGTTTGTTCTATTCTGTTTTACCTTCTTTGCTTAGTCGCTTTTCTGAACTTGACTTTTCCCGTCTGTCTCGGTCTGTCTGTCTGTCTGTCGGTCTGTCTGTCGATCGGTCGGTTTCTCTGTGTGTGTGTGTGTGTGTGTGTGTGTGTGTGGGTGTGTGTGTGGGGTGTGTGTGTGTGTGTGGGGTGGTGTGGTGTGGGTGTGGGTGTGGATGGTTGCGCGCAAGCGTGCGTGCGTGCGTGTGTTTCTAGGTATGGCTGTACTTGCTTAATTTATCTGGGATTCCTTGAAGACCTGAAATAGATAGACAGATAGATAGATAGGTAGATAGGTAGATAGATAGATAGATAGGTAGATAGATAGATAGATAGGTAGATAGATAGATAGGTAGATAGGTAGATAGGTAGATAGATAGATTGATAGACAGACAGACAGACAGACAGATAGATAGATAGATAGATAGATAGATAGATAGATAGATAGATAGATAGATAGATAGATAGATAGATAGATAGATAGAGAGGGAGAGAGAGAGAAAGAGAAACAGACACACAGGCAGACACACAGACAAGAGACAGACAGAGAATTTAAGAACTGTCTGTGGCTGTGTTTCGTTACAACAGGAGAGAGTGATAACTTACTGTACAAAGCACATTGTAGATGGATACTGCATTGTTTCAAGACAAAATCTGCCGAGAATGCTTTCATCATAATTGTGCGGGTAAGATATTACAATAGACCATGTAACAGCATGTCACAGCTGAAAAGGTCATACCTTATCTTCTACGTCGGCAATTTTTTTTGTCAGTCCATCTCTTATGTATGATTTTTTCCCCCAGATCGCTCTTCCATAGTTCGGCACTACAGGGTTAATATTTGGTAGAGTTTGACAGGCATACTTCTTCTTCTTCTTCTTCTTCTTCTTCTTCGTCGTCGTCGTCGTCGTCGAACGCTCAGACAGCAACTCCTGAGGCCCTGACAAAAGCTGCTGTGGTACGCTGAAGGCCCTCCCTCCAGGGGTCCGAAGACTTTGTCCCTCATCGGCAGGCCAGCAGGCCAGATATCGACCAGTCCTCAAGTTTTGGTGTGTTGGAGGGACAGGTCTGGATGAAGAAGTGTTCTTCCACTGTCATGGGAGAAGTGCCAACAGGGGCACCATTACCACCATTGTTGCATAGTCCTATTGGTTCCATTGTTATAATCACTCTCAATTCTAAAGATGACCTCATGCTGTGCCTTTCGTTTTTTCTTGGCTGTTTCCCCGAAGTCGGAATGCGGCTACCTTCGTGGTCGGCAAAAAAACCCGGTCGCATACGCAAAATCTCACCATTGGTGAACCTCGGAGCTCTAGCCGAGAAGCAAAAAAAGAAAAAAGATCTTGCTGGCTAAGTATTATAATTTTTACAGTCATTTTGATTATGGTATAGATAAGATGAGCTTCCTTTCCCCATATACTTCCAACATCCCCCCCACCTCTCTCTCTCTCTCTCCCTTCGTCAAATATCACAACCAGTTCTCCAAGGTAAGGTTGTAAGGCAGAAGGAAAAGGGGCGGGAACCCCCAAATCCTACATTGCCAAACAAATCACTGAGATCAGTGGTTGGGAGGAGGGTACGGGAAAGAGTTTTAGAATAGAGAGAGAGAGAGAGGAAGTTGAGGAGAGAGGAGGGGGAAAAAGGGGGAGAAGAGAGAGGGAGAGGGAAGGGGAGAGGAGAAGAAGAGGAGGAGGGGGATGAAAAGGAAGGGGAGGAGAGAGGAGGGAGAGGAGGGGGAGAGGAGGGGGGGAAGAGGGAGGGGAGAGGAGGGGGGAGGGAGACAGAGGAGAAGGAGAGAGAGAGGAGAGGGGGGGGGAGGAGAAAAAGACAGCAGACAGACAGACAGACAGACAGACGACAGACAAAGATGGTGGCCCACCCGGTGGTTTGCGGGGGCTCCTAGGGCGACAGCGGCGTGGGTTTTGAAGTGGGAAAGCGATCATTGCAACTTGTGAAGAGACGTTTAAATGAATTTTAAAAACCCCCCCCCCCCCCCCCCCAAAAACACACACACGAGGAGGGATGCCAAAAGTGGTTAGAACATTGCGCTCGCAATCGACCCCCCGGGGTTCGATTCTCGTTAAAAGGGGAATTTTCCCTGGAGTTAACATCAGTGCAGACTCCACTTCCCCAAAATTTTCCCTTTGGATGGACTATAAACCGAGGGCCCCGTGCGCGAACGCACGCAGAATATCTTGCGCGCCGTTTAAACCCTGTTCCGCTTTTTTTAAGAGTAGGCCATTTGTGTGGGGGGAACGGTTTGACAGTATTTACAAAACCGCATCCCACGGGGACTGAATGAAAAAAAGCACATGGTACTTATTCCATTACCCTCAAAATTAAAAGAAGAAGAAGAAGAGAAGAAAAAAGAACAACAACAACAACAACACAAAACAGCCCCTTCTCTCTTCTCTCTCTCTCTCTCCTTTCTCTCTCTCTCTCTCTTTTGCACTCTCTTCTCTCTCTTCTCCCTCTCCCCCTCTCCTCTTTTCTCTCTCTCTTAAAGGGGAAAGTTGAAAACATTCAAGTATTCCCCCGTTAAGTAAAACCAGGGGAAAAGAAACAATATTTGAAACTTAACATCGGTTCACACACACACACAAAAACCCAATGGGTAAATTTGCCACCCCAATTTGGGCTATATAACTCTTTCCCCGTTCTTTTTGGGGAGCAATTTCGGATTTTTTCTCTTTCTCTGGGGATGTGTATGTTTTCTTTTTTTTAAAGGGGGAACATCGACACCCTTTACAACCTTTGTGCTTTGTTTTTCCCACAGAACTGGGGAAAGAAAAAAAGGGGGGGGAGGAAGGGGGGGGAAAGGGAAGGGGAGGGAGGGGGGAGGGGGAGGAGAGGGAGGGGGAAAGGGAGAGGGGAGGAGAAGGGGGGGGAAAGAGAGAGATGGGAGAAAAAGAGAGGGGAGAGAAGAGTCTGAGCAGAGACGGGACACGGACATATAACAGGCGGGCGGTGGGACGGGCTCACGAGACAGACAGGGAGATAAGAAAACCCCCCCCCCCCCCCCCCCCCCCCCCCCCCACCCCACCCCCCCCTTTTAAAACCCACACAACACACACACCACCACACAATACACCCGCACGCACGTGAGAAAGAGACAGACGGCCCGGCACACCCAACAGGTCGACAAGACTAGCTTTTTTGTTCAAAAATTTTTCCATTTTAGCTGCTTTCAAGTTTTAAGGCCGTCATCTTCCATTTGCAAAGTGACGTTACACGCAGCCCCCCTCCACCCCCCCCCCCCCCCCCATTAAAAAAAAAATATTCATGTGTTCCGACAACATATTTTTCCGCGGGGGCATTTCGCTCTTGCACAGGAAAAGTTTAAGTACAGCAACGAAAACAAAATGTGAACTTATAAATTTTATCCCTATACAAGCTTTATTTCAATCATGATGTGGCAAAAATCCCTCGGGCTCCATTAAAGGATAACTTTGGGTAGGTTTTTTTTTTTTTTTTTTTTTCCCTCGAATATTTAAATGGTAAGTCTTGCTGTATGCGACGTTGACCCCACCTTGTGGAAATTTCCGGACTTCGGGAAGATGTTAAACACGACACCAGTGTGCATGCGATTTTTTTTTAAAACCCAACTTTGTCATATGTTCATACTGTCATGCAGTGGCCTACTCTTCCTAAAGATGGAATGGGTTTCGCGAGATGTTCTGCGCACGCTCGCACATTGGACCTTGGTTTATAGTCTCATGTAAAGGGCTTTCAGGGGAGTGGATAATTGACTCCAGGGGAAAAATGAGCCCTGGAAAAAGGTTTTCTTTGGGGGTATCTGAAATTATCAGATAATTATAACTGATGTGCGTGAAGTAACCTCATTGTAGAAGTTAAGTTGTGTGTGTGTGGTGTGTTTGTGTGTTTTGTTTGTGTGTGTGTGTGTGTGGTTTTGGGTGTGTGTGTGTGTGGGTGTGTTTGGGGGTGTGTGTGTGTGTTTGTGTGTGTTTGTAGGTGTTGGGTGTGTGGGTGTGTGTGTGTGTGTGTGTTTTTGTGTGTGTGGTGTGTGTGTGTATGAGTGTGTTTGTTTTGTATGTGTGTTTGTGTGTGTGACTTTGTGGTGAGTGTTGTTTGTGTGTTTTGGGTAAGTGGTTTTGTGTGTGTGTGTATGTGTGTGTTTGTATGTGTGTGTGTGTGTGTGTTGTGGGTGTGTGTTGTGTGTGTGTGTGTTGTGGTGAGTGAGTGGTGAGTGAGTGATGAGTGAGGAGTGAGTGGTGAGTGAGTGTGTGCGTGTGGTGTGTGTGTTGAATTTGTTTAACTGTTTAAAATTGTTGGTTGCATGTGTGGGTGGAAGAATGCAAACGCTTTGATTTTTTTTTTTGGGTTTTTTAAAATACAAAAAACGCGCTTTTTAAATTTCCCTTATCTCATCATCATTATCATCATCATCGTCATCATTATCATCATTATTATTATTATTATTATTATCATTATTATAAGAAGAAGATTTCAGTTAAAATCACTGATGTTACACTCTCTCATACAGCACCACAACACAGGGATAATCTGAAGCATCAATGTCAACAATCCGCCACCAGGCCACAAGGCGCGGTGACCCAGCCCTGCCTGTAGGCAGCGTAGGAAATGTGTGGCACCAGTGCAGCGAGGTTAGAGATCACTCTTCTATTTCGAGGATAAAGGAATGAGCACCCGTGCGCTTTTTTTACATCCAGTCCCCGTATGTATGCAGTTCTGTCAATGTTGTCATCCGTTCCCACCGCCAAACAATGGCCTACTCTTCCGGAACAGGGTTTTAACGTGTGCGCAAGATGTTCTGCGGCGCGTTCGCACACGGGACCTCGGTTTCTAGTCTCATCGGAAGGACTTTTTGGGGGGATGTTTTCGCGATGTGGCGTTAACGGATAAATTCAGTGCGCTGGATCAGACAACATCCACCCACCTTTCCCCACCAGCGGCAACCAACAACATCATCATAGGCCCCCCATCAACAAACAGCAGCCTTCACTAGGATACAGGACTGCTGGAGTGGAGTGGAGTGGAGTTGAGTGGAGGTGGAGTGGAGTGGAAGTGGAGTGGAAGTGGAGTGGAGTGGAGGTGGAGTGGAGTGGAGCGAGGTGGAGTGGAGTGGAGTGGAGGTGGAGTTGAATGGAGGTGGAGTGGAGGTGGCGTTTGAATGGATTGAGTGGAGTGGAGGGTGGAGTGGAGGTGGAGTGGAGTGGAGGTGGAGTGGAGCGATGTTGAGTGGAGTGGAATGGAGTGGAGGTGGAGTGGAATGGAGGTAGAGTGGAGTGGGAGTAGAGAGTGGAGTGGATGGAGTGAAGGGGGGAGGTGGAGTGGAGTGGAGGGTGAGTGGAGTGGAGTGAGGTGGAGTGGAGTGGAGGAGTGGGTGTGGTGAGGATTGGATTGGATGGAGTGGAGTGGAGCACCCTTCATTCTGTTCTGGGCAAAAGGCAGAAGTGTAGCGAAGTTGTTTACCCACTATGTTCATGTGTCTAAGTTGTAATACAACAAAACTTTCGCGCAAGGCACGCCCGTCTGCATGTGCACATGTTACATTCCTGATCATACGTGAGAGAGAGAGAGAGAGGAGAGAGAGAGAGAGAGAGAGAGAGAGGAGAGAGAGAGAGAGAGAGAGAGAGAGAGAGAGAGAAAGAGAAGAGAGGAGAAGAGAAAAAGAGAGACAGACAGACAGCACAGAGACACAAGAGAGCACAGAGACAAACGATGTGAGAAGAGAGACACAGAGAGAGACATAGAGAGACAGACAGACAGAGACGAGAAAAAGAAGAAGCAGCAAGAGAGAGAGAGAGAGAGAGAGAGAGAGAGACAGACAGACAGACAGACAGAGACAGACAGACAGACGACAGGCAGATAGGCACAGACACACGAAGAGGCGCTTTAACGCTTAACCGAATTTATTGTCATTACCCAGCCTGGCTTTTGACAAGACAGGTAACATAAAAAGAAAAACAAGAGAGAGAGAAGAGAGGGAGAAAAAGAGAGAGAGAGAAGAAGACAGACAGGAAGACAGAGAGGGGAGAGACACAGAGACAGACAGACAGACGACAGATGGCACAGACACACGAAGAGGCTTTACGGCTCTAAGAATTTTGTCATTACCCAGCCTGGTCTTTTGACAAGACAGGTACACATAAAAAGGAAAAACGAGTGAGAGAGAGGACAGAGAGAAAGACAGAGACAAAGAGACAAACAGCCAGCAGAGAGAGAGATACGAGAGAGAGAGAGAGAGGAGAGAGAGAGGAGAGAGAGAGAGAGAGAGAGAGTGTAGAACGAGAGGAGAGAGAGGAGAGACGCTTAAACCAATTTTTGTCATTGCCAATGTGGACTATTGACAAGGGGGGTTACACGACTTTCTTTTGTAAATACAAATAAATACAAGAAAAATTACATGATGCATTTAACGTAATGAAAAAAAATAATAAAGAGAGAGAGAGAGAGAGAGAGAGAGTGAGAGAGAGAGAGAGAGAGAGAGAGAGAGAGAGAGAGAGAGAGAGAGAGAGAGAGAGAGAGAGAGAGAGAGCAGTGTGTCTAATCGGAATTGCGTAAGGGGCTGTAAGCTACGTTCTTTTCTGCTCTTCCGTTACAGCGGTAATGCCATAATGGCGGATATATAACTATCCTGACAGGCTTTTAAAACAGTTCAGTGTCATTAACTGCGTTTAGTTATTACCCTGTCACTTTTCTCCTCTTCTTCCTTGCTTGCTTGGGGGGGATAGTGTGTGTGTGGGGGGAGGGGGGGGGGAGGAAGGGGGGAGTGGTGTGTGTGTGTGTGTGTGTGTGTGTGTGTGTGTGTGTGTGTGTGTGTGTGTAGTGTGGTGTAGTGTGTGTGTGTGAGTAGTGTGTGTGCGCGCGCCGCGCGCGCGTGTGTGTGTGTAGTGTGTGTGTGTGTGTGTGTGAGGGAGAGAGAGTGTGTGTGTGTGTAGTGTGTGGGTTTATATGTGTGTGTGTGAGAGAGAGAGAGAGAGTGTGTGTGTGTGTAGTGTGTGGGTGTGTATGTGTGTAGTGTGTTGTGTGTATGTGTGTAGTGTGTGGGTGTGTAGTGTGTGTGTAGTGTTGTGTGCGCGCGCGCGCGCGCGTGCGCGGCGCGCGGTGTGTGTGGTGTGTGTGTGTGTGGTGATATTAACTTGTGATTTGTAACTTGTTAATTTGTAAGATCTAGACACTTTCATCAATATCTGCTAACAATAAGAAAACTAACACCCTCTCTCTCTCTCTCTCTCTCTCTCTCTCTCTCTCTCTCTCTCTCTCTTCTCTCTCTCTCTTCTCTCTGTGTATGCGCGCCCATGTGTGCCAAAATGTCACAAAAGATATTTGTGTTACCTTCGTTAAGGAAACATTTGATAAGCATACTATACAAGTAGCAGAGCAAATTTAAAGAAATAACCCTAAATTCATTTGATATTTGTTTTGTGTGGGTTGCTGTGTGTTTTGTAATGTTCTGCTTATGTACACCCCAGTGATATGGACCATAGGACCAACCGTTAAGCCAGTCACACTTCAGAGCCTCTCTCTCTCTCTCTCTCTCTCTCTCTCTCTCTCTCTCTCTCTCTCTCTCTTCTTAAAGTTCTTTCAGAAAAGAAACTCACTTCTCTATTCTGTCTTTGTCTCTCACGCATGTTCCCCCCCCCCCCCCCCCCCTTACACATAATTATTTGCTGACCCAGTGACAAGAAATACAGAAAAAGAAATTGAAGCTGTGTTGATATTTGCTTAATATGCTGTACATATTGAACAAATCGTATTTAAACTGAACCAAAGTTCCTACAAGCAATTTGTCAACCCACCACACACACACACACACACACACAGACACACTACACACCCAAACACTACACACACCCACACTACACACCCACACACTACTACACACCACACACACCACTACCACCCCCCCCACACACACACACTACCACACACAAACACACACACCTACCACACACACACACACATCACACACACACACACACACACATCAGTAGCAGAGCAAATTTAAAGAAATAAGGCCATTGTGTGCCGGTGGGAACAGATGACAATTTACAAAACCGCGCACACACGGGGACTGGATGAAAAAAAGAACATAAGTGCTTATTCCATTATCCTCGATATAAAAGAATAAAATAAAATAAAATAAAATATAAAATAAATAAAAATAAACACACACACACACACACACAAACACACACTGGCTAAGAGGCTCAGAATCATTCTTGTCACACAATCCACAACCCATCTGTCTTTGTCTCTCATGCATCCACCCCTACACATATTTGTCTGACCCAGTCACAAGAAATACAGAAAAAAAACCCCACCTAACCTCCTACAAGCAATTTTACAACCCACCACCAAACACGACACACACACACACACACACACACGCACACACACATACACACACACACATACACACCACACACACACACACACACACACACCATCATCCTGTCACACAGTCCACAGCCACAACAATGGGAGGCCATCAATCAATGCCAATCCGCCGTCAGGCCACAAGGTGCAGTGACCCTGCCCTGCGGGGAATTCAGGAAAAAGCGAACCAGTGCAGCGACGTTGGGTTAATGCAGCAGAGGAGGCAGAGGACATCATCCCGGCAGTCATCCATCCATCCATCCCATCCACTGACCCAACAACAGTCTGCACGAGGATGCAGCCCAGGACCAGTCAGAGTGGAGTGGGTCACCTGCCTTCTCCGCGCCTGAGGGCTAGAGAGAGCTCAGTGTGTTACCGCCTGGTTTTATGTGCCTTTCGTGTGACATTTAGACCTGCACAGGCGCGCAGACACGCTCAGACTAGACACGGACACAGACAGACAGACAGGCAGACAACACAGACAGACAGAGAGAGACAGACACAGACAGACAGACAGACACAGACAGGCAGACAGACAACACAGACAGACAAACAGACAGGCAGACAGACAAGACAGACAGGCAGACAACAGAACAGACAGGCGCAGACACAGACAGGAGAAACAGACACAGACAGGCAGGCAGGACAGACAGACAACAGACATGCAGACAGACACAGACAGGCAAGACAGCAACGACAGACAGGCAGGCAGACAGACAGACACAGACAGGCATGGCAGACAGACAGGCAGACAGACCAGCAGGCAGACAGACAAGCAGGCAGCAGACAGACAGGCAGACACAGGCAGCAGGCAGACAAGACAGACAGACAGACAGACAGACAGACACGGACAGGCAGACACACAGGCAGACACAGGCAGGCTAGTCACTGAACAGCCACAGAAGACAACAGACACACGACAGCACAGACAGACAGGCAGCAACACACGCCCGACAGGCAACACGATGCATACACACACACACAACACTCACTCACTCATTCATCAGACATCCCACATGCATATGCCACAACCATGAATATGTAAACTTACACGAGCAATGACATCACATGCATGCAAGCATGCTTACATGCCCAAAAAACACAGCATGCAACAAGAACATGGACACACAACACATGCATACACACACAGACAAACACACGTACAACACAATGTGCACCTAAGCACACACAAAAGAGAGTGAAAAAGAGAGACATACATACACAATGAGACTGAAGAGAGAGAGAGAAGAGAGAGGAGAGAGAGAGAGAGAGAGAGGAGAGAGAGAGAGAGAGAAAAAGAAAGAAAACAGACGCCCAGACGACAGACGAACAAGTGACAAGTTTCACAAGTGAGACAGAGAGACCCACAGACAACAGACAGACAAAAAATAGAACCCTGCCACAGGCAAAAAGATAGCCCAACGAACAAAACACACATACCCCCTACACCCCTCCCCCCCCCCCCCCCCCCCCACCCCCCCAACCACAAAATACCCCCCCCCCACACACACACACAAACTCCCCCCCCACACACACACAAACATCACATACCCCCCCCACACACACACACACACACACACACACACCCCACAGGGCCCCCAAAAGTTCATCAGGTGAGAGCATACCTCTTTATAGACAAAACTAAGGATTCAGAGCAAGACAGACAGACAGACTGACCAACTGACAGACAAACAGACAATAACAGGACACATATGCCCTAGGGCAAGCATGCAAGGACAAGGTGACATAATGGGAGGGGGGGGAGACCAAAACAAAATTGGAGGTGGGGAGGAGTGTAATTATTAGAAGCAGCCTCTGAAAGGGGAGGGGGAAGGGTGAGGGGAGTGGGGGAGGGGGGAATAATTTCTGCTCCATTATCTTATTCAGCCCTGGCTGTAATGCGATAATGGTGCGTCTTAACGAACAGGCTCTCAACACACTGTTATTCTACTGTAGTCTTTGCCTATTGATTCCATACACACACCCCCATCCCTGTTTTTTTCCCTTTTATGTGCCTAAGATAAGAGTGGCGTTTGTGTGTGTGTGTGTTTTGGTGTGTGTGTGTGTGTGTGTGTGTGTTGTGTGTGTGTGTGTGTGTGTGTGTGTGGTTTTGTGTGTGTGTGTGTGTGTGTTGTGTAAGTGTGTGTGTGTTGTGTAAGTGTAAGTGTGTGTAGTGTGTGGGGTTGTGTGAGTGTGGTGTGTGTGTGTGTTGTGTAAGTGTGTGGGGGTTTGTGTGGTGAGTGTGTGTGTGTGTGTGGTGTTGTGTGTGGTTTGTGTGTGGTGGGTGTGTGTGTGGTGGGGTAGTGTGTTTGTGGCATCAGAGAGAGAGAGAGAGAGAGGTGAGAGGGGAGAGAGAGAGAGAGAGAGAGGGGAGAGAGAGAAAAGAGAGAGAAGAGGCAGACAGAACAGGCAGGCAGGCAGACAGACAGACAACAGACAGACAAGGCTGAATATTCTCAAGCGAGATTCAAACCTCTGAAAGAAACAAGACGAACACTTTAACAACCAAGCCACGAAGCCTCCCTCACTCTTCCAATTTGCTCCTCACTCTCCACTTCTCCCTCCCTCTCCCTCACCCATCCTCCACCCCCCCCGCCCCTCCCCCACCCCTCTCTTTATTTTGTCTGCTAGTCTCTCAGACTTCAGGTTTCCGGCAGTGGGGTTCCAAGGCCAAATCAATCAGAGGAGGAATTCTGATCGATAGCTGAATCCTGGTTTGTCTCCTCCCCTCTCTCTTCTTCTTCTGCTTCTTTTTCCCCTTGTTGTTGTTCCTCTTGTTCCTGTTTTTCTTCCTCCTCTCTTGTTTTTTCTTCTTCTTACTCCTCTTCTTCTTCTTGTTTTTTTTCTTCTTCTTCTTCTTCTCTTTTTCTTCTTCCTCGTCTTCGTCGTCTTCTTCCTCCTCCTCTCTTCTTTTTTCTTCTTCTGCTCTTCATCTTCTTTCGTATTTTCTTTTTCGTCTTCATGCTCCTCCTCCACTACTACTTCTACTTCTACTGCTGCTGTTGCTACTATACTACTACTTTTCTACTACTACTACTACTACTTCTACGGTGCTACTACTGTGCTGCTGTGCTACTGCTACTACTATACTGCTACGACAAAGAAAGACTACTACTACTCCTTCTTTTTCTCTTCTACTTCTTCTTCCTCTACTTCTTCTTCTACTTATTCTATCCATGTGTGTGTATTTTCATATGTATCATAATTATGCTTTTGTTTTTCTTGCAGCTTTTTCTTTTCTTTTCTTTCATTTTGAGGGCTGGATGAAAAAAAGTCTTGTTACTTAATCTATTACCCTCGCGAAATAAAACTGCATTTGCGTTTGTGTTTGCGTCTTCTTCTTCATCATCTTCTTCTTCTTCTTCCTCCTATTCTTCTTCTCAAAGTGTGAGGGCTGCAGCAGGAATACCAATGGAACCCTCTTACATTGTAGTATTGTGCTGTGTTTTGTTGTTGTGTTTTGTTGTGGTCATCCGTTGCAGTATTGTGTTGTGTTGTGTTTTTGTTGTGTTGTATTGTATTCTGGTGCATTCTTCCGTTGTAATATTGTGTTTTCTTTTGTTTTGTATTATGTTGTGTTCTTCTCTTGTAATTTTGTGTAGTTTTGTTGTTGTGTTTTGTTTGTATTATGTTGTCTTCCGTTGCAATATTGTGTTTTGTTGTTGTGTTTTGTGTTGTATGATATTGTGTTCTTTCGTTGTAGTGTGTTTTTTGGTGTGTTTTGTTTGTTGTGTTTTGTGTTGTTTTACGTTGTGTTCCTCATTTGCAATATTGTGTTTTGTTGTTGTGTTTTTGTGTTGTATTATCTGGTGTTCTTTCGTCACAATATTATATTGTTCTTTGTTGTTGTATTTTGTGTTGTATTATGTTGAGTTCTTGCGTTGCAATATCGTGTTTGGTGTTGTATTATGTTGTATTATGTTGTATGTTGGGAACAGATGACAAAATTTACAAAATTGCATACACACGGAGACTGGATGTAAAAAAAAAAGCACATGAGTGCTTATTCCATTATCCTCGATATAAAAAAATCTGAGCGCTTTGATTTGCTGCTTTACGAAATTCAGCGCTATATAAATTCCATACATATTATTATTATTATTATTATTATTCAGTTGAAGTATTGTGTAGTGTTTTGTTTGTTGTGTTTCGTGTTACATTGTATCACGTTGCGTTACGTGTTGAATCCTCCCAGAATTCGGTGTTGATGTCGAATGCTTTCACGTCTCTCTGACACATACACCTTTGTCTGCAGGGCAGCTAGCTATGGGCGGGGAGTGTAGTTATCACTCTATTTTTCAACAATTTATTTCATTCTATTTATTCTGTTACTTCGATGATAATTCAATAAGCACGCATATGCTTTTTTTCAACATCCAGTCCCCGTGTGTATGCAGTTTTGTCAATGTTGTCATCCGTTCCCACCAGCACACAATGGCCCACACTTTCGAAATGCGGAACGGGTTTTAACGTGTGCGCAAGATGTTCTGCGTGCGTTCGCACAGGAGACCTCGGTTTATAGTTTCATCCGAAGGACTTCTGGGGAAAGTGGAGTCGGCACTGATGTTAACTCCAGAGGAAAAATCCTCTATAGATACACAACACCATCTACTGCTTTTTTTCCTGTCTGCATGTACAAATACTTGTTTTCCTTTCTTATGAGAGTGGGCTGTTTCGACGGTATTGTTTTTCTCCAGGGACAGCTTTGTTGTTGCCCTGGGTTCTTTTACGAAGGTTAAATGCATGTTTCACGGGAAGGGGGAAAGTTGGGAGTTGAGGGATGATGGCGGGTGGGTTTATCATCTCATCCCAAAGATAGTCCTGTTATCTCCTGCTTTCGGGCGGGTGTGTTACTATGCTGGTAGCTTGATAACTAGCTGCTGATCCCCTGCATGAACAACACTACACAGCATTACGGGCCTAAGTGGATAGGACAACGGAGTGGAGTGCGGAACACCATCTTCACTTAGCTGTACCCTCCTTAATGTACTGATCCACACACACAACGCACGCACACACACACACACACGCACGCACACACACAACGCACGCACGCACACACACACACCACACACACACACACACACAGAGAGTAACCCCCCCCCCCCCTTCTCTGTCTGTCTGTCTGTTTCTCTCTCTCTGCCCCTTCCCCCTTTCTCTCTCTCTCTCAACCCCCCCCCCCCCCCCCCCCTCTCTCTCTCTCTCTCTCTCTCCCTCCTCTTCTCTCTCGGTCCTCTCTCTCTCACTCCCTCTCTCTCTCTCTTCCCCCTCTGTCCCCCCCCCCCTCTCTCTGTGTGTTCTCTCCCTCTCTCTCTGTCTTCTCTCTCTCTCTGTCCCCTCCCTCCCTCTCTCTCCCTCTCTCTCTCTCTCTCTCTCTCTCCCTCCTCTTCTCTCTGTCTCTTCATCTCTCCATCCTCCCTCTCGGTCTCTGCATGCTAAATAAAACGTGTCTTCGCATAACCGTACTGACAGTCACGCGTGCACGAATGCATTCACGCATAATTTGTACACGCCGGGCAAACGACGTTACCTGCAGCGCCCACTTGATTTAAGCGCTCGCGGTGTATGCCTGCACGTGAGCGTGCCTACGTGTGTGAATGCAGCAAAGACACAACAAGTTGCCGGTAAGT
>CM054156.1:7822690-7835190 GCA_028751875.1 Rapana venosa
TAAACTTGTATACATGTCGTCTGCTGTTTCGTCTATGTGTGGTTGTGTTCGCTTTGGGGTTTTTCTTGTTTTGTTTTTGGACTTTTCTTGGCAAACTAATGGAAGAAATGCATGCGTTTGTTTAATATATATATATATATATATATATATAATATATATATATATATATATATATAAAATGAAACATAGATAATGAAACAGATTGATGAACAGGTTATGCTTAACACTGATTTGGACTCGCCTTCTGAGATAAACAAAAAATGGAATCGATGGCACTTTATAGGGAGTGGGAGAGCCTGGTGGTTTATAAGCGTTACACTCGTGATCTGAAGGCCCGGGTTCAAGCCACCACAGAAATGCCCGTTCGAGGGGATTCTTTCCTCCTGCAGTTAACATCAGTATCGACTTCACTTCCCCGAAAGTCCTTCAGATGAGACTTTAAACCGAAGTCCCGTGTACAAACGCACGCAGAACATCTTGCACACAACGATGCTTTAGAGCAACAACGGTCTATCGACAGCGCCGCCATTTTCGAAAGTTTTGATATACACTCATTTGAAAAGTTTGAAAGGTCAGAACAAATTGAGGATTGAACGGAAGTATTCAGTTGTTGTTGTTGTTGTTGTTGTTTTTAGAGAGAATGGGTATTGATGCGATCTTTCTCATAGCATCTTTATGTTGTAATACATATAGAAGAAAGCACATAAATGCATATTTACAACTGGTGGCCTGACTTTGCCTAGAATTTTCTCGCAGTCTTCATGTGAAACTTTGATGTCCACTAAGTCTGGTCCTCTCAAAGTGATGCTAGGCTAGGCTAGAGTAGAAAGTGGAATTTCCTGTAAAGGCCAGGATAGCAAAAACACTGGCAGTGAAGGTAGACCACCTTGCTTGCAGAGAAAATGCAGCAGGCATGGCAGGCATGGCACAAAGCTTGATCACATTCCAGCCATCAGATTTCAGCAGGAACAACCACACAACCTCCAGGCCCGCCAGTGTTACATAAACCCTGCCCAGCAGTCCAAGTGTATCCACTCCTAGGCAAGAAGGGTTTGCACAGCTGGATGTCCGCTGTTGCATAGCCCTGTCCCAGATAATTGGCATTAAAGCATTTAAGAGGAAAAACGGGATGCTGTGCGGTAGTCCAGTGTACCCTGTGAAATTTGCTAGGGTAATTTTGTGCAACAAAGGTCTTCTTCAAACATCTTTGAAATTAATAACACTTTCATTTTATACTTTTGTCATCTGAAAGTTTACAGTAAATTCTACCAAATATGAAAAAATCGAAAACTGCTAATTGTTTTCAGATAAACCGTTGTTGCTCTAATAAGGCATCGACAAGCTAAAGCATGTTTCGCCTTTCGTCAGAGTGGGTCATAGCGAACCGGTAGGAAAAAGACGACAAAGTTTTACTGGACTGCATGCACACACATCATACCCGTAGTCAGAATGCAGCTGCCATATTGGGGGGTAAACGGTCGCATACGCAAAATGTCATCATTGGCGAACCTGGAGGCATTAGAACTAGAACGGGGCAAAATGAAATTCACTACAAATGTCATGAGTTTGGTGAACGTGTTGCTACCCTTCATCCACTTGTATTGTGTTATAATAATATAGTGCATTGTGTCATACTGCGCTGTATATGTTTACTGTATTGTTTTGCTGTAAAATTGTAGTGTAACACACATTGGACCATGTTGCGCTGTTTCAAACAGACAAGTGGTAGTGTACCATGGTACCGCATTCCTTACAGATTAATCCAATCCTCTAATAGCCCCGCCGACCACAGAGGCCATATCGGGGCTGTCACTTCGTCAAATTGGAAAATATGAGATCAAAACTGTGCAGCTATATACAGATTAGAACAGGGTATCAAACCAACGAAAAACAAGAGAACAGAACACAAAGAACTGGCCGGATTGTCAGCAGAACGCTGTGTTGTGATCAATTAACCTGTGACATTACTACATTACAATACGATGGAAAGCAATATGCTGGATTATTGTTGTTGTTGTTGTTTGAAGAATGTAGTGCCATAGTACGACGCCACCTGTTGTTTTCTGTAGGCGTATATATGCCCTTTCCGCGTGAAAGTTGTATTGACTTTGTTTTCTAACTTTACAACCAGTTGACAACTTTGTTACTCGCGAAAGCTCTTTTCTCGGTAATCAATGCGTCCTACACGCAGGAAACTGGTTAATAAATTCCTTAGAAAGCCTGGCACCCATACCACTCCATATGAATCCTTGTAAAAGTCCTTCAAGTGAGACTATAAACCGAGGTCCCGTGTGCAAACGCACGCGGAACATCTAACGCACACGTACCTGTTCCGCTTTTCATAAAAGTAGGCCACTGCGTGCCGGTGGGACCGGGTGACG
This sequence comes from Rapana venosa, assembly GCA_028751875.1. Classification (NCBI taxonomy): domain Eukaryota; kingdom Metazoa; phylum Mollusca; class Gastropoda; order Neogastropoda; family Muricidae; genus Rapana; species Rapana venosa. The sequence continues at coordinate 7,825,072 of CM054156.1, forward strand.
ACATTTACAAAATTGCATACACACGGGGACTGGATGTATAAAAGCGCACAAGTGCTTATCAAATCATCCTCGAAATGAAATAAATAAATAAAGGAATAAAAAGTATAGTGGAATAAAGAGGTTGGGGGGGGGGGGGGTGGGCTCTAAAGAAGAATCAAAATCACAGATCTATGGCTGCAGAAATAAGCATGATAACCCGAAGACTGCTGCTACACTAGCACCTTGCCCTTTTCAAGCAGTTCACAAACACTGGGGAGGAAAACAGTTACTGCTATCATGTTGCACGGGTGACCAAAATGTCAGAGAGACTGAGGAAGAAAGTGAGCGTGATTGGAATGAAGTTAGATACGCAGAATATTCAGCGAAAAATAACGGACAGGAGGCAAACAAACGAGAGAGAGAGAGAGAGAGAGAGAGAGAGAGAGAGAGAGAGAAGAGAGAGAGAGAGAGAGAGAGACAGACAGACAGACAGACAGACAGACAGACAGACAGACAGACAGACAGAGACAGAGAATTTAATTTAATTAATTAATTTAAATAAATTTTATTTAAAGAGGGTTATGGCATAAGCAAACATGCTTTTTTACAACCATCCCTCTGGGCAAAATCAACAACAAAAACAACAACAAATCTCTCAACCAAACAACAAAGAACACAGTTTCACACACACAGAGAGAGAGAGAGAGAGAGAGAGAGAGAGAGAGAGAAGAGAGAGAGAGAGAGAGAGAGAGAAGAGAGAGAGAAGAGAGAGAGAGAGAGAGAGAGAGAGAGAGGGTGGGGGGGGGGTGGGGGGGGGGGTATGTTCCGACAGAGCTAAATAGGACACTACGTAATTCGGTCTCTAATCTCTCTTGAAATAAAACTTGGAAATAAACTCTCTCTCTCTCTCCTCCTCCTCTCTCTCTCTCTCTCTCTCTCTCTCTCTCTCTCTCTCTCTCTCCTCTCAAACTCCCTTTTCGTTGTTGTTCTTGTCTAATATCTCAGTCCGTGAACTGACGTAAAATCGAATCAAGCGCGCGCGGGCGCAAACACACACACACACACACACACACACACACACACTACCACTCTCTCTCTGTAAAATCGACTTTTCAGTGGATAGACATTAAAACGAACAAACACACACTCACTCTCTCTCTCTCTCTTTCACTTACTCGCTCAAGTCCCCGCCCCTCTCTCTCTCTCTCTCTCTCTCTCTCTCCTCTCTCTGTCTGTCTGTCTGTCTGTCTGTCTCCAACACACACACACCACACACACACGAAAAGACTTTTTGAAGTTTCACTCTACAACGGTTTGCGTGTTCCAGTGACAATATGCTTTGTTTTAGCACTGTTCTTTTTCGTCTTCTTCTTCTTCACCTAAGATAGCTAGCTGTACATAAGCAAGAAAGCCTGCACACGTTACCAAAGTTTGTGAAAGACAAAGTTACAAAATCGATAACGTAATGGCGTTCGGTGACGTAAGAACTCTGTAGCAGACGCGAGATAAAGAAAAGGAATGTTGTGTTCATTAGAATCGCTACTTTCTTGTGACGCTACAACACTGACGTAATACTGCTGACGCCTCATCTTTGACGTCAAGTTGGACTAGCATCAAAGTTTGAAGTTTGATGCGCAGAGAATTGTGAAAAGATTGTCTCCGATGGTTTGGGAACAAGCGGCGATATCACATTTCTATAAAACTTTGGGACAATGTTGGTACAACGGGTAGCTCAACGGTCAGGTATTTTTAAGAATGCATTCTTCTGCTTGTTCAGTGTAGTTCAGTGGGTGGATAATGCACATTTCTTTATCTTATTACTTTAATAAATAAATAAAAAATCGGCTATTTGATGTCCTTGCTCCCATACACAAACAGCCCCCATACGCTAATGGGTGGCGCTGCCCTTGTGGCGACGCGCTCTCCCCGGGGAGAGCAGCCCAAATTTCACGCAGAGAAATCTGCCGTGACTTTTAAGTGGTATAAATAAATAAATAAAGCCGCCACCTCCCCTTCTTTCTCAATTATATTTGTCGTCTAACTATATATCTAAATATCACAGCTCACAAAGAGACGTAGAAAGAATTTTCGCGCTGCTTTAAAAGAAAAAAAAATGTCAGGGCGGCGGAAACCAACAACCGACATATGCTCTCACCTTTGTGCAACCTTTATGTACAAATGCACACACTCACTCCTCTGTACATAGATCTGTGTGGTGCATGACACCCAAGGATAAACGTGTGCACGCGCACATACGCATTATCTGTGCATGCATGGACAAACACGCAAGCTTGTGTATGCGCACAGCTTGTGTATGCGCGCGTGCATGACCCCCCCCTCCACACACACACATCTGCAAAAACCGCACACACAACTTACAAAAATCACACACATACACGCGCGCGCGCGCAAACACACACACCGATATATATATATATATATAGATACATATATATATATATATATATTTGTTGTTGAGACAATATAGTGAGGAAAAACAAGTGCAAGTAGCCAGTTACAATTTCATTCCCATCATAAAAATGATTTTGTCCAAGATTTTTTTTTAAAAAGCGGGGTGAGGGGGGGGGGGGGGGGGGATGTTCACAACAGGATAAAACTGTGAAGGCAGCATTTGGGGAATAATTGAGTAAGGACCATGCCTTTGGCCTGACCTGACTCGAGTTTCGGCTCCTGGTTGAGCACTCTTCAGAGGTCCCGGCAGTGTTTGAAACCTCACTCATCCTCTGTGGTACCAACAGCAAGACACCCTCCATAATTTAGAAGTGTCTATTGCCACCCTAAGAATAAATAGCTATTCTTGTGGCATATATATATATATATATATATATATATATATATATATATATATGAGAGAATTTTGAACTGGAAATCTAAAAAAAAATAATGTTAAAGTTATTATGGTCTGCAAGGACATTTGAATTTCTAATCTACTTCAGCTTAATGGGTTTTCCTCCAACATGGCAGTTACGCATCTCATTAAGGGCAATTTTCTGTATGATTGTCAGAATTTATTTTGTTGATTTTTTTTATCTGATTTATGACCTGCCGAAATTGATTATGCATACGCTGTCATTTTTTGGCGGCATCAGTGATGATTTATTTTCCTTTTCTTTATTTTCATCGACATAACGACCTGGTGGTATAGGGAAAGTGTGTGTGTGTGTGTGTGTGTGTGTGTGTGTGTGTGTGTGTGTGTGTGTGTGTGTGTGTGTGTGCGTGTGTGTGTGTGTGTGTGTTGTGTTGTGTGTGTGTGTGTGTGTGTGCGCGCGCGCCCTTATTGGGATGGGGATCAATTCCAGCTTTATATTTCTCTAAATTTCAAACCGCAGCTAGTTAAACCTCAGCAAAGCTCGGTAAATGAAGAATTCCACGAACAAAGTCAAAGATTTTCGTTGTTCAAGAATTTAACTGACAAAGTCAAATATTTTCGTTGTACAAGAGTTTAACCGACAAAGTCAAAGATTTTGGTTGTTCACGAATTTAACGAACAAAGTCAAAGATTTTAGTTGTTCAAGAATTTAACTTAAAAAAAAAAAAAAGTCATGCATGACATCTTGCGCACACGTACCTGTTCCGCTTTTTGGAAGAGTAGGCCATTGTGTGCCGGTGGGAACGGAAGACAGAATTTACAAAATCGCATACACACGGGGACTGGCTGTAAAAAAAAAGCACATCAGTGCTTATGCCACTATCCTCGAAATAAAAGTGTTTTTATTTAATCTCTCTCTCTCTCTCTCTCCCCCTCTCTCTCTTTCTCAGCATCCTATGATTGTTATCTTTACAACAACACCTCATCATTCCCTAGGCTTCGATTCCTCTGTCTACATCCACTGTCAGTCTCCCCCCCCCCCCCCCCCCCCCCCCCCACCACCACACCCCTCCCCCTCCCTCACACACACACACACAGAAAGATGCCATCATCCACTATGGCTGTAGTTGCTTCGAGAAAGGCTGAAGACAAGACCAGCCTGGAGATAACTGAACTGTGGACCAACGCATCTCTCTCCCCCCCCCCCCCCCCCCCCCTCACAACCATCTAGGTCAAGGGAACGGTGGTGATGATGATGGTGGTGGTGGTGATTATAATTATGGTGATGATAATGACGGTGAATCCACCGATGTATGCGGGGAGGGGGGGGGGGGGGCATTGTCTGTTATTTCTCAGAAATTCATGTTCTTCTCAACAGGTTTCAGCGTGTTTGTTGATGCTGCTGTGTAGGCTGTTGCAATGTTTGTCGAACAGTCTCTTTATCACTAGTTTTATTATTCTTTTATTTCGAGGATAATGAAATCAGCATTCATATGCTTTTTTGTACATCCAGTCTCCGTGTGTATGCAGTTTTGTAAATTTTGCCATCCGTCCCCACTCCTCCACTCTGCTTAGGACTGAACAGCAATACAGTTGTTCATAGGTGCTATACTACTGAAATTCTAAACTCTAGAAGACAGTGTGAATAAACCAGTCTTTATACATCTTTACTGCGAAAACTGGCTCTGTGATCAGCGTGTAAACAACACCCATCTGGATCAGCAATGAACATTGATAAAGAAGATATAAAGATTTTTTTTTCCTCGTTCCTCGGCTAGAGCTCCGAGATTCACCAAAGGTGAGATTTTGTATATGCGACCGTTTTGGCCCACCATGAAGGTAGCCGCATTCCGACTTCAGGGATGTAAAAAAATAAAACTTGTGCTAACCGGTGTGCCACTGTATTGAAAAAAAACAACCCAAAACCTCACAGAATTTACTAACTAAACCACACACTATGCACTGAATCGTAATTCTTACCAACACTTCTATAATCTACTGTGGAAACAGTAAAAGTCATCTTGATACACTGCAGAATTGAAATAGCCTGTAGCAAGGCCTGTGTTCTTTGTCACAGCTCCAGCACTGAATGCGCGTATTGTTCTTGGGTGTTATGTCAGCGGCGATGTCGTTTATTGTGTCTGTTTTATGGTTGGTGTTGCTATTTTCGCTGGTTTAATATCGTGAAGGTCTTGGCCTTGTGCACGCGCAGTGGCTGGTGGATGTTGCATAGTTTTGATGTTGACATGTGAGCTCTGTGTCTTTGGGCAGCCTTGTTTTCGGATTTTTTGTTTTTGTTTTTTTGTTTGGTTAGCTGTGTACTTGGTTCTTGTTTCGTTTCGCTTTTTTCTGTTTTGCGTGAGGTATTTTTTTACTTCTGATCTCCTACGTTTTGTTCACCTTTGTCTGTGAGTTTGGTTTTGGCTTGGTTGATGTGTGTGTGTGTGTGTGTGTGTGTGTGTGTGGGGGGGGGGGGGGGGGGGGGCTCCTTATTGTGTTCTGTGCTGCCTTATGATGATACCTATTTCCTGCTTTCGATGCTAAGATGCAAATAAAGCTACGATTGTTCTAATACCTTAAACAAAAATCTGTTGTTCAGAAAAAGAAAGCTCCCCATCTCTCTCTTTCTCTGTCTTTCTTTCTTCTCTCTCTCTCTTTCTTTCTTTCTTCTCTCTCTCTCCCTCCTTCCCTCTCTTTCTTTTCTTTCGTCTCTCTCTTTCTCTCCCTCTCTTTTTGTCTTTCTTTCTTTCTTCTCTCTCTCCCTCCCTCTCTTTCTTTCTTCTCTCTGTCTCTCTCTCCTTTTCTTTCTTTCTTTCTTTCTTCTCTCTCTCTCCCTCCCTCTCTTTCTTTCTTCTCTCTTTCTCTCTGTACTTTGTTTATTCTGTTTTATTTTATACTTCTTTCCTGTATGTTGTTTGTACTGTTAACTCTTCGCCAAAAGACCAGCATTGTCACAATAACGACATTAATAAAATGATAACGACAGCTTAAATCCGATGAATCTTTAATCTTTATCTTGAAATATGTTAATCCCTTTCTAAACCCGTACACTTTTCTTCGTCGTTTATTTCTGAATTTAGCAAATGTATGAGTCGATGTGCCGTCACGTGCATGTGTGTGTGTGTGTGTGTGTGTGTGTGTGTGCATGTGTGAGAGTGAGTGAGTGAGAGAGACAGTGTGTGTGTGAGTGAGGAGGGGGGGGGGGGGGGTATGAACGTGTGTGAACCCGACACACGTTTGTGAATGCTGAAAGAATATCTGTATGTGTGCGTAATTGCACGTGTGAGCACATTCTGTGTGAGTTATTGAATGAGTGAGTGAGTGTGTGTGTGTGGAGAGAGAGATGTGTGTGTGTTGTGTGTGTGATAGAGAGAGAGATGGAGAGAGAGTGTGAGAGAGAGAGTGTGTATGTGCGCTTTTTCCTACTCGGATCAGGCGTGCAAAGGTATTGCTAGAAAAGCAGGGGGAAGACAGACATATGAACAGACAGACAAACGAACGTTGGGGGAGGGGGGAAGAGGAACAAACATATATGGACAGACAGACAAACAGAGAGAAGAACAGAGAGGACCAGATAATCTTCCCAAACTCGCAGAGAAAACTAAGCAGGTTGTCACAACCATGGCTCAGAATCAATATAACTTCTACAAAATGTCACTTCTGCTACTGTTGCTTTCTTCTTCTTCTAACCTGTCCTGTCAGCATTTCAGCAGCTGAGAGCTACAGAAGAAAATGATGGAACTACTTGTGTTATGAAGTGAGCCACTATAATTCGTCGTCTTCTTCTTCTTCTCTTCCTCCTTTTCCTCCTCCTCCTCCTCCTCCTACTACTACTACTACTACTTCTTCTTCTTCTTCTTCTTTCTTCTTCTTCTTCTTCTTCTTCTTCTTCTTCTTCTTCTTCTTCTTCTTCTTCTCTTCTTCTTCTCCTCCTCCTCCTCCTTCTTCTTCATCGTCGTCGTCGAACGCTCAGGCAGCAACTTTTGTTGTCTGTCAAATGAGCGAAAATGCGCTACGCTGCGGTTAAGCACCTAACAAGCCAGGCCTAGCGCATCCGACTTCACTTTGGAAGAGAAGTGTTATCTTTTAAAGTCTTTGGGGGAAAATAAAAGAGGATGAAAATGGACCAAGAAGGCAGGAAATTGACAAGAAGGAGGTGACAGAAAGAAAAAGGAACAAGGCAGAAACTAAAGAGAGGGATAGAAAAGAGGGAATTCCTGGCACAGAATTTGGGGATGCTAGTTATACTGACAGGTCCACGGCATCCCCACGGGGGCACTGGAATTCCTCAAGGAATGGACTAAACAATGCCTCTAACAATAATCTTCACCAAGCATCTTCGTGAGCAGCTGCTGTGTTAGGTTATCTGATAATGCAGAATTGCAAAGGCCTGCGTTCTAGGTCTCAGCCTGAGCACTGAATGCACGCATTGCTCTTGGGTGTTATTGTCAGGGGTGGTGTCGTTTATTGTATCCGTTTTATGGTCCTGTTGCTATTTTCGGTGTTTCAATTTTGTTAAGTTCGTGACCTTCTCGTACACTGACTGGTTAAGTTTGCATATTAAACAGCAATTTTGTTGTTGTTGTTGTTGGCATTATTTTAAGCTGTGAATCTGCTGGCCCTTTTTATCTGTGTGGTTTTTTTTTATAATTTGGGTTTCTTTTTTGTTTTTAGGGGGGAGGGGGGTGATGTTTTTGAGAGGGGAGGGGGGGAGGGGAGGGAGGGTGTTGTCTGTCTATTGAAGTTCTTGTAGCGCAGGATAATACTTCGTTTCCCGTTTTTGACGCTTAGAATAAAACAACATCGTGGGTTCTTTGATTGCTTGGTTGTATTTTTTGAAATTTTTTTATTTTGTTTATTTGTTTGTGGAGTTTTGGGGGTTGTTTTTTGCTTTCTTTGTTGTGTTTTGGTTTGTTGTTGTTGGTTTGTTTGTTTGTTGTTGGGGGTTTTTGTGGGGGGAGGGGTTGCTGCAATTGTCAAGCCATGACAGCCTCCCTTAGCACGCCCCCCACCCCCTCCCCTGTCTCTCTTTATCCCGTTTTCCTTCTGTTTCTCTCTCTCTCTCTCTCTCTCTCTCTCTCTCTCTCTCTCTCTCTCTCTCTCTCTCTCTCTCTCTCTTGTCTCAATGCTACTTGCTTAATTCACACACACACTTTAAAATGTTGTTTTAATATTTCTAGTATCTTTGCTGAAGTGATAAATTCTTGTTTTGACTAGAAGCAACGGCAACAGGACTGTTGAATCACAATATAGCAAAGACATTAGGCATGTACGATGTAATCTTTGCACCTGAAATGATATATAACATTATTATAGTCTGTTTCTGAATTGTGTCTGCCTCTCTCCTTGAATACAGTCACCATCATTTTATCATTATGTTTTTTCTTTCTGTTTTCCCCCCTCCTCTTTTCTATTTATTAATCTTTTTATCTATTATTCATTTACTTATTTTTAGTCCGAGAATAATGGAATAAACACTCATGCGCTTGTTTTTACATCCAATCCCCGTGTGCGTGCGGTTTGTAAACTTTGTCATCCGTTCACACACACTCAACACACATATGCACACACATATACTTACAACACCCACACCACACACACAAAACAAACACACACGTTAAATCCTGTTCCGCTTTTCGTACGAGTAGAGGCCATTGTATGCCGGTGGGGACAGATGACAAAATTTACAAAACCAGCATACACACGGGGACTGGGTGTAACAAAAACCCACATAAGTGCTTATTCCATTATCCTCGATATAAAAGAATAAACTTAAAATAAAAATAAAATTAAAAAACAACACCACACACACACACACGACACACACATCCCCCCCCCCCACTCACACACACACACACACACACACAACACAAGACACCCAAAGACACACACAAAAAACCCCGACAAATGAAGCCCATGCATACAGAGACAGGAATACACAGAACGGCCCGCAGTCCCGCTCTTGGAATATGGCAATGCCTAAAGCAGAAAGACCCCAGCATCTCGCCAGTTCGCTGAGCACAGGGGCAGTTATGCATTTCATCCCTGACACCACCTGCCTATTCCACCCCTTGCCATTCAACCCGGGATTTATCATCACCTGCCAAAAAAGAAATATTATTATGGCACTTTGCTGTCCGGTCCTGATTGCAAGGCTTTTTTCTGTGTGTTTGTTGTGTGTTGTTTTGTTGTAGGAGGGTTTTAGACTAGTTTGGGTTATTGGTTGGTTTTGATTTGGGGGGTGGGGATAGCTGTTTGCTTTTTTATTTCTTTTATTTCGAGGATAATGAAATAAGCACTCAGGTACCTTTTTCCATCCCGTCCCCTTGTGTATGCAGTTTTGTCAATTTTGTCATCCGTTCCCACCAGCACGCAATGGCCCACACTTTCGAAAAGCGGAACAGGTTTTAACGTGTGCGCAAGATGTTCTGCGTGAGTTCGCACACGGGACCTCGGTTTATAGTCTCATCCGAAAGACTTTTGGGGAGAGTGGAGTCTGCATTGATGTTAACTCCAGAGGGAATATATCCCCTTGAACGGGATTCGAACCCGGGTCAGCAGATGTGTGTGTGTGTTCGTTTTCTCAGTTTCTGTATCACAAATCCTCTGATTTCGGAGAATGGTTTCCTACGTGGCAAAGTGCTTGCAAACAGTCACACACACACACACAAACTTCTCATCCAGTGTGTAATTTTCAATCTCACAGTGACTTTCCCAGGTGGGATGAGTGAGTCAAGAGTGTATATTTTGGGTGACCTCACACGGTTTTAAGCTGATGACCGCACAACTACTGCAGAGTGGTAAGTGTGAAGAGTGGACTCTCTAAAAAAAAAAAAAGGTGTAGTTGACTGATGGCCCACGGAACCTCACAATGGTGACCATACAAGGACCGCCATAAGAGTCACCTTCAGCTGAAGGGGGGACTATTTTTTCATGGAGGAGGGAAAATAACTGTCATTGCGAGACGTATGGCAGCAGTTAGGCCGCGTGGCGGGAAAGGTCACGTGGGGTGGGGATCATTTTTATCTCCACGCTATAGAGAAGGGGTTGACAGTTACTGCCCTTTTGCCGACGTAAAGAAGACGAGGTTGGGGGATTAGGTAATACCCCGTGTGTGTGTGTCTGTGTCTGTCTGTCTGTCTGTGTTTTGACCTAGTATATATTTTATTTTATCCAAAAGAGTAGATATTTATTGAAAACATGCCGGTAGGAACGAATGACTTTTTCTGGGAACGCATGCACACGAGGACTGGATATAAAAAAAATGCACATGAGCCCGTATTCCATTATCCTTGAAATTTAAAAAAAAT
>CM054156.1:7840190-7845190 GCA_028751875.1 Rapana venosa
AGCCCGAATTTCAAGCAGAGAAATCTGACGTGACTTTAAAGTGGTATACAATACAATATAAAGTGGTATACAATACAATACAACACAATACAAAATTCCCCAGAACTGACTTTTGGAAAGTAAACTGTTCACTTAAGTTAAAAATCACATTCTTTAAACAATCAAGTCAATACTTTCTGCCAAATGGTGGAACAGTTAGGTATCGGCTTTTAAATCTGCTACTGGCAAAGTGCAAAGACAAATGGCTGACTGATAAGCGCAGACAGAGATATGTTGGTCATGCAAACAGAAACACACAGACACAAATCTGATGAAGACAGTTCTCCAAGGTAAGGTTTAGGGCAGAAGGAAAAGAGGCAGACCACCAACATCCTACATTGCCACAACATCACTGAGATCAGTGGTCTGGGAGGAGGGCTACAGGAGATCGTAAAACGCAGCTGAGAGAGAGAGAGAGAGAGAGAGAGAGAGAGAGAGAGAGAGAGAGAGAGAGAGAGAGAGAGAGAGAGAGAGAGAGAGGGAGGAGAGAGGGAGAGAGAGGGAGGGAGAGAGAGAGAGACAGAGAGAGAGAGAGAGAGAGAGAGAGAGAGAGAGAGAGAGATTCAAAAATCGATTTTTTTCAAAGGAGAAAAAAGAGAGAGATGGTGAACCCTGGAGGGATTTGTGGAGCTCCCACCGTCGACAGTGGTGATGGAGACAGTTGACTGGTAATTATGTAACCCAGCACTACTTACAACGCACGGGGAGTATCCCCCCCCCCCCCTCCCTCGCCCGCACCCCCCCCCCCCCCCCCCCCCCCCCGTTATCCCCCCAAACGAAACATTGAACTCAAAATGGGATGGACTTCACCACGCTGAACTTGCCCAGATCACACTGCACACAAAAGAATACAGAAACGACGAATTGGAGGAATCTGGCGAACGGTTCTTCAGTACAGTGCCTCAATGAATCGTTAGAGAGTTGAAGGAAGAGGAAGAAAGAGGAGGGCAGTTGAGGGGCCGACTACGAGGACCGTGCTAAAGTCGTCGTCACCACGTCACGTCAATGACATTGGGTAACCAGTGCTCTCAAGTACCATCATCTACGTCAGATATCAAGCCTTTAGCCTGACAAAAAACGCGTCATGATATCACATTTTCCTCCCAGGATCCTTCAGACAAATTTAAAAATAAGCTACGGTGGGTTCATAAGCCATCCTATTCCATTTATCCATGAATTACAAACTAACTAAAAACCTCCCCCCCCCTCCTCCTTTTCCCTCTTACCCCTCAAAAACTCAACCAACACACCACTAAAACAGGAAATATTCACGATGATCACAAAGGCTAACAAAACCTAAGAAAGGACCACAATTTTCTCATTCCAGATCCACCATCTCACTGTCTTGACGTCTAACCAAAACAGTACACGGCCAGTAGGCCTAGGCCGGTCACAGACAGTGGAACAAGAAGAAGAAATGACAATTACGCGGATTGCTTGAAAAATGACAGAGGGGGCCTGGATGAAAGATAGATCAGAGCGGCGGGGAAAAACAGCCAAGAAAACGAAAAGAAAAAGAAAGCAGAACAAAAGGAACGGTAGAAAAAAAATCATACATAATTTCCAGAGTAAGAAAGTTGCTACATTACGAATGCGAATTCAAATACCTTACTACCTTAAATCAGAAATTCATACTGATTTCCGCGGGGGAAATTTTGATGAATCACAAATTGTAAGTTAATACTCTGTGTGATATTTTGCTTTAAATTTTGAGGGAGGAGAAGGGGGAGGGAGGTGTTCGGTTCTACGGCTATAGCTCCGAAGTTCACCGATGGTGAGAATTTGCGTATGCGATAATTTGTTTGTCCTCCAAAGCTTTAGTTTAATTTGCACACACACAGCATTTAAATCCCTTTATACATGCAACACATTATCGCAAATAAAAACTAATCGACGATACAAAGTAGTATCAATTCGTAGCCTCCTTCAAGCAAATAAAACTTACCTAATTATCATACATATCTGCATCTACACATGCATACAAATGCAAATGCACAGGCGCTTCAAGTTATCTAAATTCAAATGCATCACAGGATAATACGAAGCATAATAAAAGCACCAAAAAAACCAAAACTTCATTTCCGCCTGAGAGAGCCTCCAAGGCATCCTCACTGGGAAAGAGAAAGTGGTGGTTTTTGTTGGGTTGGGGTGTGTGTGTGTGTGTGTGTGTGTGTGTGTGTGTGTGTGTGTGTGTGTGTGTGTGTGTGTGTGTGTGTGTGTGGTTGGTTTGTTTGTTTGTTTGTTTTGTTGTTTTTTGCTGTTGGTGTGTTGTTGTTTGGTTGTTGTTGTTGTTGGTTTGTTGTTTTTTTGGGGGAGTCGTACCTCCACTAGAGCTCCGAGGTTCACCAATAATAATAATAATAATATAATAATAATAATAATAATAATATAATAATAATAATAATAATAATAATAATGTATGGAATTTATATAGCATTGAATCTTGTAAAGCAACAAATCAAAGCGCTCAGATGACTTTTTTTTTTTTAAATATCGAGGATAATGGAATAAAGACTCATGTGCATTTTTTTACATCCAGTCCCCGTGTGTATGCGGTTTTGTAAATTTTGTCATCTGTCCCCACTGGCACACAATGGCCTACTCTTACGAAAAGCGGAACAGGATTTAACGTGTGCGCAAGATGTTCTTCATGCGTTCGCACACGGGGCCTCGGTTTATAGTCTCATCCGAAGGACTTAATAGTGAAACTTTGTGTACTCGACTGCCCATCATTGATGTAACCGCATTCCGACTTCGTCCAGGCAAGACACCAGAGTGTACAGGTTTTTAAACTGTCGTCACCCGTTCCTGCGGCACAACATGGCCTTCTCTTCCGAAATACGGACCAGGTTCTAACGTGTGCACAACATGTCCCGCGAGCGTTCATACACCACACACACCTCAGTTTCTAGTCTGACCTAAAGGCATCGGCTAAACCACCACATGTCCACAAAGCTGAAACTCCTTCCTTCCTTCTCCCCTGTGTGTGCCTGTGGCAAAGAAAACCAGACTGGCCAGCACATCCTTCAGAGGTGCACACACGCTATACAGCAGCGACCTGAGGAAGACTGTGTGGCTGACTACAGAGATAACCCTGCAAACCATGCTGTACGGCCCACGAGAGGAGCTGGAAAGGACATGCCATTATTTTTCCCCATTCACATCTGACGACGTATAGCGAACGAGAGAAGATCTAAAGGATTTTTGGGTACAGTGGAGACGTCATTGATGTCAACTCCAAGGGAAAATTCCCTTAAAAAATGTGGCTCGAATCCCGCGCCATCAAATCCCGAGCTCAACACAAAAAAATGCCTCATGGTATCACTTTTTTTTTTATCGTCAGGATCTTTCAGACAAATTTAAAAATAAGCTACTTTGGGTTTATAAGCCGTCCTACTCCATTTATCTATGGATTACACACAAAGTGAAAACCTTTACTCACTAGGCTACCTTCCCCCCTCTCCCCCCAAGAAAGAAGTGGTTTGTTTCTTCCTAATGCTGGCAGTATGGGGTGTGGGGTGGAGTGATAGAGGAGGTCATGATTGGGTGTGTGTGTGTGTGTGTGTGTGTGTGTGTGTGTGTGTGTGTGTGTGTGTGTGTGTGTGTGTGTGTGTGTGTACATGTAGCCTGGCGAAGGGAGCTGATGTGATTCAACCGCTGGTTTCTATGTCATCTGTATACATACACCTCTCCTTCCTTTTCCTCAATGCCTCTCTGCAGTTACATGATGGAATGAGATTGCCTTCTTGTGGTGTACTAGTCCCGCTGATTTGCCTCTGTGTGTGTGTGTGTGTGTGTGTGTGTGTTGTGGTGTGTGTGTGTGTGTGTGTGTGTGTGTGTGTGTGTGTGTGTGTGTGTGTGTGTGTGTGTGTGTGTGTGTGTGTGTGTGTGTGTGTGTGTGTGTGTGTGTGTGTGTGTGTGTGTAAGTGTGTGTGTAAGTGTGTGTGTGTCTGTCTGTCTCATACAGGGAGTGGATGAAAAAAAGCCAAGTACTCATTCCATTATCCTCGATATAAAAATTTAAAAAATAAAGTATTCTCTCTCTCTCTCTCTCTCTCTCTCTCTCTCTCTCTCTCTCTCTCTCTCTCTCTCTCTCTCTCTCTTCTCTCTCTCTCTCTCTCTCTCTTCCCCTCCCCACGTGTGTGTATGTGTGTGTGTCTCAAGTCAAGCCAACTTTTTATTTCCAGATGTGCGCGTGCGTGAGTGCGTGCGTGCGCGCATGTATGCCGTGCAGTAGAAGAGATAGTAGGTGATTGAAAGGGTGGCTCTGTGCTATCATCTCGAAGTCTTTCTCCCTTCCCTCAATATCACCTCACGGCGACATGATAGAATAATGAGATTGCATGTCTTGCCGTGGCCAACTGATCTCTCCATCTTGCTCTCCTCTTTGCATACGTATGTGCCTGCCTGCCTACTGTGTCTGTCTGTCTGTCCGTCCCTCTGTGACTCTCATTTTGGTTCTATCTTGCGTGTCTTGTGGTAAACTGATATTTTGCTCTTGCTACTCTCCGTGCATATCTGTGCCTGCCTGCCTGTCTCTCCGTCTTTCTGTCTGGTCTGTCTGTCTGTCTGTCTGCTTGTCTCTCCGTCTTTCTGTCTATCTATCTATCACTCGGTGTCTCTGTGACTGTCATTTTGGTCCTATATCATCTTACGTGTCTTGTGGTGAACTGATCTACCGATCTTGTTCTCATCTTTGCATATCTGTGACTGCCTGCCTACCTTCCTGTCTGTCTGTCTGCTTGTCTGTTTGCCTGCCTGCCTGCCTCAGTGCCTCTCTGTCTGTCTGTCTGTCCCTCTGTGACTCTCATTTTGGTTCTATATCATCTTGCGTGTCTTGCAGTGAACTGATCTCTCGCACTTGCTCCTCCTCTCCTTGCATATCTGTGACTGCCTGATTGTCGGTCTGTCCGCCTGCCTGCCTGCCTGCCTGTCTGTCTGCCTGTCTCCCTGTCTGTCTG
>CM054156.1:7852690-7853701 GCA_028751875.1 Rapana venosa
TAATTGTTCTACATGATCAACCCAACTTCCCCCCCCCCCAATCCCCCCACCAAAAAAAACAAAACCACCATCAAAGTAGCTGAACACATTCACTATGCACTTTGATCATCAATACATCTTTGTTTAATGCCTTGTTTCTTTTGCCCAAAATTCTTTTTTTAAAAACTGGATTGTTGTTGTTATTTTGTTGCTCAGGTTCTAAAATAATAAAGGTACTTAAGGTAACTGTATATTTCTTCTTTTTTTTTTTTTGCTCTGGAAAAAACTATTGCAACACAAATGAAACAGTAATTATGTGTACTAAAATCACAATATCAACGAACAACATACTGAAATAGGAAACGAATATTTCGTAATGATGGCGATCTACATGCTTTACGAGAAAACATCCTGCAATCCAAGGGACACAAAATATGTACACCAAGAGAAAAAACAACAGCGCAAGAAATAACGAAAAAAAACCAAAACTTCGTGCGCTTCGAGGACATAAAAAAAGCAGCAAGGGATGGGTTGTGGTGGTTGAAATTTTAATTCACTGGTACCACTCACGCACAGTCTCCCGTCTCCCCCCCCCCCCCCCCCCCCCCCCCCCCCCCCCCCCCCCCCCCCCATCCCAAGCGAGTTTCAATCCCGCGCAATGCGCCGCTTCGTCCGCTCGTTCTCATTCGCTCATCAGCCGCGATCGATGCAGCGAACTTTTGCACTGAGCGAGATGTCGCCGAATCAATGAATTCTGAATGGACTGAGACGATTCAGAACATACCCCCCCCCCCCCCCCTCCTCCAAACCTTCCTTCCATTTTAGTTCTGAGAGAGCGGTGGGTGCCTAACAGTGTAAGCATTAGATTTGTACTGCATTGTTGTTGTGACGTTCTGTTGTGTTGCGTTGTGTTGTATTGCGTTGTGGTGTGTTGTATCATGTTTCATGATTTAAAAAAAAATTAGCATAGCCAAGTAACGAAGAAGAAGAAGAAGGGAAAGGAGGGGAAAAAAGGGGGGAGGGGGAGGAAAG
>CM054156.1:7861701-7899201 GCA_028751875.1 Rapana venosa
CCTTCCAAATTGTCACATGTGACAGGCCCCTAGCTCCTCAGAGAGAGAGAGAGAGAGGGAGTGTGTGTGTGTGTGTGTGAGGGGGTGGATGTGGGTGTAGAGTGTGTGTGAGTGTGGGTGTAGTGTTTGAGTGTGTGTGGTGTGTGAGTTGTGATGTGTGTGTGTGTGGTGTTTGAGTGGTGAGTGGGTGGTGTGTGTGTGTGTAGTGTGAGAGGTGGATGTGGGTTGAAGAGTGTGTGTGAGTGTGGGTGTGAGTGGTGTGTGTGTTTGAGTGTGGGTTGTGTGAGTGTGTGTGTGTGTGTTTGTAGTGAGTTGGAGTGTGGGGTAGTGAGTGGTGTGTGTGAGTAGTGAGGTGAGTGGTGTGTGTGAGTGTGTGTGTGTGAGTGTGTGTTTTGTGAGTTGTGAGGTGGTGTGTGTGTGATGAGTGTGTGTGGTGTGTGTGTGTGTGGGAGTGTGTGTGTGGTGTGTGTGTGGTGGAGTGCGTGTGTGTGAGAGAGAGTGTGTGCGTGTGTGTGTGTGTGTGTGTGTGTGTGTGTGTGTGTGTGTGTGTGTGTGTGTGTGTGTGTGTGTGGTGTGTGTGTGTGTGAGAGAGAGAGAGAGAGAGTGTGTGTGTGTGTGTGTGATTGTGGTGTTGTGTGTGTGTCATATATATATATATATATATATATATATATATATATATATATATATATATATATATATATATATTATATATATTATATATATATGTGTGTTGTGTGTGTGTGTGTGTGTGCGTATGCTGTGTGTGTGTATGTGCTCAGAGCTTTTATAAGAAAGATTAGGCATGTAAAATACTCTTACTTTCTTGTTTATTTGTTTACTTAGGTGAACTGAGAAGTTGAGGTCTCTGACACCTCGCTCCTCTGCAACCACATAGGTTATGGGACACTTTCACCTTTTACCCTTTTACTTATGTGCTTACTTGATTACTTACGAATACTTACTTGCATTACTGACATAAAGATTTTTTCTTTAGAGAAAAACAATTGAAAGGATTATTTATTGCACCAAAAATTTACATGTTTATTTTTTAGTTTTGTTATTGTTCATTTTCTATAATTATCAATGAATAGGACAGATAAAACTTTTCCTTAAAAAAAGGTTCAGAATCTTCGTATTATCATGAAAAAACCACGCAACATAACTATCTATTCCATGCAGTATATAATATCAAGAAATATCTGTGGTTAACAAGTTATTCTATACTATCTCTGCATCCTGCTTTTTTTGTAAGACTCTCTCTCTTTCTCTGAGTCAGTCTTCTTTTGTGTCTCCTGCTCCTCTTTCTCTTCTTCTTCATATATTTTCCTTCATTTCTTTCATTTCTGTTCTCCTTTCCATCCCTATTTCATCCCACTCAGCTATGTTACAGACCACCACTGCTAGCAATCCATACTTGCACAAAACACACCTTTTTTTTTTTATATTACAGCACATTTAAAATGAAGAGGGTCCTCTCTCTCTCTCTCTCTCTCTCTCCTCTCTCCTCTCTCTCTCTCTCCTCTCTCTCTCTCTCCTCTCTCCTGTGTCAGGGCAGTTATTTCCCAGCGTGTTTTCTGTCAATATTTTCCCCCAACAGCCATGCTGCTGACATCTCAGTTCCAAATCGGAGATTCAATTATTAGCCTGTGACCCCTCTTTAGGGCATGGAGGATTTCTGTGCTCAACAGCTTTCTGCGCCTGTCTGCTCTCCAACGGCCAGGCCACGAATTTAACGGTTTTATTAAACAATATTTTATTCGTTCAAGTCAAGTCCAATTTTTATGTCCAGATGGTACATTGAACAACGTCGCACCAATACATGAGATTTGTACAACAACCAATGCTTGCGTGAAATTGTTTGCATGTAGAATGTGATTCAAGAGTTTGAGTTTTTGATCTTGATGGTAAAGAGTGATTGAACTTGATCTCTCTCTGTCTCTCTCTCTCTCAAACAAACACAAACACACATACACACACACACACTGGATACATCACATCCACTGGGAAAAATATAGAAAATTCTCTCTCCACCACCCAACCCCCTCCCACCCACAGACATTGGATACATGACAGGAAGGAAACCACTTGGGAGATTTATTTATTTATTTATTCATACTTTTATTTATTCATTTATTTATACTTTTATTCATTTATTTATTTACTTATTCATTCTTTTATTTCAAAGATAATGGAATAAGCACTCATGTGCTTTTTTTCATCTAGTCCCCGTGTGTATATAGTTTTGTCAATTTTGTCATCCGTTCCTACCGGGCACACAATGGCCTACTCTTCCGAAAAGCGGAACGGGTTTTAACGTGTGCACAAGATATTCTGCATGCTTTCGCACATGGGACTTCGGTTTATAGTCTCACCCCCGAAGGACTTTTGGGGAATAGTGGAGTCGGCACTGATGTTAACCCCAGAGGAAAAATCCTCTTCAACGAGATTCGAACCCGGGTCAGCAGATCACGAATACATCACTCTAACCACCATGCTATCCTGTCCCCGAGAGAGAGAGAGAGAGAGAGAGAGAGAGAGAGAGAGAGAGAGAGAGAGAAGGAGAGAGAGAGAGAGAGAGAGAAGAGAGAGAGAGAGAGAGAGAGAGACAAACAGACAGACAGACAGACAGAAGACGAACCTAAAGACAATTCTCCCTTTCTCTCCCATCATCTTTCTAGCTCCGAAATTCCCAATGGAGGCAAAGCCTGCATGAAACCCTCTAACTCGTCAGATAATGACACACCAATAGCTCAGAGGAACAGAAAGACACGGGGAAAAGAAAGAAAGAGAGGAAGGATAATTATGCAGGAAAGAAAGAAAGAGAGGAAGGATAATTATGCAGGAAAGAAAGAAAGAGAGGAAGGATAATTATGGAGAAAAGAAAGAAAGAGAGGAAGGATAATTATGGAGAAAAGAAAGAAAGAGAGGAAGGATAATTATGGAGGAAAGAAAGAAAGAGAGGAAGGATAATTATGGAGGAAAGAAAGAAAGAGAGGAAGGATAATTATGGAGGAAAGATATTTGTGGATGAAAGAAAGGATAATTATGGAGGAGAGAAGGAAAGAGAGGAAGGATAATAATGGAGGAAGGAAAGAGAGGAAGGATAATAATGGAGGAAGGAAAGAGAGGAAGGATAATAATGGAGGAAAAAACGAATGAGGGGAACAGCAGCTGAACAAGGGGCCAAGAAGAAGAAGGAGGAGGAGGAGAGGAGAAGAAAGGAAGGGAGGAGGAGAGGAGGGAGAAGAAGAAGGAGGAGGAGAGAGGGGAAGAGAAGAGGAGAGAGGAGGAGGAGAAGAAGAGGAGGAGGAGGAGGAAGGAGGAAGGAGGAGGAGAAGAAGAAGGAGGGGAGGAGAAGGAGGAAGGAAGAGAGGAGAGGAGGAGGAGAAGAAGAAGGAGGAGGAGGAGAAGGAGGAGGAGGAGGAGGAGGGAGAAGAAGAAGGAGGAAGGAGGAGGAGGGGAGAAGAGAGAGGAGGAGGGAGAAGAAGGACGAGGAGGAGGAGGAGGGGCCGAGAAGAAGGAGGAGAGGGAGAAGAAGGAGGAGAGGAGGGAGAAGATGGAGCGAGGAGGAGGAGGAGGGAGAGAAGAAGGAGGAGGAGGGAGAAGAAGGAGAGGAGGAGAGGAGGGAGAAGAAGAAGAAGGAGGAGGAGGAGGGAGAAGAAGGAGGAGGAGGGAGAAGAAGAAGGAGGAGGAGGAGGAGGGAGAAGAAGAATAAGGAGGAGGAGGGGCCGAGAAGAAGAAGAGGGAGGAGGTAGAAGATTAGAAGGAAGAGGAGAAGGAGGAGGAGGAGGAACAAAGGGTTGGGTTGTTGGTTTTTTGCAACCCCTCTCTCCCCAAAAACAACAACACACAAACAAAACCAAGAACAAACTTTGTTTATGGATATGGAGAAAAAAGCGAAAGAGAGAAGTAACAACTGGACAGATTAGAATGATGATGAGAAGGAGAAGGAGGAGTAACAGACCCTAGTGATCTAATCCAATCCAAACCTGCTGTTCATAGCCTCGCCATCCCGCAGAGGCCATATCAGGGATGGTTGTCACCTAAATAAATTCATAGTGAAGAGGAGAAAGGTTAGAGTAGAATTAGAGCGTTAGAAAAAAAAGAGGAAGGAAGAGGATGAGAAAGACGAGAAGACGGGGGACGGGATAGCCTGGTGGTTAGAGCGTTTGCATATTGCGCTTGAGATCTGCTGACCCCGGTTCGAATCCCGTTCACAGGGATTTTTCTCCCTAGTTACTATCAGTGCTGACTCCACTCTCTCCAGAAGTCCTTCGGATGAGATTATAAACCGAGGTCCCGTGTATGCGAACGCACGCAGAACATCTTGTGCATACGTTAAAACCTGTTCCGTTTTCCGGAAGAGTAGGCCATTGTGTGCTAGTGGGAACGGATGACAAAGTTTACAAAACCGCATACACACGGGGACTGGATGTTAAAAAAACACCCACACGAGTGGTTTTTCCACTATCCTCGAAATAAAAGAAAGAATGAATAGATAAGAAAGAGAACATGAGGGGATGAGAAGAATAAGAAGGAAAAGAGAAAGGAATGGAAGACAAGGAGTGAGAAAAGAAGGAAGACGAAAAGATAAAGAAAGAGAAGAAGGAAAGTGGGGGAAAAGAAGTAGAAGAAAAAGAAGAACAAGCTGAAGAAGGAGAAGGATGGAAAAAAAGAGAAGGTAAGGTAGAAAGCAAAAACACAAACGAGAAGAAGAGAGAAGCAAAAGAATGAATAGGAAAAGAAGAAAGAAGAAGAAGAAGAAGAAGAAGAAAAAGAAAAAGGAGGAGGAGGAGAAGGAGGAGGCAGAGGAAGAAGAGGAGGAGGAAGAGGAGGCGGAGGAATATCTAGAAGGAGAAAAAGGCTTTGGAAAAATAAAGAAAACGATGAAATCTATACGCAACATACTACTATAAAAACAAACCCACTACAACCAAACCTTGTCACAAAGATTTTAACAAACAAACAAAACATTTTCAACACACAAATGTGTATGCAAAAAAATAAAAAGAAAGAAAAGAAAAGAAAAGAAAGAGAAGAAAGAAAACAGAAACAAATACCAATATTTGCACACTAAAGGACAGGATAACAGATAAATGGAAAACGCTCTCCCTTCCACATCGCCTGGTATTTGCTTCTTTCTTTGTTCCATTTTCCTTTTTGTTTGTGCTTCTTTGTTTACTTGCTTTTTTGCTATGACAAGTTAACACAGTCATCTGGTCCCATCTTTCTGTGGAATGGTAATGCACAAAACATCTACATTACTGACGTAAGAGAAAAAAACTGACAAGATTTTCATACTCGCGCACGCACGCACGCACGCACACAAGCACGCACGCACACACACATATACACTCTCTCTATCTGTGTGTGTGTGTGTGTGTGTGTGTGTGTGTGTGTGTGTGTGTGGTGTGTGTGTTGTGTGTCGTCAAACACACACATACTCTCTCTCTCTCTCTCTCTCTCTTCCTTCTCTCTCTCTCTCTCCCTCGTCTAACACACATTCTCTCTCTCTCTCTCTCTCTCTCTCTCTCTCTCTCTCTCTCTCTCTCTCTCTCTCTCTCTCTCATATACTTGATGCATTCTACCATATATCAGAATGAAATCGATTTCTTTTTCTTGAAAAGGATTCATAATTCATTTGTTACCATGGAAAACTTTCTACACTCTCCAGTGAGCATATTTCAAAACATGTCAGTCAGTAAGACATTATTCTGAGTCATTCTGTGCGATTCTGTGCATGCTAATGCCTTTTCTCTCTCTCTCTCTCTCTCTCTCTCTCTCTCTCTCTCTCTCTCTCTCTCTCTCTCTCTCTCTCTCTCACTCACTCTCTCTCCCCACTTTCAACTCGATTGTCTTCTTTTTCCCCTTTTCTTTTCTGTCTTTTTACTTTCTCTTCTGGGTTCATTCATTTATTCATTCTTCCATGTTTCTTTTTTTTCTCTCTCCGACTTGTTCTTCATTTTTACTCTTTTTTTCTCTTTTCCTTCTCCACCTTTCTTCATCTCCATATCTTTCTTTTCTTCTTTTCTTGTCCTCCCCTCCCCCTTCTCCAAATTCAGCAATGCTATTCCCCACCAGCTCTGACCAACACTTGACAGAACACATGAATCTTTTACAGCACATTTAAAATGAAGAAGTTCCCCCCCCCCCCCCCCCCCCCCCCCCCTAAGGGCAGTTATTTCCCAGCGCGTTTTCTGTCAATATTTCCCCAACCGCTGACATCTCGGCTCCAAATTGGAGATTCAATTAGCCTGCGTGACCCCTGTTGGAGGGCTTTCCCCCATGGAGGATTTCCACGCGCCACAGCTTTTGTTGTCTGCTTCCTATGATACAGCCCAGTGCCGGAATTAGTTTGCAGGCAGAAGGTGCATGCGGTTTAATAATTTTTTTGAGTGTTTGATCTTCGTGTTAATGGTCCGAAGTTCAGATCTTGGCTTCATGCAGCTGTTGAGTTGAGATTGGATAATTTTTAAAAAAAGAATTGTTTATAGGGGAGCTGATTATGAAAACCATTGGGCTTTCATGTCAGTGTGTGTGTGTGTGTGTGTGTGTGTGTGTGTGTGTGTGTGTGTGTGTGTGTGTGTGTGTGTTGTGTGTGTGTGTGTGCACGCGCACACAAACACATTGTCCAAAGATAACAATTTGCAAATGTAAAAATAACAAAACTGTATGTAGTAAAACTATACTGACAAAGCCGTCAGATATTAGTTTTTTGAATGTGATTATATATATATATATATATATATATATATATATATATATATATATATATATATATATATATATATATATATAATAGATAGATAGATAGATAGATAGATATATTATATTATATTATACACACACACACACACACATATATATATATATATATATATATATATATATATATATATATATATATATATATATATATATATATATATATATATATAGATATAGATAGATAGATATAGATATAGATATATATATATATCTTCGTCCCTCAACTAGAGTTCAGAGGTTCACCAATTTTCCCCTACCATTCAGGCAGGTACATTCCGACTTCGGGGATACAGTTGCTGAGTTAGGAACTGAACCTACCAACTTTACCAGGACAGTCAGGAGCTACCTCCCTGCTCTTTCCAATTTTCACCCATCGTGGGTTGTCTTGACGTGCACAAGTCCCTAAGGACTCAAGTCCCCTTGGTTCAGAGTCTCCTCCCAAAGACTTGGACATTCACTTCGATTTTCCCGTCAAACTGGGAAGACAGGCCAGGGTAAACTGATGTAACTCGGGTTCGTAGTTTCCCTCTGTATGCTCTCTTTGTATATACAAAAGAAGCTCGCAGAAAAGGAGAAGAAATAGTAGAAGCAGCAGCAATAGCAACAGTGGTAGCGGTAGCAGCAGCAGTAGTAGAAGAAGAAGTAGGTGAAGTAGTAGGACAATAAGTAGTAATAGTAGTAACGGCAGCAGCAACAAGAATATCATCATCAGCTGCAGTAGCAGCAGCAGCAGCAGCAGCAGCAACGGCAGCGGCAGCAGCAGCAGCAGCAGTGGCGGCGGCAGTAATAGTAGTAGAAGACGAAGACGCATAAGAAAAGAAACAAAGACAGAAAGAACGAAATAAATCAATAAAACATAAAAAAGAAAGAAGGATAAATAGGAAGAAGAAGAAGAAGAAGAATGAGGAGGAGGAGGAGGAGGAGAAGAAGAAGGAGGAGGAGGAGGAGAGGAGGAGGAGGAGGAGAAGAAGAAGAAGGAAGGAAGGAAGCAAGCAAGCAAGCAAGAAAAGAAGGAAGGGAAGAAAAAAGGAAGGAAAAAAGGAAGAAGGAAGGAAAAAAGGTAGAAGAAGGAAAGAAGGAAGGAAAAAAGGAAGGAACAGGGAAAGAAGGAAGGAAAGAAGGAGGGAGGGAAGGAAGGAAGGAAGGAACAAAGGAAGCAAGCAAGCAAAGGAGAAGAAACAAAAATGTGAAGGAAGCAGAGAACATGATGACGACGATAACAATAACAACGACGATGAAGGAGAAAGAAAGAGCAACAACAACAAGAGCAGCAGCAGCAACAACAACAACAACACAACAACAACAGCTAGCTTGCAATCCAGAGTGTTGGTGTAGCGACGATCGCCAATTTGGAGTGGTGATCTCACGACAAAGCTATCACATCACTGTCCTCTCTTAATGGCCTACTCCAGCTTGGTGCGAATAAGCGAAGATAGTCAGTTTGTTTCCGTATGCTTTCCCCCCGGGGGTTGGGTGTGGGGGTGTGGGGGGGGGGGGTGGGGTGTTGTCTGAGAACAGTTTGTTTGCGTGTTTTCCGGGGTGGTGGTGGTGGTGGTGGTGGAGGGGGTTGTTGTCTGAGGGGGGGAAAAGGTTTGGAAAAGAAAAACAATGAGAGAAAAGAAACAATACAAATAATAAAAGAACAAAGATGATATATATATTTTTAAAAAAACAACAACAATGTAAAGACGAAAAAAAATGTTGACCAATAGAGAGAGCGAGAGCTTTTGCAGCACCCGTTATATAAATGAGAGAGAGAGGATGGAGGGGAGAAGAGAGAGGGGAGGGAGGGAGGGAGAGTTAGAGGGGGGAGAGCGGGGGAGGGGAGAGGGAGGGAGGGAGAGAGGGGGTGGGGGGAGAGAGAGAGCAAACACCCCCTTCCCCCCAAAACAACAACCCCAAAATATCAATATTTCTCTTAGCCAAAAGTTTTCATAATCATTATAGATACAATTTTCTTTTTCTACCAGCAGCTGCCTCTGCAACCTACCCCACAAGACATATCATAATCATATCCTTCATTATTCATAGATAAAACACTTACTAAGTCATATCTCATAGACAGACAGAGACAGAGAAACAGAGACAGACAGACAGACAGAGAGACAAATAGACAGAGACAGACAGACAGAGAGGGGAGGGAGATGGTGTTCCCTGATCAACATTCGACTGATGCCAAGAAAAAGTGTATGGTGGTACCCAGAGAATGTTTAATGTTTTTATCAGACCAAACATCACTGAACATCTCCCAAAGATCCAGCAGCAGTGCTAAGTCTCCTCTGGCCGGTTGCCTATCATCGATCCTCACCTATAGTCAACTCCTGACCCACAGGGCGACAGAACGACTCAGCAGCAGCAGCACAGGCAAAATGCAGAACAAACCACTGTGGGTGGGTCAGTGGTCATGAGCCAACACACACCACTCCAAGAGTTAACATCAGTGCAGACTCCACTCTCCCCAAAAGTCCTTCGGATGAGACTATAAACCGAGGCCCCGTGTGCGAACGCACGCAGAACATCTTGCGCGCACGTTAAATCCTGTTCCGCTTTTCGTAAGAATAGGTCATTGTGTGCCGGTGGGAACAGATGACAGAATTTTTACAAAACCGCATACACACGGGGACTGGATGTAAAAAAGCACAAAAGTGCTTATTTCATTATCCTCGATATAAAAGAATAAAAGAAAGGACTGGATGTAAAAAGCACATGAGTGCGTATTCCATTATCCTCGAAATAAAAGAATAAAATAAAATAATTAATAAATCATTTTAAAAAAGGAACCTGTAAGTTGCGGGTTCTATCCCCGTTGGACCCCCCCCCCCCCCCCCCCCACGCCACCCCCTCTCCAATCCACTAGACCTCGAATGGTTGTCTGGGGCGCTAGTCTTTCGGATTAGTGGATTAACTGAGGTCCCGTGTCCACAAACATTTTCCACATAAACTGCAACAGGAGAGCTGTCCCTAGCAAACTGCCCCCCCCCCCCCCCCCCCCTCCCCAAATGTCGCTCTCAAGAAAAGAAAAATGTAAACACGTGCAGATACGATGTCTTTTTGGATATGTGTGGCGCTGCTCTTGTGGCGACGTGCGCGCCATACCCCCGAGGAGAGCGGCTCGAATTTTACGCCGAGATTTTGCCGTGACTGAAAGCGACACACGATACCAGCTGAAAAGAGGGATCACACGCAAACTCCTCATCCAATGCATTTTTTCAATCTCACGATGATTCCCTGGTGGGATTGAGTGTGTGGCGGTGCATACTCTGGGTGACCCCCTGAGTATCAAGCTGGGCAACGCGCAACAACAAAACATACAATACAGTACAACACGATACAACATTGTCGTTCACAGTAGCAATACAAACCTACACAGTCAAAAGAAATGAAACAAAGCTTGGTGCCGAGCCTACAAAGACCTTGGTGCCGAGCCTACAAAGACAACTTTGTTGTTGTTGTTGGTTTACATTTTGTAGCTCAGCAGCCGTCATGTTCATGTTCATGTTCCTCGTGTTAAGTAAGCAACACACTACAAGCTACAAAAGCTTGTTGTTACTATATGATTCCAAAATGCCGATTGTTTCCAATGTTTATTCTCACTTTGTGAATAATAAAAAAACTGTTTAAACCAACGACAACTTGCTCATAATGCTACGCTGCCATAATGATCATCATGTGGCCCTGACTTTTGACATTCGACCTTAGCTGCACCCTCTCTCTCTCTCTCTCTCTCCTCCTTCCCTCCCTCCCTCTCCCACTTCACACACACACCCACACAACCTTAATAATCATGCTTTCAAAGATAACGGTAATTTCCACAGAGGTCTTCCTCTGTCTTAATGAACGCGGCCACAGAATTAAGTGGATGGATGAGGGGGGGGGGGGGGGGGGGGGGGGGGGGGGGGGGGGGGGGGGGGGGGGGGGGGGGGGGGGGGGGGAGAAGGGGGGTAGGGGTATAGAAGGGGTGGTGGTATTTGGCAGTGGTGGCTGACAAGCATACAGAAGCGGCAAGATAATGCCATCAAGAAGTGGATTACATGTTCTGGTGTTGTGTGTGTGTGTGTGTGTGTGTGTGTGTGTGTGTGTGTGTGTGTGTGTGTGTGTTCGTGTGTGTGTGTGTTCGTGTGTGTGTTCGTGTGCGTGTCTGTCTCTCTGGCCACTCCCCCCCCCCCCCCCCCCCCCCCCCCCCCCCCCCCCCCCCCCCCCCCCCCCCCCCCCCCCCCCCCCAGCTCGAGGATTTTATCGTCTGTTGGCCTAACGGTTTTAGGATCTAGACTTTGACGTTTTGTGTTTCGTTTTGTTTGTTTGTTTCTGTTACAAGGTCTGGATTTTTTATTTGTGCTTGCGGTTGTTTTTGTTATCGAGTCTGTTTGATTGCCTCTGTGGGTGTGGTAGTGGTGGTGTGCGAGTGTGTGCGAGTGTGTGCGTGCGCGTATGTTCATGCGCGCGTATGTGTGTGTGCATGCGCTTGTTTGCTCGGTTATGGTTGTTTTCTGAAAACATAAGATTCTGACAATACCTTTGCAAAAACAAAAAAACAAACAAAAACATAGCGCTAGTCTCCCATGACAGTGGAACACTTCCTCCAGACCTGCCCCTCCAAAACACCCAAACCTGAGGGCCGATATCTGGCCGACTGACCTGCCCATGAGGGACAAACTCTTCTGACCCCTGGAGGGAGGGCCTTCAGCGCACGGCAGCATTTGTTAGGGCATCACTCGATGAAGAAGCTTCCATTCAAGTTCTGTTGTTGCTTTGTATTATATATTAACTATACTACAGACATTAACTTCTGCCTTATATCAGCATCACAATCTGACGGCACGGGTTCGAGACACCACCAGAATTTCCGTCCCCTCTCCCCCGGAATTAATATCAGTACCGTATCCCCGAAGTCGGAATGCGGCTACCTTAATGGTGGGCTGAAACGGTCGCATACACAAAAATCTCACCATGGGTGAACCTTGGAGCTCTAGCCGAGGAACATAATAATAATAATAATAATAAAAATTGCCCTATCCGCTCCGACTCCATTCCCCTGAAGAACCTTCGAATGAGTCTATAAACCGAGGTCCCGTGTACGAACGCACGCAGAACATCTTGCGCACATGTTAAAACCTGTTCCGCCTTTTGCAAGAGTAGGCCGGTGGGAAAGAATGACAAACTGTGCTTCTCTTTTCCTTCCAAGAGAGTTTTTTAGGGCACTGCACTGCACTGAACCTTCCGTGTTGTGTGTCCTGGCGGAGCCCATGCAGGTCGTACAATACATGCTGGGCATTTCCATGTCATCCACACCGCCGCTTCTAGCTGGTCCGCTCTTCTACAAAAGATGAATTGTATCTTGACGTTGGCGTGGTCTTGTGTTCGTATTCATACACAGGGCCTCAAATTACTGTCTAAACTGAAGCACTTGCGAAGAAATGGAATCAGAACAAGAGCTACCACTTCAAGGAAAAAAACAAAAACATCTTCAAATGGATACTTCTTCCCCAGACTTGAACCAACACCCAATGATTTCCATCATGTCGCACATCTAACACTCTAACCACTGCACTAGGCTACTTTCTGCTACACGTGTATGTACCAGACCTGTCCAATCATAGCTCCAAACCCACAATAAATTATTGCTCTCCATTTTCTCATTCATCCCGCGCAGAACCTCCCCAACACGACCACCCCCACGACATGCACTATACTGGAACCCTCAAGGGGCCTCACAAAAACAAGGACAATCAAGGACAACAACTGCAGATCACTGTTGAGCGGAATCCAAATGAATGTCCTGAGGTGAGAATCAAGCCCTAGCCTTGCTAATTATCTTGTCAGAAGACCAAGTGGACAGGCCAAGGTGGAACCGGCCGGTGAAGGGCAGTGAGGGTTCACCCTTTTCCCTGGGAATGAAAAGAAGTCGGTCAGTTTCTCGGAAGGGAAGCGTACGTGGTTTAGATTCAGGATGAACCATCCAGCATCGTTGATGAGGTGCTGCGCTACCCTAATCCTTCACAGGGCCCCTGAAGGAACTCGCTTGTCACTGGACTTCGGTACAAAGACGGAAAAGAGTAGTCGCGTTACACTAACGCTGATAGGAGAGTTTGCGCCTGGAGAATTACTTCCCGTTGACACTGAAGAAGGAAGGACACAGAGAGAGAAATCGTTTTGATTAACACTGGAAGAAGAAGAAGAAGAATGGAAAGATGACCATTTTAGCACTGGCAGAAGGAGAGAAAGGTCATCATTTTGCATTAACATCGGAAGAATGGCAAAAAGATAACCATTATTTTTACATTTACACTGGTAGAAGGGCAGAACAATAACCAATTTACATTTACACTGGTAGAAGACAGAGAGATAGCCATTTTTACATTTACATTGGTAGAAGGACAGAAAGACTATTTTACATTTACATTAGTAGGACAAAAAGATAGCCATTTTACATTCACATAGGCAAAAGGGCAAAAAGATAACCATTTCACATTTACACAGGTAGAAGGACAGAAAGATAACCATTTTACATTTACATTGGTGGAAAGGCAGAAATACAACCATTTTTATATTTACACTGGTAAAAGGGCAGAAAGATACACTGGTAGAAAGAAAACCGTTTTACATTTACACTAGTAGAAGTATAACCATTTTAAATTGACACAGGCAGAATGACGAAAGAGATAATCTATTTATCAGTAGCTTAAGGACAGAAAGGTAATGAATTTCTCGCTGCTAGAAGAATAGGAAGATGATAATTTGCATCAACAGAGGCAGGACAACAGACAGATACCCATTTTATTACAAACAGGATAGAAAGATAATCATTTTACATAAACACTGCCAGAAGGACATAAAGATATAACCATTTTATCACTGGCAGAAAGATAATTTGTCAATACTACCGGCATGACAGAAAGACAATCACTTTACATTTACACTGATAGATCTAGAAGGACATAAAGATAATCATTTTAATTTACATTGGTAGATCTAGAAGGACATAAAGATAATCATTTTAATTTACATTGATAGATCTAGAAGGACAGAAAGATAATCATTTTATATCTACACTGGTAGATCTAGAAGGACAGAAAGATAATCTTTTTGTATTTACACTGGTAGACCTAGGACAAAAATAATCTTTTTATATTTACACTGGTAGATCTAGGACAGAAAGATCATTTACATCTACACTGATAGATCTAGAAGGACAGAAAGATCATTTTACATTTACACTGGTATATCTAGAAGGATAGAAAGATCATTTTACATTTACACTGATAGATCTAGAAGGACAGAAATAATATAATCATTTTACATTTACACCAGTAGATCTAGAGGGACAGAACTATTTTTTCCCCCTTTTACACTGGTAGATATAAAAGGTAAAGGTAAAGGAGTCCCATAACCTATAAGGTCGTGGGGGAGCGAGGTGTCAGAGACCCCACTTCTCTAGGGTCAGCATATTGAGGGCGGCGCCCATCTCTTCTCCCTCGCTGCTTTACCTTCCCTGACCCTAAAGAGGGCAGGTACCCATTTATAGCTGGGTGAACTGGGGGAACTGTACTGAAGCCAAGGCGCCCAAACGGTCACCCATCCAACTGGTAACCACGCTCGACGCTGCTTAACTTGGCTGGGGGAAAGCGAGTGCTCCGACCACTGAGCTATCCTGTCCCCTGGTAGATATAGGACATAAATATAATCATTTTACATTTACACCGGTAGATCTTGAGGGACAGAACGATTTTTGTCCCTTTTACACTGGTAGATCTAGAAGGACGAACAGAAAGACAATCATTTTTCATTTACACTGGTAGATCTAGAAGGACAGAAAGACAATCATTTTACATTTACACTGGTAGATCTAGAAGGACAAAAAGACAATCATTTTACATTTACACTGGTAGATCTAGAAGGACAGAAACGATTTTTTCCCTTTTACACTGGTAGATCTAGAAGGACGAACAGATAATCGTTTTACATCTACACTGGTATATCTAGAAGTACAGACATTCCATATCACAGGCGGCGAGATAGCCTAGTGGTTAGAGGGTTGAGCTCGCAATCTGATGGTCCAAGTTCGACCTACCTCACACGCCCCTTAGAGCAGAAATTTCCCTCTGGACTTTACGTCAGTACCGACTCCACTACCGGAAAGTCTTTCGGATGAGACAAACTGACTCCTATGTACGAACGCACAAAGAACATCTTGCGCACACGTTAAAGGCTGTTCCACCTTCCAGGAGTAGGCCAATGTGTGCCAGTAAGTACGGATGACAAAATTTATAAAGACATGCACTGTTCTTGCGTATAGATATCATCCCGGAAGCTGAAATGTGGCTACCTTAATGGTGGGCAAACGCTCGCATACGCAAAATCTCACCATTGGTGAAACTTCGAAGCTCTAGCCGAGAAAACAACTGCCCCCCCACCCCCCCCCCCCCCACCCAAAAAAAAACCAAACAAACAAACCCACACACAACAAAACAACAACCCCAAAACAACAACAAACAAAACACACACAAACAACAACAAAGCACCCACCCAACAACAACAAAAAACAACCCAACAACAACAAAAAACCCAAACAAACAAAACCAAAAAAGTAAATAATAAATAAAGAAGAATCTCACATCAACAGAGCAGCAAAAAACAAAACAAAACAACAACACAACAACAAGAAGATAATACCTTCACGTTAACACCGACAGGCCAGACAGGTAATTATATTAACAATGACAGAAGGACAACGAGGTTCTATTCTTCGCCCTAACACAACAATGGACAGATTTTTTTAAATAGTTCGCATTTTAACAATGGCAGCACACAAAGATGGTCCGCAAACACTGAGAAAACGAAGGAGAGAGCAAGAGACAAACTGTCACCCTGAGTTACATACAGCCAGTGAGAAGAATAACGGGAAGAGAGACAGAAACTCTCTCTCTCTCTCTCTCTCTCTCTTTCTCTCTCTGCTTACTTGTCTCTTCCTGTCTCGATAAAATAATGATGATGACAGTAATAATAAAAGCACCAAATGGAAGACAATATAGGAAAATAAGCGCTTCGATTTATTTGCTGTATAAGATTCAGCGTTGTATAAATTCCATACGTTGTTATTATTATTATTGTTGTTGTTGTTGTTAAATCATACAAAGTTATTATTATTAAATCAGAGAAAGATTCTTTTTGTCCTACATCCTAACGTTTCTCTAATACAATTATTAATTTTACTGCTGCTTCTGCTGTGTGCCAATGTTTGTTTCTCTCGACCACCACCCCCTTCCCCCCAAAAAAACCCTACCTCCCAAAAAAAAACCCCAACCAAACAATAACAAACCAACAACAAAAAAACAACCACCAACAACAAACCAACTCCACTATCCAGCCAAGATTTGAACCAACAACTGGGAAGCTGAACACAATACACCCAGCCCTTTCAGCTTAACCTCACCCCCCCTCCCCCAAACTATTTGTTTGTGTCACAGATGACGTAAACTAAAACGTCATTTTGTGGGTTCCCGGCCGACTACTATCTCCTAACAAACCATGCATTCGACTATCATCTGCAAATCCGGTCTTGTAATAATGATAGGGATCCAGAGCACCGTAAACTTGTCATTTCCTGCCAGATTCTGCCCCATAATACCAGGATCCAATACTTATCATCAGGTGCAGTTCCTACCTCGTAATTCTAGGATTCAATGAGTCAAATAGTTAATCAAACTCTGCCAGTCCTACCTAGATCTATCTCGCTTCGTCTATGTATGTGTGAATGGTAGCATACTGGCTAGGTCGATGTAGTCTGTCTAGGCAAATTGTGGCTGAAGCCCGGTAATTGCTAGGTTGGGTATCTCCTTTTTCCATGTAGAGAAGTATTTGTTTACCGTGTTTTAGTTTTTGTTGTTGCTGTGGTAGAACAATGCTGAGGGAACGGTTGTGTGCGTGTGGAGGGCGAGGGGGTGAAGAAGTACAGGCCTATTTTGAACAAAATTATGCAGGCTTGTTGATGCACACACACACAGAATGCAAATGTTATGCAAGCACCATATTATTAATATCAAGCTCACTCGCACAGATATGCATGGACACACACGCACGCGCGCACACACACACACACAGAGTCTCAGCAAAATTTTAAACCTGAAATTCGAGCTGCTCTCTCCACAAAGAAAGTATGGCAACAAGAACGTCACCACCCAGTGTTTTTACCCCCCTTTTCTTTCTTTTTCTGTCATGTCTGTGGAAGTATCTGTTTCCATAATTATGAGAACGGCTTTTTTTCCCAACAAAATCTTGCCTGAGGGACAACTTTTCCTATCAAGGGTTCTTTTACATGCACTGAACACGTATTGCACACCAGACCAGTTTAGTTAGGTCTAATCTTTTTCGATGAACGCTCGGACAGCAACCATTGTTGTCTGTCATATGAGCGAAAATGCGTCGCACAGACAAATCAGGTCCAGCGCATTCGACTTTGGCGTGGGAGAGAATTTTTATCTTTCAAAACCTTTCTGGAATAAAAGGCAGGAGAATGGACCCAGAAGGCAGAAAACAGACAAGAATGAGGTGACGGGAAGAAAAGGAACAAGGCAGAAACAAAGAGAGGGATAGAAAAGAGGGAATTCCTAGCACGTAATTTCCAGTAGGTGGGGATGCTATTGATACTGACAGGCCCCCAGGGGGGGGGGGAGGTCTCATCTGAAAGACTACTCCAAGACCACTACTCAGATATGAATGGAACCAGCAATCTTTCCTATTCTAGGCTGATGCTTTACCTCTAAACACTGCTGATCCATATTTCACACACACACACACTTAAGCACACACACCACGTGGGGTTTTTTCGTCACTTTATCAATCATGACCAACTTTACTGTCAATAATTTCAACCATACAACTTTTTTTTGTTGTTGTTCAAAACTCAAATATTTCATTTTCAAAGAGAATAAACACACAAACAAAAAATTGGATATAGCATGTTTTCTGAGTTAACTCTGACACAAAAAAAAACATGGAAAAAAAACAACAGAAAAAAACAAAGAGATGCTGTTTCAGTGAAAGAAACAAAGAAATGCTGCTCCCGTGAAACAACATTAACAAATATAATCTTTAAAAAATTAAAAAATTAAAAATTAAACGAAGTAAAAAGCAAACTCTGAATTAAAAAAAACAACATACCACAGCAATGCCAATAGACTATCAAGCCATAGTAAATGTTGACCTATACTTCACATGTTCCAAGCAACTTGCTTCAACTGTGGTGTAGAACTTGTGTTCCTGCTTTCTGCCTCTCTAAACACACCCGACCTGTGCATTTAAATTCACAACCACAACCTATCTCTAAAAGCACGGTCTCGTTTTTCTTTTTTATGACTATCATCTCTCCATTAAGGCAGTCATTTCGTCATTTACTCTTTCGAGGAAAACAGGAAAATGAAGTAAGCTCTCAGGTATTTTTTTACATTCAGTCCCTGTGTGCATGCGGTTTTGTACATTTTGTCATGCTCTTTTGCAGTTCAAACTTTTGAAGAAAAGATACGCCATGGACAATGAATACAAAATAATTAAACACTATTAAGCAAGGGAAAACACACAGAGAGAACAAGATGGCGGCATACCAGGTAAGAGAAAACCTATTTCCCTGTCGACAAACATGACAACACCTGTCATAAGAGAAACAGGGAGAGCCTTTAATTCCACAGTACACATTTCTCTCTCTATGTGAGATGCACGCCAGTTTACAATTTGTATATATATGATATATACTGTTACAATATGCAAAGGAAGGAGGTAAAGGAGTCCCATAACCTATAAGGTCGTAGGGGAGCGAGGCGTCAGAGACCTCACTTCTCTAGGGGCCAGCATATTGAGGGCGGCGCCCATCTCCTCTCCCTCGCTGCTTTACCTTCCCTGACCCTAAAGAGGGCAGGTACCCATTTACAGCTGGGTGAACTGGGGGAACTGTACTGAAGCCAAGGCGTGCGCAAACGGTCACCCATCCAACTGGTAACCACGCTCGACGCTGCTCAACTTATATGTACATATTGTAAATACGCCATATTTTTTTCTTTCCAACGTTTCTAACTTTTAAAAAAATTGTTATCACAATTTTGCTTTACTTTCTTTTATAGTTTTGCAAATCACTTATGGTTATCAATGACGGTGGTTTAGTTGTGTTAAAAAGAAAATTTTAAAGAATATATAAAACGAAAGATGCAAAAATTCAAACATCAAGAACACAACCCACATTAGGAAGACAAATACCCCAAAAATGTTTTTTGAAAAAAACAAAAAACATCTCCACAATTACGACTCGACTAAATTAAACTTTTAAAAAGAAAAGCAAATGGAGCAACCACGTAAGCACCACATAGAACCCACAAAGAAAACAAAAAAGCAATTATAACAGACGCTTAAGGATTATGGAACTGAACTGCAGAATGACAATTCAGATTTGGCATGTGGAATTATTAAAGTAATGTACTGATTCAACACACAGTGACATGCAAACATAACAAACCGAAATCATGTAACACCTACACAGTAAATTCTTCATAACATTCATTTTCTGCACACTTCAAATAACTGTGAAACACATACTTAACTCTCTAGAAATCACATAACAAGCTGATACAAAATAAACGGATAGAAGAATGTGAATCTTTCCATTACCTGCCAAAAACAATGGAGCAATTTTCAACAACATTACCTTCTTTTTAGCAAGAAAACAATTTGACAAATCTAACCACATTCGCTATCTTGGAAAACCGTTCCTCTTCAAAACAATTTGATTTACACAGTAGACGTGAATTTGAGATTAACTACTTAATATCTAAACAACAATTTGATTCAATAATCACAATCCAATTTGATTCAAGTTAAACTGACAACTTCTTGTTGTTGTTGTTGTTTACTTCAGAATAGATGCCTTTCATTTTCATACCACTTTAAATCTCGGCAGATTTCTCTGCATGAAATTCGGGCTGCTCTCCCCGGGGAGAGCACGTCGCCACAAGAGCAGCGCCACCCTATTTTTTTTCTTTTCCTGCTCTCAGCCTGCACAAAGAGAAAAACTGACAAAATGACACTTTCTATAACCAAGATATGTGATGATCCAGTTTCTGTCCTTTCAGTTCCTTATCTTTCATAACCATAACAAGTTAGTTTAGGGGTACAGAGCTTCTGTTAGCCCTTGAAAGGAGGAGAAGTGACTGCACCAAAAGAAAGGGGCTCACTCCTTTCCTCCTGGGGGGGTGTCTTGTTGTTAGTCCTGCATGCTGTCAGGCACTCACACGTCAACAACAGCGCACATTTTCAGGGTACATTATTATATATATATATATATCCACGGCATGGCCACTTAATCGTTAAAAACTGATAACGCACCATCTGCTGAGTTACTGAGTTTTGTTTCTGCCACAGAAACATGATCATAACAATCGAGTTTTGTATCCGACACAGAATTATACACTGATAAAATGTTTGACTTAGTTACGCTCACTGCAAACATTACTTCACACTGCAAAATTAATGTAGTAAAACGTTTTACTTAGTTACCTAGTACTCATACAAGTTAAATATAGTCAAAGTCATCTTTAAAAAAAAATTAAAACATATAAAACAAAACAAAAACCACCACCAACTCTTGCTTGCGTAGCGATGCTTCTAATCAATAACAACCAATTTCACATGGAGAGACTTTGTCAACAGTGAACAATTCAGTCAATATATTCATTTTCACCGTTTTCGTCTTATAAAAACACTAACCACACTCATCCATCTTTTAAAAGTCAAAGCTCATCCAATCAATCATCTCAGATTTCTTCTTTCTCCTGATTCAGTGGTTTCTGCCATGAACTGAAAATCAGGGGGGCTGGTGGTTCAATGTTATCTAAGACATCAACTTGCTGGGCTTTGGGTTGGTTTCACCCTAACAATTCAATGCCCTCAAGTTCATATTTATAACCGCCCCCCCCCCCCCCCCCCCCCCCCAACAACAACCCCTACCCACCCACCCCAAAAAAAGGCAAAACAAAAAATCTCAAAGGCAATTACTTTCAGAATAAGTACTGTTCAAAAAATGTAACAATCACTGCAGGTGTCTGAATCTCTCAGACCTGGTTGACACCAGTGTTACAAAAGTCTGGATTACTGTACAGCCTTGTTTTGCAGTCATTAAGCCTAACCCATACAATCCACAATTTCATTACCATTAATCCTCTGAATCCTCACTGATACCTGCATTAAAAAAAACCCGGACAAATTAGTGTCTCAGTTTCAGAGACTCTTCATGGCCTGGTTCAACCACAGTGCAGTTGAATTCTTCAGGTCTGGCTTGTCCTCCACTTCTGCACAGGTCTGTGGTCAGTTTGTGCACGTCACATTAGGGAGTGGTTGTACTGATGGTCTCCATTCACTTAATTACATGAGTTATTGAGTTGGGTATACTTCAGCTTAACACCTTGGGGGTCACCCAGAACATGCACTATGTCTTACTCATTATACAGTCTGAGAATCACTGTGAGACGGTGAATAAACACTGGATGAGAAGTAATTTGCATGTATGAATGTTTCGAAGTACTTAACCATATAGGCAGCCATACTCCGACTTTAAAGAAAACGTTCTCCTTTAAAAGAGAGTACGGTTGTTATGCTAAGAGCTTGTCATGGCTGAAGGCAATCTCAACATAATATTTTACAACACAACAACATTTCAGTACAAAGCCTTGACATTTAGCTTACATCGATAACTGACAAAGCTTTTGGCCTTGGGCAACTAGGTGGGTGTATAAATTTCACTACAGCTGCTTGGCTCAGCGCAGCAACTTAGCTAGAGACCAAGTATCAGGTTAATTCATCAGCCCAGGTATCCTCTGACTGGTGACCTCACGGTGACTCAGAGCCAACTGTGTTCTCTGCAGTGGATTGCTCTAAGAATGCTACACAGTGATCGATCACGGCTTTGCGTGAGTGTGGAGACCTTGGGATGAAGAGTGTGGGAGAAGCAGCATTGCGCGGGCTGTCAATAAAAATTAGGCAGAAAGAAAACAGCTTCCTTCAAAGTTGTTTTTGTTCCTAGATAGATCTATGGCTTGATGCAAAAAAAAAAAAAGCAAATGCATTGCTTATTCAATGTACCATCTGGAAATAAAAGTTTGACTTTGACACAAACCCCCATCAAAGTTCTGCTTTTTAAAACAAAAACATCCTCTGAATTTTTTTTTTTTCACGCAAAATCTCCACCTACACATATCCAACATTTTTGCTTCACAAAAATGTTCCTTCATGCGTTCACATTTCATTACACAAAGTTCATCAAAAGTTAAAATATAGCCACCACACACACACAAAGACACACACATAGACATACACCACAAACATCTATCATTTAAAAAATACACCTCAAATTTGAAAATCAATTCAGCGACAAGTATGAGTTAAATGATTGAAGCACTGAACCAACTTTTTAAGACTCACCAGAAATGTGTAGCACCAAAAACAATCATCACTGGCAATCTTAATCAATCATCACACAAAATGTCATCACAAAACTGGTTTTGTTCTTCTAATTGTGCATCTGTAGAGTGTGTGTGTGTGTGTGTGTGTTGTGTGTGTGTGTGTGTGTGTGTGTGTGTGTGTGTGTGTGTGTGTGTGTGTGTGTGTGTGTGTGTGGTGTGTGGTGTGTGTGTACCTACATACGCATGCGCGCTTGTGTGTGTGTGTGTGTGAGTGATCATATGTATTTGATTTTCATGAACAGAACTATTGAACCTGACTGAACACAACCAAACAAAAATCTGTCACATGAAAAATACAGTTCTACACAGATATGTTTTCAAACTATCTTCAAGAAAATAATCTTTATCTTTAATGATTATCTGCACCCGAATATAAACTGTGTAACAAGTGTGCCAAGGGAAAAAAAAACTTACTTGAACTGTAAATGGATTAAAACCACCAAAAATATATATTTTCACCTATCACCTCCCTCCCCCTTAACACATACACTCACAGGCATGCGCACGCATGCACGCATGCATGCACACACAGTGAGTACAGATAAAATAATATAACAATGTCCGACCAATCAAAAATGATATCTTGACACTGAGTGTACCCATACCTGACCTATTCGTGCATTCAAGTAAACAAGTACACGCTTCCTATTCATTCAACTTCAATGTCTGCAATAGTATGACACACTCTATAAAAAATAGTCATTCAAGTTTGCAGTATGAAACATGATGATGCAATATGATGAGATACAGCGATGAGCACTAGCTAATATAACTTGGCATGATAAAGATAACACAAGACAAAGTCAGTGGATTTAGAGTAAGTATTATGGTCATTGCTGAGCAATATATATATATATATATATATATATATATATATATATATATATATATATATATATATATCTAACTAAGTATTAAACAGGTTTTAATTCAAACAGCCTAAAACAAAAGAATGAAAATAATATTTTTTAAAACATATATTATATATATGAAAATTACATCACAGTTGAGGATGCTGATGATATTGATGAAGATGACGAAATATACTAAAGAACTTTTTTTTTTTTAAACAAAGAAAAGACTTAATAATACTGCTGAAGCTATTCATATTGGTGAAAAGCAATGATGAAGATAACTATGATAACAGTAATGACAATATACTGCTAATATTACTACTGCTGCTGCTACCTCAACCACTACCTCCAAACATACACAAAATCAATAAAAACTGATTTTTTTAAAATACAGAACTTGCAAGCATACTAAAAAAAACCAACCTTAACTGCAATATTTCTCTGATATGGCAGGGTAGGGCTGGGATGGGACAGCAAATCAAATCACGTTTGGGTAATAATTCATAAGCTGTGCTCGCAAGCAAGGGAAACGGCATTCACAAGCGAGGAAAAAAAAAGAGGGGAAAAAGAGGGGAAAAAAAAGCCAAAGTACAAGATGGGTTGCAGTGTATGTTGGACAAATGGTTCCTCCTAGTGAAAAGGGCAGTAGGTCTACAGGGGTGAGAAAGAGAGAGAGAGAGAGAGGAGAGGAGAGAGAGGAGAGAGAGAGGAGAGAGAGAGAGAGGGAGAGGAGAGAGAGAGAGAGAGAGAGAGGGGGAGGAGACTCTTGTGACGATTCCGATCAATACCCATTGCTGCAAGTCTGTTGTGTGTGTGTGTGTGTGTGTGTGTGTGTTTGTGAGTGTGTGTGTGTGTGTGTGCGCGCGTGCGTGTGTGTGTGTGTGGTGTGTGTGAGAGAGTTATTGTGTGTGGTTTGTGTGTGTGTGAGAGAGAGAGTGTGAATGTGAGGAAAGATGGAGGGAGGGAGGGGAGGGAGGGAGGGAGGGAGAGAGAGAGAGAGAGAGAGAGAGAGAGAGAGAGAGAGAGAGAGAGAGAGAGAGAGAGAGAGAGAGAGAGAGAGAGAGAGAGAGAGAGAGAGGCTCAGGAAAAAACTTCTGTTAACTGTAAGTAGCAAGATTAATGGAGAAAAAGGAAAGAGAGAAGAGAGAGAGGAAAATGTGTATGGTAACAAGGGTGGTGAAAATGCATATACATGC
The DNA here is from genome assembly GCA_028751875.1 of Rapana venosa. NCBI lineage: Eukaryota > Metazoa > Mollusca > Gastropoda > Neogastropoda > Muricidae > Rapana > Rapana venosa. Next base: position 7,886,020 of record CM054156.1, read on the forward strand.
AGCCACCTCTGTGTGCATGTGTGTGTGTGCACATGTGTGTGTGTGTGTGTGTGCGTGTTGTGTGTGTGTGCATGTGTGTGTGTGTGCATGTGTGTGTACCACATGTGTGTGTGTTTGTGTGTGTGTGCATGCTTGTGTGAGTGTGTGTGTGAGGAGAGAGAGAGAAAGAGTGTGTGTGTGTGTGTTTGTGTGTTTGTGTGAGTGTGTGTGTGTGTGTGTGTACACCTGTCTGTCTGTCTGTCTGTCTATCTGTGTAAGCACATGGGTATGTGTGTGCCTCTGCATATGAGTGTGGATGGACAGCATGTGATGCTTCTTATCTGTAACTTACAGCAGAGCATCAGTCAAATCTAAAAATCAATAACCATCCCACTGAAAGAATAACCTTTTACAACAACCAACAACAACAAAGCACAAAAAGTGGAAGTTGAAATACCTGCTTGCATGCCAGTACTAAAGTCAGAAGAGCACAGTTATTAAGACAAAATTCCTGCTTGTGTGTGTACATGCATGTACACAGCTATGCTTCTTTTAATTCATAAAACTTACAATCCACATTATTTTGGGTGAGGGGTGGTAGGTGTGACTGGTTACTTGATTTGATTTTATGTTTAACAAAACAAAAAGCCAGCCGATGAGTTTAGTTAACACAGCATTTTAGCAGTTCACAATCTCAACATGCCTGTGTATGCATGTATACACATCAAGATGCTCATAGACCTTTCACATAGTAGCTGTTATTGGCATAACAAAGATTTTCCATCTTTATTTTTTTGTTTAAATCCAGCTAATTTATGAAAACCAAGCAGTTAACATCTTTTTCTGTTCTTTTCCTCTTCTTTTTTTTAAATCCATAGTATATCTCATTTAGAAGAATATTTGCTCATGTCTAATGTCTTATCAGTTTACATACAATGTGCATATGCAACGACCACAACAACAACAACAACAACACACACACAGAGTCACACACACACAAGACTAATTTAACACTCTGGTAAGACACACACTCATATTGTAAAACGATCAAAATAACCATCAGATATATATCAGTTTTAAAACTGACCTCAAGACAAAGCAACCTCTTCACCCCCTTCCCCACCTGTTTATACCCCCCCCCCCCCCCCCCCCCAAATAAAGCCCCATCCAACCTCCCTGTACTTCCTTGTTCAGATTTTCAGGGATGGGGAGTGGGGGGGGGGGGGGGGGGGGGGGGGGGCGGCAGCTGGGGGGAAGGGAGAGGGGAAGATGGAAGGAAGATATAGCTTTGAAACCAGATGGTAAGTGATTTTTGACGAATCTAAGTTTCTACTATGGTCTTTTAAAAAAAAAAATTTTTTTTTTACAAGGGACAAAGAAAAAGTTCATGAAATAATAATAATAATGTATGGAATTTCTATAGCGCTGAATCTTGTAAAGCAACAAATCAAAGCGCTCAGATAACGTGTGGTTTTTTTTAAAATCGAGGATAATGGAATAAGCACTCATGTGCTTCTTTTACATCCAGTCCCCGTGTGTATGCGGTTTTGTAAATTTTGTCATCTGTTCCCACATGAATGAATCTATCTATAGACAAAGAGCATTTTAACCTACCTGGAGGATGGGGTGGAGCGATACAGGCAATTTAACACTTCAGGATCCTTCAGATCTGAAGCGTAAGCACTTCACTTTTCTCCCTTTGAGAGCCACCACTTGCAGGGTGGAAGGGAAACACTCTGATAATACAACAAGCGATAATCGACAACAACATTTAGCCCAACGTTGTGCCTGTGTTGAACAGTCGCTTGCTATGCTGGTAAACAGCTTGGGTTGGGACTGGGAGACAGGAAAGGAAGAGAGGGAGGGGTGGGGGCCGGGTTGTTTTCAATTCAAATCACAACCTGGGTGATGAAACTTGTCACAACTTCACAGGGTACCGACTTGAGAACTTATCAAGACTAAGCTGTTTTCTATCACTTTTGTGTGTGTGTGTGTTTTTGTGTTAGTTAGTTAGTTCTTCAGTTTAACGTCCTTCCACTGAAAAGTGATACCAGACGGTTAAGTGTGTGTGTGTGCGTGCGTGCACGTGTGTGAAGTCTGTGTAGGTGTGTGTATGTGAGTGTGTAAACGTGCATGCGTGTATGTGTTCATGAGTGAATGAGTATGTGCCTGCATGTGTGCTTCTCAGCTACATCTTCAAGGTTCACAAATGGTGAGATTTTGTGTATGTATACAACCGCTTGTTGTTTTCTATAATGTGTGTGTGTGTGCGTGCATGTGTGTGTATGTGTGTGTGTGCTTGTGTGTGAGTTCCATAGGTAGAGCTCCAAGCTTCACAAATGGTGAGATTTTGTGTACATGTATACATACAACCCCTTGTCCACCATTAATGAAGTCACATTCCTGCTTTGGGGAGCTTTCTTTCACACTCAAATTGAAGACAGCTGGCTGGTGTGCCTCTATACTGTGTTATATTCCTTTCCAGTCATTTTAGCTTCATGCTCCTGAAATATTCTTCTGGACCACTGAGGTGTGCATCAAATCACAAAGCAATATTCTCTTCCCAATAAAAGTAATAAAAAATATAGAGAGACAACCAACTAGATCCGTTGCACCTTCCTGAAGTAATTCAAGATTCTAGAGCATTTAGATATAAAAAAACTTTTAAAAACTCTAGATACAAAAAAATGCTGGAGAAGAATCTCTCTTCTATCAAGTGTTTGACCTTTCACTTCTAACACTTTCTACTGTAAAGGACAGGGGGTGGGGGAGGGATGGGGGTGGCGGTGCGGGTGGGGTGACGTGAGCCACATTCAGATCTCACAAGCCTTTCTGCAGCTGTCCTTTTTCCCCCCCTCCCTTTTCCTCATAAGTCAGTCCTGTTCAAAGTAGCAGCTCAAAGATGATATCTTCCAATCTGATTATTATCTAGCACACATATATATATTCATGTGAATATGTGTATCAGTGGAAGAAGAAGGTGAGGGTGTGGGGGTTGCAGGATGTTGAGGAAAGGACTGAAAGTGCGATCCCCTAAGTTACTGTATGAAGGTTACTTCCCCTTGAATAAAATTATTGAACTCATTACACGATTACTGCAATCAAGACTTTTGTTTTAACTTATTGAGCCATACCTTTTGTTCTTCGTTTTTTTAATCAATTAAGCAATCAGACAGTACTCAAAATATAAAAATGCTTATCCCGAAGTCAGAATGTGGCTACCTTCATGGCGGGCAAAAACGATCGCATACACAAAACCTCATCCTTGGTGGACCTCGGAACTCTAGCTGATGAACAGGAAAAAAAAGGAAAAAAATTTTGAAAAAATAATACAAATTCTCACAGCAGGTAAGGAAGTGCACTATAACATCATCATCATCATCAAAGGCATCATCATTACTATCATCATCATTATCCTTACCACCATCATCAAAATGGCCAATAGAAGGTCAGCACTTTAAAACTGACCAAGGAAATCATAAAAAATCCCCACCTTAAAATTCATCAGACGCCACTACCAAGATTCAAACCCACAACTCCATGGCTCTGCAGACTGGGAGTCAAACACTCTCAGCCCTGAGGTACACCCTTCCTCATGCTACAATAAAAAATGTATATCTAACACTAAGAAAACATTGGGGTTTTTTCCATCCTAAATGTTCTTTGATGTCTGCTTATACTTCGTTAGTTGGTAAAGTCAGTATGGATTGTACGCTTACATGATGAGTACAGTCCTCCTCCCTATGCGCTATCAACGAGGCAGAAAGCCAGTTTGCATTCATGATAAGCAGCAAGCACACATATAGAAACAAGTTTTGTCCAGGATGCATTAGCGCACAATGAATTATTCTGAAGGATGTGACCATTTTCATTTCATTGGGATAAAAGCTTGGCAAACTTGTTAAGTACTATGACTATGAGTCAACATGGATGAAAAATGAATGTGGAAAAGTAGGGAATAAAGAAGACTAATGGAGAAGGGGATTAATCACATACAGAGGGGGAAGGTGCTTGAAAAACAGTGGAAATGAATTTCATACAAAGAAAGCAATCTTACATCATTTTGAATATTTTTTTTAAAAATCTGAAGAAGCATAATGAGTAAGGAAGAAAAATAAATATATGATGTGATGAAGGAGAACAATTTTTTTTTTAAAAGCAGCAAATTACAACAGGTACACAATTCAGGAATGGATTTACATGTATTTTAAATAACAAAAGCAAACAAAGAAACTACTACTTCTACCATTACACACACACACACACACACACACACACACACACACACACACACACAAAACTTCACACACTGGACAATTAAGTTATTAACTGACTACCTCTGAACACCAAAGAACAATTCCTACAAACAAAAAAAGGGAATAAAAATTACATAAATTTTTAAAAAATCTCACTCAATCATAACATATCTACCCACCCACCACCTCTGTTCATTTTCACAAAAGACATCAAAAGTCTGCCTTGCAATTGTTATAAAAATCAAAACGAAAGGCAAGCTAAAATAACGAAATGGAAACAAATTTAGCAAATAATCACTAGGAAAAATCCCTTTAATGCTGATTCTATTGTTGTGACCACAAGAATGACCAAAACAAAAAACACCCCCCTCGAGAAAAGACCGAATGAGGACAAATTCTGACACACTGTGAGAGTGACACTCTTCACTGGCAGTATTGGCTGCAGTTGTTCACCTTTTCTATCTCAATGACTCTTTTGGTAAAACAAAATCTGTAAGAACACTGACTGAACTATCACAAAACAAACAAACCAAATATAGCCAACCCTTAAAACAATCCCAGAACAATAAGTAAATTTGTGGATATTGACGAAAATGATGATTGATTCTTTTTGTACTTTTGTGTAGCTAGCAGCCTTGTACGCCTGTAAAATGGAAATGATGTAATGTTGTCTGGATGAAAAGTTAATTTGTTTGTTTTGAACTGTATATGTGTGCCAATTAAAAAGATTTTTGTATTAAAAATTGTGGATATTGTGTGATCTCTGTTGACAAAACTTCAGTCACCTTTCGGTCATTTGCATGGGTATGAATGATTTGAATGCAAACGCTTTGATTTGTTTTCTTTTCAAGATTCAGCGCTGTAAAATTTCCATATTATTATCATCATTATGTAAGGCTACATTAGCTGGGCTTCACAGCAATAAGCAAATCAAATGTGACCTTCCACCACATCATGGGTCACATTGCACCGGAGGTCAATTCTTAATCGTTAGCATTTTATCAATCTGCAATAGAACGTTAAAATTTCTTGAAACGTTAGAGGCTATTCAACAAAAAATAAATACAGGTTAAAATAAGACAATTCTTGAAAAGTTATCAAAAACTTAAAATGCTAAGACCCCAGGAAGGGACAGAATGACACTTTCTGCATCATCGTAATAGGTGGTCAAATTGAGGGGGTGGGTATCGTAATAGGTGGTTGGTTAGTTAGTTAGTTCTTCAGTTTAACGTCCTTCCACAAAAAAGTGATATCAGACAGTTGAGAGTGTGTGTGTGTGTGTGTGTGCGCACGTGCGCGTGTGCATGTGTGAGTGAGTGTGTGTATGAGAGTGTGTATTCGTCCGTGCGGTGTATGCATGTATGAGTGTGTATGTGCGTGCGTGTGTGTGTGTGAGAATGAGTGAGTTTGAGTATATGAGTGAAAATATGAGTGAGTGTGAGTATATGAGTGAAATTGTGGGCGTTTTGTGAGTGTATTGTGTGTGTATGCGTGCACGTGTGTGTAAATATATCAGAGAAATTGTGTTATGTATGTGTGTGCCTGTGTGTATGTGAGTGCATGTATATGTGCGTGAGTGCATGAGTGTAATAGGTGGTCAAAATGAGGGGGGTAGGTGAACTGTTTGTTTAAGCGCATTTTATAGAAGGAAGAAAATCACACACTATACACAAAATCATACCTTAAATGTTTCAGTACAGGACAGAAGAAAGCTTACATCTTTACCATGATAAACATTGAAATGCCAAAATCCTCAACCTAACCTCTACCTGCCTAAACTCACTCCAAGTGAAAAAGAGGACTGGATCAGGTGCAATCAATTCGACTGATTTCGTGGTGGAAGGTTACATCTGATTAAATCTATTGTTTGCTTGTTGGTTGCTTTGAGTGTTTCAATTTACTTTTTAAAGATATACTTTTTAATTCCACTGAAAATGTCTGTAGATGTTGTGTGACTTGTGCTGATGAATCTTTCAGTCAGGATGTAATGCTATATTACCATAACATCATATTGATAGGATCGTACAAGATTACAAGTACTCTTTGTTTCTTGGTTGATTACTTATAAACAAATTCAAACTTGTACAAAATTCAAACCATTTTTTTGTTTGCTGGTTGGTTTGTTCGTGTAGCATTTTTCTTCAACTTTCAAACTTGTTAAGTAAGTACTTTAAGAACAATTAATTAATTTTCTTGGTGTGACCTTTGGAATAACTTGCATGAAGTATCCTTGATGTATCTAAAATGCCTCTTGAAGAGGATTTCAAAATCATTAATCATAGTCAAAAAGTGTGTGTGTGTGTGTGTGTGTGTGTGTGTGTGTGTGTGTGTGTGTGTGTGTGTGTGTGGTGTGTGTGTGTGTGTGTGTGTGTGTGCCCATGGTGCATGTGTGTGCCCATGTGTGTGCCTGTGAGTGAGTGTGTGTGCCCTGAAGGTGTGATTTGTCATGTTACAGTCGCTGTTTCTCCTTAAGCTTTTTTTGGGGAAAAAACAACTTGTAGTACTGCACCTACAGTTATACAGTTAAAGTAATGTCTCTATTCCTTTCTCTTTTTTTGATTCACTGTTGTTTAAATGATCGTAACTGACCAGAGGATTCCAAGCAGTCAAAAACATATCCTCCTCAGCTTTCGTTTTATCAACTCCATCTCAGATTTTTCAATCAGGTTGAACTCTGTAAAATTGAAAGACAACTATTTACTGGAAATTTTCTTCGTTTTCTTTGCACAAATAACTCATTTGATTTCAGTCCTGGATCCAAGCTGGGGATATTTAAAAATTTTAAAAACCAACTTAAGAAAAAAAAAAGATTGCAATGGAGATGACACAGCTAATGGGAATGACAACAGTAGACCCTTCAGGTAACCACTTTACTGAATTATTCAGTGACAGGTAAACCTTTCTTTATCATCACCATCATTATCATCATTTATTGTTCTTATTATTGTCCTTGATTGTCCAGATTGCAAATCCATCATAACTCAGTTAAAGGTCCAGGGCCAGTGCTAAAATCAGCCTGCCCCTTCCTTTTACCAAGTGGAAGTGTAGTCAGTTTCTGCTATAATTAGCACCAGCTGGGATGGAATGGATAGCAGATGAGAGTAGCTGAAAGTGGGGAAAACTGACAGAGCTCCGTAAGATTATTATGATTATTATTGTTGATGTTGGATCACAAAGAACAATCTTATATATATATATCAACACTTTAAAAGCTATGGATGTGGCTCCATCTACAACACTAAACAAGAGTTAACTCAGCTTGTGATTGAATTTATAAAAATAAAAAAAAGAAAGAAAGAAAAAGAAAGCCCGACTGTGATTGTGCTATCAGATAAGGGCGGTTGTGATCAACTGAGCTATTAACAGCATTTGACTTTATTTAAACACAACATTTTAACATCTTTTTCTTAATTTGCTACAAAATTGAAAAAGAAAAATGAAAGCATTTTGAACATTATCAGAAATATTTTTGAAATTTCATTCATACAGTTTGGATTAATAAAAATTCCATCATAGTTAGATGATTAATTATTAATTAATGGTTTCTTTTTATTAAAAAACAAAACAAAAAAAAAGAACAAAACCCAATACAGCAGGAGAAATGCACATTGTTGTAATGCCCACTATTTCTGTGATCCTGAAATAGATTATAATGAACTACTGCAATATTCCAAGCAAAACAACCGCTTGCTGAGCACTATGTATGCTGTTTCTGCAAACTGAAAGAGATTACATTTTATTTCACAATTTCGTACAAAATCCCTAAATAAAAACATACATGTATACAAACTCATCTTAGGAAAATTATGACAAGTTCATTTGTCAATCCATGTATTTCCAAACACTCCCATGTAATATCAAAATTAATCACTACACATACATGTATGTATCTGAGCAAAAAATAAGGAGTAGTTGTGTGGATGGAGGTAAGCAAGACTGCCAATAATCCATTCCACGAACTTCTCTCACACAGAGAAGACTTGGATCAAAACACAACTTCATCATTTACACATGAAGACTTGTTCCCATTGGATAAACTAACGTTCCCACGCAAAGTAAATAAAAGTTTGATTTTCCATGTGTGTTCAATATCTAATCCATCAGTCGATTTGCACCATTGAACATCCACGCATACTTGCTGAACTGTAGTGTAATGTACCCCCCTTTGTCTGAATTATCTCCAGAACAAATACATGTATGTCATAAATCCGGATCAGGCACAATAATTAACACACACACACTCTGTGTCTTACACACACACCCCATATGCATTCAATAATGCATGCACACACACACACACAAAAATGGCAGTCCAGTGAGTATGTGAGTAAGACACAAGGGATTTTGGAAATTCTGACCACTGGAGTGACGACGACCTAAACGCGTTTACAAACCAACCTGGGGGGGCAGCAATCATCTACGGTGTAACGTATCATTGGCGCCATTTTTCTTACTGCCCTCCCAACCCGACTCGTGTCTTTTCTGCGAATCGTACACCGCACCCTGATTCCGCTTTGACGGGGGCAGCCGATTGTCCAGCTGGTCAAAAATGTCTCGCTCTTTCTGTTTCCAGAAATCGGCGTTTGCCTTGATGTGTAAAGTGTTGTCGGCCACTTGGGGGTCTGGCTTGCCGTAGTTTGGGGGGTTGGAGTGGGGGTCGTAGCCCAGGGTCATGAGCATGGGGGCGATGTGGTGCATGTCCCTGATGACGTCATCCGGGATGTTGCCCACCCATTTGGACAGGGCCTCGATGTTGACCGGCTTGATCACCTGGTCTGTGGATTTCTCCGTTCTGGGGATTGAGCAACACCACGCAGTCATGGTCACAGAGCAATTACAGCGATAGTTTTAAAACTATTCAGCATATCAGTGAATGAAATTTATCTTAAATCATCACTTAACTGCCATCAATCAATATATTTTAACAAAGCCAAAAAACAAGAGATGAATATTCTAGATGTTTAAGCTCAATTTAAAAAGCTGGCTTTTTTCAGGTCTTGCTAAGTACTGCATGGTCATTCTGTATTGATCAATGACTGAATGAGTACAATGGTACTGACTATGTTGTATTTTCAGTTAAAAAATAATTGGTTTTAGAGCCTACAGCTCATGCTCAAATAGACAGATCTAGGAAACAAGAGGTCCATGGTTTGAACCCTGCCTAAAGGCCCTTCTTTTCTTCTATTTCTGTAGTTGTCTTGGAGTGAATGCAGCATACTACCACCTTAATTTAAAAAGAAACTATTAATAAAGTCATGGGCAGAGGAAAAAAGAAACAAACACACCAATCTAAAACAAATACACATGAAAATTTTTGACAATGTAATATAAACTAATTTAATACCATTTCTATTATTTCTTTTTTTCTTTTTAGATTAAAACCAAAGAAATACCATTAACAACCACAAAAACAAAGAGGCAGTTTGAAATGAAATACTCCACAAACTTATCAAAATTGCAACATCATTTTTTTTATACTGAAGTCAAAAGTCATCAAACAAAAAGTCAAAGTCATCAAGCAAAAATGTGGCAACCTGACTTCACTTAAGAACTCCCTGTCTTCCCAAGAAACTTGTCACTTGAGCACTGAATTTTCAGGCAGCGTGCTTCGGACAAAACAATGCAGGCGAAGGCCAGCCTTCTCCAGATCAGACTGCACGCTAAGTATGTTTGTAATTGTACATATCATCTGTGCCACCTGCCATAGCTGGCATACTCTTTGACAGAAGATGGATGCCTTCTCCAGAGACCAACCCCTCCCCCCCCCCCCTTCAAATGGAGATTATAATATCTCAGCAGCAACTTGAACTGGTGCCCACAAATTACTTCAGATCATGACCCGTGATAGCACCACACATGACATTGTAGACTAAACCACTAGGCTTACTTCCATCCCCTGCAGTAACATCATAGATTTAATCAATGTCAGACTTTGACACTTTGTACATAGATCAGCTGATATTTTGGTATTGATGTTGGTGGGGTTTTGTTTTTTTAAATGAAAAACAAACACGAAAAGTGTTTCCAGACTGAGCTTACAAATATCAACAAAAACACCTGAAGAAAACCATACAATTTTGGGGGCAGGGTTTATAAATTCACTGTAAAAAATGTTACTAAGTCGTAAGTGCTACAACTTTGAACCACCTCAAAGATAACTTATTGAAAGCTGATGCCAGACCAATACTTTGATTTTAAAGAACTTTTGTATCGCATTGTACGTGGTATACCACTTTAAAGTGCAGCTAACTTTACATTTTTTTCTCTGCATGAAATTCAGGCATTGAGTGCGTGTGTTACCAACCAAGCAGTGCTAGTTCTACTCTGATTTTTTTTTCTTCTTGTCTGCAGGTGATTTCCCCTCCACCTGTCTCTGTGTCTTATTTACTGTAGACCTACAGGTGTCTTGTTTCCCTATGACCATGAGAATGGCCTCTTTTCCTGCAGAATTTTGCCAGGGACCCCTTTCCTATTCGCGTGAGTTCTTTTACATGTGCTGAAAAAGCATTTGTTCAACAACAAAAAGAAAATAAAATGATTGAAAAAAACACAAAACAACTTTGGTAGCATGAGGGAGGGAGGGGGTTGTAAGAAGAGGCAGAAATACTGGTTAGGGCCAGGAGATTGCACTGTACCTTGCTAACAAAATATGCCATATTAACTACTATATATATATATGAGTATGTAATTATAAGGTCACTACATTTTAATTCAATGCTTGAATCACTGTTAAAATGCAAGTTTCTACATGTATAATTTATGAAAACAATCTTAGTTTAAGAATTAAAAACTAGACCCCCCCCCCGACCCCCCAATACTTTAAAAAGCACTGAAATAAAACAAAGCCAAAAAACAACACAACCTGGGATAAAACCCAAACCAGCAAATCACACTACAGATAGTTACTACACTACTCACTTGGACAATGAGATCTGATTGCCAATGAAGTCCTCATGATGCAGCACGGTCTCGTTCCAGGGCAGGTCCAGAAACTGGACAATCTTCATCATCCACTCTCGCGGATGCAAGGCCAGCTGCTCGTAATACACGGGCAGGCAGCGCCCTGGCCCCACCCTCAGACACTGGTAATACATGTTCTCCATGGCCATGTTCCACTTCTCCAGGCAGCTGCGATAACTCTTCAGGTCAAAGCCCGAGATGGTCACTTTGCGCGTGATGATGGAATGCACGACCGCCCGCCCGTCGCGGATCATGAGGATGAACTTGGAGTACGGGAACTGCTGAGAGAGGTAGATGGCCGACTTGAGGGTGAAGGGGTCCTTGTTGCACAGGCGAGGGGCCGCCTCCCCGTGTTTCGCCACCACTTCCAGAATGAACGCTCTCACCGCCGAGTCCAACACTTCCGAAGTCACGCCCGCCGCTTCCAGACGCTTCTTCTCCATGTTGGATTTCTCCCACTGAGTTCTCATACCCAGGATCCTGGGTATGACCCGGGTCTCCTCCCCGCAGCGCACATCCGGATGAGCGTCCAGCATGACCCGCATCAAGGTCGTTCCGCTGCGCGGCATCCCGCCCACGAAGATGATGTCCATGTCGTCCCCGTAGGGGATAGCGTGATGCTTGCCGTCAAAGACAAAGCGGCTTTTCTCTTTGGGCACCATGATGTACTTGGACTTGTGCTCACATGGCGTGGAGAAGTACACCACACAGTACACCACCAGCAGAACCGCAAACAGCAGGAAGACTTTCCGTTTTGTGGATGGCCGACACATACTCATGATTGCCTTACTACAAAGTAAAACAAAAAGTTAATCTACAGATCACAAATTCTTCTCAATAGAAATATGTGAGATCTTCAATTAACAGTGACTAAGTGACTGGTTCTTCTGGATGCTTGCTTGGTCTCGATTATCTGAAAAAGAAGTCAGTGATGAGATATATATAGCTTTATACAGTCAAGCAACAGTAAAATCGCCGTTTTGTGATCTATTACATTTTTACTGGCTACATTTTACGAAGTACTCTTTCTTGATGAACACTGAAAAGATTTTCTTGTTTTGTTTTCTTTTGTTTGGTGGTAAGAATCTTAACTGTAATGTTTGTTTTTAATAGTGCAATCACTCATGATTGTGTGTGTGTGTGTTTGTGTGTGTGTGTGTGATGTGTGTGTGTGTACATGTATATTGTGTGTGTGTGTGTGTGTGTGTGTGTGTACATGTATACATATGCGCATACAATACATGTATAACACATGTCTGTATGTATGCATATTGTAAAGTAAGAATAAAATAGACAAAAATGTGAAACATCTTAAGACCAAAAACACAAATGCTTCATCTTTTAATGCCAATTTTAAATCCTTAAAAGTTAAATCTAACCAAGTTAACTGTTAAGTGATACATTCATGAAATATGCCTTTTTTCTTTGATTTTTTGTGTGTTTTTAAAAAATCATTCACAAATCTATTACAACGTAATTTTACCTTTACCAATAAAAATGTTTTTAAAAAGTAAAGTTTACTACTATTTCACACACCTGACTTTCAAATCATTTATTCTTTTCAAGATTATTTCTCCCCTGTTTACATTTAAAAAAAAAAAATATATATATATATATTTCAACCCCCCCCCCCCCCCCCCCCCCCCCCTCCTCAAAAAAGCAGTAACAACAAAAAAAAATCACTAACCCATGGTAAAGAAAAATGCATATATACATGTTTTTATGATGAAATCAAAATGATTCATTCTGCAATATGCCAATAAACCTCCATTTCTACCAGTTTTTAAGGTCTACTGACCTGCTTTATTTTTATGTTTTCCTGATATATTTTCATGTAAAAAAAAAATTAAAAAAAGAAAGATTTTGTAGCCAGTTTCTTGACCGATCGAATTTCTGCTTGACTGGTTTTGTTTGGTAGTTGAGATTTGTTTACAAGAGGATTTGTTGTTTTTCTCACTCTTAGTAATCTTTTTTTTTCTTTGTTCTT
>CM054156.1:7909201-7916701 GCA_028751875.1 Rapana venosa
CCTTTTTTCCCAGGGTCAACCCCCATCCCCATAAGGGTTTTTTTCCCGCTCTGTTCTCCCAAATTGGTCGTTTAAAATCTTTCAGCCCCTGTGTTAAATTTCCCTTAATCCGGGGGGGGGGGGGGGGGAAGGTCAATGTCATCGGCAAAACCCTAAGTTTTTTGAGGGGGTTTTGCCCCCAATGGAGTGGTAGGGTGGGAAGTATGGAGGGGCTCTCTCATGAAGTTTTCCAAGAAAAGATTGGAAAAGGCTGGAGTAACAGGCAACCGCGGGGGCCCCCCCCTGTGGTTTTGAAGTAGTCCCCGGAAACCCGATTGTTAAAGGACTGCAAATGCTTTCGTGTTGTATAGTGCTTGAATGGTTTTCATAGCCTTTTTTCAAAAGCCAAACCCCTTTTTGAAGGGCCCTGCCAAGGGCCTTTGTGCCATACTCTTCAAAAGCCTTCTTTTTAAAGGGCGTAAGTTGTTTGGGAAAAGGGGCTCTCTGGGTGTTGAAGTTTTTTTCCAAACAAGATGTGGGAGTTAAAAAAAACTGTTCGATTTGCTCCTGGGCCGCCCCAAACCCCGCTTTTTCCCCTTCAAGGGGGTTCTTCCCTTGGGGGGGGGGGGGGGGGGTTTGGGGGGAGTCGATTCAAAATAAATTTGGGCATGATCTTCGGCGTGGCGATTTAGGTGAATTTTTCTAAGTTTTTTGGGATTTTGGGGGTAAAATTCCCCCTTTTTTGGGCAGGGGGAAGATGATTTTTTGTGGGCCCAATTTTGTTGGCCCCAAATGTTTTTTTCCCAAATCTTTTGACAGAAAAGCTGTAACATATGTGATGATGTTTCGCCCCCCGGCAGCTTGCTGGTATTTTGTCTGCTCGGGGTTTTTCCTATGGTAAGTGCGGTGGTTCTTCACTTTTCCCCCTCAGTATGGGTAATGGCGAGGGTGTCTTGTGTTGTGTTTCTCTTTTTTATGCTCTTTCAGGTTGTAGGGGTATTTGTACTTTCTTGACATTTAGACCCCCTGTTCAATGAGGAGCTTTCTTTTGGGGGGTTTCGGAGTGTCTTCAATGAAAGTTTTGGGGTTTGAAGGGGGGTTTTGTGAGTTTCTTCAGGGGTCGTATGTTTTTATGTTGCCCCATTTTTCATGTTTTTTTTTCGTTCATACATTGATCATGATCCATTCTCTCTGGCCTTTTAAATTGACTTCTTCACGAGATTTTTGGCCCCGGATTCTTTGGGGTTGGAAAGAACCGGTTGGTTTCAGTTGTCTTTTGGGTATCGCAGAGGTCCCAAAGATTCATTGGTAGTCATGTGGTTTTATTCTCTGACACCCAAATACCCCCTCTGCTGTTTCTCGGAATGCCTCATTTTAAGTTGTTGTGAGGGCATTGATTCATTGCCCCGGAGGGTTAAAGCCGCAAAAATCCGCCAAATTAGCTTGGAAGATTCCTCGACATTGATCTTTCAGTTTGTCCAGCAAATTTTATAGTGGGTTTGCAGGCTGTTTGTTTTTTTTCAGCTTTATTTTGATACCCGCAGCACAAAGGGCGTGGTGCTGCCATGTAGCTCCCAGGGAGGTTTGTTTGGGTCTGTTGTGTGGATTTTAAGGCCCTGGTGTTAAGATAAAATCTATTGGGGTTTTGGATCTTGCCCTTGGCATGCCGGTTGTCTCTTTAGTTGGGGGGATAGAGGGTATTGCAAAGGTTTTTAAATTTTGTGGGTGCACACCCGGGTTTCCCGCAGGATTACAGCTGGGGGGTGGCCAAGCCCAAAAACATACCATCTAAAATCTATGACCATATTGCCTCCCGATGAAGAAGTGAAGGGTTTTTGAAAATCTTGAATGACATTAAGAAAATACCCAAGAGGGGCATCATCATATCAGGGATTTTAACGCCAAAGTAGGTCCTGACTCTTACAACCACTGGGCCGGAACAGTTGGTCAGTTTGGAACTGGGGAGACCAACGACAGGGGACTACGTCTGCTGGAGTTTGCCTGCACCCACAGACTTACCATTTGATAATACAAGTAAAAGAACCCAACGGCAACAAGACTTATCCATAGCAAAATTATGTTCTGGAAAAAGCTACTCATAGGTTCCTAAACAAATCAACAGACAGGAAAAAGAAACTCTTTAAAAAGAAATCAGTGGGTGGCATTGCTCTTGCGGTGACTCTTTCTTCCCCCCCCCCCCCCCTCCCCTCCCCCCTCTTCTCTCTCTCGTATTAGTTATTATTAAGATGTATCCCTACGGGCGGGGACTGGATGTAAAAAAGCACATGAGTGCTTATTCATTATCCTCGAAATAAAAGAATTTGTCATTGTCATTCTCTCTCTCTCTCTCTGTCTCTCTCTGTCTCTCTCTGTCTCTCTCTTCTCTCTCTCTCTCTCTCTCTCTCTCTCTCTCTCTCTCTCCTCTCTCTTTATTCTTGATGTATTTGTTTATTCTTGGTGTAATTTCTCTTTTGTCCTTTCCTTTACTCTTTTCCTTTCCATATTTATTTTTCTTTCAAACATAGTGCTTTGGTGTTAAAACTTTTTTTCCCTTTTTGAGGGCTGGATGGAAAAAAAAGTAATTGTACTTAATGTACTTCCCTCTTTAAATAAAAAATTCGTAATTCGTATTTCTCTTTCTCTCTCCAAGGACAGCAGCTCGAATTTCACGCAGAGAAATCTGCGGTGTGAGTTTGATACGATACATACGATACAGTACAAAACAACCCGATTATAGGGAGTGTAAGATTCCTTTCCTATTGCTTTTTTTATGGCCCATACATACATTACTATACTGGCCATATTATTGCCATGGCGGATTTTATGGCAACTGAACTCAGTACCGTATGACTCATCGCTCCATCGATTTCCACAAAACCTGCTGGTCACACCGCGAGCTTAAAGACAGAAAGCGTTCGCGAATAATAATATAATAATAATAATAATAATAATAATAATAATAATAATAATAATAATGATGTAATAATAATAATCGTGTATGATATGCAAAATTAAAAAAACAAACTCATTTTAGAACGGCGAATTTTCAGACAAAAAGGGGTCATAAACAAATTATGCAAACACACACAAAAATCCAAAGAATCTCAGGTTAAAACTAACTACGCCATTTCCTTTCATGCCAGCTTTTGGCGGGGGTAATGAGAACGCGAGTACATGTTGTGTACACTGTACATTCACATAAGACATGGATAGCATACGAGACTTCAGCAGGTAGAGTCTTGACCAGATCCTTGTACCCTCCCTCACTACATCACTCCGCCCCCCCTCCCCCCCCCCACACCAAAAACCCCCAACAAAACCCAACCCAACACTCACAACCCATCCCCAAAAACAAACACACAAAAAACCGCTAAAACATAAATCTACAAAAACAAAATAACAGCACCGGCAACAACACAAACGATAAAGAAAACAAAACGTAAACAGCGAACTAGAAAGATTATACTACCACCCCCCCCCCCCCTCTCTCTCTCTCTCTCTCTCTCACAACACACACACAAGAACAATTAAGGGAGGATACAATCACAAACTGAATATTGATTTCAACTCTCCTACGCTCTTGAATTTGTCCCAATAGATGACATGAACTTAACTTGCTAGCGAACAGAGAATAATGATTATCTGATGTTGCTAAAAACATGCTAGATGACAGAAGGCAACAGCTGCATAACTGTTTACTGTTCCCATCACGTACACCCATCGTATTATTTCGAGGTTTGTTTCTGAATAAATATCTTTTACAACTTTTTTTTTTTAGATTCTTAAAAACAGTTTAAACTGGGGGCGGGAATAGCCCAGTGGGGAGAGCGTTAAGCGTTGCACTCGAGATCTGACGGCCCGGGATCGAGCCTCCACTGAGACCCCGTTCTAGGGGATTTTTTCTCCTGGAGTTAACATCAGTACTGGCTCCGCTCCCCTCGGAGTCCCTCGGCCACTGAGACCCCGTTCTAGGGGATTTTTTCTCCTGGAGTTAACATCAGTACTGGCTCCACTCCCCTCGGAGTCCCTCGGATCAGACTATAAATCGAAGCCCTGTGTGCAAACGCGCGCAGAACATCTTGTGCACACGTTAAAACCCGTTCTGCCTTTCGAAAGAGTAAGTCATTTGTGCCAGTAGGAACAAAACCCCCCCCCCCCCCCAAAAAAAAAACAAAAAAAAAAAAAACCAACAAAAAAAAACAACCCAACCCCAAAAACAACCAAAACAACAACAAAAAACCCGCACACACACTGGTGTCGTGTTAAGTCACTATCCCCGAAGTCGGAATGCGGCTACCTTAATGATGGGCAAAAACCGGTAGGATACAACAACAACAAACAACAACAACAAAAGAATCTAACCCTTGGTGAACCTCGGAGCTCTAACCGAAGAACGAAAAAGAAAAGACTTAAACTTGCGCCGGACCAAGAAATGTTGTTAGCTTACCGCTTCATGGCTACAACATAAAACCCTGAACCATGTCTTGCTGGAAAACTAGACACTTGAGCGGAGTAGAAAGAATCTCCTCCACACAGACACGACGAGGCCACCACTCCCTAGTCAAGTTCAGACAGGTTTAAACTGTATTTATTATCACATCGATACTTTCTTTCTTTCCAAGAAGTGTCCCTCTGTAATTATGGAAATCTCTACCAGCTCAATGCATTGATCGACTCCTCTCTCTCCTCTCCTCCTCCTCTCTCTCTCTCACTCTCTCTTTTCCCTCTCTCTCTTTAAATCTCTCTCTCTTCTCTCTACTATCTATCTGTCTGTCTCTCTGTTTTGTCTTCGATTTTACGTCTGTTCAATCTCAGTGATTTTAGAGGGGGAAAAAATGCATGGAAGCTGAGGTGGTTGTAGAGGTCCTATTGAAATGTATACAAGGGAAAAATAGTTTACATAGGCAAAAAAGAAACTTCACAAAGCAAGAAGAACAGATGACAAACTTTATAAAACCGCATACACACGGAGACTGGGTGTTAAAAAAAAGCACACCAGAGCTTATTCCATTATCTTCGAAATAAAAGAACACACACACACACACACACACCCCAACACACACACACACCAACACCACACACACACACCTCAACTCTCTCTCCTCTCTCTCTCTCCTCATTTTTCCCTCTCTCTTTTCCTCCCCAAACTCATTTTTTCTTCTCTCTGTAAAGCGACATTACAATTGTTTGCTTGCTTGCTTGCTTGTGTGTTTGCTTGTAAGACGTTGAACCCAAAGATGAAAGGCTGGAGTTGCAGGGGTGTGGAGGATTCTTTATCCTTGGTGAGTGTTTCGCCAACCGGAGGGGCCTGTTCTAGGTGTCATGAAATAAAATGTTTACGTCAGTGTGTCAGTGAGTGGCATTGCTGCTTACCAGTCCCAGAGAGAGAGAGGGGGGAGAGGGGAGGGAGGGAGAGGGGGAAGGGAGGAGAGAGAAGGGGAGAAAAGAGAGAGAAAAGGAGAGAGAGAGAGAGAGAGAGAGAGAGAGACGAGAGAGAGAGAGAGAGAGAGAGAGAGAGAGAGAGAGAATCATCTATTACAAAGATAAAGATTTCAGGCCAGGTCTCGGTCTTACAATCTGTCCTTGTAAGCGTCCATGCATTAAAACAATCAGTGAAACACACACCGACAGACAGAGAGAGACAGACAGACAGAGAGACAGAGAGAGTCGCAGAGAGAGAGAGACAGACAGACAGACAGAGAGAGACAGACAGACAGAGACTGAGAGACAGACATACAGACACAGAGAGAGACAGACAGACAGAGAGAGACAGACAGACACAGACAGAGACAACGACAAAATTACACTCCACCCCTACCCCCTAAAGGCGCTGCTTGAATGGGTTGTTAAGATTGACGATAATATATGTTACGGTCATCAAGGAATGTATCATCAACCCTCGCTTCTTCTCTCTACTGATTGGACATGCTTCAGGGCAGGCAACACACGATGTCCACCGCACGGTGCTAAAGCCGTCAAGGGCTTAATGGTACCAGAGGTAATGGGCTGCTTTAAGACACAATGGCTTGTAAACCGTAGGGGGTTGACAGGTTGCTTGCCGGGAGACTGGGAGACTGTCAACCCCTAAACAATTTTTTACAATTCAATTCATAGTAGATTATTCCCATTAACTCCTTTGAGCTATAGAAAAGCAAAAAAAAAAAAGAAAAAAAAAAGCATACATTATCAATAAATGAAGGACGGGTATCTACACGGTCGATGCTGTTTCAGTCTTTTGCGTTCTTTGTTTCTGCTTCGCCCTACCTCCTTCATTTCCCCCTCCCAGAAACTCTCCCCTCTCCTCTCCCCTCTCTCTCTCTCCTCCCCACTTCTCTCTCCTCCCTCCCCCTCCATCTATCTAAATTTTATCTATCAATCAATCTATCTTTCTAAATTCTATCTATCTATCTACCTATATATCTATACATCTAAATTCTATCTATCTATCTAAATTCTATCTATCTTTCTAAATTCTATCTAAATTCTATCTATCCATCTATCTATCTATCTATCTATATGTCTGGCTGGCTGTATATCTATCTATCTATCTATCTATCTATCTATCTATCTATCTATCTATCTACAGACGCGTGTTCTGATAACAGTACTGCCATCAACTCCGTGTCCAATTTCGCCTGCAGCAACGGTGGCAGAGACTGCCATGCAGGGACTGGTCTGTCTGCTGTGGGAGCCACTCTGGACGTTGTAGCTCCAAATAGGACTGATGTGGCCAAAAGAAGGCGAGACAGAAGAACCCTACTTTTACTACTACTGCCTCCAGCCTTCAACCCCCTTCTCCCCTTCTCCCTTCACCCCCACCCTGGGGCCCAAAGGAGAGAGGGGGGGGAGAGAGGGGGGGTAAAGGGAAAGAGAGAGGGGGGAGGAGGGAAAGAGAGAGGGGGAGGGAAAGAGGGAGGGAGAGACAAAGGGGAGGAGGGAAAAGAGAGAGAGGGGGAGAGAGGGGGGTAAAGGGAAATAGAGAGGGGGGAGGAGGGAAAGAGAGAGGGGGAGGGAAAGAGGGAGGGAGAGACAAAGGGGAGGAGGGAAAGAGAGAGAGGGGGGAGAGTGGGGGGTAAAGGGAAATAGAGAGGGGGGAGGAGGGAAAGAGAGAGGGGGAGGGAAAGAGGGAGGGAGAGAGAAAGGGGGAGAGGGAAAGAGAGAGAGAGGGGGGAGAGAGTGAGAGAGAAAGAGAGTGAGAGAGAGAGACAGGGGGGGGGGGGGGGAGAGAGAGAGAGAGAAATGATTGAATGAATGGATAAAGGAATGATCTTTAATACTCAGGGATAAAGATTTTAAGCTAAGCCGAACCTAG
Organism: Rapana venosa; assembly: GCA_028751875.1. Classification (NCBI taxonomy): domain Eukaryota; kingdom Metazoa; phylum Mollusca; class Gastropoda; order Neogastropoda; family Muricidae; genus Rapana; species Rapana venosa. The sequence goes on from CM054156.1 coordinate 7,916,493, forward strand.
TCTTGCAATCTGTCCTTGTAAACACACATTTTACACATCAAAGCAATTAATAAAGTGTGGAAATCAATAAACCATGAGAGAGAGTGAGTGAGTGAGAGGGAGAGGGAGAGAGAGAGAGAGAGAGAGAGAGAGAGAGAGAGAGAGAGAGAGAGAGAGAAAGACAGACAAAGAGACAAAGAGAGTTCAGACTTCAGACTTTACTGTCCTTT
>CM054156.1:7921701-7924201 GCA_028751875.1 Rapana venosa
CTCAATGAATTTGTCGAGGGCCGTTCTAGCATTCGGAAAACAAAACAAATCTGCCGGGCTGATGCCGGATTTCCGGCCGCACCAATAAAAACAGCTTTTTCGCAAATGTTTGCTATGGCTTGTTATCGTTCTGGTGGTGGTTTTGGTGTTAGATAAACACCCTCCCTCCCTAGCCCTCTTCCTCCCATCCCCTCTCGCTCCCTCTTACCACCCCACCCCCTCTCTCACCTCCCCCTCGCTGAAGTTTTCTGGTATGATAAAAAAAAAATTGGCAGACAGAATTACTTAAGTGGGCGTTGGTGCCTAACATTGACTTTAAATCTCTCTCTCTCTCCTCTCTCTCTCTCTCTCTCTCTCTCTCTCTCTCTCTCTCTCTCTCTCTCTTCTGTCTGTCTCTCTCACTCACTCTCTCTCTCTCTCTTCTTTCTTTCTCTCTCCATCCATCCCTGCGCGTATGCCCTGTTGATGTGCATGTGTGCATACATTTACATCATTTTGCTTTAGTTTGCATTATTTCCCGTTTTGTTTTGAAGACTGGATGAAAAAGAAGTCTCTGTATTATTTAGTTTATTGCTCTCGTAAAACTATCTATCTATCTCTCATGATGTATCCCTAAGGACGGGGACTGGATGTAAAAAAAAAAAGCACATGGGTGCTTATTCATTAATCTCGAAATAAAATTATTTGATTTCATTTGATCTCTCTCTCTCTCTCTCCTCTCTCTCTCTCTCTCTCTCTCTCTCTCTCTCTCCTCTCTCTCTCTCTCTCTCCCTTCCTCCCCCTCCTCCCCAATCTGCTTGTTACCTTGTTGTCTGTGCACAGTCAGGTAGTTGAGGCTATTACTGCGATGAGCTGATGGCAGGTTGTTCTGTGGCATTTACAGCTTCGACACATCGCCGAACATTTGTTGGCTTGATTGCAGTCAGACAACAGACAGACAGACAGAGAAGAGAGAGAAGAGAAGAGAGAGAGAGAGAGAGAAAAGAGAGAGAGAAGAGAGAGAGAAGAGAGAGAAGAGAAAAGAGAGAGAGAAGACTGGAATGATATTCCTCTTGGGTTCACGGCCTCCAAACTGCCATGTCATCGTTTAAAATGCCACGGCAAATTGCTGGCAATGGTTTGATATCAGGGGTTGACTCGGATTATTTTCGTGTCGGAATCGTGGAAAATGCAATAGGCCCTCCAGCTAAAAATACTACAGTTTCCTTTCACATGTCGGCATTTTTCAGGATTCGTGTCGTTGTTTTTTGCTCTTGCTTTACACAGGAACAGATTTTGTAAAGTCGGAATGTGGCTACCTTAATGGTGGACAAAAAAACGGTGGCATATACACCCCCAAAAATCTGAACCTCTGAGCTTTGGCCGAACGACGACAAAAGCAAAAGAGGAGAGAGAGAGAGGTGAAGGGGGGGGGGGGGGGGGGGGGGGGGGGGGGGGGGGGGGGGGGGTGGGGGGGGGGGGGGGGGGGGGGGGGGGGGGGGGGGGGGGGGGGGGGGTGGGGGGGGGGGGGGGAGAGACACACACATGTGATGGCTTGAACTGGCCTGTCAGATCACGCGCGCAACACTCTAACCACTGGGTTATTCTCCCCCCTCCCCCCCCCCCCCCCCTCTTCTTGAGTGTTTGCAGCGAACTGGTTAAAGCCAGCGAATAAGCCGTTTAAGGGCATGAGTTTAAATCCTGAAAGTGCACTGTAGAGCTAGCAGAACTGGTACAACTACACTGCATAAGTACTAGAACTTGTCCATTACAGAAAATAAAGTGGGAAAAAAGCCAAGAAACCAAACCAAACCTGAGAATGTACAAATTATACAAAGAGCCTGTTCGTTTTTGGTTTTGGTTTTTATTTTGGGAGGGGTGGGGGAGTGCTTCTTTTATAAAAAAACAAACAAAACCTGTGCCAAATAATGATCCCTCTTTTTCCATCCGGGTAAACAACCAGCTAAGTGTTTGCAGATTGCCCAGTATGCCCGTGAAGCTCTAACTAAATTCCATCATTGCCCAGTATGCCCATGAAGCTCTAACTAAATTCCATTCAACAATGCAGACTGCCCATATGCCCATGAAAGCTCTAACTAAATTTCCCTTCAACAATGCAGACTGCCCAGTATGCCCATGAAGCTCTAACTAAATTCCATTCAACAATGCAGACGTCCCAGTATCGCCCTAGAAGCTTCTAACTAAATTCCATTCAACAATGCAGACTGCCCAGTATGCCCATGAAGCTCTAACTAAATTCCATTCAACAATGCAGACTGCCCAGTATGCCCATGAAGCTCTAACTAAATTCCATTCAACAATGCAGACTGCCCAGTATGCCCATGAAGCTCTAACTAAATTCCATTCAACAATGCAGATTGCCCAGTATGCCCATGAAGCTCTAACTAAATTCCATTCAACAATGCAGACTGCCCAGTATTTCCATGAAGTTCTCACTAAATTCCATTCAACAATGCAGATTGCCCATGAAGCTCTAACTAAATTCCATTCAACAATGCAG